>OZ034800.1:48229300-49429300 GCA_964028335.1 Altica lythri
GGTTCGGATGCAAAGGACGGCTTAAAAGGACCCTGTCCTTTATATGTCTATCCACTAATTTCTCCATGGTCTTCAGGAGAAACGATTTAAGGCTAATGGGTCTAAAAGCCTTAGGCACAGCATATGTGTCCCTTCCAGGCTTCGGTATGAATACCACCCTAGAGGTCCTCCATGCTGTTGGTATTACTCCACTGGCTAAGCTGGTCCTGAACAGACGCACCAAGGGGAGTATCAACTGGTCCCCACCTTCCTGCAGGAACACAGGATAGATGCCATCGGTACCAGGAGTTTTAAATGGTTGAAATGCCCTAAGAGCCCATTTAATGCCCGTAAAGGTGATCACAGCCTTAGCGCAATCCCAGTCCTCCTTTATCGTCCGCATCCTAGTCCCTCTCTCCACATCATTTTGGACTGTGTTCTGCGGTTGTAAGGACCCTGGGAAGTGAGCGCTTAAAAGGCACTCTAGCGTTTCTTCTGGGCCGTCCGTATATGTACCATCCTCTTTAAGCATTGTGCCTAAAGGCTTGATTTACTTTACATAATATTTTATCAAACATATACAGTAAAATTTAAATTTTTGGAGACAAATTGCGCTCTCCAGAAAAGTTATTAACGTCGATACACTAATGAGCCTTGGATCAAATGGATGCAGAATTCTCTCAGCTTTCTTATGATGTTACCAAAATTATACCTTAACGTGAACATTTTAATATATGACATTAAATTGCTCCCTCTCGTGGTGAATTACGGAACTTAAATAATTTCCAAGATTTTCTCATAATCGCTTTTATAATATAATATTTTTGTCACAATTTTCTATGTCCACTAGTTTCTTAAATTAGGCCTCTAGCCGCTAATGAAATAACCTGCATACTATAAAAAATTCATTTTTATTTTCGGTAATGAAATTTACTATTATTAGAATTAGAGAATACACAAATGGATAAAATGAAAAAAAAAAAAACAAATACAAAACAGAATGTCTAGAAATAAAAGTGGATTCGAAAAGTGGTTAAATCTTCTCAAGGTTAAAATAACACTTACCAGTGTACTGAGCAATCGGTGCAGGCATTTGATTTGACTGATGTGGTATCCAATTAGTGTGCCCTTGTTGGGTTAACTGGGAGATATAGGGCTGCAGAGCGGAGCCGTCATAAGGCAATCTATTCAAAATTAGTCATTTAATTGTTTGAGACATCTCTTATGGGTTTGTCGAAATTTTGGAAATAAGAGTATCAAGGAGAAATTAAAAAATGTCTTATCCGGAAGGATACCTATCTAAACTACTCAAAAGGAGCCACTTAGAAAAATTTAAATCATTTTTTGTGTTACAGTTTTTTGAAAAAGTTATCGTTTTCTACTTTATTTTTGAAAGATTACTGTTCAAATTATAAATTTCTTAAACCTGTCGAATGTGTTATTCAGGAATAAAAATATCAAATTGCAGTAAGTCAATAAATAATGATTTTATATTTTTGATCTTTAAATAAGGCAGTATCTGAAAACAATTCTTAGTTGTGAGTATGCCCTCCTCTGGCTCTGGTAACTTCAGCACAACGACTGGGCATACTCTCAACCAAGTTTCTGATCAACTCCTGGGGTAGTTGTTCCCATTCTTGATTAAGAAGTTCTTGAAGTTGGTGGATGGTTTGTATACGCTGCCGCTCCAATAAACGTCGTCCCAATGTATCCCACAGATGTTCGATGGGATTGAGATCTGTACTGTAAGCCTGTCATTCCATAACTTCAATATTATGGTCATTTAAAAAAGTTCTTCCTATCCTTGCCACGTGTGACTTAGCATTATTGTGCTGTAAAATGAAATCTGCTCCCATATTATCCGCAAAAGGAATCACGTGAGGTATTAAAATTTCTTTCATATAACGTATAATACCGTTAGGGAACCGTTTCGAATTACCACTAAGTCGGTGCGCCTATTTAAGCATATACCAGCCCATACCATAATAGACCCTCCTCCAAACCGAAAAGTTTCTTGCACAGCTGAGTCCAAATACCGCTTCTGTTCGTCGCCATACCCGAACTCGTCCATCGTTGTGATGTAAACAGAATCTGGACTCATCCGTAAACAAAATATTACTCCATTGTAGTATTGTCCAATGACGATGTGCTTCGGTAAAAATTCTTCGAGCTCTTCGATGCTCTGCTGTTACAAGAGGTAGGTACTCTAACCGGTCTCCTAGCACGCAAATAAGATTGATGAAGTCTATTGCGTACTGTTTGATCAGAAATTCTGCTCCCCGTTGTGGCTGCTAACTGATTTTGAAGCGCTCGTGCAGTATTGCCCGAGTATTGGTTCGTTCCCTAATCGCCCACATATTTAATGAACGGTCTTCTCGAGCTGTTTTGGCCCTTTGACGTTGAGGATAGGGTATTCTTCTCAATAATGCCATAAATTAAATACCAAGTCCATGCTCTGTTTATAGCGGCCCGACTCACATTTAGAATTTCTGCAACTCTTCTTCTGGAATAAGCTTCTTGAATTAACGTTACCGCCCTAGCGATTTCAATTTCATTTAGGAACACTCCACGGCGTATTCTTCTACCTAGCACATCAATATTCATGATTTCACTATAAAATTTACAATAGACTAATAAAAACAGGTGAAAATTTAATATGCCCTGATTCGGAATTCTTTACATAGGATACCAATGCAAAAAAAAATTGTTTAGAGCTGTACGAGTAAGGTTGAAGTCTATACAGTCTATACAGTGTTTGTAAAATAATAATTTCGTTCAATTACAAACTATGTGGAATAACAGATTATGAAGAAGTGGCTCCTTTTTCGTTTTCAGTAGTTTATATCCGATAGCGCTGTAAACCGTTTGACCACCGATGATCCTAGAGGTTAGTCAGCAAATTTTTCCCAAATCTTGAATCAACCTATGTCTTCAACCGTTAAGAACGTGTTACAGAGGATACAGGAAACTCAAATTAATTTTAATGGAGTTATTACTGTTTTGAGCAAAGTTATGAAGGACCTAAATTTCAAATTTAATTATTTGTAACAAATTATGTAGTAGTAAATAAAGCAACATTATTTATACAAATAAAATGAATATCCACAGTTTCTATTCCGGTTCTAGTATATGAATGGATAAAAAAATTTTGAGCTTAGTTTTGAAAAAACTTACAGTAAAGCAACAAAGCTAATCATTTTTCATGACGGAGGAGATAACACAATTAAAATATATCACAAAAAATACCATAGGTTATGCTAGCTATCATAACATCATCTAGTAACATTGTAAACCATGAAATGGTTGAGTGATTAAAAGAAATTGTAGCATTTCAGAAAACCGGTATCTTCCACAATTAATTAAATTAGAATATGGGCCTAACAATTAGACAACCCGGAATACATTGCGATATACAGTTAGTTTATTTTGTTGTAAAGTTGGCAATGGTTTCTATCTTTGTAAAAGATTTGAGTTACTAGCATTCGAAATGTAGATTTAATAGTTAAGATTAAAATAGAGTGTAATTTGCCATTGGAGCCGACTTCAAGGAAATCGATATCAGATGCCTAGTTGGTTCCAATTTTTTTAAGAAATAAAGATTTTATTTTTGGCTTTTTAGTGCTTTTTTTGAAGGCGGTTTAATTTTTTAAAAAAGTTTTTATTTAATACTCGTTCAAAGTCCAAATGGCATTACTCGGAACTGATACAGCCCATTACCAGTTAAAAATGCCGGCTTCTCCTTGTCGTCTGGATGGATCGCTACCTGCCAATATCCACTTTTCAAATCTAGCGTCGAGAACCAATGGCAATGGGCCAATACGTTTAATGTGTCATCTATTCTGAGTAATTGGTAGCTATCTTTCTCGGTAATGTCGTTCAATTTGCGGTAGTCTACGCAGAATCTTGTAGACCCATCTTTCTTGGTAACCGGTACCACAGGAGATGACCAGGGACTATTGGATTCTTCGAGGATTCCCTCCTGTAACATGTCCTTCGTGATCGAAGTGGCTTCTTCTTGCTTAGCGAAGGGCAGCCGTCTTGGTGCTTGTCGAATGGGGGCAGCATTACCAGTGTTGAACGAGATTTGTACGACCCGTGATTTTCTCTTCTGCAAATAGACTGTCTTCCTTTTTGATGAAGTCCTTGGCCTTCCTCCTCTCTTCTTCGGAGAGATTCCCCCACGGTTTCTCGAAAGTGGCCACGAGCTCTTCGGAAGCTTGATGACTGCCACTGTCCAGAACCTGCTCTTCAATCCTTGTCACCTTAACCACAGGCTCACACACTCCAATGATCTGCACCTTCTTGAGAGTGATCCGGCGGTTTGTCGGGTTCGCCACTCGCACTGGAACGACTTTGTTGCTGCTGTCCACTAGGCATTTGACCACACATATATCCAGGAGTTTTTCGGATGGCTCTACCACAGCAATTTCCAGGCTACCAGATCCAACAACCTCTACTGCAATGTTCCTCTCAGTGTTTGGAAAAATTCTGGAATCTTCTGCTACTATGAGTTCAATAGTTCCAAGATGCTGGTTCGGTACGGTTAAAACAATCTCTTCGTTTCCAATCTTCAAGACTTTGCTTCGCATATCAACAACAAACCTACAAGCAGCCATGATGTCAAGTCCGAGTATGAAGTCGTCAACGATATCAGCCACTAGTACATAAGCCTCCATCTCCAGGCTTCCCAGACCGATCTTAACTTCGCTCTCGCCATATACAGTTATACAGTCTCCAGTGGCAGTTTTCAGGATGGGGGTGCGTGAGGTAACCTTGGTGTTTCGCTGGTCAGAAGCGTTACCTCTCATTATCGTTCGTGTAGCTCCTATATCGACCGTAAATCGAATTGGATGGCCATTTAAAAACCCATCTGCGACTAGACTGCTGCCGGTACGTCTTGCTGTCGAAATTGAACAAATGGGGGCATGGAATGAACAAGAAATGTACGGCCTATTACATTGGCTGAGCAGAGTTTTCCGAATCCATTTGTTCAGGTTCGGATGTAGTACGTCACCAGTTCTGCCTTTCTTCCGATCTTGATCAAAACCGGCAGTCCCACTTTAGATGACCTTCTCGTCCGCAGTTGAAACATTTTGGCCGCCCCTTCCTGTCATTAGTTGGCAAGCGTTTCTCCAAGGTGTCCAAAACTTTTTTTATGCCCACTAGAGTTTGGTTTAGATCTTCTCTTTCATCTTCCGCTACCATCCTTACATGATGGACCTTACGCTACTGGCGGAAGGGATTTTTCGCTGCTTCAAACTACAGCGCATAAACAAGAACATCCTTCAATGTTTGGTGACGTCCTAGTCTCAATGCTTGCTGAATGTCCGGGTCTTTCACTCCATCGATGAAACTGCTCAAACACAGCTGATGACTGAATTCTTCCGGTGCATCTGGATAGGATAGGCAAATCTGACTAGTCTTTTAATATAATTCTATATGTTCTTTGATTTTCAAAGACTCTGTAAAACGTCATAATAGTATTAGGTACCTATACTATTATTATCTTTGACATCTACATAACTCCCATACTCCTGTAAAGTCTCGAATGTTCCTTGCATTTTTGATTTTAATTGGCTCTGATAGACTTGCTTTAGGTATTGGCTGCCATACCTAACTTCTTGGGATGATACTACTGCTTCATAGTTGCGCTGCTTCTTAATCGGTATAATTTGCAATATTTCGGAAGCTTTTTCCCTCAAGGCTAGCATAAGAGCTGTAGCTTTCTCCTCATTGCTTCAGCCGTTACTTTCTGCAGCCGTTTCAAACTGCCTTCTGTATATGTTCCAGGGGGTTTCACCATCAAACGTAGGAGGCTTAATTATGCCCTGGTGAGATTGAGTCACAATCGTAGATGGAGTCAAAATCGTAAATGGGGCAGAGTTTCTTATATTCTGTCCTTCGAGTCGAAGAATAGCTTGTTTAGTTTCTTGAATTTGCTGTAAAAGCTCTTCCTTGGTTTCCTTTATTTGCTCTTGTGTTGCTTCGATTCGTTCTTGGCATTCTTGTTAACTAACTTTATTTTCTTTCAGATCAAGAAATATTTTCATGAACATATCTCGTTTTTCTTTTCGGCGCTGTTCTTCAGCCTCACGTTCTTCCTTTCTGCGCTGTTCCTCAGCTTCATGTTCTTTTATTCTTTCCTCTCGTTCTTCCTTTCTAAACTGTTCCTGGCGCAGTTCCATAGCTTCACGTTCTTCTTTTCTACGTTGTTCTTCAGCCTCTCTTTCTTCCTTTCTGCGTTGTTCATCAGCCTCACGTTCTTCTTTTCTACGTTGTTCTTCTGCCTCACTGCGCTGTTCTAGACGTAGTTCCATGGCTGCCAACAATTTCCCAATTTCTTCCATCCCGTCGTAATTAGTTGTTCTTGTGTTTACGATAGACTTCGACGTCTTCTTTCACTTATCCCCTTGCTGACACCAATTGTTATAATTTGTCCTTCGTAGGTTCGGGATAAGTGATAACAGCAGACAAACTTAACAATTTATTGTAAACACAACTAAATAACAATTTTCCTAAACTAATTTACACAACTTTAATACAATTACAATTACTAAATAGCGTCGTTAAAATATCTCGTATAACAATTCGCACTTTATCGCCAGCTACTACCAATACAATTAATTTCTCCGTTCAGCGCCGTCCCTTTTTATACTATTATATCCTTCCAGAAACATCCATACAGCTACGTCTCGAACAGAAAACTCTCGAACGCCATAACAGCTCATAGAACATTCGATTTCGTTCCGAAACAAACTATTCTAGATTAGACTTACCAGAATTATAACGACGCCAGGTCCGGACTCGAAACAATATTAATAGCTATATAACGAACTATGACCAAATTTTGCTCTTTAAAGGTGCCATTTTCCTTAATAAATTCTACCATTATGCACAGCAACTGCAAATACACTTGTGTATCTGAACTCTAAAGCTTGAAAAAGCCTAATGCTAAAAAATCAAATTCTCTTCACAGTTACACAGTTGCCAGTGTTTGTTGGTGTACATCACCGACCAAACATATATAGTAGAGGAATATTAGTTGCCTATTTTTGTTACGTAATTCATGAAATTAAAGCGTCAAGTTTCAAACGGGATATTAATCGAAAATAATGAGTCCATTTTTCGATTTATTCCATTCTCGCAGTTCGGAAATATGAAGTATATATTTGAATCTGATAAGAGATTGCATAAAAAATACTGATACTAGGAAAATATCGTAAGGTTCATATCGATACCGAAAGTATCGGAATATCTCTAATCATAGTGGCTTAGGGGTTTAGGACTATGGTT
This sequence comes from Altica lythri, assembly GCA_964028335.1. Lineage (NCBI taxonomy): Eukaryota > Metazoa > Arthropoda > Insecta > Coleoptera > Chrysomelidae > Altica > Altica lythri. The sequence continues at coordinate 48,236,573 of OZ034800.1, forward strand.
CGATACCATTTTTTCAATTTTCACTTTGTGTCATTTCTTGTTTTTCTAATTTCTAAAATCTTATTTAATATTAGGTACATTCATAATCAGTTCATTAGTCAATTATTAATTTTATATACAAACCTGGAATTGATATTAATATTTGGTCTTAAAAAATTTTGCTCAGGTCTTTGAGCAATTGATGATAAAATCTGAGGTGTTTCGTGAAGTATTTGGGGTTGTTGGATGTAAATTCCTTGTTGATTAGTGTTCAGTTGAGGCACGCCAGCTTGTTGTACTACCTTTTATAAAAAAATAAGCATATTTTAAAAAATAAACAAATTTAAGTTTTCAATTTAAATATATCAAGAAATCTATACATATAATAAAACTGTAGAAATGAAAATTCTTTACATTAAAGATATTTAATAAATAATTAGCGGGGAGTGTTACTACATCGATATAGAACCCAAAAATGTGGTTAGATTTTTTTGTCTGTCTGTCTGTATGTTTGTCCGCGCATCACATGAAAACTACTGATCCAATTCGAATGCAGTTTTCACAGATGTATTTGTCTTCTTTCAACTTAACATCTGGTGTATAAAATTTTTTATACAACAATCAACACGCCACGCGAACGACGTCGCGGGTACAGCTAGTATATAATAAAGATAAAAATCGAAGTTATAATATGTAAAATATTTTAATGTAAAATTTATAAATCTTCGATTAATACAATAATTACCTTCCAGTTGGATCAAAAATTACTGTCTTTAGAATAGATTGTTAAAAAGCTTTTGGGCCAATTTCAATTTAGAAAAGCGTTTAAAAAACCAAAAGCATACAAACCGAAAAAAGATAAAAACCGAGAAGAACGTTAAAACTGAAAGATGAAACGGTCCGGATATTTTACCGGAACGATAAAAATGTCGGATTTCTTAGTGGCGCATAGTTTTAAATAATATGCATCTTCACACGATTCGACCTTGTATCGAGTTAGGGAAATTTCCCGGATCCGGACAAATTTACATCCGATTTTATCACTGCAAAAAGGATGCCGTGACACAATAAAAAAATCTTTTTCAGTTATTTGAAGGTTCTGAAGGGTATTTGGGAGGTAGTAGATGAAAAATCTAATTTTGCACTGTTTTTTTTTAACAATTACACAAATCGAAAACAACTTATTTGTTAACATATTTTTTCTATTTTATTTTGGAGAAAAATAGTTAAAATAAAAATTAAAGATTTTAAAAATATAAAAATTATTTAAATCCATAAAAAATTAACCGAGATAATTGAAAAAACACATGAATATTAAAACTCTCGACGTGTGTCGTGTGAATGAGTGTCACGATTGGAATAAAATACAGTTTCGAATTTAAAATCTGGCCGGACATGCTGTAAAAGCTATAAAAAACCAAGAGACGAATAAAATAACTAGAAAAAACCGAGTAAATGTAAAGAAACTGAAAAAACGATAAAAAAACGGAAAAAGTTTAAAAAACATTAAAACCTTTAAAAAATTAAGAACCTAAATCTACAAAATAAAACCGTTGTTTAAAAACAAAAAAGTTGAAAGACCGAAAAAACTTAAAAACGCAAACAAAATTAGAAAACCGAAGAGACGTAAAATAAAATCGAAAAAAAAAACATTAAAAACCGAACACGCGATATAAAGCAAAAAGAAAAAGTTTAAAAAACCGGAAAGGCGTTAAAAACCGACAAAACGGTTAAAAAATTAAAAAATATTAAAAAAAAACATATCAAAGACCAAATGTACCTATCTAAAAAAAAAAACAAAAAAAATCCGAAAAAATTTAAAAACCAAAAGCGGTAAAATAAAAACGAAAAAGCTTTAATAACCGAGCTCGCAATGAAAAACGTTAAAAAAAACGAAAAAACGATAAAAACCGATTAACTAAAAAACGCTGTCAGAGAACCAAAAAAACTTAAAAGATTAAAAAATATTAAAAGCCGAAAAAATTAAAAAACCGATAGTTGAAAAATAAAACGAAAAAGCTATAAAATAACGAAAACCCTTAAAAAACCGAAAGAATGTAAAGAAACTAAAAAAAAGAAAAGTAAAAAAAGGCCGGAAAAGGAAACAAAAATTGCTTAAACACCAAAAAGGCTTTATTAGACACAAATCCAAAATAAACTTTAAAAAACCGAAATGTTTAAAAACTGAAAAAAAAACTGAAAAAAAAACTAAAAAAAAAACTAAACAAAACTAAAAAAAACTAAAAAAAATTAAAAACAGGAAAAGTATTAAAAAAACAAAAAAAAAACGTTAAAAAAACGAAAAACCGTTGTTAAAACCTCAAAAGTCCGTTTAAAAACAAAAAAAAAAGTGTGAGGTGTCAATAAGGGACACCCGGATGGAACGAAGTTCCTTTCGATTAATTAGTGAATGAATTAGTAATTTGTAAACACAACAGAGTGTTTATACATACATAAGCATTTATTATTGTCTGTATAAAATCTCTACTTACCTAACAGTTCGTTTCTTTTAACAAAAGTGTCTATTTATACAATACCAGAGCTTTAGATAACACATCTTTTTAGGATTACTTTTTATAATTTAAAACAGGAATTAACAATTCAATACAAAATTTTAAAATTAAAATATTTGACAGTAACTGACAGTTAATGTAATTTGACGTAGCTAAATAGTCAAGTTACGAACTATTTTTAAAATGTTTATGAATTTATTAATTTATAAAAACAGGATGAAATAAAATGTAATACTATTATAGTTAATTATTATTTTTTCTACAGTATTTTCTTTTTAATGTACATTTTCTTTTAATTTAAAATAGTGTCTTTTTAATTGTAATATATCTATCTATGAGAGAGAGGGAGAAAGAGTTATTTATTTTTTGGTCTGTGAGAGAGAGAAACATGCGTGTGTCGTGTCATAGTGTCGTGACAACTTTTGGTATGAATTTTTTTTGGCTAGCTCCTAGCGTCAGTCGTAACTGTTCGTAACGCGCGAAAGGGAACTTCGTTCCAAAAAGCATTGTGTGGTTTTATGAAACCACGGTAAAAGTGAAACTTTTTTTCACACTATAGATATTTAACTAAAAATTTTTCGAATAAGGGTATAAAAATCGCTGCTGCAAACTATAGGCGTTGAAATCGAAATCAAAATCAAAATCGAAATTGAAATCTAAATCGAAATCGAAATTAAAATCAAAATCAAAATCAAAATCAAAATCAAAATAAAAATCAAAATCAAAATCAAAATCAAAATCAAAATCAAAATCAAAATCAAAATCAAAATCAAAATCAAAATCAAAATCAAAATCAAAATCAAAATCAAAATCAAAATCAAAATCAAAATCAAAATCAAAATCAAAATCAAAATCAAAATCAAAATCAAAATCAAAATCCAAATCCAAATCCAAATCCAAATCCAAATCCAAATCCAAATCCAAATCCAAATCCAAATCCAAATCCAAATCCAAATCCAAATCCAAATCCAAATCCAAATCCAAATCCAAATCCAAATCCAAATCCAAATCCAAATCGAAATCGAAATCGAAATCGAAATCGAAATCGAAATCGAAATCGAAATCGAAATCGAAATCGAAATCGAAATCGAAATCGAAATCGAAATCGAAATCGAAATCGAAATCGAAATCGAAATCGAAATCGAAATCGAAATCGAAATCGAAATCGAAATCGAAATCAAAATCGAAATCAAAAGGTGTGTGTGCGATTCACACACGATAGAAGGGAAAACTTCAGTAAATCGACAAAAGAATGAGATGAATATATATAACAAGGGTAGGATAATTACAAAGTTTATTTGTTTAAATATGAAAGTGTTTTGATTAATTTTAAAAGATATTTTGTTTAATATATGTTACATAATTTATTGCTCAAGTTCCATATTTTCAGTTTCAAAAATTTATTATTTACGAGTGTAATATTTTTAAAACGTTACATGTCGTAGATACTTACGCAGTCGAAGTTTGTATTAATACGAATAGGTACAATATGACAGTCGACGTTACATGTCGTAGATACTTACGCAGTCGAAGTTCGTATTAATACGAGTAGGTAGAATATAATCGTCGACGTTACATGTCGTAGATACTTACGCAGTCGAAGTTCGTATTAATACGAATAGGTAGAATTGTTTTTATTAGCAGATCTGCTCACTCTCGTACATTTTTGTATTAAACTATAGGCGCCGCCTACTTTATACCTACTCGGCGGTCGACCGACATGCGACATGCACTAACACAGACCAAAAAACGATGTAATAAAAGTTTCACTTTAAAAAACGATAAAATAAAGATACTCATTGTTAAAAAATCAAAAAAACTTTGAAAGATAGTAAAAACGTTTAAAATCTGATAAAACGGCAGCCTCCCCAAAAAAGCTAAAAAACCGAAAAACCGTTGTCAAAAATTTTAAAACGACTAAGAAAACGTTATTTAGAAAGAAACGCACAACAAAACGAAAAAAAAAAATAAAAGACCAAAAAAACATTAAAAAACATGTTAAGAAACCGAAGAACTTTAAAAAGACTAAAAATACGTTAAAAAACTGGTAAATAAATAAATAAAAACCGTAGTAACTTTAAAAAACCGAAGTAGATTATTAGTAAAATATTTTAAAGAAATATACAACAAAGACAGAAATTAAAAATCATTGTTATACTAGAATATTTGAATGTACAGTTTTTAAATCTTCAATAAGAACAATATAAATACAGTCCAGACATGAAGGCACCAAATTACGGTCCTTAATATCGATTGTTAAAAAGTTCTCGTGCCAATGTCAATTTATAAAATTCCAACCTATACTCCCATCCCACGTTTTTTCTCTAGAGTTGTAACCGCTTTAAATGCTAAGTGTATGACTCCATCACGTAATGATGATTTCCGAATTAAGTCCTAAAAAAGGAAATTGTTGATTATGGAATCAAGTGAAGGTTTAAACTTAACGCTTTGCGAGATTAGTTAAAGATCTGATTATTTAGTGGAATCTTAGATTTCTTGACGAATCGAACTCTGAAAATGTGGAGATCTGGTGTAGTCTGTTTACTTTCGGGTTTTTTGATGAGATGTTTAGCAGACAGTATGTATATATATTTTTTTTAATTTACAGGAATTATTTTTTTGATTTAAGAAACTTTTATTTCAGAAGAAATGATCCCTTTAGAAGCACCTGGCAATTTAACATTTTTAGAATTCGAAGATAAAGATGTAATAGTGGAATGGGATCCAGTGGACCCATTATCAGTAAGGGGAACTTTTAAAGGTTATTTGGTAAGAATATGGAATCATGTATGGAGTCAAGTATACGCTATACCTCCTGAATTAACAAGAACAGCAGTACAATTTTATCCTTACTCCAGAAATTTTATTACGGTTGCTGTTAGGAATGATAAATACGTTGGTCCCAGGAGTAATGCTGTTAGTTTTGATGCCCCGCAAACTGGTAAACACTGTTAATTCTTATTTTAAAAAATATATTTATTTATTATTATTTTTTAGAGCCAAATATGCCATTTTTGTTTGAACACTTTCAATTGGGTGCCAATTCAGTACTTCTTCAATGGAATAAACCTACTCAACCGAATGGTGTATTATTAGGCTACAATATATACTGTAGTGAAATGAACGGTGACACAGTTGACGAAAAATCGACTATTCGATATTTTGTAACAGGCTTCGATAATTTTCAAGCCAAGTTAACTGGATTGAAAGAAGGAACAAAGTATTTTGTAGAAATAGGAGCTATAAATTGTGCTGGGGAAAGTGAACGGTATGTAAAAAATACATTTTTTCTACAATCACTAATTAAAGTAGGCTTTTTTGCTTCCAATTGACAACAAAAACTGAATATTTAACGAGGAGTGTCACTTTAACGCACTAGAGCGTTAAAGGACGATAAACTCACGTAAATAACGACATGACCATTTTAAAATTTCGACAATATTTGACATTTGTGTTACGGTTTTTGCATGTAAATTTAGTTTCAGGTTGAGTGAAAGTAGTGTGTACAAAATACAACTCCCGAAATCAAAAATCTAGCAAAAGCAGTAACTTCAAATCTGTTACTATAGAAATCAAAGGCTGCATATGAAAAGCAATATAATTGCTTTGTAACGTGGGACAATGCAAAGACAATAGGCAAAAGCAAATACTCTGAAAACGTATTAAGTGCCTATTATTCTAAAAATGCAAAAACATTGAAATCTTCATCTTTCTGGTCGATTTACGATATTGATATAAGTCAATTTAATAAATGAATTGCGTTTTTACAAAAACAAGAGATCGGGTATTAAGCTAAGAAATCCAAAACCTTTTCAGAAAGCGAAATATTTTTTTTATGTGAAGCACCTAATGAAACATATTTGCTAATAAAGGTAAATTCGGATAATTAAAAATATGTATTAAGAGTAGATACATAGTTGCTTTATTACAGGTTGTTTTAATAATGGGAATTGCGGGTGCCTGTTGTAGTCGCGACAAACTAGTAGGTCAGTAAAAATAGCATTTAACTTTGCACTAAATTTCCGATCCAAATTTCTTTTTTTATAAGGTTTCGGATAACTTACTGAGGATAAAATCACAAAATGCTGACAGATCCAGGTAACGCTAGAGGCGCCATCTTGAAAAAACGTTTTCGGCCGATATCTCAGAAACTATGCACTTTAGAGCTAAAGTTATACAGACCATTATTATAGAAAATAAAATTTTCCATCTTTTGGTTTTTACGAACTTTTTTGTAAAACTTACCGTTTACGATTTATGGCCCATTTAATGAACCGGTTTTTCGATCGCAGCCAATAACTCTTGAAAGATTAGATTAATCAATAAAATGCATTAATCCATTTTTAAAGATCCGTTTATTCTCTACAACTTTTGTGTTAAACTTTTTTTTCTAATGTCCATAGTTTTTGAGTTATAGGACGTTTTATGTTGGACTACCGAGCGAAAAGTTGAAAATTTCAAGATCCGCATAGAATATAATAGTACAAATTCAACAAACAAATAAAAAAAAATATCCCGATTGTTTATGTAGTGAACAAATAATAGTTCAATTCCTTACCTGCAATAGAAACGAACATTTTTTTATTTTACTTAATTATATTTCGCTGCCGCGTCACCCGCCGAACGTCGACATTTCTTCATTAAACGTCCTATAACTCAAAAAGTATGGACATTAGAAAAAAAAATTAAAACAAAAGCTGTAGAGAAAAAACGGATCTTTAAAAATGAATTGATGCATTTTATTGATTAATCTAATATTCCAAGAGTTTTTGGCCGCGATCGAAAACCGGTTCATTAAATGGGTCATAAATCGTAAACTGTAGGTTTCACCAAAAAGTTTACTAGAAACAGATAATGCAAAATTTTATTTTCTCTAAGAATGGTCTTTATGACTTTTGCTCTAAAGTGCTTAGTTTTCAAGATATCGGCCGAAAACGTTTTTTCAAGATGACGCCTCTAGCGTCACCTGGATTTGTCAGCATTTTGTGGTTTTATGCTCAGTAAGTGATCCCAAATTTTATAAAAAAAAAAATTTAAATCCGAAATTTAGTGCAAAGTTGACCCAAAAAAACGGCTATTTTTACTGGCGTATAGTAAAAATCAGTTTAAAAGACATTCAAGATAAAAAATCTCTTTTAATAGTTATCATAAGAAGCAGTAGAATTTTTGCTATCACAAATAATACCTAAAACAATTCTATTGATTATTTATCTTTATACAGAAAATATATTTCTACAAGACCTACCAATAAAAATACACCATTGCAATTATTTTTTAAATGCAATCACGGAAAGTGTTGCATTCAAGTAGTAGGTATGAATTATATTGCTAAGATTCCGAGCGAAATTGCTAGGTATCTTAACCTACCAGACAGCACATTGTACACAGGACATTGCTTCTGACGAACGTCGGCCCCTTTATTAGTTAATAGTGGAGTTGACATTATATAATTAAAGCGACACGAGGGTTGAAAAAGTTCTACACTCGCGGAAGGTTATATTGATGATGATATTGATAAAAAAAAAGTGTGAGGTCTCAAGGGACACCCGGATGGGACGAAGTTACTTTCGATTAATTAGTAAAGGAATTAGTAATTTGTAAACACAACAGAGTGTTTATACATACATAAGCATTTATTATTGTCTGTATAAAATCTCTACTTACCTAACAGTTCGTTTCTTTTAACAAAAGTGTCCATTTATACAATACCAGAGCTTTAGATAACACATCTTTTTAGAATTACTTTTTATAATTTAAAACAGGAATTAACAATTCAATACAAAATTTTAAAATTAAAATATTTGACAGTAACTGACAGTTAAGGTAATTTGACGTAGGTACCTAAATAGTCAAGTTACGAACTATTTTTAAAATGTTTATGAATTTATTAATTTATAAAAACAGGATGAAATAAAATGTAATACTATTATAGTTAATTATTATTTTTTCTACAGTATTTTCTTTTTAATGTACATTTTCTTTTAATTTAAAATAGTGTCTTTTTAATTGTAACATATCTATCTATGAGAGAGAGGGAGAGAGAGTTATTTATTTTTTGGTCTGTGAGAGAGAGAAACATGCGTGTGTCGTGTCATAGTGTCGTGACAACTTTTGGTATGAATTTTTTTTGGCTAGCTCCTAGCGTCAGTCGTAACTGTTCGTAACGCGCGAAAGGGAACTTCGTTCCAAAAATTACCGGAGTCATCGAATATACAAAAAAATGTACAAACTATTAATAGCAATAAAGAATTTACTATATCAGAATATAGTAACAGCACGCCTTTGGGACCGGGTATTATTATTATAGATTGCAAGGATTGCACTTTTAACTTCAATATTACCAATAATAATTATATTATCTTCGTTTAGTGAGTTATTTATTTTTCTGTAATAAATTTCACAATCGAAAATTGTTGCATTATATTAAGTGATTGTAGAAAAAATATTGTATTACGAGCAAAAAGTGTCATTATTGCTCTCCGTTTCGCGTCGAGCAGTAACACACTCTCGAGCAATACTATATGACATAAATATAAGAGGAGATTCTTTGAAAACAAAATGAGGTTTTCAGTAAATATATGGCTTCATGTAATATATATAATTTGTGGAACATGTTTAGCCGTAATATTTTTTCTGTAAATAATTCATTTCTATTTTAGCAAATCCATTGAAGTGCAATTAGACACACACATTCCGTATGAACCTGCAATGTCTTCCTTTAAGTATAAAATAGATTTTAACATAACTGATTTAAAACATTTAATTAAAGAAAAATGTCAAAATACTAAGCAAATTCTAAAATATGATACAGAAAATATAGAAAATCCTGATGACTTGTATTTAATAAACGATAATGAAAAAACGAAAACTGTAACATCTAATCCAATACATAAAGACTGGGTACACATCAACACTAATTGTTTAGTTAATACACAAATCAAATGGATTCCGGATATAGATAATAACCCAGGAGATCACTTTTATGTAAAATATAGAATCAAGGGCGAACAGGAATATTTAAAAGCTGGTCCTGAATTGGAAGAAGATTATTTAATTTTAGAAAATTTCAATGCCTGTGTCAATTACGAAATAATTCTTGTTGCTGTTGATGGACAATATGAAACTGAAAGTGAAATTCAAGAAACCCATGCTGTTATGTTTATGTTTCAAAACTCATAAAATTTCAAAATATTTATAATTTAAATTTAATAAAAATACATTAATTATCATTTTATTGTTTTGTATAGCAGACAAAATTTTTTAATGTATAAAAATTGGTAATAAAAAAGATGTATATACATGCATTTAAAGTATTTATTTCATAAGCATATTATTAAGACATGTTACAAACTGTATGTAACGATTTAAAGATTTTTATCAGTTAAGGTTAAATTAACAAAGAAAAAATGTATAATTCATTAATATATTTCAAATTTAATTAGTATTTAGATCTAGAAACTCCCTCTGTTTTTCAGTCTTGTAACTGAATTAATATGCGAAAAATTTCCTATAGATCTTTTACATAGTATATTTTTAGTTTTCACATGTCTCACAAAGACTACTAGGATACATTTTCCATTTTGTTTTTTGTTCTTTAAATCCTTCTTTTATAAAACTAGCAAAAAATTATCATAAAAAGTAAAAAATGGCCCTTGGTAAGAAAGGCGCATCAGTAGATTTATATTAATTAAATATATTAAAAGTATACGTTTTAGAAAAAAATGTTTTAGATAAAAGTTGTAGGTCTTTTTAAGACAAACAAAAAAGTCCCCTAACATTTTTTTGTACAGGGTGAAGTAAAAAGTTATGAATTTTTTTCCATTTTGATTTGATGTCACGCCCAAACGGCCCTACCGATTTGGCCCATTAACGAACTCGACCGAGATTTTGGGACGATTTATTTTTGTACCAAATTTCATTTCGATCCGTTAAGAAATGCGACCGCTATCGTGTCCACAGATTTCGTTATATCGTTATATTGTTATGGTATGAACTAGTTGGTCTTTATGTAGAGTGTAAATATTTTTAAGACTAGTTAGATAAAAAAATTTGATAATATCAATCTATGGAAGTTATCAAGTAATGATAGAAAATAATTGAAAAAAAAAGGTATAAAAGGGGTTGCTACGTTGTTAAGGGGATTACTGATTGAGTTGAGTTAGAGAAAATTTTATGGATGTAACATTAATTGTCAAAAAGATAAAATGAATATAATTGAATAATGTAGAAAGTATCGTAAATATGGTTAATCAGAAATAGAATATGGAATAGAATGTGGAAATTGAAATTAGAAATAAATTGCATAGATTGAAATTATCATTTGGATATTATAAGAAGAATTTTACATAATTATGAATTTTATTGTATTGTATTATACTATTGTATTGAATGTTTAAAATGTTGTATAAAATGAAAAATAAAAACTTTTTTAAAAAAATTAAACCGCCTTCAAAAAATTTACTCTAAAAAGCCAGAAATAAAATCTTTATTTCTTAATAAAAATGGAACCAACTAAGCATCTGATTTCGATTTCCTTGAAGTCGGCTCCAATGGTTTATATCTTTGTAACTAACATTCGAAATCTAGATTTAATAGCTAAGATTAAAATAGAGGGTAATTTGCCATTGGAGCCGACTTCAAGGAAATCGAAATCAGATGCCTAGTTGGTTCCATTTTTATTAAGAAATAAAGATTTTATTTCTGGCTTTTTAGAGTAAATTTTTTGAAGGCGGTTTAATTTTCTTAAAAAAGTTTTTATTTTATCATTTTTAGTTGCTACTTGATTCATGATGTACTATTTTCAAAGACTTTCAATAACCTGCAAGAGGTACTGAGTTTAATCCCCAACAATCCCGATATGTACCAATGTGAGTTTTTGGAGACATAAGTAAATTGTCTAACACCTAAAAACACGAAGCACGCACGGTAAAGGAAAACATCGTGATGAAACGTGGAATAAATTGTCTGAAATCACCAACTCGCAGTAAGCAAGAGAATTGATTAAATGCTCATTCCTTCTCCTTGTGAGAAGAGGTCTTTGGCTTTAGAGTGGGACAGTAATGGGCTAATTTATTATGTTCTTATGTTATACATCATTATTAACAAATTAACTGAACTGCAGAGCTTATTCTGTTGATTTTTGTGGTATTTCTTAAAATATCTTCCACATTGGTGACCAGACCCTAATCAAATTTCTATGGGACCACACGGACACTCTACTCTTTTGAATACAAAAAGATTTTTTCAAATCGGATTATAAATACCGGAGATATTCGGTAACATATATAAAAAGAATAAGGTCAAACTGAGACCCTTCTCCTTATTTCCTGGAATATCTTTCACATTGATGACCAGACCTTAACCAAATGTCTATGGGACCACTCTACTCTTTTGAATGCAAAAAGAATTTTTAAATCGGATTATAATACCGGTGATATTCGCTGAACTGCTGATTTTTGTGGTATTTCTTGAAATATCTTCTACATTGGTTACCAGACCCTAATCAAAATTCTATGAGACCATACGGACACTCTACTCTTTTGAACGCAAAAAGAATTTTTCAAATCGGATTATAAATACCGGAGATACTCGGTAACATATATAAAAAAAAATATGGTCAAACTGAGACCCTTCTCCTTATTTCCTGAAATATCTTTCACATTGATGACCAGACCTTAACCAAATTTCTATGGGACCAATGGGACACTCTACTATTTTGAATGCAAAAAGAATTTTTAAAAATCGGATTATAATACCGGAGATATTCGCTGAAATGCTGATTTTTGTGGTATTTCTTGGAATATTTTCCACATTGATAACCGGACCCTAATTAAATTTCTATGGGACCACACGGACACTCTACTTTTTTGAATGCAAAAAGATTTTTTCAAATCGGATTATAAGTACCGGAGATATTCAGTAACGTATATAAAAAAATGTGGTCAAACTGAGACCTTTCTCCTTATTTCCTTGAATATCTTTTACATTGATGACCAGACTTTAACCAAATTTCTATGGGACCAATGGGACACTCTACCCTTTTGAATGCAAAAAGAATTTTTAAAATCGGGTTATAAATACCGGAGGTATTCGGTAACATCCATAAAAAAAAAATAAAAAAAAAAAATATGGTCGAATTGATAACCTTCTCCTTTTTTGAAGTCGGTTAAAAATGAAATTTTAGTTAATGCTAATCGATGAACCCACCCTGAAGAGTCCAACAATATATATATATATATATATATATATATATATATATAAAACGAACAGAGCGTTTTGTGACAGTCTAAGAATGTCCAAAGATGATACATAAAGTATCTAGTGCCTTACTGTCAAAAGTAATAATTTCAGTTTTGAACTGAAATGGTGTCGTTTAGAAATTTCTAACACTTTAAAAGACACCTTGGATGCTGCGATATAAATAGATATAAATATCATTCAACCTATATCAGGGCAAAACCAAACTACAGACACGTGTTTCGCTCTTAGTTTGAGCTCGTCAGTGTAGTACAGGCTATGTCTCTCAAGTCACTAATCAAGAGACATCCCTGCTATAAATTGAACGATATCTATAGATGTCAAACTGCAAAACTGATAAACAGTCGCAAGTGGTTCCATCTTCACTCCAAAAATGGTATTTCAGTGGTAGCTTTGCATCTTGTATATAACCTTAGGCAAGGTAAAATGATAAAACGAACAGAGCGTTTTGTGACAGTCTAAGAATGTCCAAAGATGATACATAAAGTATCTAGTGCCTTACTGTCAAAAGTAATAATTTCAGTTTTGAACTGAAATGGTGTCGGTTAGAAATTTCTAACACTTTAAAAGACACCTTGGATGCTGCGATATAAATAGATATAAATATCATTCAACCTATATCAGGGCAAAACCAAACTACAGACACGTGTTTCGCTCTTAGTTTGAGCTCGTCAGTGTAGTACAGGCTATGTCTCTCAAGTCACTAATCAAGAGACATCCCTGCTATAAATTGAACGATATCTATAGATGTCAAACTGCAAAACTGATAAACAGTCGCAAGTGGTTCCATCTTCACTCCAAAAATGGTATTTCAGTGGTAGCTTTGCATCTTGTATATAACCTTAGGCAAGGTAAAATGATAAAACGAACAGAGCGTTTTGTGACAGTCTAAGAATGTCCAAAGATGATACATAAAGTATCTAGTGCCTTACTGTCAAAAGTAATAATTTCAGTTTTGAACTGAAATGGTGTCGGTTAGAAATTTCTAACACTTTAAAAGACACCTTGGATGCTGCGATATAAATAGATATAAATATCATTCAACCTATATCAGGGCAAAACCAAACTACAGACACGTGTTTCGCTCTTAGTTTGAGCTCGTCAGTGTAGTACAGGCTATGTCTCTCACGTCACTAATCAAGAGACATCCCTGCTATAAATTGAACGATATCTATAGATGTCAAACTGCAAAACTGATAAACAGTCGCAAGTGGTTCCATCTTCACTCCAAAAATGGTATTTCAGTGGTAGCTTTGCATCTTGTATATAACCTTAGGCAAGGTAAAATGATAAAACGAACAGAGCGTTTTGTGACAGTCTAAGAATGTCCAAAGATGATACATAAAGTATCTAGTGCCTTACTGTCAAAAGTAATAATTTCAGTTTTGAACTGAAATGGTGTCGGTTAGAAATTTCTAACACTTTAAAAGACACCTTGGATGCTGCGATATAAATAGATATAAATATCATTCAACCTATATCAGGGCAAAACCAAACTACAGACACGTGTTTCGCTCTTAGTTTGAGCTCGTCAGTGTAGTACAGGCTATGTCTCTCAAGTCACTAATCAAGAGACATCCCTGCTATAAATTGAACGATATCTATAGATGTCAAACTGCAAAACTGATAAACAGTCGCAAGTGGTTCCATCTTCACTCCAAAAATGGTATTTCAGTGGTAGCTTTGCATCTTGTATATAACCTTAGGCAAGGTAAAATGATAAAACGAACAGAGCGTTTTGTGACAGTCTAAGAATGTCCAAAGATGATACATAAAGTATCTAGTGCCTTACTGTCAAAAGTAATAATTTCAGTTTTGAACTGAAATGGTGTCGGTTAGAAATTTCTAACACTTTAAAAGACACCTTGGATGCTGCGATATAAATAGATATAAATATCATTCAACCTATATCAGGGCAAAACCAAACTACAGACACGTGTTTCGCTCTTAGTTTGAGCTCGTCAGTGTAGTACAGGCTATGTCTCTCAAGTCACTAATCAAGAGACATCCCTGCTATAAATTGAACGATATCTATAGATGTCAAACTGCAAAACTGATAAACAGTCGCAAGTGGTTCCATCTTCACTCCAAAAATGGTATTTCAGTGGTAGCTTTGCATCTTGTATATAACCTTAGGCAAGGTAAAATGATAAAACGAACAGAGCGTTTTGTGACAGTCTAAGAATGTCCAAAGATGATACATAAAGTATCTAGTGCCTTACTGTCAAAAGTAATAATTTCAGTTTTGAACTGAAATGGTGTCGGTTAGAAATTTCTAACACTTTAAAAGACACCTTGGATGCTGCGATATAAATAGATATAAATATCATTCAACCTATATCAGGGCAAAACCAAACTACAGACACGTGTTTCGCTCTTAGTTTGAGCTCGTCAGTGTAGTACAGGCTATGTCTCTCAAGTCACTAATCAAGAGACATCCCTGCTATAAATTGAACGATATCTATAGATGTCAAACTGCAAAACTGATAAACAGTCGCAAGTGGTTCCATCTTCGCTCCAAAAATGGTATTTCAGTGGTAGCTTTGCATCTTGTATATAACCTTAGGCAAGGTAAAATGATAAAACGAACAGAGCATTTTGTGACAGTCTAAGAATGTCCAAAGATGATACATAAAGTATCTAGTGCCTTACTGTCAAAAGTAATAATTTCAGTTTTGAACTGAAATGGTGTCGGTTAGAAATTTCTAACACTTTAAAAGACACCTTGGATGCTGCGATATAAATAGATATAAATAGTGTAACGGGATAACCGTAAAGGAAGGGACCTTAATTTGAAAGATTGTTGTTGACAGTTGATTTTTAGAAGTTTGTAAAAAAAAAAATCAACTGACCATTTTAAATAATGTTCTAGAAAATTCTAGAAACTTCTAAACACACTAACTAGATTAAATAATGTTGTATATAAGGGGATGCACGGGCAGTTAACGTCAGTTCGAGTCAAGTGTTCAGAAGAGTTCATTGTATTGTCAAGTAGTTAGACGTTATCCAGCAGAGTTCAGTGTATCTTAACAATTTTGTAAATAAATTGTGTAAAAAGCCCCCATAAGTGTTACAAATTGGTGTCAGGTGTGGGGTGAAGATACAAGAATGCCTGGAAAAAAGATAAATGAATTATTGGTGGCTGAGCTCAGAAGAGAGCTCGAAGAATTAGAGTTGGAAACTACTGGGACCAAATCTGTATTGTTGAATAGGCTCCGTGATTACTACCTAAATAATAATACGGACCCTGACGTTGTGGAGTTCGATGATCCGGTTCAAAAAGCAATTTACCGATTGCAAGAGGATTTATCCACTCAGATAAGCAGCCAGCGCGAAGATATGTCCCAGCTGAAAGAGGAGCTATCAGGACGAATGACGAGCCAACATGAGGAGCTATCCAGTCAGATGAAGAGCCAGCGCGAAGATATGTCCCAGCTGAAAGAGGAGCTATCAGGACGAATGACGAGCCAGCAAGAGGAGCTATCCAGTCAGATAAAGAGTCAGCAAGAAGAGCTATCACAACGGATGTCTAACATATCAGATGAGTTATCCAGTTCGTTCTCCCAGCAAATATCACATCTTCGAGAAGAACAAAATCAGCAAGTGTCCAGCTTGCGAGACGAACAAAATCAGCAAGTGTCCAGCTTGCGAGACGAACAAAATCAGCAAGTGTCCAGCTTGCGAGACGAACAAAATCAACAAGTCGCCAACTTGCGAGACGAGCAAAACCAGATCAACCAGCAAGTGCAGTCCGAAATAAGAAAGCTTCAACGAGAACAGGAAGCTAGCCGCCGAAACCAAACCATCCACAACGGCGACGGAGATGCAAGAAGGATGGAAACCTGCCACGCAGACGTCGAACGACAAAGAAGCGAGGAGACGACCCATGTACGAACGACGATGAAACCCCCGACCTTCGACGGGAAGACTTCCTGGCCAAATTACCTGAAACAATTCGACGCAGCGGCCAGAGCTAATGGATGGTCATCCCAGGAGAAAGCATTGTCCCTAACCGTAGCTCTGCGAGGCGAAGCTTTAGACGTCTTGCAATCATTGACACCGGATGAAGCTGACAACTTCGAGCTATTGGTGAATCGTCTAGAGATGCGTTATGGTCAAACTCATCTACAACCGGTGTACCGAATGCACTTAAAGAGCCGAAAACAGAAAAATGGAGAAACTATCCAGGAATTTGAAGCGGATGTAGCAAGAATGGTACGACTTGCGTATTCAAATGCAGCGGAGGATTTCCTGGAGTGCCTAGCAGTCCAAACCTTCACCGATGGTCTTCGAGACGTCGAGTTGCAGCGCGCTGTACGGTTGGCGAGGCCGAAGACTCTTGTGGACGCCTTGACCATTGCCCTGGAGTTTGAGGCGGCGACGGAGGCCTCACGTGGAGTTGCTCGACTAAGGGAAATCACCGGTAACTACGACCATGCCGTTCATTCCGTTAGCGACGTTGAAGCGGTAGTAGAGAGATTAATGAAGTTATCTCCAAAAAGAAGGCGCCAAGTGAGATGCTGGAACTGCGGAGAACTAGGCCATATAAGAAATACTTGCCCCCAAAAAGAAAGACCTTCTGCTGAAGTACCCCAGCAGCAGGAAAACTAGAACGGGTCGACTCCTGGAGGGCGAAATCGACCCCAAACATTCCCGAAGCCCCTCACACCATTAAATTGGCAACTCTGCGACATCACGTGGACAGCTTATATGTAGATGGCCTCCTTGATGGGAAGAATATTAGCATGCTGGTAGACACTGGAGCTACAAAAACTATCGTCCGACCAACCATCATTATGCGAAATAAGATGTTGCCTACCAGTTGGAGACTGCGTACCGCTACCGGAGATTTTGCTAGAGTCTACGGTGAGATACAGGTGACGCTACAGTTTGGTTCAACCTCTCTTGTTCACTCAGTGCTGGTGGCTGACGTTGATGAAGATGTTGTTCTGGGCATGGATGTTATGCTCCACTGTGGTTTTCATTTGGATCTTCGCCAACGTATCCTTAGTACTGGTAATGAAGAAATATTCCTGCACCGAAAACAAGTTGACAATGCCTCGATTAAGCTAATCGATGATATCGAACTTCCGGCAAGCTGCGAATGTGTCGTCACAGCGCGGTTGGATGGACTGGAGCCAGATGGTGCCCCAGCCATGATAGAGCCGAAGAACCATGACCATGAATTGGGAAAAGGACTCCTTGTGGGTAAGACTCTTGTTAGATCCGCCAAAGAGGTACCCATCCGAGTTATCAACTTGAACGATCATCCAGTTCTTCTCCGAAAGGACACGGAAATGGGAAGTTTAGAACCAGTAATGGCCATAATTCACAAGATAAATGTTACGGAAACAGATGAGACCAACGAAATTGAACAATTAATGACAAAATTAGACCCCTCTTTGTCAAAATTAGAAAAGAAACAGGTAAGAGATCTACTTTACCGTTATAAACCTGTATTTGGTTCTAAAAGTAAACTGGGAAGAACTGATGTTGTACAACATAGAATTGACACTGGTGATGCACGTCCGATTCGACAGGTACCCCGAAGGATGCCTCAAGTTAAAAAGGAAGAAGCAGACAGAGCCCTTAAAGAAATGATTCAAAATGGCATAGTCGAACCATCCAGTAGTCCGTGGGCTTCTCCTGTGGTATTAGTGAGAAAGAAAGACGGATCAATGAGGTTTTGTGTCGACTATCGAAAGCTAAATGATGTCACTAAGAAGGACAGTTATCCTCTGCCAAGGATTGATGATGCCCTCGACGCTTTGGCGGGTTCTACTCTGTTTTCTACCTTAGACCTTAAAAGTGGATACTGGCAAGTTAAAATGAATCCTGCAGACAAAGAAAAGACTGCCTTTACCAGTGGATCAGGGTTATGGCAATTCACAGTCCTTCCATTTGGCCTCTGTAATGCTCCTGCGACGTTTGAACGACTAATGGAGAACATCCTGCGGGGTTTGTCATGGGAAACTTGTCTAGTTTATCTAGACGACATCATCATAATGGGTAAGACCTTTAAGGAACATTTATCTAACCTGGAAGAAGTTTTTAAAAGATTACAGAACGCTAATCTAACATTGAATGTTAAGAAATGCCACTTGTTCCAGAGACAGGTCAACTATTTAGGACATAACGTAAGCAAGGATGGCGTTGCTGTTGACCCCGCTAAGATACAAGCCGTTCAGGAATGGCCAATCCCTATCGACAAACATCAGCTCCGGAGTTTCTTGGGTCTTTGTTCCTATTACCGACGATATGTCAAGAATTTTGGAGACATCGCCAAACCCTTGACACGTTTGACAGAACAAGATAAGTCCTTCTGTTGGGATCAAGAATGTCAAAATGCGTTTGAAATATTGAAGAAACAGCTTACGTCAGCACCTGTTCTTGCTTATCCACTTCCTGATGGTAAGCTTATTCTGGACACCGACGCCAGCAATGTGGGAATTGGAGCCGTCTTGTCACAGCTACAAGACGGTAAGGAAAGAGTGGTTGGTTACTTCAGCAAAACTTTATCGAAAGCTGAAAAGAATTACTGTGTAACTCGGAGGGAACTGTTAGCAGTTGTAAAATCCGTCGAACACTTTTATAAATATCTGTATGGCAGAAAATTCCTGATCAGAACAGACCATGCTAGTTTAAAGTGGCTACTTAGCTTTAGGAACCCAGAAGGACAGATAGCAAGATGGCTCGAAAAACTGCAGGAATATGATGTTGAAATCGAGCACAGACCTGGAACCAGACATCGTAATGCTGATGCACTTTCCAGAAGACCATGTCGACCTGATTGCCCCCATTGTACCCGTATGGAGCAGAACGAGGAAAAACTTGCCTTAGTTAAGGTTGTGCCAGAAGACGAGAGCCCTATGCTGGAGGAGCAACAAGAAAACGATCTCGTTCTGAGAAAGATTAGGGAGTGGAAGAGAATGGACCGTCGTCCGTTGTGGAGAGAGATATCCTCATCCTCTCCTGCTTTAAAAGCATACTGGTCCCAATGGAACTCTTTAATTTTGGACGGAGGGCTCGTTAAAAGACTTGTAGAAAATTCCGAGGGCACAGAAACAAGGAAACAAATAGTGGTCCCAAGAAATGCTGTACCGGAAATTTTAAAACAGATGCATAATGATAGTTCTGGAGGACATCTGGGTATCACGAAAACGCTGCAAAAGATCCGAGATAGATTTTACTGGGTAAATTGCACTAATGATGTTAAAGATTGGTGTCGTAAATGCACTACATGTGCTGCCAGTAACGGGCCGCACCGAAAACCGAAGGCGGAAATGCAGCAATACCTGGTTGGAAGTCCTTTTGAAAGAATCGCAGTAGATGTATTGGGGCCACTTCCACAGACCGATGTAGGAAACAAGTACATCTTTGTTGTAATGGACTACTTCACTAAATGGGTTGAAGCATATGCAGTTCCCAATCAGGAAGCCACCACTTTAGCAGATATATTGGTTGAAGAGTTCGTAAGCCGATTTGGGGTACCACTAGAATTACATTCAGACCAAGGAAGAAATTTTGAGAGCAAGCTGTTTCAAGAAGTTTGCCAAAGATTAGGCATCCACAAAACGAGAACCACAGCGATGCACCCTCAGTCTGATGGAATGGTGGAACGAATGAACCGGACTATAACCAACTATCTGTCAAAAGTGGTGTCAGATTGTCAGAGGGATTGGGATCGACATATTCCACTATTTCTAATGGCAATTCGATCGGCCATCAACGAATCAACTGGCCAAACGCCTGCGAAGGTCCTGTTCGGTAGAGAAATGAGGCTACCATGTGACTTGGTGTTTGGTTGTAAACCTGGTGAAGAAATGGCACGTGAACAATATGTCGCTGACCTTCAGCATCGAATGGAGAATATACACAACCGGGTGCGTGGAAAACTACAATTATCTAGTGATCGGATGAAGAGGTACTATGACACACGGACAATGGAAAAGAGTTACCAAGTTGGAGATTTAGTCTGGCTCTATAACCCCCGACGGCGTCGAGGTATTTGTCCCAAATTACAAAAGAACTGGGAAGGTCCTTACACCATCAAGAAGAAGATTAACGATGTCATTTATAGGATCGTGAAAATTCCCAGAGGGAAACCCGTCGTGGTCCATCATGATCGTTTGGCGCCTTACCAGGGAAGCCACAGTGGAGATGCGCAGCAACTCCAAGAAAATGGTTTGGCTGGCTCAGGGAGTGTGCGGGATTCCGATGTAGGAAATAACATTCCAGGAGGAATGAATCTAAGGAGGGGGCAGTGTAACGGGATAACCGTAAAGGAAGGGACCTTAATTTGAAAGATTGTTGTTGACAGTTGATTTTTAGAAGTTTGTAAAAAAAAAATCAACTGACCATTTTAAATAATGTTCTAGAAAATTCTAGAAACTTCTAAACACACTAACTAGATTAAATAATGTTGTATATAAGGGGATGCACGGGCAGTTAACGTCAGTTCGAGTCAAGTGTTCAGAAGAGTTCATTGTATTTTCAAGTAGTTAGACGTTATCCAGCAGAGTTCAGTGTATCTTAACAATTTTGTAAATAAATTGTGTAAAAAGCCCCCATAAGTGTTACAATATCATTCAACCTATATCAGGGCAAAACCAAACTACAGACACGTGTTTCGCTCTTAGTTTGAGCTCGTCAGTGTAGTACAGGCTATGTCTCTCAAGTCACTAATCAAGAGACATCCCTGCTATAAATTGAACGATATCTATAGATGTCAAACTGCAAAACTGATAAACAGTCGCAAGTGGTTCCATCTTCACTCCAAAAATGGTATTTCAGTGGTAGCTTTGCATCTTGTATATAACCTTAGGCAAGGTAAAATGATAAAACGAACAGAGCGTTTTGTGACAGTCTAAGAATGTCCAAAGATGATACATAAAGTATCTAGTGCCTTACTGTCAAAAGTAATAATTTCAGTTTTGAACTGAAATGGTGTCGGTTAGAAATTTCTAACACTTTAAAAGACACCTTGGATGCTGCGATATAAATAGATATAAATATCATTCAACCTATATCAGGGCAAAACCAAACTACAGACACGTGTTTCGCTCTTAGTTTGAGCTCGTCAGTGTAGTACAGGCTATGTCTCTCAAGTCACTAATCAAGAGACATCCCTGCTATAAATTGAACGATATCTATAGATGTCAAACTGCAAATCTGATAAACAGTCGCAAGTGGTTCCATCTTCACTCCAAAAATGGTATTTCAGTGGTAGCTTTGCATCTTGTATATAACCTTAGGCAAGGTAAAATGATAAAACGAACAAAGCGTTTTGTGACAGTCTAAGAATCTCCAAAGATGATACATAAAGTATCTAGTGCCTTACTGTCAAAAGTAATAATTTCAGTTTTGAACTGAAATGGTGTCGGTTAGAAATTTCTAACACTTTAAACATATAGGTTGAATGATATTTATATCTATTTATATCGCAGCATCCAAGGTGTCTTTTAAAGTGTTAGAAATTTCTAACCGACACCATTTCAGTTCAAAACTGAAATTATTACTTTTGACAGTAAGGCACTAGATACTTTATGTATCATCTTTGGACATTCTTAGACTGTCACAAAACGCTCTGTTCGTTTTATCATTTTACCTTGCCTAAGGTTATATACAAGATGCAAAGCTACCACTGAAATACCATTTTTGGAGTGAAGATGGAACCACTTGCGACTGTTTATCAGTTTTGCAGTTTGACATCTATAGATATCGTTCAATTTATAGCAAGGATGTCTCTTGATTAGTGACTTGAGAGACATAGCCTGTACTACACTGACGAGCTCAAACTAAGAGCGAAACACGTGTCTGTAGTTTGGTTTTGCCCTGATATAGGTTGAATGATATTTATATCTATTTATATCGCAGCATCCAAGGTGTCTTTTAAAGTGTTAGAAATTTCTAACCGACACCATTTCAGTTCAAAACTGAAATTATTACTTTTGACAGTAAGGCACTAGATACTTTATGTATCATCTTTGGACATTCTTAGACTGTCACAAAACGCTCTGTTCGTTTTATCATTTTACCTTGCCTAAGGTTATATACAAGATGCAAAGCTACCACTGAAATACCATTTTTGGAGTGAAGATGGAACCACTTGCGACTGTTTATCAGTTTTGCAGTTTGACATCTATAGATATCGTTCAATTTATAGCAGGGATGTCTCTTGATTAGTGACTTGAGAGACATAGCCTGTACTACACTGACGAGCTCAAACTAAGAGCGAAACACGTGTCTGTAGTTTGGTTTTGCCCTGATATAGGTTGAATGATATTTATATCTATTTATATCGCAGCATCCAAGGTGTCTTTTAAAGTGTTAGAAATTTCTAACCGACACCATTTCAGTTCAAAACTGAAATTATTACTTTTGACAGTAAGGCACTAGATACTTTATGTATCATCTTTGGACATTCTTAGACTGTCACAAAACGCTCTGTTCGTTTTATCATTTTACCTTGCCTAAGGTTATATACAAGATGCAAAGCTACCACTGAAATACCATTTTTGGAGTGAAGATGGAACCACTTGCGACTGTTTATCAGTTTTGCAGTTTGACATCTATAGATATCGTTCAATTTATAGCAGGGATGTCTCTTGATTAGTGACTTGAGAGACATAGCCTGTACTACACTGACGAGCTCAAACTAAGAGCGAAACACGTGTCTGTAGTTTGGTTTTGCCCTGATATAGGTTGAATGATATTTATATCTATTTATATCGCAGCATCCAAGGTGTCTTTTAAAGTGTTAGAAATTTCTAACCGACACCATTTCAGTTCAAAACTGAAATTATTACTTTTGACAGTAAGGCACTAGATACTTTATGTATCATTTTTGGACATTCTTAGACTGTCACAAAACGCTCTGTTCGTTTTATCATTTTACCTTGCCTAAGGTTATATACAAGATGCAAAGCTACCACTGAAATACCATTTTTGGAGTGAAGATGGAACCACTTGCGACTGTTTATCAGTTTTGCAGTTTGACATCTATAGATATCGTTCAATTTATAGCAGGGATGTCTCTTGATTAGTGACTTGAGAGACATAGCCTGTACTACACTGACGAGCTCAAACTAAGAGCGAAACACGTGTCTGTAGTTTGGTTTTGCCCTGATATAGGTTGAATGATATTTATATCTATTTATATCGCAGCATCCAAGGTGTCTTTTAAAGTGTTAGAAATTTCTAACCGACACCATTTCAGTTCAAAACTGAAATTATTACTTTTGACAGTAAGGCACTAGATACTTTATGTATCATCTTTGGACATTCTTAGACTGTCACAAAACGCTCTGTTCGTTTTATCATTTTACCTTGCCTAAGGTTATATACAAGATGCAAAGCTACCACTGAAATACCATTTTTGGAGTGAAGATGGAACCACTTGCGACTGTTTATCAGTTTTGCAGTTTGACATCTATAGATATCGTTCAATTTATAGCAGGGATGTCTCTTGATTAGTGACTTGAGAGACATAGCCTGTACTACACTGACGAGCTCAAACTAAGAGCGAAACACGTGTCTGTAGTTTGGTTTTGCCCTGATATAGGTTGAATGATATTTATATCTATTTATATCGCAGCATCCAAGGTGTCTTTTAAAGTGTTAGAAATTTCTAACCGACACCATTTCAGTTCAAAACTGAAATTATTACTTTTGACAGTAAGGCACTAGATACTTTATGTATCATCTTTGGACATTCTTAGACTGTCACAAAACGCTCTGTTCGTTTTATCATTTTACCTTGCCTAAGGTTATATACAAGATGCAAAGCTACCACTGAAATACCATTTTTGGAGTGAAGATGGAACCACTTGCGACTGTTTATCAGTTTTGCAGTTTGACATCTATAGATATCGTTCAATTTATAGCAGGGATGTCTCTTGATTAGTGACTTGAGAGACATAGCCTGTACTACACTGACGAGCTCAAACTAAGAGCGAAACACGTGTCTGTAGTTTGGTTTTGCCCTGATATAGGTTGAATGATATTTATATCTATTTATATCGCAGCATCCAAGGTGTCTTTTAAAGTGTTAGAAATTTCTAACCGACACCATTTCAGTTCAAAACTGAAATTATTACTTTTGACAGTAAGGCACTAGATACTTTATGTATCATTTTTGGACATTCTTAGACTGTCACAAAACGCTCTGTTCGTTTTATCATTTTACCTTGCCTAAGGTTATATACAAGATGCAAAGCTACCACTGAAATACCATTTTTGGAGTGAAGATGGAACCACTTGCGACTGTTTATCAGTTTTGCAGTTTGACATCTATAGATATCGTTCAATTTATAGCAGGGATGTCTCTTGATTAGTGACTTGAGAGACATAGCCTGTACTACACTGACGAGCTCAAACTAAGAGCGAAACACGTGTCTGTAGTTTGGTTTTGCCCTGATATAGGTTGAATGATATTTATATCTATTTATATCGCAGCATCCAAGGTGTCTTTTAAAGTGTTAGAAATTTCTAACCGACACCATTTCAGTTCAAAACTGAAATTATTACTTTTGACAGTAAGGCACTAGATACTTTATGTATCATCTTTGGACATTCTTAGACTGTCACAAAACGCTCTGTTCGTTTTATCATTTTACCTTGCCTAAGGTTATATACAAGATGCAAAGCTACCACTGAAATACCATTTTTGGAGTGAAGATGGAACCACTTGCGACTGTTTTTTAGTTTTGCAGTTTGACATCTATAGATATCGTTCAATTTATAGCAGGGATGTCTCTTGATTAGTGACTTGAGAGACATAGCCTGTACTACACTGACGAGCTCAAACTAAGAGCGAAACACGTGTCTGTAGTTTGGTTTTGCCCTGATATAGGTTGAATGATATTTATATCTATTTATATCGCAGCATCCAAGGTGTCTTTTAAAGTGTTAGAAATTTCTAACCGACACCATTTCAGTTCAAAACTGAAATTATTACTTTTGACAGTAAGGCACTAGATACTTTATGTATCATCTTTGGACATTCTTAGACTGTCACAAAACGCTCTGTTCGTTTTATCATTTTACCTTGCCTAAGGTTATATACAAGATGCAAAGCTACCACTGAAATACCATTTTTGGAGTGAAGATGGAACCACTTGCGACTGTTTATCAGTTTTGCAGTTTGACATCTATAGATATCGTTCAATTTATAGCAAGGATGTCTCTTGATTAGTGACTTGAGAGACATAGCCTGTACTACACTGACGAGCTCAAACTAAGAGCGAAACACGTGTCTGTAGTTTGGTTTTGCCCTGATATAGGTTGAATGATATTTATATCTATTTATATCGCAGCATCCAAGGTGTCTTTTAAAGTGTTAGAAATTTCTAACCGACACCATTTCAGTTCAAAACTGAAATTATTACTTTTGACAGTAAGGCACTAGATACTTTATGTATCATCTTTGGACATTCTTAGACTGTCACAAAACGCTCTGTTCGTTTTATCATTTTACCTTGCCTAAGGTTATATACAAGATGCAAAGCTACCACTGAAATACCATTTTTGGAGTGAAGATGGAACCACTTGCGACTGTTTATCAGTTTTGCAGTTTGACATCTATAGATATCGTTCAATTTATAGCAGGGATGTCTCTTGATTAGTGACTTGAGAGACATAGCCTGTACTACACTGACGAGCTCAAACTAAGAGCGAAACACGTGTCTGTAGTTTGGTTTTGCCCTGATATAGGTTGAATGATATTTATATCTATTTATATCGCAGCATCCAAGGTGTCTTTTAAAGTGTTAGAAATTTCTAACCGACACCATTTCAGTTCAAAACTGAAATTATTACTTTTGACAGTAAGGCACTAGATACTTTATGTATCATCTTTGGACATTCTTAGACTGTCACAAAACGCTCTGTTCGTTTTATCATTTTACCTTGCCTAAGGTTATATACAAGATGCAAAGCTACCACTGAAATACCATTTTTGGAGTGAAGATGGAACCACTTGCGACTGTTTATCAGTTTTGCAGTTTGACATCTATAGATATCGTTCAATTTATAGCAAGGATGTCTCTTGATTAGTGACTTGAGAGACATAGCCTGTACTACACTGACGAGCTCAAACTAAGAGCGAAACACGTGTCTGTAGTTTGGTTTTGCCCTGATATAGGTTGAATGATATTTATATCTATTTATATCGCAGCATCCAAGGTGTCTTTTAAAGTGTTAGAAATTTCTAACCGACACCATTTCAGTTCAAAACTGAAATTATTACTTTTGACAGTAAGGCACTAGGCACTAGATACTTTATGTATCATCTTTGGACATTCTTAGACTGTCACAAAACGCTCTGTTCGTTTTATCATTTTACCTTGCCTAAGGTTATATACAAGATGCAAAGCTACCACTGAAATACCATTTTTGGAGTGAAGATGGAACCACTTGCGACTGTTTATCAGTTTTGCAGTTTGACATCTATAGATATCGTTCAATTTATAGCAGGGATGTCTCTTGATTAGTGACTTGAGAGACATAGCCTGTACTACATTGACGAGCTCAAACTAAGAGCGAAACACGTGTCTGTAGTTTGGTTTTGCCCTGATATAGGTTGAATGATATTTATATCTATTTATATCGCAGCATCCAAGGTGTCTTTTAAAGTGTTAGAAATTTCTAACCGACACCATTTCAGTTCAAAACTGAAATTATTACTTTTGACAGTAAGGCACTAGATACTTTATGTATCATCTTTGGACATTCTTAGACTGTCACAAAACGCTCTGTTCGTTTTATCATTTTACCTTGCCTAAGGTTATATACAAGATGCAAAGCTACCACTGAAATACCATTTTTGGAGTGAAGATGGAACCACTTGCGACTGTTTTTTAGTTTTGCAGTTTGACATCTATAGATATCGTTCAATTTATAGCAGGGATGTCTCTTGATTAGTGACTTGAGAGACATAGCCTGTACTACACTGACGAGCTCAAACTAAGAGCGAAACACGTGTCTGTAGTTTGGTTTTGCCCTGATATAGGTTGAATGATATTTATATCTATTTATATCGCAGCATCCAAGGTGTCTTTTAAAGTGTTAGAAATTTCTAACCGACACCATTTCAGTTCAAAACTGAAATTATTACTTTTGACAGTAAGGCACTAGATACTTTATGTATCATCTTTGGACATTCTTAGACTGTCACAAAACGCTCTGTTCGTTTTATCATTTTACCTTGCCTAAGGTTATATACAAGATGCAAAGCTACCACTGAAATACCATTTTTGGAGTGAAGATGGAACCACTTGCGACTGTTTATCAGTTTTGCAGTTTGACATCTATAGATATCGTTCAATTTATAGCAAGGATGTCTCTTGATTAGTGACTTGAGAGACATAGCCTGTACTACACTGACGAGCTCAAACTAAGAGCGAAACACGTGTCTGTAGTTTGGTTTTGCCCTGATATAGGTTGAATGATATTTATATCTATTTATATCGCAGCATCCAAGGTGTCTTTTAAAGTGTTAGAAATTTCTAACCGACACCATTTCAGTTCAAAACTGAAATTATTACTTTTGACAGTAAGGCACTAGATACTTTATGTATCATCTTTGGACATTCTTAGACTGTCACAAAACGCTCTGTTCGTTTTATCATTTTACCTTGCCTAAGGTTATATACAAGATGCAAAGCTACCACTGAAATACCATTTTTGGAGTGAAGATGGAACCACTTGCGACTGTTTATCAGTTTTGCAGTTTGACATCTATAGATATCGTTCAATTTATAGCAGGGATGTCTCTTGATTAGTGACTTGAGAGACATAGCCTGTACTACACTGACGAGCTCAAACTAAGAGCGAAACACGTGTCTGTAGTTTGGTTTTGCCCTGATATAGGTTGAATGATATTTATATCTATTTATATCGCAGCATCCAAGGTGTCTTTTAAAGTGTTAGAAATTTCTAACCGACACCATTTCAGTTCAAAACTGAAATTATTACTTTTGACAGTAAGGCACTAGATACTTTATGTATCATCTTTGGACATTCTTAGACTGTCACAAAACGCTCTGTTCGTTTTATCATTTTACCTTGCCTAAGGTTATATACAAGATGCAAAGCTACCACTGAAATACCATTTTTGGAGTGAAGATGGAACCACTTGCGACTGTTTATCAGTTTTGCAGTTTGACATCTATAGATATCGTTCAATTTATAGCAGGGATGTCTCTTGATTAGTGACTTGAGAGACATAGCCTGTACTACACTGACGAGCTCAAACTAAGAGCGAAACACGTGTCTGTAGTTTGGTTTTGCCCTGATATAGGTTGAATGATATTTATATCTATTTATATCGCAGCATCCAAGGTGTCTTTTAAAGTGTTAGAAATTTCTAACCGACACCATTTCAGTTCAAAACTGAAATTATTACTTTTGACAGTAAGGCACTAGATACTTTATGTATCATCTTCATATATAAAACAAAAGGGGTAAATTAATGGACATGTACGCAAAAGGATCATAGGATTACGAGTAAGAATGGTAACCGCAGACATGCATGTTTCTGGCTCATTAGCCGTCATCAGTGCGGCATAACCAAGAAGAGTATTGCACTTGGCTAGCAAAAGTGTTAGGTACTTGGGAGCAAAGGATGTTGGGGAAACATGTGTCAAGAAATACAAAAACAACGCACCGATGACGGCTAATGAGCCAGAAACATGCATGTCTGCGGTTACCATTCTTACTCGTAATCCTATGATCCTTTTGCGTACATGTCCGTTAATTTACCCCTTTTGTTTATCATAAATACGCATACTTGGCACCCTTTTTGTATATATATATATATATATATATATATATATATATATATAAACTTTTGAACGGAAGGTGTTTTTGAGGTCAGGGGGGCCCAAAA
Organism: Altica lythri; assembly: GCA_964028335.1. Classification (NCBI taxonomy): domain Eukaryota; kingdom Metazoa; phylum Arthropoda; class Insecta; order Coleoptera; family Chrysomelidae; genus Altica; species Altica lythri. The sequence goes on from OZ034800.1 coordinate 48,266,210, forward strand.
CGAAAAACTGTAGTGAAATTTTCCCGAAGTCGTGACCTGCGAACCAGCTGAATAGTAGATATAAATCTACTAGAATTAAGCTACAGAGTTCAAAGGCATGGTCACTCATATTATAAAAAAATTATTGGTTTTGTCGTTTCATTCCTAAAATTTCGATTTTTTAAAATGAGCCTTTATTAAAATCATTTTTGCAGGTAGACATAAAATTTTATCTTTGATTGCTGTACTTAGGTTATGTAAAATTATTCGGTAATATTACTATCAACTTGTTCAAAGTTTATAAAACTCCCGCAAACAGTTTTTGTTATATTTGTGGTTTCTATACAACAAAAGTTAAATAAATAAATAATAGAGTAAAAAAACTAAAAAACATGTTTTTGTGAAAAATGAACTATATACAGGGTGTTAGTGAATAAGTGCGAAAAACTTCAGGGGGTGATTCTGCATGAAAAAATAATAACAGTTTGCTGTATACCTAACATTTGTCCGCAAATTCTTCGTTTCCGAGATACGGGGTGGGGTGTTAAAGTTTTTCTTAAAAATTAACTATTTATGTATTGCTCTGAAGCCGGTAAAGATATTTAAATAAAATTTGGTGGTTGTTAAGAGGTAGTTATTGCGAATTGGTTGACATGCAATTAAAAATTTTATGTTCATCATTAGCGCGCATACGGGTAATGATTTCAATGTTTTTGAAGGAAAAAAATGGTACGCCACTGAGATATTTCAACCAAAAATCATTTTAATTTGTGCCAAAATATCCTTCTCATCTTTTTGTCGTACGGGGCGCCGTTTTTATGCAAAAAAAATAAAACATCTTAACGCGCATTTTTTATTACTTTGTAATTGGAACGGTTTCGATCTCATTATTTTATTATTAAAATCAGCAAAAAGTATAAAATACAGTTCTGCTTATTATCACCACAATATAAAAGCGAACTTGTATTAAAAAAATTTTAACTCGGTTATATTGACAGAATATACGCATCAGCTTTCCAAAATTTCGAGCATATATTAATACAAAATTAAATTTATGATAGATAACAAGAGTCTCCAAAAAATTCCGGTTAAAAAAGCAATAATTAAAATTATAATTTCCATTATGTTTTTAATGAAATAGTGCTCATTGAGTAAATCTATTAAAATTTAATAAATAATAAAACAATAACGAATAAAAAAGTAATTAAAATGTGTTACGCGTATGGAACTTATTTGTTTATATCTTTGACGCACAGTATGGAATTTTTTTCTTTGTGAATCTTTGACGCACGGTACCGCCTTTACTTTATTTTGAAAATAGGTAGGTACTTTTAAAAATAATCTGATAAGACGTCTATGTAACCGATGGTTCAGTGGGGTTTTGGTCTATTCAAATTTTTTCTTATTATTAGAAAAAAGATAAGTAGGTATAATACTAGGAAGGTTTGTACCTGATAAAAGAGACAGATAACTGTTTTTATCGGAGAATTTTATACATAAATAGCACTTGATTGGGGTTTTTGCTAGGGGTTTAGTGTTTATTTTGTAATGTTTTCAACTATTAAGTTATTACTCTTTATACAACGCCTGCTCTGGAAGTTGACTTTTCGAGCGCAGTATGTCATCTCCGAAGTACACAATAGTCGCATACTTGACTATATGTATTTCATAAACGCACATGTTTGGTTATGACCGCATAACTACACGGATTCCGCCTAAACTATCTGTCGTTTTTATTTGACTAGAGAGACTACTGAAACGCCATCTGATGCCGCGATAGTATAGTTATTTTTATCGCTCACGTGAATCATACATTAAAAACAACGATCAGTCCTATCCTAACCCTTTTTAATTTATGTCACAACTGTCACAACGCAACTGTATTAAACGCAAAAAGAAAGTGTATACCGCATATCAAACAACTCTGGACGGACGTCACAACTGTCACTAGATGTGTTTTCACATGTGCACCACTACAAAATCTATTTCTAAAAAAATGTGTTCGTTTGATAATAGTCATTAGTTATTACAAATAAATAAATATAATCTTTAAATACATATAGAACTCATAGTTCATGATTTTTATATAATATGTAGTTTTAAAAAAACTTACGTAAATGATTCGAATTACTTAAATTTATTGGAGTATTAACCATGTTTATTGAATACTGGGTATTTTAATAATTTCCTAGGAAGTGCCTGCCTGAATGAAAACTTCACTTGTCATTGCATAGCTGCCAAGTCGTTTAGTGTTTTGATTTTGGCAGTTTGATATTTTGCGTTTTCATTTTCTTTCTAAATCTGTTCTTTTGAGAACAAAAAGTAGTGTTTTTCGTGAGTGAAAAGGACTCCTTAAATATGTGGAAGGAAGCACTTCAAACCGTTACTCCCCAGATTTGGAAGAATTCCATTGCTCATACAGAGACAGAAATTAAAAAATGGTATGATCGTGAGCATATTATGGAAAGAATGGAAATTCTTCCAGTAATAATTGATCCAAACGAGGACAGTGATTCCAGCAGCTCAGATGAAAGCGATTAATAATATTATTTATTTAAGGAGGGCGTAAGTAAGTTACACACTTATTGTTATTTATATGGACCATTATTTTCTTTTAAGGAAGCACCTTCCAGAAATACAAATAATACGGAGCTAGTGAAAGTTCCTAGCAAGTTACAACAGAGCAAAGTATTTATAAATTATGAATTTAAAAACATTTTGATTGGATTAGTAAAGTTATAATTTCTGTATTAAATTAAATATTTTGTTAATATTAAATATTCTTATGCTTATAAAAGTTTGTGTTTTACTAACTTGGTGTAAATAAAAAAATACTTCACCGTCAGCCATTTACTTTTAAAATTTGTAATTAATTGTTGTGGTTTAAAATTTTAAATGTATATTTCGTGCTTTTATTTTCACTTGGCAACAGTGTTAACTTGGTTGTGTCAAGAAATCTGTGACGTGCGTTTAAAGTTGTTTGATATGAACTTTAGGTAATTAAAAAAAGTGTACTATTTAAAATAATGGTCGATTTAACAAGATGTTTAACTCCACCTGAACTAGTTGAATCAGCTAAAAATGCAACAACAAATTTATTGCCAGATGTGTCAAAAGAAAAATATATAAATGCTTACAATAAATTTATGGATTGGAAAAAAGAAAAAAAAAATACAAATTCATTCTCCGAAAACGTTTTATTAGCTTATTTTATGGTAATAAAATTAAAAATAAAAAAACATTGTTTAGAATTATTTGTTATATTCCTCTCAAATTCTACTTCCAGAGCAGTAGTTGTATAAAGTATTGATCCTAACACTTGCGGAAATTAACTTTCCCGCACTTAAACTGCTTGCCCGAACTCCGCTTCGCGTCGTTCGGGCATCGGCAGTTCGCGTGCGGGAAAGTATAACTTTCCGCACTTGTTAGGATAATAACTATTATATTACACAGGCTTACAAAAACAAAAAATAAAATGGTGCAGCACTGTTTGTGTCATGATTGATTGAGTAAATAATGTACGATTAACTAATCAGCATTTGTTTATCTCTTACCCTCAATTTAAATTTTTGCCGGTCTTCTTTGTAAATAATCATAATTACAATTAAGTTTATGTTATATACTATTTTATTATTGCCAGTACGTCCAGATTTTGTGTTTACGATCCTGATAAATTTTGTTACAAACACTGTAAGTCGTTTGTATTTTGGTTACTTCGGTATTGATACTCGACAGCAAGATAAGATATGGGTGCTTTATAGTGTGTGTAGGTAAAGTATGTGTTGAACATTTGCGACAATGGAAGAAAAGGTCACGCATATAATGATCTTATCAGGATCAAGTTAAAATGCCTATTTCTTTTGAAGTAGATGATGACTTTGACTACTGCAAAAAAACATCGAATCCTAAGCCATTTTCGCAGAATCAGCTTAATGATCTTATCAGAGACGTAGATCTTTCTAAGGAACGTGTTGAGTTACTAGCGTCAAGCTTCTTTAGACGTTCGAGTGTCTACGAATCGCACGAGAGAACGAAGCTTATTGCAGTTTTTTCATCTGATGAAAATTTTGTATATTGCTGTAATGTGACTGTTTATTGACAGTAGTAAACGAGATCTTGATACAAATAATATTGGGGCTAATAAAGCTACTTGTAAGGCTTCCGACAGAAAAGGGCAATTAATGAAAGAATTTTGAGACTTTTTTTTTAAATAAACTGGAAAAATTTGTGTGGAAATGTGTTGTAGCAATTACACAAAATTTCCTCGAAAATCATAAGGCTTACAACTATGTAAAATTAGTAGAGGAAATGCTAGCCGGCCCGTTGCAATGAATTAGGTTGTAATATAAGTATAAAAATACACTATCTCAATAGTCACATGGATCAATTCTAACACAATTTAGGAGCTCTAAGCGAAGAACAAGGAGAATGTTTTTACCAAGACATAAAAACAATGTTGGTAACTACCAAGGAAGCTCATATGATGGCCAACTATTGCTGGTAAATCATGTCAGTTTTATTCTAGTAAATCATTCAAAAGGTATAATTTCTTGATATTTAACATTAAAGTATTATTTTTTTGTGAAAGGTGTAATTTTTATATCGGGAACTAAAACTGATAGAAAAAAGCCGTTAACATTTTTGATATCACCATGTAAGACAATGCACCAATATTGTTGTAGGCCTGTGTAATCCTACATATCATTTCAGATGTAAGAAAAAAACGTGTTTTGATAAGATCAGTTAACGGAATGTAAGAGTGTACGTAAAAATTTTGCAACCGTTATTAGGTACGTCAAATTTAAAGAAAAAATAGATTTAATGTAAAAGCGTTTTAAGTTTTCAATTAAAACATGGATCGAAACAGGAAACAGTCAAGTTGAGTCGGCATTAAAAATTTAGTTTAGTAATGTTCTTAAAAAGAATTGAACTATTATGCGCCAAAAAGCTGAAGAATTAGGAAAAACTATCGACAACAACATTTTACTGCAATTGACAGATGGTTTATTAAGATATGAAAAAAAAAACGAGAGAATATCGTCTAAAAACAACTGTCGAATAAAAAAGGTCCGATTTCAAAATTATTTCCGAATATTTACCACAAAAAATCTATAATGAAGACGAAACTGGACTATTTTCCTTGCAATGCGTGAGCATACCTATTTGCTGAAATGACAATTGCAAAGAGTAGGTCAGAGTTGTTTGTTTTGTCAATAGGGCAGGATAAAAACGAAAACTTTTAGTTACTGGCAACAAAAGTAAAAGCCATGGTGTGTAACGAACTATCTGATTGTTTTGTATTATGAATAATTTCACCAGGCTATTGTTGCCGTGCCGATATCGATAAGAATTACTTAGTTTAAGAGTTGTAGTTCAAAAATTTGCCGTGAGCAGTAAAATTGTCGACATTTTTTAGTTGTGATTTTCGTTTTTTTACGAGTTGGTACTTCAAACAATCTGGTTCTTTTGTGTTTAACCTCGAAATATAAGTAAGGTTTCCTCGATTATTTGATTTTCATTTGATACTAACCAAAATCAAGTAGTTTCAATTTAGTCAAACATCAGTTTTTTTAATATTCATCAAAGTCAGTGCCGGTTTCTACACGTGCTTTAAGGATTAATTTACCTTCAATAAAGTGGAAAAATCCGATTTGGCTAGAAACTGGTTTTACTTGTTCATACATTTGATACGTTTCTATTAATAGTACTTCCAAATTTATTTGAAGAGGTCCACCCGAGTTACTGAACTTTTTGGAGAAAATGGAAAAAGAATTTGAAATTAAAATTGTTTATTTCAAGACATTTCCTCCCAAATTTTGGAAATTGAAAGAAAAAAATCATTCTCATAGAATTACATATCCGTCAATTCAAGTGTTTCTGAAGATTTCCATTAAAGAGATAAGAGAATAATTAATTTTTTATTAAAAAAAATTCAGAAATTAATCCAAATAGGCTACATCAGGCTCCAAATCAGGTCCAGACGGATTTATTTCCTACTGGCTCGAATTGAGAAGAGAACTTGAAAATCTCTCAAAGCGTAAATTTAGAGATGGAACACTAATGGTGTGGGGTGCAATTACAAGAGCAAGTGTTTTGACTCTAGCTTATCCATCAACATGTATGAATAGCAGAGAATATACTGATGTGCTTCAAGATCATTTACTGCCCTTTTTAAATGAAAACAACAACTTTGATCTTAAGTTCCAGCAAGAGAATTCATGTTAACAGAGAGTGGTTCCGTGAGAATGAAATTAATTTATTGGACTGGACAGCATCATTGCCGGATCTAAATCCAATTGAAAACCTATGGAAAATCATGTTTCGACAACTGTATGCCAATAATAACAAGGACGATAGTGTGTGTCAAGTCTAAACTGCTACCTATGGAAGAGATATGGGTCATTTTGGATTTTAATTTTTTAATTAATGCTTTAATTAAAAAAAAAAAAAAATTTAACTTTGCTTAATTATCTTTTCCGGTGCATTTTCTTACTCTTTAATTTTAAGTCACAAACACTCCAAAATATGGGGTGGTGCTATAGTTATGCTCCCTTATTTATAAATTTTGACACGAAAATAAAAAAAATCATTCAAATTGATATATTAACAAAAAGTTACGCGCGAACAAACATAGCAAAATTAATAGCAAACAATTTTTAGGCACGTCTTCTTGAAATGGGTTAAAATTTCGATTTTTTTAAGCCATATGTCTATTTTTACGCTATTAGAAAAGGCTTTTTCATGAAGGGTATTTGCGTTAATTCATTAGATTTATTATTAGTACTTACATTATTTTCATATCTTGCTGGAAGAAGAGGCTGTACGGGAACAATATTATTAGTATGAATTGGAAAAGCAGTAGCTGTAGTTCCTGGAGATTCAGGGCAGCCAAGTTCAGGACCTTCGTCACTGCCATCAGCACATTGTGGAATTCCATCACAAGCATTGTAAATCGCAATACATTCTTTGGTAGATCGACATTCAAATTGGAATCGAGTACATTTTGGATCTAAAATATTTATTATTAATGAATTATATATCAAAATACAATAATATAACATTTATATATAGCGTTGAACGACATACCTATAATAGGGAATATGCGTAAGATTCAAATAATGATAATATTTTTATACATGGTCTTTTTCATATCACATGCATTGAAACAGCTAGTTTTGATCTCTGTTTTGCCAATCGAAATAAGACAATTTCAGACCAATGAAACTGTCAGTCAGAAACAACGTTGTTTCTTCCATAGGGCAGAAACAACTGTCTTTATTTCAAGTCTGTCAGAATGTTTCTGACTGACAGTTACATTGGTCTAAAATTGTCTTATTTCGACTGGCTACAGAGATCAAAACTCGCTGTTTCAATGCATGTGATATGAAAAATATAGTGTGTGGCACGGGATGAAACAAAGACGATTTCTGATCAAGGCGATGACAGTAAACTCTCTCCCTCGTCAGAAATCGTCTTGTTTCACCTCTGGCCACACAATATACTATTACTTTTGATTTATGCACATTTTTTAATTAAATTTCGTTTTTAAGGAAAAAATAATTATTGAAAAGTGCACAAAATAAATGGGTAAATGCAATAAAGTCAAACGCAACGCTACATACATACATATATCCAATTCAGAAATTAACTCTATATAAAAAAGGTCCTTTGTATTCTGTAATTAAAATATTCAATAAGCTACCAGACATATAAAACAAATAAATGAACTTAATCTATTTAATAAAAAGTATACATTTCTTGTTACTAAACCTGGAGCCATATTCCTTGGAGGAATACCTAAACATCTAAAAATTATGTAAGCAGGTTTCATCACTTTCTGTTTTTTAAAGTTACTTTGTAATGAAATAGAGTTTATAGTGGAAGCAGATGAAAAAATGTGAAATAAACACTTACGTCGAAATGGTCTACACAAAAATATAAACTAATTAAGGGAGATACCATGTCCTGTCGCATTATATTATCCAAGTCAAATACAAAATATAATATATTTAAGTCCAAAACCACTGCAACTATTAAAGGTCGACTTAGATTAGGCGCTCAGGTCTCGGTTCGCTCACTGTTCGGTCACAATCAATAATTATGTAATATCCTATTCACATTGAGTGATCAACTTCCAGTCTAGTTAGAACCTTGGCCTTGCGTTAATTAACATAAAAAATGTTAAAAAAGTTCTCAAATGCTGATTTAGCTATTATTGCTATATTTTTGGATGATGAAGAGGAGAAAACCGAAACGAATTTAAAAATGCGAAAAAAAAATAGTACTGACTCAAAGTATAATTTGTCGCCCATATTGTATAATTCGTCATTATAACTAATTCTATTATTTGTTCATCCATTTTGCTTTTTCAAACTAACTCAAAGGAACACGTGGCATATTCAGGGGAAAAATGCACACCGACTGAGTATTATTTGTACACACTAGCACAACGGTTCGCTCATGGTCTGTTCAAAATATCCGTGGAGAGAAAGACCACGATCAATGAGCATGAGCGTACCGTGAGCGAAGCGCCAAGTATAGTTTAAAATAGTCTGGTTTAAAAGCAAGCAATAATATTTCACCGCAGCTTGATTGGAGTATGAGCTGGGCGTGACCTGAACTATAATGTGAATGGACCTTAATAGTCCTTAGGCACAATTCACACAGAACGGACGTCGGGCAGAGACGAGGCTTCGACGTGGCGGAAGCGTGACGTATGCAATGCACACAGAGGTGCAGGATAGTGGCGTGAATTGACGTCAGTAACCTGTTTTGTTTTGTGGAAAACATGTCTTTTTCAAGCAGTGATGAAGATATGTTGGATATAGTGTATTTGGCTAATGTGAACAAAACAAAAAGAAGATACTGGGTTCATCCATTGTGGCTGCAGAAGGGGAAAATTGGTGGAACATTCGACCTGATGAGAGAATTAAACCTGTACCCAGAACGGTTTCAAAATTTATCAGCAATTTTCTGCCATACCCGGTCTTGAGCACTCCTATTACAATAATCAGCACGATTAAAATATATATACAAGGATATTTGCCAACTTCTTCGCAAAATTGTATGTTGAAGTCAACATCATCCCGCATTTTTAAATTAATTAAAGCACAGAGCCACGTGGCGAGGAACTGGCGCGCCCTTTCTTGTACGCCACGAGAGACGCCGAAGTGACGTGGCGAGGGCGGACGGGCGACCGCCCGCGCCACCTCGCTTTTGTGAGTATTGTACCACAGCCCTACTCGACTTTAGGCACAATTCACACAGAACGGACGTCGGGCAGAGACGTGGCGCCGACTTTTGTCCCTTCGACGTCTCTCGTATGTAAACAAATGGTACAATACTCACAGAAGCGACGTGGCGCAGGCGGTCGCCCGCCCGCCCTCGCCACGTCTCTTCGGCGTCTCTCGTGGCGTAAGGCACAATTCACACAGAACGGACGTCGGGCAGAGACGAGGCTTCGACGTGGCACGGACGTGGCGGAAGCGTGGCGTATGCAATGCACACAGAGGTGCAGGACAGTGGCGCGAATTGACGTCAGTAACCTGTTTTGTGGAAAACATGTCTTTTTCAAGCAGTGATGAAAATGATGAAGATATGTTGGATATAGTGTATTTGGCTAATGTGAAGAAAACAAAAAGAAGATTGGGTCCATCCATTGTGGCCGCAGAAGGGGAAAATTGGTGGAACATTCGACCTGATGAGAGAATTAAACATGTACCCAGAACGGTTTCAAAATTTTTATAGAATGTCTCGTGAGTGCTTCCATAAAATATTGCCCCTTGTGAAAGACAGAATGGAAAAGAAATCAACTATTTGGAGAGAACCAATAATCAGCACGATTAAAATCATATATACAATGATATTTGCCAACTTCTTCGCAAAATTGTATGTTGAAGTCAACATCATCCCGCATTTTTAAATTAATTCAAGCACAGAGACACGTGGCGAGGAACTGGCGCGCCCTTTCTTGTACGCCACGAGAGACGCCGAAGAGACGTGGCGAGGGCGGGCGGGCGACCGCCCGCGCCACGTCGCTTCTGTGAATATTGTACCATTTGTTTACATAGGAGAGACGCCAAAGGAACAAAAGTCCGCGCCATGTCTGTGCCCGACGTCCGTTCTGTGTGAATTGCGCCTAAGGCGCAATTCACACAGAACGGACGTCGGGCAGAGACGTGGCTTCGACATGGCACGGACGTGGCGGAAGCGTGGCGTATGCAATGCACACAGAGGTGCAGGACAGTGGCGCGAATTGACGTCAGTAATCTGTTGGTTTTGTGGAAAACATGTCTTTTTCAAGCAGTGATGAAGATGATGAAGATATGTTGGATATAGTGTATTTGGCTAATGTGAACAAAACAAAAAGAAGATATTGGGTTCATCCATTGTGGCTACAGAAGGAGAAAATTGGTGGAACATTCGACCTAATGAGAGAATTAAACATGTACCCAGAACGATTTCAAAATTCATCAGCAATTTTCTGCCGGACCCAGTCTTAAGCACTCCTATTACAATAATCAGCACGATTAAAATCATATATACAAGGATATTTGCCAACTTCTTTGCAAAATTGTATGTTGAAGTCAACATCATCCCGCATTTTTAAATTAATTAAAGCACAGAGACACGTGGCGAAGAACTGGCGCGCCCTTTCTTGTACGCCACGAGAGACGCCGAAGAGACGTGGCGAGTGCGGGCGGACGACCGCCCGCGCCACGTCGCTTCTGTGAGTATTGTACCATTTGTTTACATAGGAGAGACGCCGAAGGGACAAAAGTCCGCGCCACGTCTCTGCCCGACGTCCGTTCTGTGTGAATTGCGCCTATGGCGTACATGAAAAGACGCGCCAGTTCCTCGCCACGTGTCTCTGTGCTTTAATTAATTTAAAAATGCGGGATGATGTTGACTTCAACATACAATTTTGCAAAGAAGTTGGCAAATATCCTTATATATATGATTTTAATCGTGCTGATTATTGTCTTGCAGAAAATTGCTGATAAATTTTGAACTCGTTGTGGCTACATGTTTAATTCTCTCATCAGGTCGAATGTTCCACCAATTTTCCCCTTCTGCAGCCACTATGGATGAACCCAATATTTTCTTTTTGTTTTGTTCACATTAGCCAAATACACTAAATCCAACATATCTTCATCATCTTCATCACTGCTTGAAAAAGACATGTTTTCCACAAAGTCAACAGATTACTGACGTCAATTTGTGCCACTGTCCTGCACCTCTGTGTGCATTGCATACGCCACGATTCCGCCACGTCCGTGCCACGTCGAAGCCACGTCTCTGCCCGACGTCCGCTCTGTGTGAATTGCGCCTAAAAGGGCGCGCCAGTTCCTCGCCACGAGTCTCTGTGCTTTAATTAATTTAAAAATGCGGGATGATGTTGACTTCAATATACAATTTCGCAAAGAAGTTGGCAAATATCCTTGTAGATATGATTTTAATCGTATTTTAATCGTGCTGATTATTGTAATAGAATAGGAGTGCTCAAGACTTGGTCTGGCAGAAAATTGCTGATAAATTTTGAAACCGTTCTGGGTACATGTTTAATTCTCTTATCAGGTCGAATGTTCCACCAATTTTCTCCTTCTGCAGCCACAATGGATGAACCCAATATCTTCTTTTTGTTTTGTTTACATTAGCCAAATACACTATATCCAACATATCTTCATCATCTTCATCACTGCTTGAAAAAGACATGTTTTTCACAAAACCAACAGGTTAATGACGTCAATTCGCACCACTGTCCTGCACCACTGTGTGCATTGCATACGCCACGCTTCCGCCACGTCCGTGCCACGTCGAAGCCTCGCCTCTGCCCGACGTCCGTTCTGTGTGAATTGTGCCTTAGAATGTTTGTTGTTATAATTTATGACGTCATGGCAGCGCGTCAAAATGGCGGTCATTTAAAAAGCTGTATCTGCCTATTATTTTGAAATTATTTATTTTGAACCTAACATTGTTTTTTTAGTGCTCAAATTATAAAGATTTTTGTTGAAAATCCTTTTTTAAAAAATATTTTATTTTTATTTTCAAAAGCTACAACAACTGACTGAATTAAAGTTCAATGATTATTACAATTTACTTCTATATATAAGCTAAAAATGATTAAAATATATAGGGTGATCAATGAACAAATATTGCAAAATGCAGAATATTAGTTATTCTATCGCTTTACTAGTTTTGAAAAATATTTTCAAAAACATTGACCATTTAACTAAGAAGAAACAACTACTTCCCTGGCTATGTGCCTCGACGGATATTGAATTACACTTCAAAGTCAATTGGGTATGGCATATCTAACAGATAATTTCTGTAATAATACTTTAATAGTATCAAGACCAGGGTCTTGTTGTCAAATCGAATTTTGGTTTGCAATTAGAGGTGAAGATGTCACTACTATCACGACGTTTACACTTTCATAACTGAAAGTAATATATAGTTCGTGATTTTAGTCAAATCTTCAGTCAGCGATTATGCCTTAAGCTCGCTGACGGATAACCTATACCTTGTACTGACGAGACCCAATAGGTCGAAACCGGTCTACAAGTTATGTTGTCCCTTCAAAACTAGTAAAGCGATAGAATAACCAATATTCTGCATTTTGCAACATTTGTTCATTAATAACTCGCTTTATAAAGTAAGACACTATTACAGTTTTCTGTAATAATACTTTTATAGGGTGATCAACTTTTCAGTATATAGGTAACTCTAAAATCTTTTTTACATTAATGTAATGATGTAAATTGTCATTTAAAAATATAAAAAAATACATACAAAATTGAAATGACAAATTTCAATTACCCGATTCACTATTGAGTTAATGGACTTAATTTCTCATACATTTTATTTTATAACAATTCCTATTGTCTTTTCCTACCAGAAGAAACAATTTCTTTTAATATCCGTACAGTCATTTTGATCGTCATCGAGTCATCGTCACTTTACTAACAATATCAACAGTAGACAGAGGCGCTTTCAGTTTATTGTTTACTTTGTTTACTCGTGTATTATTTGAATGTTTAGTAAATGATATAGATTTTACTTGTAAAAATTTATTATTAATTTGATTTTGAAATTAAAAAAATGTCATCGAAGTTGAAACGGTCACCACTTTTGCAGTACATAGACAGTGCCTTTTTTGTTCCACCAGATAAACAGATGGTAAGTTAGAAGAAGTTAATTTTAATTAATCAAAAAGTAGTTTTTACACACATTTTTCCATCATATAGAATCTGAAGCTTTACTTTAAGGTAGGTATTTATAGTTTTTTAATAAAAATGCGTGTAAGATGATTTCGAAATTTATACACTCATTAATGAGAATGAGTCTAATTTATGAAAATTCTAATACCTTCGTATTTTTTATCGCAGCACTGAAGAATCATTAGAACGTAAAAATAAATTTTGCAGTTATTGTTGATTACTCTTTTGATCATAAAAATTTCAAAACGAAACAAATACATAAATATATAAAAAATAGGAATTAAATGAATTAAAATTACAACTATTATATCAAATTTTTTCCATTTTAAATACATTTGACTGTTTCTTTCTTTTAATTCATTTACTCACCATTTCAAAATAAACCAGAATATAACACTATTAAGCATTCACTATTGTTTATGTCGATTGTAATGGTAAGTAGTTTTGTTTCTCAACATTTTGAATTTCTAATTAGACAGGAATCAGATTCTTAACAATTATATAAATACCATTGGCATGAAAGTTATGTCAATGACAAGAATACTCTTTTAAATTACATAAAAATTATGAAACCCATTTTTTTAATGAATTGTTTTTGTGAAATAATATTCTCATTGTAAAGTTGATCAACGACGGAAACCACTGAAATAACAGTTAATATTATCTACGCCTAAGATATTAAAATAATATCATCAATTTTTCTATTGTTAATAAATTAAATGATCATCAGCTTTCTGGTTCTTTTTTGTATATGTTGATATTCGCAAAAAGAAACGATTTAATGAATTTGGTTTAGTGTGCATCATGGCATGACCATCGGTTTTGGACTACTAATTTTACTTCTTGTGTTCTTCACGCTTCCAATAGTTAATTTCCGTAAAAATTTAAACGTTTGCATTTTTAGATATGCACCGTCAATTAGGTGGTCCCGTTTCAATTGCTATAAAAATACACCTACACATATTTGCATTCATAGGTGTATTCGAAGTACGATATTTGTACCGTGTACAATATTTTAATCATATAAAAAAATGTTGACTAATCAAATAGAAATATGTACTATTGCAACTACGACTGTTGATGATTTCATTTATATTTTTATCATCTTTCTTACCTTCATCAGAGGTTTTTTTTACATCCAAATTATTTAATGGAATGACTTCTTTTACTGTTGGAAGTGTTGTGGTTGTTGTCGATTGTGTAGTTTTTATTTCTGATACCACATTTATTGCTGTTTCCACTTCTAATTCTTGCTTTCTAAAATTATTCATTTGATTGTTATACATTTTATACAACCAATGTGAAAACACAAACACCAGCAAATTAACTAAACAGATAAATTCACAATGTTTTTTTAAGTAAATCTGTTATTAATTGTATTGGAAGCAAACTTTTATGGCATCTTACACGGTTAGTAAGAACTCCGAAAATGTGAAAGAACGACTAAAACGATCATAACGGCCATACGACCCACACGAGCCAACTGATTGCAAATGTTTGCTAGTGATTACGAGGTTGCTAAGAATCCCAAAACGATTACAAGTGATCAGAAGGGATTGCAACTTATCAAAAGTGATTGAAAGTGATCACAAGTAATTATAAGTGATCGAAAATGATTGCAAGTGATCACATATGATTACAAGTGATTATAGGGGATTAAAAATGACCATAAATGATTACAAATGATCATAAGTGATTGAGAATCATTACAAGTGATTGTGAGTGATCAGAAGTAATTATAAGTGATTTTGAGTGATAAACATTGATTTAATACATAAATATCCAGTTTTATTAGAGTTAGTGATCCTTTTTTTTATTGCTGGTTAAGCATAGAGGTACTGGATCGCAGAAATGTATAAATCCTGAAAACAGGAAAGAATAATTCAACGACTCCAACGGCCTACGACTAAACCGATCGAACATTCCGGATCGATATTTTTTAAAATAAAATAAAACTGTTATTCACACACATCTTTGGTTCAATAATACTTTAGAGCGTTATAAAAGCTATGCTTATTCTGAATCCACAAAGTTTTTCTGAATTATCTATTGTTTATCGTGTGTTTCGTAATATTATAAATCGATCAAAAACAATCGTGGTTGAAGATTCTTTGCCTTGATTCCGTCTCCCCAAATAGTCTCCACTTTCCCTTCAACTTTTGACTATCGCTACAGCTCTAGCGATGATAAATAAGACAAAAAAGGGTGTGGCAGTCAGTGGGACTGCCGGCAGAAGTTATACTTCTATGCACTGTTAACTAATAAAACTTAATAACTACAAACACAGGCAAGTAGAAATAATTTTTTTTTAAAAAATTAACTGTATTCAATTAAATAAATACTTAGAAAAATAAGACCAGTTGATGTGTGTCCTTACTTCAAACACGAAAACTAAACAGTAAAACGATCAATGTACAAAAAAAGTGTTTACAAAACCCCATAGTGCAAAATATAATGCAACCATGTGACGGTAGTATGGACTACAATACAATACTCATGACACTCATGACTGAATATTATGATTAATATTATTAATATAAAATACTAAACTTTATATGTTTACTTACGTGACAGAATTATAAAATAATCTGTCAAACACAATGTAATACGTCACTATGATATTCCAAAACATTAGCTCAGACTGTTTTTTGTATATCTATCTCTTTTCAATGTACTGATACCTTATATGTGTTTCTGTCTCTCTCTTACTCACACCATTACATATGTAATGATTTTTCCCATTTAACCCCACACAAATCAAGTCCATGATAAGAAGTATAACTTCAAAAACAAATCAAACTTAGTTGAGAAAAAATACGAATATGAATGCATGGAGAATGGAAGTGTTTTTTTTTATGAACGGCGTCTATCATATAGTCACCGGTCGTATTGCACTCTAATTAGAACCATTTCTAGGAGCTTGGAATCAAAAAGTAATTTTTACAAGGTCTAACGGGTAACTCAATATTTTCCAAAAATCGACTGTATCCTGTGATCCAGTGCATCGCAATTGCATGTGTTTAACTGTTGCAGGTTTCCTGCTACTTTTTAACAGTGTTTCAGCTTTTCTAGCACACGTCTGTTCAATATACCTACATTTTGCACCCGTGTGAAGTTGGCCCCGATTTTTTAAAATTTCATGTTTTTTTATATGGACCTGTTTGTCCATCGTTTGTCCACTTTTGTCCACCCTTTAGATAATTTTTACCAGCAAGCAATCAAAAGATACAGCCAAAACAAGTTTACGGGGCTAACTTCACGTTTTTTCGAAAAACTTCAAATTTGAAATTTGTTCACACCATACGTTTGTCCATCGTTTGTCCACGTTTGTCCACCAATTAGATTATTTTTACCACTTAATTAAACGACTAAAAACACCAAAAAACGTAATTAATGGCCCATACAAGGTAGTAACTTCCCTATATCAATATTTTTAAAATTTCTGTATTGCATCCGTTTGTCCATCGTTTGTCCACGTTTGTCCACCCTTTAGATAATTTTTACCAGCAAGCAATCAAAAGATACAGCCAAAACAAGTTTACGGGGCGAACTTCACGTTTTTTCGAAAAACTTTAAATTAGAAATTTGTGCACACCATACGTTTGTCCATCGTTTGTCCACGTTTGTCCACCAATTCGATTATTTTTACCACTTAATTAAACGACTAAAAACACCAAAAAACATGATTAATGGCCCATACATGGTAGTAACTTCCCTATATCAATATTTTTAAAATTTCTGTATTGCATCCGTTTGTCCATCGTTTGTCCACGTTTGTCCACCCTTTAGATAATTTTTACCAGCAAGCAATCAAAAGATACAGCCAAAACAAGTTTACGGGGCGAACTTCACGTTTTTTCGAAAAACTTTAAATTAGAAATTTGTGCACACCATACGTTTGTCCATCGTTTGTCCACGTTTGTCCACCAATTCGATTATTTTTACCACTTAATTAAACGACTAAAAACACCAAAAAACCAGATTAATGGCCCATACATGGTAGTAACTTCCCTATATCAATATTTTTAAAATTTCTGTATTGCATCCGTTTGTCCATCGTTTGTCCACGTTTGTCCACCCTTTAGATAATTTTTACCAGCAAGCAATCAAAAGATACAGCCAAAACAAGTTTACGGGGCTAACTTCACGTTTTTTCGAAAAACTTCAAATTTGAAATTTGTTCACACCATACGTTTGTCCATCGTTTGTCCACGTTTGTCCACCAATTAGATTATTTTTACCACTTAATTAAACGACTAAAAACACCAAAAAACGTGATTAATGGCCCATACAAGGTAGTCACTTCCCTATATCAATATTTTTAAAATTTCTGTATTGCATTCGTTTGTCCATCGTTTGTCCACGTTTGTCCACCCTTTAAATAATTTTTACCAGCATGCTCTGAATAGATACAGCCAAAGCAAATTTGCGGGGTCAACTTCACGTTTTTTCGAAAAACTTTAAATTAGAAATTTGTTCACACTATACGTTTGTCCATCGTTTGTCCACGTTTGTCCACCAATTAGATTATTTTTACCACCTAATTAAACGACTAAAAACACCAAAAAACGTGATTAATGGCCCATACATGGTAGTAACTTCCCTATATCAATATTTTTAAAATTTCTGTATTGCATCCGTTTGTCCATCGTTTGTCCACGTTTGTCCACCCTTTAGATAATTTTTACCAGCAAGCAACCAAAAGATACAGCCAAAACAAGTTTACAGGGCGAACTTCACGTTTTTTCGAAAAACTTCAAATTTGAATTTTGTTCACACCATACGTTTGTCCATCGTTTGTCCACGTTTGTCCACCAATTAGATTATTTTTAACACTTAATTAAACGACTAAAAACACCAAAAAACGTGATTAATGGCCCATACATGGTATATCAATATATCAATATTTTTAATATTTCTGTATTGCACCTCAAAAACTTAAATTTCTACCCCTTTAAATACTGTTGGGAACAATGAATCATGCTTAATTTTCAAAAAAACGACGAAGAATCAAGTACGAACAAACAGCTCGAGCTACTTCAAATCCAAGTTTGTCCACCTAATAAAAATAAATTTTCACGTTTAACCCGGCATTACACGGGTCTCTACTTTTACCATAAGTACACGCGCACGGTCTAAATACTCTAAATGACCGCATTAGAAAAAATGTTGATATAAAAATACGAAAAACAAAAAGCCCATTGGGTATTTTAGAAATTTAATATCAAATAACAATTAAAAAAACTCAACTAGATGTAAAAAAACAATAAAACTGATTTTTCAGTCCCTTCCACTGCTCATTTTTCTGCGCATGAGTGGAAAAATGGAATTAATCACGTTTTTTAGTATTTTTAGTCGTTTAATTAGGTGGTAAAAATAATCTAATTGGTGCACAAACGTGGACAAAAATGGACAAACTGATGCAATACAGAAATTTTAAAAATATTGATATAGGGAAGTTACTACCAAGTATGGGCCATTAATCACGTTTTTTGGTGTTTTTAGTTGTTTAATTAAGTGGTGAAAATATTCGAATTGGTGGACAGCCGTGGACAAACGATGGACAAAAGTATGGTGTGAACAAATTTCTAATTTAAAGGTTTTCGAAAAAACGTTAAGTTAGCTCCGTAAACTTGTTTTGGCTGTATCTTTTGATTGCTTGCTGGTAAAAATTATCTAATGGGTGGACAAACGTGGACAAACGATGGACAAACGGATGCAATACAGAAATTTTCAAAATATTGATATAGGGAAGTTACTAATATGTATGGGCCATTAATCACGTTTTTTGGTGTTTTTAGTCGTTTAATTAGGTGGTAAAAATAATCTAATTGGTGGACAAACGTGGACAAACGATGGACAAACGTATGGTGTGAACAAATTTCTAATTTGAAGTTTTTAGAAAAAACGTGAAGTTAGCCCCGTAAACTTGTTTTGGCTGTATCTTTTGATTGCTTGCTGGTAAAAATTATCTAAAGGGTGGACAAACGTGGACAAACGATGGACAAACAGGTCCATATAAAAAAACATGAAATTTTAAAAAATCGGGGCCAACTTCACACGGGTACATTTTGCTGTGTGATTAATCAGAAATGTTTTCCCAGTGATATTTGTGTTGTATATTGACTTTGGTTTTCATCCGGCTCCGGTACATTTTTATAACCCTAAAGCTGGTTCTGGACCGAATATTGTATCTGATCTTTTTTTGTAAGTTTATCAGCCTGTTTGTTGTTTTATATTTCTCTATATTCTGGCACCCACACTAGTTCAACACTGGTTATTTGAGAGAATATTAAATGTAATGTAACTTTATGCAATTATTCAATTTGATAAAAATTTACAAATCAAATAGAGCTTGTAGAAATGCAAGGCTGTTTTAGAATATCAAGTACCACTAACAAATCAAATTTACCTATAAATTTTATTGTATAAAGTTATAGGTATATTTTATGTTTCAATAAATTTGCTGGTATGTGTAGTATATCAAATGAACTAACAGTTATGTAACAATTCATAAAAACTCAAAAATATTTAAATATTCTCTATAAGCTTTTTGTGTCACAACTATATATATTTTATTTTTTTAATAGGGGATTTTTGCCAGTAAAAAAATAATAAATCATTATTTTGAAAATGAACATTGCTTCTATAATTTATCTTGAATAAGTCCAATTTGTCAAGGGTCGTCTTTTAAACACTGAAAATGCCTAAAATAATTATAAAAATGTTTTCAGTTTTTTTCTTAGCTTTAGACAACCATATCGGTTGTCGTTTTCTAAGACAACAAATTACTAATTTTTCAATTGAAAAAAACTTTAAACATTTTTATAACTACTTTAATTTTGTTAGGCATTTTCAGTTTTTAAAAGACGACCATTGACAAATTTGTCATGTCAATCAAGATAAATTAAATAAGCATAATTCATTTTCAAAATTTTGATTTATTATTTTTATTTTAGTGGCCAAAGTTCCCCTAATAAAAGAAAAAAAGTCAAAAATATATTTGAACAATTCATTGGACTGGAATTTCATAGGCAAATTTATGTCAATAGCAATAGAAAATTTTAAGCAGATCTCAAGGTTAGGATAAAATCAACTCTTGTAATACATATTATGTCAATATATACCTGAGTTTAGTTAGATCTTGTTCATGCTTCGTAAGTTTAATTTGGCTTTCTAAATCCGGCAAATGTCTATTTATAGAGAGTATGGCGCTCGAATAATTCACATGGTGAGTAAATTTGCACTTAAAATCTTCAGGAGGACCGCAATGGAATAAATAACAGCTGCCAGCATTCTACAACAAAAGAATAAATACTTATAATTTTTCTATTTTAAAACAAAATGTTTTTTTAATATCGATTGTTACTTGTAGGTACTGTGACTAATCTTTATTACAAGTAACCTTAATTGCTGCAAGAGATGATTGTCTTTATTTTGATAATTGATAAAATACATGTCACGTCTCGTCTCGATACTGACTCAAGGATAAAATATTTTCAATTAGCACTCGTTGGTGTTCAAAACGATACTTTATGAGAATTTCGTAGGATCAGTCCTGTCCCGCTTCGATAAAATTCAGGATCTCCTTCGGTCCTGTTTTGATTCCAGGACTAAACGAGACGAGACTGAGAAATTTCTACATGTCTCGTGTATGGAAATATTGAAAGCACTTTATTCCACGCGAGTGAAAAAGTTTTTCATACGACGGTTACACGAACGTGGAATGGCTGTTTCATACGAGTCAAAGACACCTACTTTTTCTAGTACGACTTATTAAATTCATTTGTATTTTTCAAAATTCTCAATAAATTATATTTACACCTAAATAATTATTTGGTCATTTAGTTTAATGCGTGCTTTTTCTCTAAAAACCGTTGAACTCTCGATTTGAAGCTTCGAGTTCAGTCCTGTTCGACTTTTTTAATTTGAACTTATCAGCTTTTTTTATAAACCTCATTTTTATGGTAATAAATTACCAATAGCCTCTTCAGCATTTGTTATCTTTGGTAAAATAATATTAAATGTTGGTTTGGTAGTTTTGAAATGTTATAAATATTTCATTTAAATATTAACTTCGTATAGTGTACAAGAATAATCAATCAAATATGCTTTATTGTCCAAACAAAAATTACAAAAATTTTTTGTACATAACGCCAATAGATAGGAACTAGTTCTACCACATATACATATACACATAAATATATACATTTACTATAAACATAGTCAGTTAACAAAGCAAAACAAAAATTGTTTCATCAAACAATTTAAAACACTTAAATATTATTTACTAAACATAAGTTGCAAACAGTAATTCATAATCACAAATGAATAACAATTTCTTAAAATAATCTACACAACTTTGATAGGTACAGTGAGAATTACTGAATAACGTCTTTAAAATACCTCGTACAACAAATCGCACTTCAATCACTGTCTATCGCCAACTATTACAATTACAATTATTACTCTTCGTCCAAAGCAGTCCTTATATATGAAATTAATTCCTTCTAGAAGCATCTCTGAAATTACATCTAGAACAGAACACTCTCGAATAATCCGATCGTTCGAAAAACCACTAGAATTTTCGAAGATTATAATAATCGGATCTGTCTCTTTCCACTTTGTGGGCGCCGGATCGGAACCGGCTCGTAACAATATAAATATTAGCCTATTAACTAGTGTGCGAAATGCTCGTACTATTCAAAAAATCGCTTACTGCATAAAATGGTCTTTCCTGCAAATATGATTTTAGTGCCTTACGAAATAGAGCGGGGGCTGATATAGACTTAATCGCAAAAGGCATGTGATTATGCTTTTTTTTTGCGTTGTACAGAATGGAGTTTTTGACCAATTCGGAGGTTGGGATTGAGAGACGAAAATTATGATCCACATTTCTAATTGTATAGCCATAGAGGGGCCTTTCCGAAACATTTGTTTGGTTCTTGTGGATTAAGCAAATCGATTCATATAACTAAACAAAGAAGGAAGTGTTAATATTTTATATTTTTTAAAGATATCTTGGCAGTGGGCTCTGCTGTGTAATCTCAGATCATATCGGTAGTCTGAATATACGATCGAATTGAGTCCGAGAGCTCCAGAAAAGAAGAGCGTATCGCAAATGCGATTCGAACAGGGCAAAGTAGACCGTTCTAGCTATTGATGTGTTGAGCTCCCCGGAGACCGATCGTAATGCAAAACATGCCGAACTTAGTTTTTGGATAGGATTTCAATTTGCGTTTGTCACTTCAGTGAGTTGTCCACAGTAAGACCCAAGAACTTTACGGACTCGACAATATTGTTATCAAGCACAAATGGTTGTAACGTACTGTTATATGACAAAATTTTAAATTTTAGTTTTCGCAACATTAAAGCATAGAAGGTTCGAATCACGCCATGACTTGATGGTCAGCAAACCATTAGACATATGGTGTTTTCGTCCCATTGAGATTTGCTTCCCAGTTTAGTAGTAAATTTTCTTACAAAGTTAAATTTCTTTGGCATGTCATCTTGGGGCATTTCCCAAGTTTGATCAAGTTGGAGTGATCGAGGTTTTTCCTTGATTATTCCTTCTTTGATCATTCTATATATTGTTTTCTTCCTAGCATTTTCTACTTGAATATGCAGTGGCGAGAGATTTAGTATTACTTCCATTGCAGCAGTGGGACATGTTCTCATTGCTCCAGTGATACATGCACACGCTAGTCTCTGAATCTTTGAGAGGTTTGTCCTCGTAGTGATCAGATTAGCTCTCGTACCCCAAGCTACTGCCCCATATGTGATGATAGGTCTCACTATTGCTGTGTACATCCATTGCAATGTCTTTGGGTTACAGCCCAAATTTTTCCCAGCAATGTTTCTGCACACTATAAGGGCTTTTGTGGCTTTGGGTATTATTTCGTTTTCGTGTTTGTTCCAGAGTAACTTATTATTTAGGATTAGCCCTAGATATTTGACCTCTGTCTTCCACTCAACGGTATTTCCACCTATTTTTATAGTTTTTAGTTTAGGTTTCTTTTTCCTTGTAAAGGCTACTAACGTCGTCTTGGTGGGGTTGATATTAAGTCCCACTGAATCACACCACTGCTTTGCTGTGTTCAGTCCTCTTTGCACTATGTCGCTGAGGACGTTTTCATATTTCTCTCTTGCGAGGATAACTACGTCATCAGAGTAACCCTGGCAAGTTATACCTAATTCGGTTAATTGCCAGAGTAAGCTGTCTACGGTGAGACTCCACATAAGTGGGGATGCAACTCCCCCTTGCGGACAACCTCTGGTCGTATTGATGGAGATAGTGTCTTGGACTACCTTCATTTCTGCGAGGTGGAAGTCGTTCTATCTACTCCTCTATCACTGAGTGCTCTTTTGACAGCCTCGTGTGGAGTATTGTCAAAAGTCCCCTCTATGTCTAGAAAGGCACATACCACGGTTTCTTTTGTGTTTAGAGCGACTTGGATTTCGTCAGTCAATTGTATCAACGCAGTCTCCTTATACAGAAATAGAATAGGGCCTAAAACAGAACCCTGAGGCACCCCACAATCTATTTGTTTGCATGAAGAGGAGGATGAACTAACTAATTTCTATTGTTGGGGTAAGACTTAAGCCATTGCAGAGGAGTGCCACGGATTCCATAGTGACGCAACTTTTTGATCAGGATATTATGATTAACACAGTCAAATCGCAGAAAATTGAAGCTGTAGGATGTTGGTGATTTATGTTAGAATATATATTGTGGAAGACAGAGAACATAGCATCATTTGTACAACGGCCACTAAGGAATCCAAACTGTTGACTTGTGGATATTTCATATTTACAATGAAATGATTAAAGTCTTTTTTTACCAGTCTTTCAATAATCTTGGATAGGTAATGTAGGAAGAAGAGCGATCGGACGATAGTTAGATGCTTGGTCCCTATCCCTTCCCTTTAACAAAGGTATTATTATTATTGCCGTTTTGAGGCAGTTGGGGAAAGTTCCAAGTTGGAATGATTTGTTTATTAAGGCAGTGAGAGAGTGAGTGCACAGTGTACCTACATTCCGGAAGGTTAGAGAACATTTTCAGGTTAAGACCATCATACCCAGATGATGATTTATTTTTGATGTCGTCGATTATACTGCATAAGCTCTGTTTTCTCTATGGGTGTAAGGAAGAAACTTTGTGAATTCAACCTGGTACCAGAAAGGAACAAGAGTGGATCGCGAGAGGGGGCTATGGTATTCACTCAAGTTCTTTTTGCCACATTCACAAAATGATCGTTCAGACTGTCCGGAGAAGCAGAGATTGTAATGGCAGAATGGGTTTTATTTCTCAGACTAGCTGTACCCGCGACGTAGTACGCGTGGCGTGTTGATTTTTATATAAAAATTTCTCCCCCGAATTCGTTAAAGGGGTGGAGGGAGAAATTTTTATATACCAGATGTTAAGTTGAAAGAAGACAAATACATCTGTGAAAACCGCATTCGAATCGGATCAGTAGTTTTAATGTGATGCGCGCACAAACATACAGACAGACAGACAAAATTTTTTTTCAAATTTTTGGGTTCTATATCGATGTAGTAACACATCCTGCTAATTATTTTTTAAATATCTTTAATGTACAGAATTTTCATTTCTACAGATTTATTATAAGTATAGATACCCCCATCAAGGTGGCTGACCCAAAGTGGAGAAATTTGTCGAAATTTATTTCAAAATTAGGTGCATTTTAGGTGCTATTTAGGTGCGCAAAACAAAAATTAGGTGCACTAACCGTTTTTGAAATATTTACGAAAAACCATGGGTCCGCCAGCCTTTAACAACCTAGCTGACCCATAATAAAAAAAAACAAAAAACAAGGATTGAATAATCTTTAAATTAGGTGCTAATTAAGTGCTTTTTGTCCTACGGACTCGTGATTTTATCACATTTCAGTTTGTTTTCGTATTTTTGCCAAATAAAAAAGTTTTCGTGGAAACTAAAAATTTATCGATAAAATTTTAAGGACTCGTGGTATTACCTTTGATAAAACATTTCTAGCTAAAATTTAAATAAAAAAAATAATTACCTATTGAGAAGTTTTTTAATTGTTCGAATTTTTTAGTTGAAATGTCTTGGAGGAGAAAAGTAATGGTATAAATAATTTTTGAGTAATTCAAATAGGTGCGCTTCATTTTGAGTACAGATAAAAAACGGCAGAGAAGTTTTAAATAAAAAAAAAAAACTATGGAAATTTTATGGGATTATTTCGTAGGTATTTGTACCAGTTTTTAAGTGCTTAGAAAGTGCAGAATGACACACTTGGTTTAAGACTTAGGCTAAGAATTTCAAGTTGACTTGTCTCATCAGCGGTTTGTTCTGCTATTGAGTCTGTTGCCCTTACTGAGCACTTAAATATTTGAGAAAAAGTTTTTTATAATAATTATTATATTTGGAAGTGACCGGTAACAAGCTCAGCAGTCCCAGTTAAAAAAAAAAATTAAAAAATTTATTTCATTTCGGACGAGGGAATTATTAAGTAATAGAATTACAAGAAAATTTTAATGATCTTGATCTTGATCATGTGCTTAAAAAGTGCAGATTGACACTCTTAGTTGAGACGCAAGAAAACTTTGGCCAAATATTTTCAGTTGAAATTGCTCAGCGGTCCGAGTTAAAAAAAATAAAAAAAAAATTTTGTGGTGACCTTCCGAATTATCCATTAAAAAAATTACAGGACAAGAAATTTTTACCGATTTCTAACTGTTCTTAAACTGCCGATGTCTATTTTGGTTCAAAGTGCAAGAAGAAATGTGGCATTTTGCCATACACAATCAATATATTCAATTTTAAGACGTTTAATTTTTAAATTTTTTATTTTATGTTTCGTGTTTTAAAAAGCACTTAATTAGCACCTAATTTAAAGATTATTCAATCCTTGTTTTTTGTTTTTTTTTTTATTATGGGTCAGCTAGGTTGTTAAAGGCTGGCGGTCCCATGGTTTTTCGTAAATATTTCAAAAACGGTTAGTGCACCTAATTTTTGTTTTGCGCACCTAAATAGCACCTAAAATGCACCTAATTTTGAAATAAATTTCGACAAATTTCTCCACTTTGGGTCAGCCACCTTGATGGGGGTAGTATAGATTATTTTTCACGCCCTCGCATGGTCCCTTGTGGGTGGAATTTTCTAAAATCTCTTCACAATTGAACTCAAAATTATAAAAATAACTATCGTGCAAAGTTTCAAACCTGTAGGGCTTATAGATTTTAAATTTAAATATTTATTTTTCACGCCCCCGCAACACCCCTGTGGGTGAAATTTCGTAGAATCAGTTCACAATTGACCTCAAACTTATAAAAATAACTATTTTGCAAAGTGTCAAACCTGTAGGACTTATGGGTGGAATTTCGTAAAATCCATTCACAATTGAACTCAAAACTATAAAAATAACTATTTTGCAAAGTTTTAAACCTGTAGGACTCATAGATTTTAATTTTAATTGTTTTTTATTTTTCACCTCCTGCAACCCCCCCTGTGGGTAAAATTTTGTAAAATCTGTTCACAGTTGACCTCCAAATTATTAAAATAAGATGATTTCTGTATAGCTTTGACCATTAACGTTGCACACGCGACGGAAGCTTAAAAAATGGAGTAACTTCTCCCGTTTTCCCAACATTTCCTTTCACTGCTCTGCTCCCATTGATTGTAGCGTGATGAAAAGTATACTATAACCACCACAGGAGTATGAAAAATAATTGTACCAAATTTCGTTAAAATCCGTCGAGTAGTTTTTGTTTCTATAGCGGTTATACAGACAGACAGACAAAAATTTTACTGATTGCATTTTTGGAATCAATATTGATCCCCAATCACCCCCTGATAGTTATTTTGGAAATATATTTCATGTACAGAATTGCCCTGTCTACAGATTTATTATAAGTAATATAGATAGATGATTGACAATAGAACAGGTATCCTTGAGTTTGTCAGATTATTTTTATAATATACTTCCTTGGCGCCTTTTATAGTTTTTTATAAAATTTTTGGTATTTTTCACGTAATTATGAAAGAGGGATAATAATTAATCTTGCAGCACACTATGCGGGAATGATATTGATCTCATGCTTAAAAATGAGTTATACTGGTCATAAAACAGCAGGGGATACTGGTATTACATCTAAAATTTATTCGTTAATAAGTTTTACAAACATATTGTTGAATTTCTTCAGGATAGAGTTCGTTTTACACTTGTATCAAAGTCCACCAAATTGTTTTACGAAAAATTGTTTGATTTTGACAATTGGTACCTTTTGTATTTTCAAAACTTATGCTCTTTACATCATCAAATAAAAACAAAACCAACAGCGAAACTCATAAACTTCGATTTGTAGACCGTAAATTATACGGGATATACGAATTCCTAACCGTGGTCATAACATTTGGGGATTAGTAAGTAATTCGGTAATCTTATGTCCGAATTCCTAACTCAACATTTTCTACCTGATCTTGGCGACTACTTTAGATTTCTTAATCGGATTGAAGAAAAGAAATATTTCACCTAATTAGTACTTGAATAGTAATAATATTAATTTCCAATAGAATTATAAACTAGATTTTTGGATTATAATAAAAATGAAAGGGAAAAATGCGAATTCGGTGTTGGTTAAAAACTTGAAACAAAGATATTAACAAAACATTTAAGGGTTTTATGTAAATTTGATTTAGTTGTTTTCGAAACTTTCGAACGTTCATTAACCGAGTAATCAACAAGTGACAAGTTAAAAAAATCTTTCAAGAATCTAATTGTACGTATTCACGGTAATTCTATTATTATTTATATTTACAGAAAAATTATACTTTATTACTGTTTTCATAAAAAAATTTAAGTACGATTAATTTTTTTTTAAATTTTGATTTAATCAACTGATTTATATATTGTAGGCAATATGGCTCTTCAAACAATGATCAGCGAAAAAGGGAAGTTAAAAATAAATGTATAATTGCAATTTTAAACTTTATTTAATTTTATTAATCACACGAAGTTAGAAAAAAATTACTTAAAACAGTTTATCTTCTACTATATAGGTTATCTTCACTAAAAATCTTCACTTCAAGATTTTAAGTTGCGATACTTTTACGAGTAAAATCTAATAAATGAATCGTACAGAAAAAAATAATGTAAAATTTTCCAAACCACAATGCGTTTTTAAAAATTTGAAGACATTTTTAGATTTATTAAATTCAAAATTAAATAATATTTGTATGCAGTTAGGAATTCGGACATAGGATTAAGGGAGAGGGTCTAAGACCGGTAGCTCAGCTGGGGGTTGATCGTAATGATCTGACCATAGTTAGGAATTCGGTATCACCCAAATTATAAGTGTTGTCGATTGGGCCAGGTGACCTTACAACCTAAAACATCTTTTGTGTATAGTCTACAACTACATCTAATTATTAGTTGATAAGGTCTAGATTTTTATTTCCTTAGGATGTACGTTTGTAATCGCATCAAGTTTAACAGGACTTGTCACAAAAATTTATGTCGTTGGCGAATAATTACTCTGCAGTTACAAATAATATTTTCAGCCGTATCATCTGCATACTCACAGAATCTGCATGTTCTTTACAGAGATGGTACCTCAGTGGACAGTTTCCCATGAAAATTCCTGCGATTACTTTGAGTTCAGGTTTCTAAAGCTCTAATACCGGTATTATATCTACGATTTTATCGTGAAAAAGACGAATAAATTCAAGGTCTTCTTCACGATAGCAACACTTATTATCAAAATTCACGAAAATGTTTGATGACAAACAGGTTGACCAACCTTTAAAGATTTTACATTCTTTTTTGTTTAAATGGAAAGTTTATTGTGAATAAAATTGTTCATTCCCCGAAATAAAAAATCACATCCAACTTGGAATAACAATAAACTATTAATAAATCAACCACTAAAAACATCCGTGAAATAAAAATGGTTTTTGTTGTATTTTCTTAAGGTTGAAGCCTCTGAATTCGCGATAAAATTTGATGAAAATTAGAACAAGTGATAATTAGAAAAGTTGGATGAAACCATATGAAATAGCAACCTTGAATTTATTCTTGCAGAAATTCACGATAAAATTGTAGATGTAATATGGATATAAGAGTAATTTAAAGTAGCGCAGTGAAGGCCGTATTAAACTTTTTGTTTGTCAATAAAGACATTATTAAACTTTTTGCTTGTCTTTGGTCAGTTTGGTTTAACAGTAGGAAGCACTGAGTACCTTTTCACAATTACAAACTTCATCCACAATGTAACATTTTGAAATGCCTGAAAAAAGTTCAAATCCAATAAAAGCTCCTTTCTGTGCGAGAACATCAACAATCCCGTTTCCATCAATCCCTTCATGGCCTGGTACTCACAGCAAAATTACTTTGTTGTTTTTAGTTAGTTGCATAAGAGACACTTTGCAGTTACAGTTCCTAAGTGGACAGTGTTCTGTAAAAATTCCTTACTCTGAGTTCAGGTTTGTAAAGCTCTAAGAGTAATTTAGAGTAGCGCAGTGAAGGCCGTATTAAACTTTTGCTTGTCAGTGAAGGCTATATTAAACTTTTTGCTTGTCTTTTGCAGTAGACTGCACTGAGTTTCTTTTCCCAATTACAAACTTCATCCAGAATGTGACATTTTGAGATACCACAGAAAGGTTCACTCCCAATAAAAGGCATACTAGCTCCTTTTCTGTGAGATTATCCGCAATCTCGTTTCCATCAATTCCTTTATAGTCTGGTTTATGTTTAGCCAGTTGCAGTACCCGTCTGTATTGGGCTCGGACGTGGTAGATTGTAATGTCTTCAAAGCACCTTGACTATCGTAGCCAATAAGTATTATGGCTAAATTAAGGCGTTTTAAATAAAGTTTTGGGTACAGGAGTCTATTCCTAATAGCTCCGCTTGGAAGATCGTAGGTACGTTTCTCAGGGCTAATGAGAGTTTAATAGTAGGACCTGCATCTTTTTTACCTATACCTTGATGTGGTGTTTTTTACTCATCATTCTAATAACTGAGGACTCCTTTTGTAAGTTGAGGGATTTCGTTTCGTATTAATTTTTTTTTATGCTCAAATTTTGTCTATGTGACCTATAAATGCAATATAATCAACGTACGTGTTCACTTTTTTGCGAAAGAATGTTTTAATTTCCGTTGCATGAAAATCATGAAAAGTTGATAAAATGTTGAAAAAGATTAAAAAAATATTGAAACTCTTAAAAAATAAAATAAATTTTGAAAATCCTGAAAAATTGTTAAAAATTGTATAAAATTTATGATAATCTTGAAAAATTGTTAAAAAAAATGTCGAACATCATTACGAAATTTTAAAAAACGTGAAAAATTGTATGAAATTCGGGACAATCTTAAAAAATTGTGTGAAAATGCTTATAAAGTATGTCAAAAATCATAAAAACACGTAAAAAATTGTTAACAATTATTGTGAAAAATTGTTGACAATCTTGAAAAATTGTTTATAATTATAAAAAATTATTGATAATCTTGAAAAATTGTTAACAAATGTCGAACATCTTAGGGGAAATGGGGGTAAGACGGGGCAGCGGGTAAGACGGGGTACCATGCGAAATTCACAGTTCAAACTGACCAATCACGCCCATTTATTCATCGTTCGGCGCGCCGCCATGACACTTGTCAATCGCCCGGCGGTCAATGGTTGACAAGTGCACGCTTGTCAAAAAATTTAAAAATAGTGTTTAACTACAAAGTGTTTAACATATTTTGTTCTGGTTTGACACGTGACTGTGGTTTGTGAAATAACGTTAGCTGATGAGGTGTTGCTGTGATTGATGCTTAAACTAACTTATAATAAGGTAGTCATTGTGTTTTCGTACGATTGCTGACTGTTTTTCTTTATTGTTTTTATTTTTAGAAAATGGCTCTGCAGGCAAGATGGGGTAACGGGGTACCCCACCTTGCCACCCTCTTGGAAATGCTTTTGTGCAAGCAGCCACTATGTCTACAGCAGTAAATGGATTTCGTAATTGTGGAATTTGGCGCTTTTATCCAAACGTGTTTCCCGAAACAGATTTTGCCCCTTCTTTTGCAACTGAGATCCAGTTAAATGACAGTGAAACTTCCATAAACCGAGAAGTATATCAAGATATAAGCAATGTCATTACTACCCAAACTTTAGACACAATAGGTGCACAAACAGCTGATAGTGCTGCGACGTTAACCAGAGACGCTATTGATGACTGTTTGCCAGGATATTTCCACTGGAGTCCCAGACTAGTTAATCAGGAACCACCAACAGCACGATATCAAACTAAGGATCAACCAAAGACATCTCAAGCAGAACAATATCAATCCGACCAGCACAAACACCCGTTAGAACCAGCTGATAACCCTGTTTGCCAGGATCCAGAGACATCACAACCAGCTAAAATGCCCACATGCAATAAAAGCGACAGTAGCTTTGTTTTGATTGCTTCAAAACAACTTCTTCCACATCCACTCGCTAAAAAATCTTCTCGTATTACTAAAAAGTGTGGAAAAACAGCAATTATCACGTCACCACACTACAAACAAGAACTAGAAGTAATCGCCCAGAAGAAAAAAGATGCCGAACAGAAAAAACTAAAGAAAAAGAAAAAAAAGACAAAAGATAAATTAAAAAAAACAAAATAAAATTACTACAAAAGATCAAAACGACGAAATGTCTCATTATCTGGAGATGAAAGTAAAGAAGAGGAGACACACCATGTATGTATTGTGAGGAAGTATATTCCGTTTCCATTGAAGGGTGGATATCATGCTCATCATGTGGTAGACGGGCTCCTAATAGCTGTGCAGGAATAGATGATAATGATGACGAAGTCTTCCACGTACGCGAGTTCTGCCAGCCCAAATAATAATCTTTTTCCGTGACTATGCTTATCACCCCATCTTACCTCAGGGGGTACCCCATTTTACCACTACCATGGGGCAAGACGGGGCAAAACATCATTTTTTTATTTTAATTTTTTTCTCTTAAGTGTGTAATCAAAAGTTCCTTATGACACCAAATATTAGAAGAGTAATAATTAGTGGTCAATTATAAAATAAATATAATTGTTTCACTATGTATTTTTTTATATTATTGACATTTAAAGCTTAAGTAGATAACCCTCTCCCCTATAGAAATTTAAAAAAAAACGTGAAAATTTGGTGAAAATTGCAAGAAATTTGTGACTATCTTGAAAATTATTAAAAATTGTAATAAAAATGTCTAAAATCATAAAAAAAAATTGAAAAAAGAGATAGTAAAAAAAGGACAATTAAAAAAAACAGGAAAAATCAGAAAAAAAAAATAAAAACTATCAAAATTAGAAAAAAACAATCGAAAAACCAAAAAGAAACACGAAACAAATAGAATATACAAAGAAAATAGAAAAACAGAAGAAAAATAAAAAATCGCAAAAATTAGAAAAAACATAAAAAATTAAAATAGGACGATAATAACAAATAAACGAGAAACTTAAGTAAAATGAAGAATAATCAATAAAAATAAGAAAAAAAATAAAACCGAGATAATATAACATTTGTAAATAGCAGAAAAATCTGAAAAAACAACTAAAAAATGACAAAACCGTAAAAGTTACAAAAAAATAAAAACCGAGAAACAGAAAAAAAAAAGATAAAATCGACAGAAACAAAAAAACACGGATATTAGAATAGAATAGAATAGAATGTTTATTGACGGAAAGCTCCATTACAAAATTTTAAATTACAAAAATATATATACATATACAAAATAATAAGACTACAAGATACATAATAAATAAATAAAGATAAATACAGAATACAGAGTAAATACATGCATTACAAGGTAGTTAAATCAGTCTATGTAGAAGAGTTTTAAATTGAGGCAATAAAAATTTATACAGATCAATTCCTTTTTTGTTTATAAATTGTGCAGATCTTATTAAAGAATTGTTGCTAAGGTAATTATTCTTGAATACTGAAATAAAATATAATTGATTGTCTCTAAGGACTCTTTGGGGGGACATTTATTTTAATCTTTTCTAGGATATTTGGACAGTCTAATACTCCGTTTACAATTTTATAAAATAAAATCAAGTCATAATACCTACAATCTTCGAGATTCCAAAGAATCTAAATTAATATGTTTTTTGATTAGTTCATAATTATATATATATTCAATTCTAGGAATCATTAACTTGTAACCAGCAAAACGAAGAAATCTATTTTGGATGTTTTCGATTAAATTTATTTTTTTTGCAGATGTGGTGACCAAATGACACAATTATTTTCTAAAATGGATCGGACTAATGCTAAATAAACGGTTTTTGTTGTTTCGATATTAAATACATTACAGTTTCTTAAAACAAATCCCAAAGTTTTTGTTGATTTAATGGTAATATATTTTATGTGATCGTCAAATGAAAGCCTATTGTCCAAAATAACTCCAAGATCTTTAATAGAATTAGTTAATACTATATCCCTGTTATTCAGGTTATATTGAAATTTAATGGGATTGAATATTCGATGGAAAGTTATTTGAAAACATTTACTGAAATTAATTTCAAGCATATTTTTTACGCACCAATTATAAAAATCATTTAATTGGGATTGAAGACATGTACAGTCTGATTCTTTTTTAATGGTTTTAAAAATTTTTATATCGTCGGCGTACATCAAATACTTACAATTAGTTAAAATTGAATTGATATAGATAGCAAAGAATAATATTTTAGTGCAATCTTTAGTCAGCGATTATGCTTTAAGCTCGCTGACGGATAACATATACCTTACACTGACGAGGTGCAAATACACCGAAACCGGTCTATAAGTTATGTTGTCCCTTCTAACTGCAAACCAGAATGGTTGGTTTAAATATCTTGTAGATATGCCAACCCCGTTTGACTTTGAAGTATAATCCAATATCCGTTGGGGCATATAGCCCAGGAGGTAGTTGTTTCTTCTTAGTTGAACGGTCATTGTCTTTGAAAATGTTTTTTCAAAAACTTATAAAGCGTTAGAATAATATTATTCTTTGCTATCTATTGATAACACGCTTTATTAAATATGACAATGATACAGTTTTCTGTAAAAATACTTTAATTGAATTGATATCATTAACAAACAGGATAAATAATAAAGGTGCAATATGGGTTCCCTGAGGTACACCTGATGTAACCAAAATTGGATGTGAAATATATTGCCCGATTTTGACAAACTGTGTTCTATCTTTAA
Organism: Altica lythri; assembly: GCA_964028335.1. Lineage (NCBI taxonomy): Eukaryota > Metazoa > Arthropoda > Insecta > Coleoptera > Chrysomelidae > Altica > Altica lythri. The sequence goes on from OZ034800.1 coordinate 48,300,609, forward strand.
GAAAACTACTCAACCATACCAACAAATTTTCATGGAATCCGATTGATTTAAGTTTTTTTAAAAGGATTTGATGGTTTACTCTATCAAATGCTTTCGAGAAATCTGCATAGATTGAGTCTACTTGATATTTATTTTCAAAAGCATCAAAAATATCCAATTGATAAGTTAATAAGTTGTTTTTACAAAAGCCAAACTGATTAATGTCTAAAAAGGATTTACATAACCATTGTAATTTATCAGTAATGATATTATCCAGCAATTTAGGTATAACCGATTGTTGGCAAACACCTCGATAATTTGTGACATCTTTAATATTTCCTGATTTAAAAATTGGAGCAATAAAACTTTGTTTCCATATTAAAGGTATTTCGCCTTGACGAAGAGAAAAGTTAAAAAGAATGTGTAACGGTTTCGATAGTGAAAAAATACAGTTTTTCAATAAATTATTAGGAATTAAATCCGGACCACTTTTATTGTTACAAGCTAAATCTTCGATTTTAGTAAAAACAGTGGATAGCTCAATTTCAGTTATGTTAATGTCAAATGAGTTTTGAAAGTCGTACACTGGGATTTTACAAGTTTTATTAGAATATATTGTTGAAAAAAATGGAAAAAAAGCGAGAAAAGATCGTAAAAAAAAGAAAAAGAAAAAATTATTGTTAGGCGCAGTACCAAGTTCACCGGGTCAGCTAGTTTATATATATATATATATATATATATATATATATATATATATATATATATATATATATACTAGCTGTCCCGGCGGACTTCGTACCACATAACACTGTATTTTATAATTAATCGATTAAATATATTAGATATCCACTGCGCCACCTTACGGTGGCTTCATAGTACTTAATTCAGTAAGAATTTCTCGTTTAAATATGTGAGATAATAACTGCGCCACCTTACGGTGGCATCATAGTATTAGATTTAGTAAAAATTGCTTGTTTAAATATATGAGATATTAACTACGCCACCTTACGGTGGCGTTATATCATTTATTTTAGAAAAATATTTTTTGGATTTATTTTTTTAGTATTTTCCCTTTTTTTTTGAGTTTTTCGTTTATTTATTTATTTATAAATCGAAATTCGACATTATTTATTGGGGACATTATTTATTGGGTTTCCTCACAACGTAACTGTTCAATAATCTAAAAATCAAAATACAGTGCCATCTACCGGGTGTCTATCTAACCTAGGTGTTAAAGATTTATAGAGTTACTTCAATTAACTTAAACTTTCATCTATTAGGAATTCGTAGAACTAAATAATACATGTCACTTAGGGGATACTGTCACTTTACCGTCGAAATATAAAAAAAAGTAAAAAATTATTAAAAAACATTTTATAGTGGACCAAATAGTAAATCTAAACCATTCTCGAATCCATTTAAATATATACAAAAAAATTATTAAATTCGGTCCAGCCGTTTAGAAGGAGTTCAGTAACATACACACGAACACAAGAAATATATATATAAAGATATATATATATATATATATATATATATATATATATATATATATATATATATATATATATATGTAACAAAATTGTATTACTCACCTTTTCTTCAAAAACAAAAACATCACAATTATCAGTTTCACAACACAGATGTAAACATTCCTCTCTGGATCCTAAATCTATTTCGTTTAAATATTTCGCTCCCATATTTTGTGAATCCTGTGTTCTGATAATTTTATCTTTGTGAATATTGAACTTATCAATGCAAGTTGGTAAATCGATATCATTACGTTTAACTCTTACTTTTAAATCACTATTAGTACTAACAAAAGATAACAAGGTTAAGAATATAAAGAAAAAATAAAATTTATCAAACATGTTGCAGAGCAGTCTTTAAAGCGCGGAGAAAATGTTGGAAATGGCTGAACCCGCTGAAAACAAGATCAGCTGGAATGTTATAATGATGGATCGATTTAAAGGATCGTGCGCAATTACGAAAAATTAAATATAGACATTGCAAAATATCTATATGAAATCAACAAATTTGTAAATAAAATAAAAGTAAATTGTTTATATATATATATTGTTTATGGAAAAATAATTTGGCTTTAATTATAAAAAATATTGTTAGGCCAGTCACTGGACAGAAGATAGAGCGAGACTGTGTTATTTTCCAAAGCAGCACCGATTCTTGCAAAATGCCATTTTCCGTCCTTGTGTCACAATAGTATTATACGTTACAAGGTCGGTAGGTGACTTATTACAGTACGAGTTAGTTTACGGACGAGGCGACGTAGGAGCTTTGATAGTTGCTTGACTATCTGACATGATTACAATCTTTTGTTAACGATATTAAATTCTATACATCTTTCGATGGCACGGATTTCCGCTTAAAAGATGCTTGGATATGCACCCAGGCTGTTTTGAGTATTTGGCTATAGGCCCTGACTAGGAGCCATCCGTATACCATTTAATGGCGTTTTGGGTTAGTCTCAATATGGCGTTTTTGTCCCAATCAGATTTACTACCCAGTTTTGTGGTAAATTTTTTCATACAGTTAAATTTCTTTGGGCATTTTCCAAGTTTAATCAAATTGAAGTGATCGAGGTATTTCCTTGATTATTTCTTCTTTGACCATTCTACATATTGTTTTCTTCCTTACACTTTCTACTTGAATGTGTAGTGGCGAGAAATTTAGGATTACTTCCATTGCAGAAGTGGGGCACATTCCCATTGCTCCAGTGATGCATGCACAGGCTAGTCTCTGAATCTTCGAGAGGTTTTTCCTCGTAGTGGTCAGATTAGCTCTCGTGCCCCAAGCTACTGCCCCATAATTGATGATTGCTATCACTATTGCCGAGTACATCCATTGCAATGTCTTTGGGTTACAACCCCAATTCTTTCCAGCAATGTTTCTGCACACCATAAGGACTTTTGCAGCTTTGTGTATTATTTCGTTTTCGTGTTTGTTCCAGAGTAACCTGTTATCTAGGGTTAGACATAGATATTTAACCTGTGTTTTCCACTTAACGATATTGTCAACTATTTTGAAGGTGTTTAAGTTAGGTTTCTTTTTCCTTGTAAAGGCTACTAAAGTGGTCTTGGTGGGGTTGATATTGAGTCCCACTGAATCACACCATTGCTTATTGCTTTGCTTTGTTCAGTCCTCTTTGCACTATGTCACAGAGGACGTTTTCATATTTCCCTCTTGCGAGGATAACTACATCATCGGAATAACCTGGGCAAAGTATGTCTAGTTCGGTAATTGCCAGAGTAAGCTGTCCACTATGTTTGGTAATATATAATATTAATAATTTCATTTTGAAATGATTTTTTTTTTATTTCGTTAGTGTCTTATATTGTCCTAGCACTATTAAATGAGGAAGGTATGTAAATTTATAATTATTTTTCTGTTCTAATTGTTATATCTACTTGAACTAAAAAACATAGTTAATGTTTTTTACATTCCAAAATCAACAAATACAATAAACATGGTGATTTGTTACTCATAGATCCTTTCACGTAACTTGTTTTTTGTAATTCATAATTATTTAATAACTAGCGGCCGCCCGCGACTTTATTCGCGTGAACTTTAGTTTTTTGCCACCAAATTTCATAAAAATTTTCAACCCCCATTTTAAATCCTTAGGAGTTAAATTTAAAAAAGTCATTTCTTAGTACACCACTACGTAATAGAAAAAAACATATTCTCAAATTTTCAAGACTCTACGCGTCTGTCGACAGTGTCATGTCGGCCAGCAGCAGCGTGCTACCGCCTTACCGCTCCACACACCCCGCACATTAAGACGCGTGTGGTTTTAGACTATAATTATTTTAAAACTATAAAAACTTGCATGCCATATGCAATCAAAATCTCAGCCCGATCGGTTTGAAATTCACAAAGTTTCATACAAACTTTCAGCCCCTATTTTATCCCTTAGGGGTGGAATTTATTAAAATTCTTTCTTGAGCGATGCCTACGTCATAGTAGCTATATGCACAAAAAATCTCAGCCCGATCGGTTTGAAATTGACAAAGTTTCATACCAACTTTCATCCCCTATTTTATCGCCTTAGGGGTGGAATTAATTAAAATCCTTTATTCGGGGATGCCTACGCCATAGTAGCTATATGCATGCATAATCTTAGCCCGATCGGTTTAAAAACAAACTTTCATACAAACTTTCATCGCGTATTGGATCCCCTTAGGGATGGAATTTATCAAAATCCCTTCTAAAGAATGCCTACGTCATAGTAGCTATATGCATGCAAAATCTCAGCCCGATCGGTTTAAAATTGACAAAGTTTCATACAAACTTTCATTCCCTATTTCATCCCCTTAGGGGTGGAATTTATCAAAATCCTTTCTTAGGAGATATCTACGTCATAGTAGCTACATGCATGCAAAATCTCAGCCCGATCGGTTTGAAATTAAAAAAATTTCAGACAAAATTTCATTCCCTATTTCATCCCCTTAGGGGTGGAATTTATCAAAATCCTATCTTAAGGGAAGTCTACGTCATAGTAGCTACATGCATGCAAAATCTTAGCCCGATCGGTTTGAAATTGAGAAACTTTTATACAAACTTTCATCGCTTATTTTATTCCCTTAGGGGTGGAATTTATTAAAACCCTTTCTTAGGGGATGCCTACGTCATAGTAGCTATATGCATGCAAAATCTCAACCTGATCGGTTTAAAATTGACAAAGTTTCATACAAACTTTCATCCCCTATTTTATCCCTTTGGGGGTGGAATTAATCAAAATCCTTTCTTAGCGGATGCCTACGTCATAACATCCACCTGCGTGCTAAATTTCAGCCCAATCCGTTCAGCGGTTTGAGCTGTGCATTGATAGTTCATACAAACTTTCATCCCCTATTTTATCCCCTTGGGGGTGAAATTAATCAAAATCCTTTCTTAGCGGATGCCTACGTCATAATATCTACCTGCACGCCAAATTTCAGCCCCATTCGTCCAGCGGTTTGGGCTCTGCGTTGATAGATCACTATGTCAGTCAGTCAATCAGTCAGTCAGTCACCGTTGAGTTTTATATATATAAATAATTCAACACAAAATAGTTATTTATGATATGAGTGTTAAAAGTGAGGTTTTATTTTGTGAGTGAAAACGTTTGTGAAATGAGCGGAGCGAATTGAACAATTTTACAAACAAAATAAAATCACTTTTAACACAAATACCATACAATGTTTTTTGTACAACTTCCCTATTTTGATAATGAAACGAGCGAATTTGCAATGACAATAAACCAAACCATGTTAAAAGTAAACTAAACCGTGTTAAAAGTAAACTTGTTTACATGGCAACGTGTTAAAAGTATTTTTAACACGCTGCTATGTAAACAATCGTTTTTAACATTGTTTGCTATTATTAAAAGTGTCACTTTTAATGACAGTTGTACAAAAAAATATTTTCTGCTCATTTTGGAACGAAGTTCCCTTTCGCGCGTTACGAACAGTTACGACTGACGCTAGGAAAAAATTCATACCAAAAGTTGTCACGACACTATGCACCGACACAATGCACCGACACACGCATGTTTCTCTCTCTCTCTCACAGACCAAAAAATAAATAACTCTCTCTCCCTCTTTCTCATAGATAGATATATTACAATTAAAAAGACACTATTTTAAATTAAAAGAAAATGTACATTAAAAAGAAAATACTGTAGAAAAAAACATAATTACCTATAATAGTATTATATTTTATTTCATCCTGTTTTTATAAATTAATAAATTCATAAACATTTTAAAAATAGTTCGTAACTTGACTACGTCAAATTACCTTAACTGTCAGTAACTGTCAAATATTTTAATTTTAAATTTTTTGTATTGAATTGTTAATTCCTGTTTTAAATTATAAAAAGTAATTTTAAAAAGATGTGTTATTTAAAGCTCTGGTATTGTATAAATGGACACTTTTGTTAAAAGAAACGAACTGTTAGGTAAGTAGAGATTTTATACAGACAATAATAAATGCTTATGTATGTATAAACACTCTGTTATGTTTACAAATTACTAATTCCTTCACTAATTAATCGAAAGGAACTTCGTTCCATCCGGGTGTCCCTTGACACCTCACACTTTTTTTTTATACCTAATCAATCTATAAGATTTAGGAATAATATTTAAAATTTATACAAATAATGGTTAGATTTATTTTTTTAATTTTATTGAAACATCTACAAATAACAGTTATGCAGGTATTATTAGACGATTTAAATTCTTTTATTTTTTATCTAATCTATTAAGTTCATTTATGATCAATTTATAAATTGTAGATTATCTACAGAGATAAATATCAAAAATGATTAGAAGAAAGATAAACACAGAAAAGCACTGGCAGTGGATATATAAAACTGTTGTAAACATACAGTAGAGTAGATGATATACAATAATATATCTGGATATGTATAAATATAATATATAAAATGAAATGCGGGCAAGTCGATGAAGTCCGAAAATTGAAATCGGTAGTTTCCGATTTAGAATTCGTCTCGGTGATGACCCTACCGAACGTCTGAACAAACTCGCGAGTCGCAAACACGGGAACTCCAATCTTCAATTCGACCAAAATTCAATTCAATTTCAAACTCAAACGCATTTGGACGCAGGCGTTAGACGCGTTGTATTACTTGCATCAGTCAGTCAGTATATACCAGTTTGCTTGTGTTATTCAACGTTTGTGGACTCAGTGGAAGTGATTTTCTCTCTTAAAAGTGCTATTTTGGGCGGTGGTTATTAATCTCTTTAACATCATCCAGGATAAATTACAGTTAGTTATTATTTTATTATGTTTAAATTTAAATGCATCTTTATTCACTATATCTTGTTTACATGTCTATTATCTCTTAACTACATTGTTTATAATTATTGCCACTTAACTTATTTCGTTCAAATAATTTTTAATAAATAATTAAAAAAGAAATTTGACCTTATAATATCTATTAGTACCACACATATATCAATATATTTAAAATAAATACTCTTTAGATGTGGAAGGCCATAGTTTATAAGTATACCAGCCTAAGCATATTGACTTTAATGAATGTTTAAAAAGCTTTCTTAGTATATTAAAGTTCTAACCAATTAAATCTTTCCATAATAATTGATAATATAAATATCGTTGTTAAAGAATTGGTCTAATAATATTTAAGTGATTCTTTCATATTAAAATTCCTATATCACCCTTGTTTTTTTTTAAGTTAAAGTGCTTTTTGAATAATTTTTTATTCCATATTGAGCGAAAAAACCTTTTTTCTATATTTTGTTTAGTTTTTGAGATATCTGGAAAAATAGAAAATAACTATACTTCATTTAAAAACTAGGAGGAGTGATTTGAAAAGCCAGACTTACAGCCAAATAAGTTACTAGAAAATTTACAAGGCGGCAAATTTAAATACATTTCTTTCATTTAAATAAAATTGAAAATAAATGTTTATGGATACTTAATATATGGTCTAAGATGGTCACAAAGTAAACTTACAATAATTATATTAAAAAAAGAAATCAATTAACAAAAGTCACCATTATAAAAATATTTCCCACTTTGAAAACATAACCTATAAATGTCACAAATTACTTGATAAATGTAAGTGGTAAATTTTTATAGTGTAAACTTACCTCCAAATTAACCAATAAACAAACGCGAGTGTTGCCAACTTAAATTCAAATCGCTCCTCCTAGTTTTTAAATAAGGTATAAAATGTTTTTAATGAAATAAAAATGCTATTTACCAACCGAATTTGATAGTTTAAAGTGCATTTATTTAATAACGTTTTTACCCTGTTAAAGGACATCGAAAAAAAAAATGTAAGATATCCAGCTTAATTTCACCCAATTTTAACCGGCAGAAAATTGACTTTTTTATAATAAACTATCCGATATTTTTAATAATTTTTTTGAAAATTAAAAAGTGATTACTTATTGCTGGGTATTTTATTCCTCTTTGAAAAACCCCGTTTTGCCATATTTTGTTTAGTTTCCGAATTATTTTGAAAAATATATAAAATTCGGAGTATTTTTTTATGTACTAACCGATTTTCGTAGTTCAAAGTGTATTTCATAAAGCTCATTCCCGACAAAATGACATCAAAAACAACAAAAATCTAATCCATTTTTTTTTAATACTCTACTCTATTTTAGCCAATTTTAATCGGCAGAAAAGTGAATCCTTTACAAGTTTTCAATATTTAAACCATTAGCATATGCCATTCACTTTTTATTTCCATCTCAGTAGGCTCTGTTAGTTACATAAAATTCGCCCAGTATAATACACGTCTGTTCATATTGTTCTGTGGTCTTATTAATTGTAAATACGATGTTGTCACGTCTTCAATAAAAATATGTGTATTCATTACAAATATCTTAAGTAATTAAATCTGCAAACCAAATTTAAAACTTGCCGAAAATAAGTCAATGTATTTAATATTAAATTGAATAGGTACTAAAGTAGATACGTCAGTTTTCGCTGCAAGTAGGTACTATTAATATCCAAGAATGGTCTATTTAAATTCACATGAATTTTGACTGATATTCAAAATAACACATTCCTTTGCACAGAACAGATCCCTGTTTATAGTCAATTATCATATTATATTATTGATCTAGAACGAAAATAGTTATTATCCTATCAAATGCGGAAAGTTATACTTTCCCGCAAGAGTTAGGATCAATATTTTTTCTACAAGCATAAAAAAGATACTTTATTCATTTTTTAAATTGAAGGTTATTGAAGGACATATTCATTTAATAAAAAAAGAGAAAGAGATATTTTCTGAATTAAAATGCGTGCGGAAAAGTGTTGTTTTACGCATGCTTGTAGAAAATAGTTATTTATGCAACTAGTGCGTAAAGTGACCTTTTTTGACGAATGTGAATGTTGTCGCATGAGCCGCAGGCGAATGCGACAATCACATGAGTCAAAAAAGGAACATTTACGCACGAGTTGCATACAATATTTTACACAAATTTACACAATTAAATAATAAAAAAAAGTTTCCTTACCCGGAATTGAACCCGAGTCAGCTGGGTAGAAGCCAGACACCTTACGTTCTCGGCCAATAACACACTTAAAAATCTTTGCATAATCTTATAAAAGACGGTGCTTATTTTACTTTTTTTTACTAGTTAAAAAAAAACTTTTTTTTTCACTAGTGAAAAAAAGTTAAACTTTACGAACCTTAAACCGTGCGTAAAGATAATACTTTACGCACGGTTGTAGAAAAATATACTTTTATGTTTACATTTTATTACAAATAAATAATATAAGTAAAATTCAAAATGTAGCACATATACATATATTAATAAAAACGTTTAATACAACTTTTAAATTACTCAAGCAATAGTAAAAGATCCTTTTTACAAATGTATAATAAAACTTTTAAATTATTCAAGCAGTGGTAAAAAAAATTATTTCATCAGTTTTGAGTTTAACATAAAAACACAGTACTCAAAGTCTATAGGTATCCATCTTTTTTAAAGTCTTCTATTTTACATCCAAATGGCATCGTAGTGTAACATTATTGTATTAGTGGCTGTAGGATAATAAAATTTCACATCCAATGGGTTAATTGAGGAAACTATACTCCAGTAAAAATTTGATTTTCCTGGTCCGCCCCAGGTGGTGTCGCATTTGACTTAAATATGCTGATGTTTTAATAATGTTCTTTATAACAGAAATTTTTCAGAAAAATTAAGATTTGTTAGACATTTCAAACCGATACAATGAAAAAAATATTTTAATAAATTACATAAAAGCAAATAAAAACAAATACAGATGCAGATTTAGATGTAACATGTAAATGTTGTCGGTGTATTTGTATGATCAATCCTCTTCCATTATTTTACTGGAAGAATCAGAGTCACTATCAAATCCAAAATCGGAATCGCCAGAATCTGATTCCTCCAATGAAATAATTAAAGGAGGAATATTGTCATGTGAGCAGTTTCCCATGTAAGTAGTCCAATCTGCCAAAATAAGTTCGTCTGTATGTCTACAAAAATTTTGCCACATGTCTGGTGTACATTTAGTCAATGCTTCTGTCCAAGTTTTTTTAATTCTTTCCTGGTCAAGATAAGTAGATGTAATATGTTTGTTATAATATGTCTTAGTAAACCCCCATGCTAGTTCTATTGGATTGTAGTGACAATGGTATGGTGGTAGTCGAAGTACTTCATGTCCTCGTTGTTTTAAAATTTCATCCACTACATATGTCTTTTCGTCAGTTTTATAAGGTAAGATTATAGAGTACAGTTGTTTCTTTGTCATTTTTGTGTCAAACCTAATGTTATTGTTAATCAACCATTCCTGCATCATTGCTTTTTTCGCTGAAAAAGAGGGTGGTTTGTTAATTTGAACTGAATGGTATGGCGCGTTGTCCATGACCACCACACATTTTTCTTGAAATACAGATAGAGCAGGAATGAGTTGATTAACAACCCAGTTTTTAAAAAGGTCACCATTCATACTTTTGTGATAGTCAAGGTCTGTATTCGAAGAGTCTAGTAACAAGTCACATCCTTCCAAAAATCCAGTATCAGTCCCTGCGTGTAAAATAGTAAATCGCTTTCCTTCGGATTTTACACGAGCTGGATTACTTTTTAGGTCAGAATCGTGCACCCACTGACGCACTGAACTACCATTTTGATAGATCCATGTTTCATCTAGGTACACGAATCTAACTCTCTCAGCAAGACTTTTTAGTTGTTTATATTTCCGAATGAAAGCGATCTTTCTAATTTTAACGTGTCGTTGTTCACATAAAATATGTCGTCCATTTACTTTTTTAAATTTGTATCCCATTAATTTTATAAGTTTGTATAGTGTCGTACGTCCCCCTTTAAAATCAAAATTTTGTTTAGCATCAGTCAAAAGTTTGTCTAAAGTAAAATGTTCAGTTTTAGCATGGTACATCCAAATCTGTCGCTGTAAGTCTTTTTTTAAAATAAACTTCTCAAATGTATCAGTTTTACATCCTTTATCTGCGACTTTCTCATTATTTTTCAATCCTTCTTTAATAATCTTCCGTATTTTCGATACACTGATCTAAAAAAATTAAGCATTTAGAATGTTTGTCATATTAATTAGATTCAAAAAATATACCTCAGTTACACAACGGTAGTTAAGAGATTTAAAAATATTTAACAAAATTTTGAATTAAATTATAGTTACAAAAATGTATAATTTCGAAATTTGAAATCTGACAACATTGTATATAATTTATTATGATATCTGTCAAAAAAGGTTATGTGTTCTTTTAATAATATAAATTTTATTTAAAAAAGTGATACATATTTATAAATTCATTACAAAAACCTCTCTCAATTAATCTAATGCAAAATATATAAGTTTATGTTAGCGACTAGCATTGATTTAAAAGAAATACACATAAAATCGTACTTACTTGAAAAACCTCGGCCAATTGATTTAAATAAACACTCTCACAGCTGTTAGCTTGTTTCCTAAACATACCATAACATCTAACGATGCTGTTGTGAATTTCTGTACTTATTTTTTTTGGCATTGTATATTGAATCTAAGAAAGCATCAAATATTTCGTTATTGAATCTTCAACAATTTTACCTTTGACAATGTGCTATCAATATTTCGACAGTAGGTACCAACCCAACAAATTGAAGTGCCAATCCAAGAAATAAAATGCATAGTCTACTGAGATTGAAATAAGAAGTGAATGAATTATATCTTTGCACATAAAAGGTGTATCTACTTGCTGAAATTCTTTTTTCTAAATAGAACTTATTCCTATAATATTTTCAAGAAAACATTCCGCATGGGGGTCATAACCACTTAGGGTCTTTTCTTGTGGGTATATCCAAGTTGTCAATCTTATTTTAATTATTACAACATGAGGGTTCAGAAAATTAACGGGATATTCGAATTTCTAACCGCGGTCATAAAATTTGGGGATTGGTAAGTAATTCGGTAATCCTATGTCCGAATTCCTAACTCAACATTTTCTACCTGATCTTGGCGACTACTTTAGATTTTTTAATCGGATTGTATTTATGTATATAAATATATATATATATATATATATATATATATATATATCTTATTTTCTATTTTTAATAATCCTATAAAGTTATTTGGCAAGTTATATACATAACTTCTTATTACTTTGTGTATATAAGATTAAATTCTACAGATTTAGTCACTTGAAACAACATAATTATATTCTGTGCTGACCACAACAACATAAAAATAATTCCCAAAAGGATGAAAATAATTAAAATACCTGTATCTAATAATCAAGTTGTTTTTCTTATAATTTTGAACATGAGAGTCATGAGACAATTCATTATTTTGCAAAACCTACTCTCCCATGTCATGCAAACTGATATTAAAAAATACTTACAACAGGCATTTCATATTTACAGGGAGGGTTAGGTAATTGAACTGTTAAATAATATATAATATTGTTATATTGTCTGTGTGACAAACCGATTATGACATATATGCTCTTTTTGCCAAACGCAATGGAACTGGACGAAAAATGGTCACCTGAAACGGTTTCGAAAATAAAGAAGTGATTTGAACTAATTTTACATCGATGGTTAATCGAAAGGCCAAATAGCTCAAAATAACACTTCGAAACATACGACGAGTATTGCACAATATAAGTTCCATCAAGTGTAATACAGCCCAGCAAAAAAAATCAGCTCTACAGAAAAAAATATTTGTTACGCTTGGCCGAATGTGGCGAATTCCCGGACATTGTACTTGTTTACTTGATGAAGTTTGAGATTTTGAGCCAACAAAAGGCCCCGAAGTAGGTTCAAATCTCGAAACGAGCCGTAACTGCAAATGTCGCTGTCCAATCGAATTATTATCTTGAAAATGTTTTTTTGAAAGCCGTGAGTTTTGCTCGTAGACTATGGACGTTTCGGTATCGCTACATAAAGCGAGAATTAATCAAGAATCATGTTTCACCGTTCATTTTGTCGACATTTTTGCTGTTTCAATCTTCTTGAAAAAAAAAACTGAGTTTTTTGAAAAGCTATACCTAACTTGTTAACGCGTTGAGCGATTTTGATGTTTGACGTGGCAATCGACGCAACTTTTGAGTGGCTAAAATGGCATCCTTAGTGAAAAATTGATTAGTCAAAAAATTTTATGGATACTGTGAAAAAACACAATTTTAGAAAATTTTTGATAACATCTCACGAACAAATCAACCGATTTTGATTTCCAAAAGGGCTTCGGCGTTGCAACCACCAACAAAATATTCTCAAAAAACATACATACATACATACATACATACATACATACATACATACATACATACATACATACATACATACATACATACATACATACATACATACATACATACATACATACATACATACATATATACATATATACATACATATCTACATACATACATACATACATACATACATACATACAGACAAACGGGCATCATAGTGGGAATAGTCAGGATGGTTTCTTAGGACCTCAAAAGGTGGGAATCTGGTAAAAGCTCGATATTCGAAAATTGGGGTGAAACCAATAACTTCTTGATTTTTTAAAATTTCACAAATTTTATTGCGGGAATTTTAAAAATACCCTAGATATAGTGCTACATTTGGGTGTGCAACGAGAACTGAAGTTCCACATACACATAGCTAGAGCATAGTTTACAATTCGTTAACCTTTAGACAGTTTAAATTATATTTAATTTTCGTTTACTGTTTGAGTTTATAATTGTAAAAAAATAATGATTGTAATAGAACGTTGTAACGTACATAATATTTTTTATTAAAATAAAATACATTATAAAACCGGTTCCAAAAGTTATTTTAAGTATGATTTATATAAATGCAATAACCTTAATTAGCACTTGTGTAGTATTTTTTATAGCCCACGACTTCATGTTCATTTAAAAAAGTATGATATAAGTGCTGGAAATCAATTTCTAAACTAAGTCTTTGAGACACAACCGTTAGCAATAGCCCGTTCTCGCGTTCTGTGTCTGCGCAACATTCAGCCTTTTTGTATAATTCTAAAATAAAAGTTACTCCTTATTACATCGGCTAACTGCCAGAGAAAGTCCCTTCAAAATTGGTTTAGTCATTCTAGAGATTAGCCGGAACCAACAGGCAGACAAACAAAAAAAATTGTAAAAATGTACATACCCATTTAGTGAAAAGCGTTTATTTTAATATTACAAACAGACACTTCAGTTTTATTATATGTGTACATCGATAATACAAATTTTATGAAAAAAAAGAAACAAAATTTTTCTACTATAATAGTAATTTATTCCTAGATAATTCAAAAAAGTTATTTAGTTCTAATAAAAATAGTCGCACCGGGCAGTGATTGAAACCGAAACATTAAATCGAGAGTCCAGTGCATTACCGACAATAATTGTAATACTTGTCAAAATAAATGACAATAATTTACTGAGAATTATGTATAACACAAATTTGTGACTCGTATAGAATAGCTATTCCATACTCGTCTTCGACTCATATGACAAACTGTTCCACTTGTGTAAATTATAGTGCATTTTATACTCGTTATAGAAATAGAATATATAATTAATTTATTAGTGTAGAAAAATTGTTTAAATAATTTTCTGCACACTGGTTTTCTAGTTACAGGCGCATTATACGGATTTCTTTTGAAAAAGTTTTAGTATTACTAAAGAATTTTTTATTTCAAGTAATTTCAAGTAATTTAAACGTTTTTTCAAATATCATCACTTTATTTGTAAAATATACAGCGTTGGACAAAATTATGCGTATGGAAAATGGCATCTAGAATCTCGAAATTATTTTCTTTTTGCTATACTTCATTTTGGGTCCGAGATACATTTTTTCTTAAAGTACAACACTGGTCTTTTTCTTTGCAAATAACTTTTGAAATCGTAAAGATATTATGTTTCTTTTGATACGTTTGGAAAAATAATGAGGGTAAATTTTTATGATGCGTGCGCACACCGTCACAATAAACTAATTACATAAAATTGGTTAGTCAACATTTTCTTTTTCTTTTTTTGAGTTGTTGATACTGACATTTCGAATTAGATTTTCACTTGTTATATTAATTTTGCTCATTTTTTGTAATAACATGTTAATAATTATTTGGTATTTATTGTTATTTACAAACTTTACTTTTTTGAAGTGAAAACTTCTTATGGGAGGGTAACTGATTTTTAGCGTAACGCGTTGAAAAAAGCGTTTATCATAACGCGTTGTTTATCGTTGTTACACGCAGGCGCAATAATATCATTTCTCTCTCTCTCTCTCTCTATGCGTTTCCCAATGTAAGTATATTACGTATATATATATATATATATATATATATATATATATATATATTATGATGTATATATATATATATATATATATATATATATATATATATATATGTATATATAAGTATATTTGAATTTACCGTGTTGTACGGTATTAATCTGTCACTAAATACAATTCATTACTTTTTATTAATTATTAAATATTTATATCCATTTACCTAATATCATAAAAATTAGGTTATTTTCTATATCTTTGTATATAAAACTAATTTAATCCTTATTAATTATAATTTAAATTCATAATTTAAACGGTTCCGTCATTCTTGGCATCTATCGTAGCAGTTGTAGAAATAGGTAAATATTAATATTAATACAAATATTAAATAGTTAGCACTTCTGTCGCGCGTCCTGAAACGCACACGTTTTTTTTGTTATGATAATTTTACTTTAAATGATAGTTTTGCAGCTAAATAAATACAATAACAGTAAACAAGCCATAAATGTGAAAAGGTAAAGAATTTAGGATAATAAAAATCGGTGTTAGCCTAATTTGTGTATAAAATGTTTTATAATTATATATCTACAATTATTATATTTTATTATGATTTTTAAATAAAATTTATTTTACTAGGTAATACGTTATGATAAACCTTTCTTTCAATGTATCACATTTTTTTTCTTATATTGGTGTAGTTTTTTCTACAAATATAGGATAACGCGAAGGATTTAGATTTTTATTTTGATACGCCCAAGAAGTATAACTTCTTACGTGTATACATAAGTACACACAAACACGTTTTTTGCATTATAAATATTTGAGTCATCAATTCATAGATGGCACAACGTACGGTTCACAGATTTTTATCTAATAGTCTAATAGCTTTAAGCGATATATATATATACAGGGTGTCCCAGAATTAACTACGGAAACTTCGTATACGTATTCCTTGATGACAAATAAGTAGGGTCTTTCCTATAAAAAAAATTTTTTTAGAGACTCCTGTCAGAGTTATAACCTACTTTGCAAATGTGCGCTACTTTATCGCGATACACGATACTCAATTGACATGGTCCTACTTTTTATTTTTCTACTCCAAACCGAAACGATTTCGCAAAAAACGACAAGGAACAAAAAAGTTTCTAAATAATCAAAACTTCCTAAAATAATTTTTTGTTATTGCAAATATTAATTGCTAAGAAAGTTACAAAAAAATATTAAGAGGGGTTCCTTGATTTGCACCCTTAGAATGGGGTAGGGCAGGTGAAAAGTGGCAGGAGAAATGCGTCTTTATAAAAATGATGTTCACCCAAATTTTTAATTTTTTATCTTGGACCAATCAGAAGATATTAAATTAAAACCGTATTTTACCACCCCTCTTTAAAGGGTTATAACTCTGACAGGAGTCTCTAAAAAAAAATTTTTTATAGGAAAGACCCTACTTATTTGTCATCAAGGAATACGTATACGAAGTTTCCGTAGTTAATTCTGGGACACCCTGTATATATATATATATATATATATATATATATATACATATATATAATGTAAAAGATTATACATGAAGTATCTAGTGCCGTGCGGTAGTGTCAAAAATAATTCAAGTTTTGAACTGGATTGGTGTCGGATAGAATTTCTAACACTTTAAAAGACACCGGGATGCTGCAATACAGTTGAGTCCGTGGTTGTTTACCCGTGCGTCATCATTTAAAGCATACAAAGTAAGTCGGAAATTGCAACTTAATAACATGCGGTAGCTGTTTTGTCTCTAGTTTTATGCGTGGAAAACAATGACGCTAGATTAAAAGTATGTGTTTTATCTCGCCAGGTATTAGTGACGCACGGGTAAAGAACCACGGACTCAACTGTATTAATGAGCTCATATCAGGGCAAAACCAAACTACAGACACTGTGTTTCGCAAGTTCACATCTATTGATATTATCCAGTTTATACCGGGGATGTCTCTTCATTGGTGACTGAAGAGATATAACCTATACTACACTGATGAGATCAAATGAGAGCGAAACACAGTGTCTTTTAAAGTGTTAGAAATTCTAACCGACACCAATCCAGTTCAAAACTGGAATTATTTTTGGCAGTACGGTACGGCACTAGATACTTTATGTATCATCTTTTACATTTGTTATTTAAGACTAATTATTTTATAATTAAATTGTGCTATTCATTTATATTTCAAATCATGTATTCAATTCTAAGTTTTACATTTTATATTAAACAGTTCTCTCTAATATTAACAGCCGTTTAAAAATGGCATCTACCTTGTTATTTACATATAAAATATTCAAAACGAAAACTTACCAAAATTTTTCTCACTGTCCCATAGTTTGTTTTTCTTTTGAGTAATTTTTTTTTAATACAAAAATTAGAGACAGTGATACTATAACAATATATAAATGAGCTGAAGGCTGTGCTCAAGTGAGGGGGGATAAAAATGAAGTGGGATTTCCTCTCCAGTATTCATGCCTTGAGTTTCCAGTATAACAAGACTAATTAGTATTAATGCGATTGTTTTATTTTTATTTGATACATTAATTTGTTTGATTTATTTATTGGAACGAAGTTCCCTTTCGCGCGTTACGAACAGTTACGACTGACGGGAGCTAGCCCAAAAAAATTCATACCAAAAGTTGTCACGACACTATGCACCGACACAATGCACCTACACATGCATGTTTCTCTCTCTCACAGACCAAAAAATAAATAACTCTCTCTTCCTCTCTCTCATAGATATATTACAATTAAAAAGACACTATTTTAAATTAAAAGAAAATGTACATTAAAAAGAAAATACTGTAGAAAAAAACATCATTACCTATAATAGTATTATATTTTATTTCATCCTGTTTTTATAAATTAATAAATTCATAAACATTTTAAAAATAGTTCGTAACTTGACTAGGTCAAATTACCTTAACTGTCAGTCACTGTCAAATATTTTAATTTTAAATTTTTTGTATTGAATTGTTAATTCCTTTTTTATATTATAAAAAGTAATTTTAAAAAGATGTGTTATTTAAAGCTCTGGTATTGTATAAATGGACACTTTTGTTAAAAGAAACGAACTGTTAGGTAAGTAGAGATTTTATACAGACAATAATAAATGCTTATGTATGTATAAACACTCTGTTATGTTTACAAATTACTAATTCCTTTACTAATTAATCGAAAGGAACTTCGTTCCATCCGGGTGTCCCTTGACACCTCACACTTTTTTTTTATTTATTTATTTATTTATTTATTTATTTTACAGTCTTCTTAGTATGAAAAATGCAATGCAATTTTAAATATTAAATACTACAATTTGAATAATTCCAACTAGTGTTCAACTAATGTGTTCAATATTGCATAGCTTTCTTTTGTCAGGGTACACACAAGGCTTGATCGCTGAGACATGAATTCTGAAAACGCGACATCACGATATGCCACGCAATAAGTCTGTTCGGTCATAGAATACTTTTAAGAGAGTGATAAGAATAGAATTGAAGATCTGGGGATCCGATTGTTGTAGATTTCCGATTCTAGTCTACAATTGATGACAAGTGATTTCAAGTGATCAAAACTTATTTTAACTGATTGCAAGTGGTCACGACTGACTGCATGGTTTTTTACTACGTTCGGACAAATAATATTTCAGAGCGTTAAGAAAGCTATGTTGCCACAGATCGTTTTTTTTTTCATTTCTTATAACTGTTTCTATTTTTTTATTATTTCCAATTTTATAGGATTTTCTCCAATTTTCAACGGCTTTTTCATTTTTATTGACATTCAGTAATAATGTAGCCAACCATAAACATGTTTATGTACATAGATTGTTAGTTAACAAAGGCCAAAAAGAAAAAGAAGAAGTATGTACATAGATGACAAACGAATGGTAGTGTGTGTAATTTTTTTATTAATTTAATGTATTTTTTTAAGCATAATTATTATAAAAAAATATCAGCATTCTGCACTTCTCTATATAAACTTCTCCCATTCCTCCATCTGCATAATGTGTTTAAAAAGAAGTGCATAATTTGCTCTTCGCCATATTATGACTTATTTTTTCGTAGTGATTTTACAGAATAACGTTTTAGAGATATAAAAGTACTAAGACCTAAAACGTATTTGGTGGTTCCTTGTTCCTATCAATAAATTTTTATATTTAAATAGTAACATTATTTGTGTATATAAAAAGTAAATTAAATAAGTGAGTGAATATACATTTTTATGTTAGTAACCAGATTTTGCTTTTGATCCATTTCCTGTTCATTAAATGATGACGCTATGCTAATAATGATTTAAGCCATGTAACAATATTTATACATCACTTGCTTTTACGATTTTCAGAAAAATCACGTCTGGTAAGGTAGTTTGAATTCTATTTGTATATTTATGACATCATGTTCGTCGTGATATCGACCCGAGCCGTTGTTCTAACTAATTGTTGCTAAAATAACATTCTCTGAACACACTCAAATCACCTTCGATTCTATGTAGACCTGACGAAATGAATGCATTCGTCAGACATTATTTCTTACGTTTTGAAGTTATACTTCTATTCGGACACTCTGTGGAATGAATTAGTGTGTATTTAAATGGGAAAAATCATTACATATGTAATGGTGTGAGTAAGAGAGAGACAGAATCACATATAAGGTATATTGTTCGGTAAAAACGAAGATGAAATATTTACTACATGTTATTAGTCATCACTATAAGTCCTTTGAATACCGTTTTAACATTCATTGCATTGAAAAGAGATAGATACACAACAAACAGTCTGAGCTATTGTTATTGTATTACATTGACGTATCGCATTATGTTTGACATATTATTTTATAATTCTGTCCAGTAAGTATACATATTAAGTTAAGTATTTTATATTAATAATAATATTCAGTAAAAACATTGATCGTTTTACTGTTTGGTTTTCGTGTTTGAAGTAAGGACACACATCAACTGGTCTTATTTTTCTAAGTATTTATTTAATTGAATACAGTTAATTTAAACAAAAAATTATTTCTACTTGCCTGTGTTTGTAGTTATTAAGTTTTATTAGTTAACAGTGCATAGAAGTATAACTGCTGTCGGCAGTCCCACTGACTGCCACACCCTTTTTTTTTATAATCCCGCTAGAGTAAGAAAGTTCATTTTTTTAAACATATTAGTAAAAGTAGTTTTTTCGATCCGGTATCTTTAAACCACTGTAAGCAAAAAACAACGTTAGTAATTTTATTGCCGACCGCGTTGTTTTCGCGTAAAAATTTTGCAAAATTAAAAAAAACGCGATTTTCAAAATAATAAAAAGACATGAAAACAATATTTGTTCCTTTCACAAACAACTTCCTATCTTCATATCAAAGTCCCAAAATTCAAAAAAATCTAGTCACAGTATATTTTTTGCGACAAATATTTACCGCGTTTTATGGTGTGCGGTCGTTTTTTTAATGCTGAAAGATTTTTTTACGAGCAACGCTCTGCCAAGCGCAAAGTAAAAACGCGCTAAATGTTTATCTCAAAAAACAGCGACTTTGTAAGAAGGTTATTTCCGTTGTTTGCCATTGGCAAAAAAAACATTCTTTTTTTACGGCTCTGAAAAATCGCGTCATTTAAAATACGCACAGTTAACGCATCCTACGAAAAAGTTTCTTAGGATCTGTTTGGCTTAGAATTGTTTAAAGAATCTGGATCGAAAAATAGTATATTGTTTTACGAGTGACTAAAATAACATTTTTTGAAGCGAGTAATGTTCACGAGCTTTAAAAAGTATTTTCCACGAGTGAAACATTATACTTTTTCTACAACCCCTCTTATATCTTAATAATATAATAAAAAATCTGGTGTGGGCACCACACGACCTTCCGAAGAGTAGCATGTATAATAACAAGTAGTGAAAGAGCGAATCCACAATTTTTATTTCACATATTTCCAGTTTTTGATAAAAGTGTCAATATCTCGAAAACTAATGAAAATATCAAAAAAATGTATTCTTTCAAAAATGTCGGAAATTACATGTTCTTTCCACAAAGTATAAACATTTTGCCAATAACTATATGAAAACTCAATATTTTCAAAAAATTCCATTTTTTGATAAGAGTAAACGTCCACTTCCGGTCGGCCGATTTCACTCAAATTCTATCAGATTCTTCCGATGGTGATTATAAGTAAGGTTTTATAGTTTCATTCCGATCCGATTAGCCGTTTAGCCGCAAATGTGTTTTTTATTTTTGGGTTTTTTAGGCTCAAGGAACTCTAAAACGCGTATTTCCGCTAAAAACCCGAGATCGAAATTTTTCGCGATCACAATACCTTCCTCTAACAGCGTTGCTGTTCGGAAGGTAAAAAGGAAGAATATTCCATTTTAAATTAAATGTAATGTTGTTAAACATTATTTATGATTTAAATATTATGCAAAACTATAAGATTATGAGAATATGTGTTGAGGTGGATGATGCCAAATCTGTTATATTCTTAACTGATATTACTACAGATAAAAATACGCCGTAATCCCAGAGCGTTGTATTCTGTATGGATCGATCAACATATTCCCTCACAACGTTACTAGATATCCAACCTCCGTGCTTTTTTGATTGAAAAAAATCACCTCCTGCATCCACTAACAGCATTACAATGCATAGTATATTTTTGAGGATCAGGCAATTTTCAAGTATTGAGCGATTTTCATAGGAAATTTACTGAATTTATTTATTCCCACAACCTGTCTAATACACTTTCCGTTCTGGTAGTTTATAAAGAATCTTTATTTTATTTTGTCCATGTCTAGGGGATGAAGGTTCATATATATTTTAGAGATCTCATCGAAGAAACTAAAAATGTGGAAGGAACGTGGCACTTTTGTTTTTGTATTACGTATTTGGACTAAAAGTATACTGCTGGAATCTTTTACATCATTTACTGTCAAATTTTTTAATTCATGACGACAAAAGCTACCAAAATTCCAAAAACTAAAACTACCTACATATATGTTATTATTATTATTAATATCATTAAGAATTTCTCGCATTAATAAAGGTATTTAACTTACTTTAGTCATTAAGTATTTGGAGTTGGGTGCATTCTTTAAGAAAGTATATGTGTATATGAGTTTTTACTTTTAAAACCCTCAGATTTGCGTTTCAAAAAGAACGTAACTTGGAATATTTACTGATATCGACATTATTTTTAATCGATTTAGTGGTTCTCAACGTCGATGACTTAAATTTTTTTGAAAACCATCCAAAATAGCAGCACAATTTTCGAAAATGAATTTTGCTTATATATATATATACAGGGTGTCCCAGAATTAACTACGGAAACTTCGTATACGTATTCCTTGATGACAAATAAGTAGGGTCTTTCCTATAAAAAAAATTTTTTTAGAGACTCCTGTCAGAGTTATAACCCTTTAAAGAGGGGTGGTAAAATACGGTTTTAATTTAATCTCTTCTGATTGGTCCAAGATAAAAAATTAAAAATTTGGGTGAACATCATTTTTATAAAGACGCATTTCTCCTGCCACTTTTCACCTGCCCTACCCCATTCTAAGGGTGCAAATCAAGGAACCCCTCTTAATGTTTTTTTTGTAACTTTCTTAGCAATTAATATTTGCAATAACAAAAAATTATTTTAGGAAGTTTTGATTATTTAGAAACTTTTTTGTTCCTTGTCGTTTTTTGCGAAATCGTTTCGGTTTGGAGTAAAAAAATAAAAATATTAATTGCTAAGAAAGTTACAAAAAAAATATTGAGAGGAGTTCCTTGATTTGCACCCTTAGAATGGGGTAGGGCAGGTTAAAAGTGGCAGGAGAAATGCGTCTTTATAAAAATGATTTTTCACCCAAATTTTTAATTTTTTATCTTGGACCAATCAGAAGATATTAAATTAAAACCGTATAACTCTGACAGGAGTCTCTAAAAAAATTTTTTTTATAGGAAAGACCCTACTTATTTGTCATCAAGGAATACGTATACGAAGTTTCCGTAGTTAATTCTGGGACACCCTGTATATATATATATATACATATATATATATTTCATTTTAGATTGATTTGCTATTTCTGATGATGTATTTGGATAATCTGAATCACTGTCTAATTCAGAAATCCTGATAACTTAAACAACTAACAATGCTTTCAGTACAAACTGACAAGTCTAAACAATAAACGTCCAATTAATGAAACCAGGCAACCAGATAAAAATTGTTTTTAAATATAAATTTCATCACTAGTGTTGAAAGTTAACGTTATGAGAATTTCTCTCACTTGTGACTGAAACCACTTTTTCACTGAAAGTATTTTATTACAAAATGATCTGCGCAGACTGTCAACCAGGAAGCAACTTCTGAAGATGCCAACCGCTCGTGTTGGCGAAACGTCAAGTCAGCAAGACAATCGACGCCGGCCTAACAGCCCAAAAACCATTGATATATCTTAGTACAGATGTTTCTTTCCAAAAAAAAAAACAAACACATGTAAACAAGAATTGGAAATTCCCGAGAAGCTTAAATCATAAACTCGATACACATAAAGTATAAATTCCTTTATGTCCAAATTTTTCAAATAAATGTTTCAAATATGAAAATATCTACAATTTCTAATAACTTGAGAACTAAATCTTTATGACGTGAAATACAATAAAATGAGAAAAAATACGTGACAATAATAATTTAATAATAAAACAAAATCATAAAATAAAATTTAAACTAATTAAAATAAAATAATTTTATTAAACATCTTCAAAAACATAACGGCGGGAAACAAAGACGTTATTTTTTTTTTGATTTTTTGTTTTTTGATTTTATCTTATTTTCTCATTTCTTTCCATTTTATCTTTTATTGATTTTATTCCGTTTTTTAGATTTTGTTTAAATATTTTACTGTTCTTTCCAATTTTCTTGATTTTTTCTTATTTTTTGGATGTCTCTCTTGTTTACCAGTTTTATCCCATTCTTTTTCCGTTTTTTAAAATTATTCAGTTTATTTGGTTTCTTCGATTTTACACACCTTTTTTCAATTTTTACCATTTTTTCCATTTTTTTATTGAGTTTTTCTTAATTTTTTTTATTGTCTTTTTTTTGTTCTTACTATCTGAATTTTCTTTTTTTTTGTAATTTTCGTTTTTCTTTATCTTACTTTCTCGTTTGTTTTTATTTTTTTCGGTTTATTTTTAATTTTTTGTGACTTTTTTACTTTTGATTTTCTTTTTTCGATCTCTTTTTATTTTCGCATTTATTTTTAGATTTTTTACCATTTTTTTCAGTTGTCCTATTTGTTCGGTTTTGCCCCAATTATCGATTTATTTGTTTTTTCATATTATTTTCTTGTTGTTTCCAATTTGCTAGCTATTCTTTATCCGTGTTTCTCCCATTTTTCGTATTTTCAATGTTATCCTGTTAGATTTTATATAACTTTCGCTTGTCTAACTGTATAATCTAAAAAACAACGTCAATTACCGGGTGTTTACGCAATCTAAATGTTGTATGAGTTAACTTACCATCTATTAGCAATTCTTAAAACTAATTAATAATTATACACTATTGTTGTATAATAAACCATTAATTTGCAATAACAAATATTGAGGTGAAAAAATGAAATAAAAATTCTCCCATTTAGGCCAAATTACAGATAATTATGAAATTGGAAACAAAATCAGTTAAGTGGGCATGACCGAGTTGGATGCCGTTTAATCCATACTACCTGAAATCCAAAAAGGGACAGTACAGTACAGTAGTATTTAAATAATCCCTATATGTTTTTTGTTTCTTTTATTATATGCAATATTGAAAGAGAAGTTATTAATTAATTTTTTATCTTTGAAAACGATAACCGATTTGGTTGTCGAAAGCTTAGATGAAACTAAAAACATTTTTTATATTTATTCAACTTTTTGGCATTTTCAGATTTTAAAGACGAACCTTGACAAATTTGATATGGGGGCCATCTTAAAAA
Organism: Altica lythri; assembly: GCA_964028335.1. NCBI lineage: Eukaryota > Metazoa > Arthropoda > Insecta > Coleoptera > Chrysomelidae > Altica > Altica lythri. The sequence continues at coordinate 48,325,831 of OZ034800.1, forward strand.
CTATTGATTTATTTTTTATTTTAGTGGCAAAAAGTTCCCCAAATAATCGTTTAAGTTGAATTTAACGACCAAAAAAGCTAAAACATTTCTAAGCGACATTTTTTTCAATTTTTTCTTAATGTTATGTACAATATTCTTGTTTGTTTACTTTCTAAAAATAAAAAAAAAATGGTTAAGTGGTTTCGGAGCTTATCTCGAACATACATGTGAGACGAGTATGATCTGGGGGCACGGTAGTGCCCCCGCGAAGACGAGCCAAGCGAAGCGCACGGGCACTACCTACCTTTTCTCGAAGCGCTTCGTCGTTTTTTTGAACCCTCATAACTTGGGTTTGGATTATGCTAGATCAACAAAATTTTCGGGATATATTGTCAATAGCGGACTTATTGAACATATTAAGTTTTAATTACATTAGCTTTTATACTTCAGATTTTATTTATATCTAAAAAACGCTGATTTCGTCACTGACTCACTGATGATCATCAAAATTATTAAGGTATTTCCTAATGTCCTAGAAAGCTGAAATTTAGTATGTAAGCTAGTATTAGCACACAAACAAAAAAAAAATTATAAAACTTGTAACTTTCATCCCCCAACCCCTTAAACTAGGGGATGGGAGTTTGTATGAGACCTGTAATTTTAAATTAAATTTTGATGACGCTAGAGGTCTAATCTAATAATCTAATCTAAAACTTGGTGCCCCCAGATATATATATATATATATATATATATATATATATATATATATATATATATATATATATATGTATAAGTACTCCTTGTTAAAAAAAAAAAAAAAAATTAATCGACATATATTGAGACATATCGACATATATTGAGAGACATATACTTCAGATCAGATCATATAAATATGAATGAATAGAAGTGTGCGAACGTCTCCTGCCTCTTACGTCCACACAGTAGCTAAAAATAAAAAAAAATTGTCCTTGACAGCGAGCGCGTCGATTGTCTTGTTTTGTTGATTGTCGATTGTCTTAGACATAAATAAAAAAAAAATTTGTTACAAACAACTTACAAAAAGAAATGAAATCCCACCAAAAACATTTTCATGTAAAATGTTGCCAAGACGAGCCCATATGACTCGCACTGTCAAAAAGTTATCAGATCTCATGTAGAGCCAAGCTTCTAACACTACACGCCCTAACTCTACAAGGCCTAACTTCACAAACTCTACACCTTAGTCAAAATATGTGGCTTGGCCGTTCGTTACTACAAGAACTATTGTATAACACAAAAGTAATGAACAGTGAATTGATTTTTCACCTTACGCCGATGTGAATGTAGCGAAATGGCCAAGCCACATATTTTGACTAAGGTGTAGAGTTTGTGAAGTTAGGCCTTGTAGAGTTAGGGCGTGTAGTGTTAGAAGCTTGGCTCTACATGAGATCTGATAACTTTTTGACAGTGCGAGTCATATGGGCTCGTCTTGGCAACATTTTACATGAAAATGTTTTTGGTGGGATAATATATACTAATATTATAAAGAGGAAAGATTTGATTTTTTGTTTGTTTGTTTGTTTGTTTGAAGTGAATAGGTTTCGAAACTACTGGACGGATTTGAAAAATTCTTTCACCGTTGGAAAGCTACACTAATGCCGATGAACATAGGCTATATTATATTTTCAAAAAAATTGGGGATCCTTACTAAAATGCATTAATGTAACCAAAAATGACCTTAACATTCTTACATCGCGTGTGCTGAGAAAACTATTAATTATAGAATAAAATAATGTACTACGATTTTGAAGAATATATAATTATCTAAAAAATGCCGCGACAGTATATGTCGTCACAATAACTATTTTTTAATTTTTTAAAAGTTTTTATCTTGGTGTTAATCCTTATCAACATAACTTATTTCATAATCACGATGGATATCATGACAAATATTGAAAACGCAGTCCATAATCCACAGGAATTTTTAAATTCACTCAACCCTTCCGGTCTGCCACCACATGAATTGGCGTTAAAAATAGGAATTCCAATAGTGCTTTTAAGAAATTTAAGCCCTCCGAGCATGTGCAATGGGACGAGGCTACTTAGAAAGGAATTAAAGGACAATTAAGTTGTAGCAATCATTATAACTGGCCCAGCAGCTGGTCAACTAGCTCATATAGGTACCGAGGATACCGATGATCCCAACTGATCTACCAATTCCATTTAAACGGCTTCAATTTCCTATCAAAACATCTTTCGTTTTTACTAATAACTAGCTGTCCCGGCGGACTTCGTACCACATAACACTGTCGTGACCTTTTTTCATTTTTCGTTTTTTCGAATTTTTACTATTTTGCTTTCAATGATTTTTTTTTTATTTTATCATATTTTCTCGTTATCAGGTTTATACTATTTTTTCGTTGTATTTTATTATTTATCGATTAAATATATTAGATATCCACTGCGCCACCTTACGGTGGCTTTATAGTACTTAATTTAGTAAGAATTTCTCGTTTAAATATGTGAGATAATAACTGCGCCACCTTACGGTGGCGTCATAGTATTTGATTTAGTAAAAATTGCTTGTTTAAATACATCAGATATTAACTACGCTACCTTACGTGTCGTTATATCATTTATTTTAGAAAGATATTTTTTGGGTTTATTTTTTTAGTATTTTCCCTTTTCTTTTAGTTTTTCGTTTATTTATTTATTTATTTATAAATCGAAATTCAACATTATCTGTTGGGTTTCCTTACAACGTAACTGTTCAAAATCAAAATACAGTGCCATCTACCGGGTGTCTATCTATCCTAGATGTCAAAGGTTTATAGGGTTACTTCAATTAACTGTCATCTATTAAGAATTCGTAGAACTTAACAATAAATGTCATTTAGGGGATATTGTCACTTTACGTCGAACTATACAAAAAAGTAAAAAAAAATATTAAAAAACATTTTATAGTGGACCAAATAGTAAATCTAAACCATTCTCGAATCCATTTAAATATATACAAAAAAAATTATGAAATTCGGTCCAGCTGTTTAAAAGAAGTTCAGTAACATACACACGAACACAAGAAATATATATATATATATATAAAGATAAGTCTCAAGGCCAAAACTTCCAATTAGTAGGGATCAGCCTACGAAAAGAATGTTTTCCTCATGGCAAACCGCCTAACGCGGGTCGAAGCACCTGAAAATCAATTTATTTTGCTGCCAGAAAATAAAACAACATGTAATATCGTTGACAGGAAAGCGTTAACCCAATAAATTTAATGGCTTTTGTTTGTAGATGTAAAACTTTTCACAAACATTAGTACTAAGAAAAAACAAAAAAAATGAAAAAATAATACTAAGAAAAAATAAATTATTAAAAACAAAAAAATATATATAAAAAATATACTAATATTATTCGAATTTTAAACTTTTTAGTAAGTGTGCTTGTAAAAAAATTTTTTTTCTTAATCCCCGTGCAAAGCCGGGGCGGGCTGCTAGTTTACAATATTTATACAAATACGTACGAAATACGAACTAATTAATTTTCTTCTTATGTGCTATATAGTAATAGGACGTACGCTCGTAGATGTGTGATTGCGTTATAAAGATCGAGGCCATCAATCAATTATAGCTGTCATCAACTAATCGAGAACTGCCAGAATATTCCATAGACATGTCGAAATCTTTAGTATATTCCATCACCTTCTCGAACAACTGAAAAATAGATATATGGTGTGGATGATCGACGGAGGCAGTTTTGATCTTGACTGTATTATTAAGTTGACGTGCCCAGAACGAAGAGACCAGTGAGACCACTGTTAGTTATCGTTCGCTTCTTTGGTTTTAGACCAGGAAACAAAGATTTGACAATTTGACAAAACCTCGCAAATTTTTCGGAAAAGTTCTATGTGCATAAAAATTTGGGATTAAATTCAACTTACTATCTACTTTAAAATCTATAGTGAAAATAAAAAGTGAAATTTGTTTCAGAGGAATTAAATAGTGATTGTCTGATACTCTAACTATAATTGTTGACTATTTTAACCCTTTAAAAATTCAATTTTAAAGGTGAACACTACCTCTAACTGTTTAAATTTATAAAAAAAGCTTAAGGAGGATAAAATTTAGATCAGGTGAATTAGATAATAAATAGTAATAATAGTTTGATATTTGTAATATAGTTTCTGAGTATTTTATCTTTTATAATTGGAATACTTTTACACAAACATGTATATATGCATTTATCTACTCCTTTACCAGTAAATGTCATTTATACTCATTGTCACCATGCAGGGTAACTGAGCTATAACGCACAGTTGTGCGTAATGAAATGTCATGTTGGAATGACGTTTCATTACGCACGACTGTGCGTTATAGCTTACTTACCCTGCATGGTGACAATGAGTATAAATGACATTTACTGTCAAAGGAGTAGATAACAGTGCAGTACGTACGTCATATATTTTTTTAGAGATGTTAAATATTTAGAATTAAAATTAAAATATTGATTCGTAGATAAAACATAGTACGTAACACGAGTGATAAGAGGTATTACGTACTCGTGTAATGACTCCACTCGTACGTAATGTCCTACTTACCACTATTGATACGTAACATACTATTTCGTATGCGTTATATGTTTCCATGCGTCGCCTATGATGAATGTATGCGTGTATATAAATTTCTAATGTACAGAATACAAATAATACCGCTAACTTACATTATTCTGCTTCTAATTGGATTTCTCAATTTTTTTAAAATGATATATTGTTTTTTTTAACTGTAACTTTTTTACTTTAGAAAGGGCTTTTAAACTTCTGCCGTGTAGTATATACTATTTTTCTTTATACCTGGTCTAAGTTACGTTTATAAAACAATTATAAATTCGTACCTACACAATTACATTTAGCACACAATTTGTTCCGTGATTATCTATGATATTTGTTAAATAAGCAATTATTATGAGTTTTTATTAGTATGTTCGGGATGCCTGTGATGCCGGAATTTTAATATTATTGGTTAAAGAGACTTTGAAGTCATTCCTTACCTGGTAACAGCGGACGGTCCATAAATCCGATCCTTTTCTCGAACCTTACAGCAAGCGGTGCTATGGACTCATGATTTTACAATCTATTGTCTAAATTTAAAAAATATATGTGATTATTCTTTTATAAATAAGAATAAATAAATACCAGAAACGTAAAAAAAATTTTACTAATTTTAACCATATATAATACAAAATGTTGAAGTTTATATTGAGTGTTGTTCTTTTTTAAATGTAATGTAGAATATTTTGGTGACTTATCTGGAAACTTCAAAATTTTCTGAAAGTGATATTATATGATTGAAATCAGAAAAAAAAATATCTTTACGTTTCTGGTATTTAGTTATTTTTATTTATAAAATACTAATCACGCATATTTTTTAAATTTAAACAACAAATTGTCGAATCATGAATGTATCTCATCGCTGCTGTGAGAGTCGAGGAAAGGATCGGATTTATGAACGGCTCGCTGTTCCCAGATAGGGAGTGACTTCAAAGACTCTTTAACTATATTTTTAATATAAAAAGTATAAATATTGTGATCAGTTAATTGAGAACTTGTAAGTAAATGCTAATATTAGGTACCCTTTGCGTCCAAATGGGTTTGATCTGGTGTATTATCGATAAATCTCATGATTTCATCCCATTTATAAGTAGTGATTTCTTAGGCCTGTAACCTTTCGAATTATTTTTCAGAAGACTTCTTAAATTTAAAATCTGCTACTATCAAGATTTTCCCTTGTATTCATAATTTTATTAATATTCACCATGCTCTACATATAAATAGGGGTTTAAATATTTTTGACAATTATTTAAAATAAACTATTAAGTTGTTTTCTTCTGATTTTGATAAAGAATTCTTATTATCATTTTGCCAATTTTTATGAGACTCTTAGTTTAAAACGTATCTATCAGCTGACTTCTTCGGCAACGTATCTGCACGTTTTATTGGCTTCTACTTCAAAGTTCCGTAAAACTTCTTCTTCGTCTGTGGATTCTTCTGATGAGGATAATTCGATATTTTTTTCCTTTCTGGTTATATCATTTTTATAACAACTTTTAATTAATATACTTATAATTTATATCTATTCAAACATTAACAGACAAGAGTTCCCAAGTCGCAGTTTTGAAGTTATGTGGAATGTGTATAACTCGTTATGCGCCACAACAACAGAAGCGAGTAAGCGGTTATTTTCTGTTATATTACTGCCAAAAAGAGCTATTATAAGAAATTATATATAATACATATGAAATAAAAATGAAACGCAAATGTATCCCTACATGTGATTTCGACTGAATCATTTAATCATTTAATTTTATAAAACACATCAGTATTCGGTGTAGTTTAAATAAACGTGTGGAGTGGGAAGTTCGAGGTTTCCCGCAAATTTCTGATTTATCTGTACCTAAACTACGGTTTATCATATTTCCTTAAAAATAAATTTAATAGATTATTAAAATAAAAGTGTTGTTACTTTTTTTAAATATCAATATTCTAAACAAATTTAAATAATTATTCTTTAAACGAATTGTAACATTAATAACATTTTATTGCGTGATGTTTTTCATTCGTATATTCAGTCAAATAATATTTTATATAGTTATAAAAGCTATGATTCCTCTCGGTCATTTCCCGAGGGCCAAATCTCGTTTTTTGATAAATTGTACATATTGTTTATTTTGTATTGATCGTCCAGCGGCCTGGGTGATTTCGTGGCCGATCTAAGTCCACGGTGTTTCAAGGTATATTTTTTTGCATTTTGAACCGCTGAATCCGAATTTCAAACATACCCTCTCGCCCGAAGTGACGGGAATTTGTTATAAACAATTTAATTGCTAAAACGCTGTACATATTATTCTTAAGGAGATATCAATATTTAACCACCGCTAATCGATTCTTTAACTTAAAAGAAACAATCCAGTCCAAAAAGATTAATTTGGATTGGAGATATGTATTAGAAATTTAGTGAAAGAATATTGTAACATTACGATCTCAGAGTTGTTTCGCATATAACTCGGCTTTATTTCAAGTTAAATAATTTTACAATAGCTTAAATTAAATAAAAATTATTTAGCTTGCAAATGGAACCTTAAGAGAGTAAGAACAATTGTTTATAAAAAAATTCCAACAATTTGCAGATGACTTTTCTCGTGAAAAAATGGAATATAATTGGTTTATAAGCGTTAAGGTACAACCAAAAACTTTACTTAATCTGTTTCTATGGTTTAAAACAACATATTTGATGTACTATAGGTATGGCTAAACGTTTATTCTAGTGCCATAAAGCAGATTTGAAATGCACACGTCTTTACACACCGCGCGTCCGGAACTGCACGTACGAGCTCGCGCTATTCCAAATTATACCGCTATTGCTTTTGCATTATAACTAAAATATTTTGGTTTACATTTTAAGGATTATAAGTTAAATTTATTCTTAACATTAATATTTTACATTTTATATGACTGTTTCTATTAATTTAAGAACATTTGCCCAGTTAGGGACATTTTCACAATTATTGGTATAAATTCCCGTCGGGTGAGTGAGCATCTTCGAAATTCGGATTCAGCGGGTCAAAATACATAAAAATTTATTTATACCTTGAAACTTCGTTGACTTTGATTGGCCACCAAATCGCCCTGGTTGCTTGACTACGAGGTAATATATAAAATTTATAACGGGTCGTTCATAAAATGCGTCATGCTAAAATTAGCTTTTTGGTCCTCTTTCTCCCTGCTATAACACTATCTATTTCCCTCTTATAATTTTTTGAAATTTAGTAAATATAAAAACAAGAAAATTACATTAAGGATAAATTGAAAGAATGTAGCATCCGGATGTGACATTTTTTCAATTTCTCCTTAATGGCATTATCTTGTTTATGTAATTTCTAAATTTTAAAAATCTGATGAGAGGTACCTGAAAATAATTACTTTACCAAAAAACCCCTGTTGATACTTAAAAATTTTATTTGTGTGATAAAATTTAAATAAATGAATAAATATCCCTTATAACAAATAAATAATATTTCTGTTTATCAGAACTCCAAGAATTCTATAAATATGGATAATTGATATTTCTCAAGTATTAATTAAACGATTATTTGAGATATCCATACAACATACAACGAAGAATATATCAAATGACATTAATGACTCGAACCCGCCACTTTTGCCTCTACGCGACAACTAAGCTAAGAATTATGAATGCTTAGTCATTATTTCGTTTTTTGTCACTTTCTCCTTAAGCACTTATAGCATGACGTTAATCAGAGTAAGATTTTGTCAAATCGACAATTGAAACATCAAAATCGGTATAATACTAGTATTCATAATTTTGTTTCGATACCAAGTAAAATAGAATTCGATACTCAACACCGAATAAACGGAATACTTATTCATTCGGATCATTTGTTACAATCGTTGCTAGAGGCAAGAAAATATTTGTCGTGTCTGTTTCTTGGTTTCGTCTCGTCGATTCTCACTCTATTCTTATAAAAGAAGACGAAAAACTGACAAGTACCTAATAAGTGTTTACTGGATTTTAATATTTTATTTTAAAGTTTAGTTGTTTAGTTTACTGTATTAATCACTGGTTTACAGCGTAGAAAATACTTGTGTATAAATTCCTTTTTTTTTATTTTAAATATCGTGTAGAATAATTTACCCAAAAATTTCAGCCTTCTCCATGATTTCAGTATTGATAGAAACAGAACCGTTAAACTTATTTACAATACCGGTATCGATACTTTTGTTCCAATACCCACTTTCCGATACCGGTATCTATATTTTCGTTTCAATTTTCTTTTCAATAACAGTATCGATATATCAGTGGTATTGCAACATCCCTTCGCACCACTGATCAGGTTCAAAATTAAACATAAGTAAATACATAAAATAAAAATTTATTTTATTAAAATATATACATCTATATGCCTGTACATTTACTTATACATAATGAATGACTTCTATATTTGTCACATTTTGTCACTCTTAGCAAGACCCCCCCTTGTATGCTAACGTATTTTATAAACGGCTCCTAATATATAACTTGCTAGCTGGTTCAATGTTAACAATTTAAATTTTATGTTTGTTGTCAATATTTACATTAATTAAAACAGTATATCAAAACAAAATGGAACCAATTGCTTTATATCTGCCAAAGTACCAGAACCTGTCGCGCACGGACGTTGGATCTGGCCCATTGTGCATCCTCTTGTGTGTAGTGATATCCACACCTCAGGCTGTCATCAGGCCCGGGGATTGGCTGGTTTGAGCCATTACTCGCCCAACACGGATCTTCTGATTTCAGAAAAAGTAGAGCATTCATACGACAGCGGAAAATGCTAGCTTGGTAGATGGGTGAGGGCTAACATATTTGTAGCCCGCAGCCCTCCTTGCTAAATTGTTCGCAATGGGGTTGCCTTCAGAGTTCCCATGCCCTTTGATCCAGTTCAGAGTGACCAAGTTATTCTGGCTGGCCTCAGTTAGATATTGGTGATATTCTAGTACTAAACTTGATGTGATACGTGGTCTATTCAGGGTCAGTAGTGCTTGTCGGCAGTCTGTGTAAATATTTACATTCCTGCCTGTGATGTTCCTATTGAATAATTCTTTTGCAGCTGTGGTTATGCCTGTAACGTCAATTTCGTACATTATTTTTTTGATTTTTGGGAGAGCAGGCAATAAAGTTCGTAATAGCTGACATTGTGTAAGCGTATCCGATCCTGAGATTCTCGGTAGTTAAAATGCATAAGAGCTGTAATTTTTTTTAGTAGAAAACATTGGTAATTAATTGATAGTAATACTATATCGGACCAACTTTTATTTGTATTTATAATAACTAATGGCGTAGAAATTCAATTTTTTTAATAAAAAATATTTTCCGAATATTTTAACCATCAACTACTACATAAGATTAATACATTTATACATTATATTTATCTAGTGTATCTATACAATTTAGGAGATTAGTAAACAAGTAATGATAAAAGATATAGCTTGTCAAGTTAATTGAACACTAAACACTAATAAGTTTTTTTTATGGAAATAACAGCTGTTTCCTTCACGTCATGCAGAAGTTAGTACGTATGATATCAAAATTAATTAAATCTTTCCTCATAAACAAATGTAGGTGTCTCATTATCAGCTTCGATTAGATGTTTTAAATCTTAGTTTAATATATTAAATATTTAAAGTTGAAATAGTTTTTTAACGTAAAAACTATCACAATTAAGTTAACGCAGAATATCACTAGAATTTTTAATCGCCACATTGTCTTTAAATCTTTTATGTTTAGATAAATATTTGGTTAAATAGTCTTTCACGTCACCCCTTACCTGGACCTAGTGGGAGGCCAATAAAAAAGACCTTTTTCCCGACGCTAACAGCATGTGGTTGTATGAGCTCACAATTTTACAATCTATTGTTTAAATTTAACAAATATATGAGTTTAATTTTTTATAAATAAAAAACGTAAAGATATTTTTCGGCGTGTAAAATTTGTATGGGAGTAAATCGGCAAAATTATTACATTACGTTACATATATAATGGCGGGAGTAAGAGAGAGACAGAAACATTATAGGTATATTGGTCGATAAAAACAAAGATGAAATATTTACCACATGTTATTAGTCATAACTATAAGTTCTTTGAATACCGTTTAAACATTCAGTACATTAAAAAGAGATAGATTTACAAAAAACAGTCTGCGCTAATGTTTTAATATCATAGTGACGTTTCACATTGTGTTTGACAGATCTGGATCTAGAAATTTGGGGAGGAGCGAGCTAGTGCTCAGCCAGCACTGAGGCCACATATGACCCATTGTGCATCCTCCCGAGTGTAGGGATATCCTCACCTCAGGCTGTCACCAGGCCTAGTGATTTAAAATAGGTGATGAGGCTCCCGAGGGGGATCTCTCTGACATCGGCTGGTGTAAGCCAGTACTCGCCCAACAAGTATCTTCTTATTTCAGAAAAAGCAGAGCAGTCATACATTATGTGTTCTACTGTTTCCTCTTCTTGTTCGCAGCCTCTGCATAGCGGCGATTCTGTTAATTTCATCCTAAAGAGATGTCGCAATTGGCAGTGACCTGTCAAGATTCCCACAGCTGTTCGGCGATTTTGTCTGGTCAATGCCTTAAATTTTTTTTGCTGTTTCCTCTGGCCAGTCTACAGTTCGTAGTTTCATCCCAGCACTGTATAAAGTTTTGATGAGAGTGCTGTTTTATAAGGTCCACGACTGCGGACAATGTTAGTTTGGTAGATGGGCGAGGGCTAACATATTTGTAGCCTGCAGCCCTACTTGCTAAATTGTTCGCAAAGCGGTTGCCTTTAGAGTTCTCATGTCCTTTGATCCAGTTGAGAGTGACCACGTTATTCTGGCTGGCCTCAGTTAGAGATTGGTGACATTCTAGTACTAAACTTGAAGTGAAACGTGGTCTATTCAAGATCAGTAGTGCTTGTCGGCAGTCTGTGTATATATTCCTGCCTGTGATGTTCCTATTGATTAATTCTTTTGCAGCTATGGTTATGCCTGTGAGTTCTGACTGAACCACACTTGACAAGCCATCCATAGCCTATTTTATTTTTAGGTATATGGATCTAGAGTAAATTCCACATTCCACACCTTGCTTTGTTTTTGATCCATCCGTATATACGCTCAGAGCGTTCACTACGTTGGGGTCTGCTGTCTTGTTTGTTAATATTTTGTAGGGTTTGTCAAAGACAAATCTTGATGCGACGGCATCCGTGACTGCCTGTAAGAGTGGTACCACCTTTATCGATTCCCTCCACAGACTGTCCCTATGGGTGCCAGTCCCTACAGTGGGTTTGATACCAACTGTGCGAAAGCGTAACATGGTCAACAATGCGACCTCCTTAACAAATATATCAAGGGGGGTGAGACCGAGTATGACTTCCATTGCGCTGGTCGCTGTGCTTTGCATGGCTCCTGTTACGAGAGGCATGCTGAGCTTTGGATTTGGTTTAATTTTTTGATAGCTGTCGTTTGTTTCACTTTAGGCCACCACACGACAGCACCATATATTAGCAAAGGTCTTATGATTACCATGTAGAGCCACATGGTGACCTTGGGGGATAATCCCCAGGTCTGTCCTATGGTTCGGCGGCATTGCTCATAAGATATAAATGCTTTTTTAACTCTGCTTTCTATTGTTATTTCCACGTCAGCTTGCTGTCAAGGATAACACCTAAGTATTTCACTTCTGTAGCAAAGCGTAATTTAACGTTGAAAAGACTGGGTGCGTTTAAGCCCCTAGGTTTCTTTTTCTTCGTGAAGAGAACCATTTCTGTCTTTTTGGGGTTAATAGACAGCGATTGCTCTAAAGTTTTGAAAGCCACTTGCATTCTGTCGCATAGGGTGCTTTCAAACTTTCCTGTTGGCTGAAATACAATGTCGTCTGCGTAGGCTACTGTATAGATTTTGTCATGTTCATTTAGGCGGTGAATTAGTCTGTCCAGAACAATGTTCCACAGTAGAGGTGATAAAACCCCTCCCTGTGGACAGCCCCTCGTAACCTTGCCTCGTATCTTGACATCATTTACAGTTATTTCTATTGCACGCATGGAGAGCATGCTGAGAATCCATCCGCTTACTTGTTGTAGGTACATTTTGATTAGTAAGCGACTGCATTATTTTAGGGAACGTGGTTTTATCGAAAGCTCCCTCGATATCTATGACTACGCCCAGGGTGGACTCTTTCTTGTCCAATGATCGCTCGATCTGACCAACCACATGATGTAGGGCCGTATCGGTGGATTTCCCTGTTGTAGTACATAATAATGCTGCACATAGTAAATATTAACAATATAACAATATAATGATAATAATAAATAGTAATAAAATAATACATATAGTAATCAGTTATTGTCAGAAAATTCGTCGGAAGAAGAAACAATATTTGGTTAAATTATAATTTGATTTAACGGTGGCAAAACGTGATATTCTGATTCTTTGTTAGAGGGGTCGTTAATAACTGAACGTATATTATTTAAAACTAGAGTATCTAACGTCGGCGATTGGTTAGTTTTACGAAGGCGACTTTTAATACTACTCCAAAGTAGTTCTATCGGATTAAAAATGCAATAATACGGGGGTAACCGAAGAATCGTGTGTCCCTTTTGTCGAAAAAAGTTATCTATGGCATATTCTTGTTAAAAATTTTGTGATTTTATTATTTTTATTAATTCTTTCTTTACAGGAGTTTTTTGGGGAACAGTTATTTTTCTTTCTTTAAGAAACGTTAGTATATCGGCTTTCTTAGTGTTCATGTTTGGTATTTTAATAAGTTTATCTGAATGATATGATGCGTTATCCAGTACAATAACTGGAATACATATTCTTGTAATTTATGGAAAATCATTTCTAACTTTATTTTTTTTTATAAAAATTGTAAATTGTACGTCGAATAAAATCTTTCGAAATATTATCTATTGTCGCTAAATTTTGTTGAGCTTTTTTTCCTTTTGATAGTATGATCAATAACATCTCCTTGTTTAATGACACGATAAACAGTGGTATGTGGAATTTTTGTTAATTCAAAAATACGAGTAATTTAATTATTTTCTGACTGTAGAGAATTTTATTTTTTTAAGCACTCATAAATATTTAAAATAATTCGTTTACGTAAATCTTTATGTTCAAATTCCGTACACCACGGTAACAAATTTTCTCAGTAATGCCAAATGCCACCGTTATACCGCAATCGCTTCCCGCTTAAATTATTCTTAAAACAAAACACCCGTGCAAACAAATAATGTTCTATTACATGCCTCAGTAAGGCACATTAACTAATTGGTCAAATAGAGCATGCGCCGAATCGTTATTAAAACAATACAGGTGTGAGTCGGGAAGTTAAATGCAAAATTAAATAGAAATTTTACTAGGTTCCTTCATATAATGACGTTCTTTTGAGTTTCCCCTGGTAAAATCGTAAAAATAATTCCTATCCAAGTGGGTCTAGTTATACTATACCATCACATGGTTGCAGTATAGGTTATATTATATCCTGTACTATGCTTTTGAGGTTGTTGGCTACATAAACAGAGTTTTTAAGAAATATATTTCTGCTAACTTTTTGGGAAAATATAATGTATTTTATAATTATTCTTTCATTATTCCCACAAAATTAGTATAAATATTCTTTCATTCATCGCATTTTATATGTTGCTATGGGTTACTTCTTCGGAAATTTTCGAGTTTAACTTTTTATGACTTTATAAATACTTAGTGCAAGGGGTCAACAAATACGCTACCTACGTGACTTTTTCTTGAAGTTTCGCTATTTAATACTGGTTTTAATATCACTCTCTTTCTTCGATCTTCCTCTATTAAAGAGGCTTCCTCACCTTATTGCCTGTGCGCTAGTCAAAATATTTGATACTGCACACGTTGGCGGTACTGATTAACCTTATACTTTATACAGTTTTTAGTTGATATTATGTACACACGATATATATTTTCACAATAAATATTTTTAGATTTTGATCGATAAGCGATATTTTGTAACATACTATTGTTTTATTATACGCTGTGATTTCTAAACCCGGACGCGTGCATAGAAGTATAACTTCTACCGGCAGTCCCACTGATTGCCGCACCCGTTTTTTTTTAATTATCGGACAAATTACATTAAGAGAAAAAAATAATTAATTGAGGAAGTTGGAATTTTTCTTGAGTATAGTATAATATAGAAATAAATAATTTCATGCAATATCTAATTTCTACAAACTTTGGTATGGAGGAACGGAAAGGCATAAGCAAGAATTACAGCATTAAAGCTACCAAGAAGAGTAATTCGTATGTAAATGTAGACGAGCAAATAAAAAGCAGAAAAGTTGAAATGGCCTGAAGGGAGTTAATGTTTTGAAATGCTAATGTTATTCGTTTATTCTTCTATTTTGAATCTTCTGAGTTGAATGAACGTCATTGAATTAATTCACTCGTTTTTTATTTTCTTCAAATTGTTTTGTACTGAAATCTTTATTTGACTACATCTTAATGATAGTTGATTCAGTCATTTATTTATAAACCACAGAGTTAAAGATTTAAATTTGTTTAGTCATTAAACATTAAGTTTAAACTTAATTATCCCGTTCAAAAAGTATTATTTTAATTAAATGTACGTAAGTTTTTGATTAAAAAAAAAACAATAACCTTGATACCATTATGATAACCTGGTATATCAACATTATTTATATAAATACGAAAACAATATAGTTTATTGTATTTTTATCAATAATCCCAATATTTTTAATCGTCTTTCAAATACAATACTTGTTTTTAAATAAGAATTAACCTTGTCTCATATCTCTTTAAATAAATTTCTTTATTACTGAATGAACTGAAGTGAACATGTGTATCATAATATAAGTACTCTATTAAATAGACCATGCAAAATTTAAACCAATTATCTACTTGCTAACCATATTATATAAGGATGTTTGCCAAGATCATTGGTCTATTGATTTTACTGAAGGAGGAGGATGCTGAACGAGATTAGCGATCGCAGACGAAGAAGAGCAGAAAACGGGAAAATAAACATGACGCGCGACGCGACTAGACGGGTCATTAACTTTCAGGATCTCTGTTTCCATATTTGAAATATTTAAATATTACAAAACCTACAATTCGTGAATGTTTTACCCAATGGTTTATTGAATAATAAACTTTTATTTAAACCTATTATTTTTTGAGGACAATTCATTACAATCGAATAAAATATTAAATTCGCCACAAAAAATAATTAAAATAAACTGTTTTTTTACAGAGAGAGGTTTCAAATCGAAAAGAGGTTGAACCTGCCGGCCATCGTTGCAATTTCCTGCTATTTTTTTGCTGGCATTTTTTGTGCGGTTCAGTTTTTGAAAAGCTATTATTAACGCGTTGAGCAATTTTGATGTTCGAGGCGGCAATCGACGCAGTTTTTTAAGTGCTAAAAATTTTTTCCTTGTAAAAAATTGATAGGTCAAAAAATCTCAGATTTTTATGCAAAACTATTTTCCAAAGTTTTCGAGAATGATATCGCATGAAAAATTAATAGATTTTGATTTGGCATTCGACCTCATTTTTTGACGTTAAGAGCTGAATAAGGAAAGGACCTTTAGTTAAAAGACTGTTTTAGTGAGTATATTCCAGGATATTCTAGGTTCTTCTAGTATGTTGCAAAAATACCAGAATATTCATTTTACTACCTACATAAGGAGATTTGTTAGCAATTAAGGGGAGTTCATTGTCATTGTAAAACTGTTTGGACATTTTGCTTGTGAGTCTGTTACAATTTTGGTGAATAAAGTCCCCATAAGTGTTTCAAGTTGGTGTCAGGTATGGGGTGAATATACAAGAATGCCTGGAGAGAAGATAAATCAAGTGTTGGTAGCTGAGCTCAGAAGAGAGCTCTAAGAGTTGGAGTTGGAAACTACTGGGTGCAAATCCGTATTGTTGGGTAGGCTCCGCGAATACTACCTAAGTAATAATTTGGACCCTGACGCTGTGGAGTTCGAAGATCCAGTTCAAAAAGCAACAACTTTTTTAGCTATCACAACGAATGACGAGCCCACAATAGAAGGTATCACAACGAATGACGAGCCAGCAAGAGGAGCAGGCGCAACAACTATCCGAGTTGTCCAGTTAGATAAAGAGTCAGCGCGAAGTTATGTCCCAGCTATCATAACGGATGTCTACCCTACCAGAAGAGTTATCCGGTCCCTTTTCTCAGCAAATATCCCACCTGCGCTCTGCAATATGCACCCTTCGTGACGAGCAAAATCAGCAAGTGGCCAACTTGTGCGACGAGATCAACCAGCGAATGCAGTCCGAGATAGGGAAGCTTAAACTAGAACTAAAAGCTTGTCGCCGAAACCAAAACCATCCACCATAGCGACGGAAATGTAGAAGGGATGGAAACCTGCCACGTAGACGTCGAACGACAAGGAAACGCAGATGCCACCTAGATACGAACGACGATGGAACCCCCACCCCCGACGGGAAGACTTCCTGGCCAAATTACCGGAAACAATTCGTCGCAGCGGCCAGAGCTAATGGATGCTAACCCCAGGAGAAGGCATTGTTCCTAACCATAACTCTGTTAGGTGAGGCTTTAGATGTCCTGCATTCATTGACAACGGATGAGGCTGACAATTTTGAGCTATTTGTGAATCGTCTGGAGATGCGTTATGGCCAAACTGATCTAAAACCGGTACACCGAATGCAGTTGAAGAGCCGGAAGCAGAAAAATGAAAAAACTATCCAGGAGTTCGTCGCAAAAGTAGCAAGAATGGTACTGTTTGCGTTTCCAAATGCAGAAGATTTCCTGGAGTGCCTGGCACTCCAAACCTTTCCTGATGGTCTTTGAGTTGCAACGCTGTACGGTTGGACGCCTTGACCATTTCCCTGGAGTTCGATGTGGCGACGGAGGGCTCACGTGGAGTTGCTCGACTAAGGGAAGTCACCGGTAACTACGACCATGACGTTCATTCCGTCAGCGACGTCGATGCAGTACAGCAGAGGTTAATGAAGTTCTCCCCAAGAAGCTGCTGGAATTACGGAGAACTAGGCCACATAAGGAATACTAGCCCCCATTGTACCCGCGTGAAGCAAAACGAGGAAAAATCGCCTTAGTTAAGGTTGTGCCAGAAGCAGAAGCTCTATGATGGAGGATCAACAAGAAAATGATCCCGTTCTAAAAAAGATTCGAGAATGGAAAAGAATCCTCTTCTACTTTAAAAGTATATTGGGTCCAATGAAACTCTTTAACTTGGACAGTGGGCTCCTGAAAAGACTTATGGAAAATTCCGAGGCATCAGAAACAAGGAAACAAATAATGGTTTAAAACATTTTGAACCAATTTTTAGCAAATTTTTCTGGTATTTGCCAGTTTGGAACGGTTTTAGCAATTATTACTATGTTTAACTATTTTTCTTGATTTTTACTCAATTTAAATGATTTTCCTTTTTTTCAACGATTTTGATAATAACGATATTTGTTTGTTAATATTTTCTTCAAAATCTATCGTTTTTTAGAAATTGTTAGATATATTCATATTTTTATCGGTTTTTTACGTTTTTAACTAGTTTTTTTTACCAAATATTAACCTGAGTTATCAGTTTTAATGACTTTTATCATTTTTTAACTATTTTTCCTGTTTTTACCGATCCTTTGGTAATAATTTTAACGAACTTTACCATTTTTAAACAATGTTTACTAATTTGGAACAATATTATTCTAACTTTTAACGCTTTTTACAATTTTTAAACGATCCATGTTTGTGCGAATTTAAGAAACCTGACCTATTGGTGTTTGATGACGATTTTTTTAAGGTGTTCTTCAGACGACTCGCGGCTTTGTAAAATTAATTTATTTATAAGCCGTTTTTTTAGGAATTTTTAATAATTACTAGATTTAAAAAACACATCTTTTATGAATAACATAAGTAAACAATAGTATATTGTAATAAAAGTGTTACAATGACAGGTTTCGTAGTACGAGTGCAGTTTGTGAAACGAACCGCGAAGCGGTGGGTTTCGCAAAAAACGAGTACTACAAACCGTCATTGTAATTCCAGTGTTACATACTATTTTTTATAATGAACTTTTAAAAGTATAAAAAAATAAATAAAATTACAATTAGGGTTTTTCGAAATTATTTATTTATGTTGGCAATCTTGACACATTTGACACTTGACAGTTTTAATGTTTTGAAATTTGAATCACGAAGTATAGATACCAGGTATCTAAACGTAATGTTGAACAAATGGTCTCAATTTAGGGGACAGAACTATTACCGGTAGACTGCGCCATTGTTCAAGAAATACTCGTTTAAATCCTTACGCGAGAAGTTTTGTTGCTATTGACAGCTTTTATGACAACTAATTTTAAATAAATAAACTAATATTTATATATTTAATTTAATTTCGCGACATTTAAATGTCATAATAATAAAAACATCGGTATCTCCAGATTACTTACGCAGCCAGTGGCAAAAATAGAACTATGATCTGGGTTGATTATAGTGACCAGAAATATTATGAAAAAGCCTATAAGAAAGTATACAAACAAGAATACATTGAATGATATTAAGGAGAAATTGAAAAAATGTCGCACCCAGCGAGACTCGAACCTTCAGCTCTACGTGCTTACGCTTTAACAACTAAGCTATAGGTGCTTAGCCATCAAATCGCCAAACGGTCGTTAAATATTATGAACTTCGCAATATCGCTGATAATGTAGTTAATAATTTACTACCTGAACTCTTTCATCTTTCGTTGACAATCAGTGCAGTGCAACTAATTGTGTAAAACAAAAAGTTACCAAAAACAGTGTTACAATGAATCTATTTCGATACTGTTTTTAGTGTCGAAATAGAAACTTTGTTAACGTGAATTATAAAAATTGATTTTCTTGGCTAATACCAAACGCCATCTAATGAAGTAGGTTTAATGTTAAAGCCGGCTTGTGACTGTCTTTCTTCTTCTTTTAACCGACTTGTTTTCCCCTGTACGCCTGCTTGTTTACATTACAAATTAAAAACTTTAAATGGATTTGTATATGAATATCTTTATTGTGTTCTAAAGAGATTAATATAATTATTTCCGCGTTTCACGGATTAGAAATCATTGTTAATTATTTAGAACGTATTTACAGATATTCATAATAATAAACTATGTTTTATGTATTAAATTATCAACTCATTATTTCATATATTTATATACCTAGTACCTACCTAGTTGTTTTGGTGTCATTTTGTTTTTGGGATATTTGTTGGTTTGTTTAAATCGATGTAGGGCATGGAAAGTTCTTAGATTACATTTTATAAATCCACGGAAAGTTGCGTGATCCAATAATAGTTTTTAACCTTGTTCTACAATTTCCCTTAAATAAATTATTTCGTATGAATATATTAAATTGTAAGAAAATTGTAAAAGATGCAGAGATGTGTTGGTAACTATTATAGCTTGTATTTCGAACGTGGATTTTTTAAACAAACATTCTACAATCTTCCGTCAACAAATAAAGCTAACCATGTGTTACTAATAAAACTATTTATGGAAGCACTGCTTTCTTATGGCGGGTTACGCACAGAGCGGTTGAATCACTGAGACGTAGGATTGACCATCAAAAAATTGAAAGAACGATGAAACTATGTATCATATCAATAAAATTTCCTTCAAAATCCATTTAAAAGATTAAATAAATATGTTAAATTTTAACAATATTAAAATTCTGTACACGTATGATCGGTAAAATATTACTTCTAAATTTTTTTTTTGAATAGAATATTAAATCTGCTTTACTTTTTGTGTACGGACAACAGTTTATGTTTAAATAAGGTGTTAACATGTACATTTTTTAATGCAAAATTTAAAAAGTATATATTGAAACAAACTATATGTAGCGGACCTATACGGTGTACCGTTAAAACGTCCTAAAGAGCGTTATTTTTCTAGCTAGTTCACCAAGTCGTGGTTTACCGTATAACCAGTCTCCCCCAAACATGTAATTAAGGGCGCGAAAGTAAAAACTCCACAAATTATACTGAAACACTCGTTTAAATGTTAATTAAAGAATTAATTATTCTTTTACCTCAGTCTTCAGATTTTTTTGTCCAATTTCCAAAATTCGGGATTAAAATTATTTTCATTTTTCTCCACAAAATTACTGGAACTTACCCAATCTAGTTATACTTTAGTAACTCTAGTGGACCTGTTTGAATATATTTGGAAGTCCCTTAAAGGAAACGAATAATCAAAAATCTATCCCTTATCGAATTAACCACCAAGTAGAATGAGTTTCTGGCCAAATCGGATTTTTCCGCTAAATTAAAACTACTTAATTTGGTTAGTAACAAAAAAATATTACCCTTTTTTAGATATTCACAATAAATGAAAAATCAAAGGAAACGTTATTAAAATCGACTTTCTTGTATTTTAAAAAGGTTTAACACAAAAGACCAGATTGTTTGACGTACCAACTCGTAATAGAACGAGAATTACTAATCAGTACTAGAAAATAATTTTACTGCAACACCGTTCACGGTAAATTTTTTAACTGTAACTTTTAAGTAATTCTCACCGATATAGGCACGGAAACAATAGTCTGGTGAAAATTATTCATAAAACTAAACGATCAGATAGATCTTTACACGGAATAACAAAGATTTATCAATTAAGTTCATTGCCATTGTACGAATTCTTAGCTGAAGTTGTTAATGGGCATAACTCTGGGGTCGTATGAACACTGAAAGAACGAAACTAACGAAATACTTAAAAAAAGCTATTCTCGGATTGTGTTTATATTGGCCTTTACAATGTCTGGATTTTTTATTAATTTTGAAACATCTCATACGTATTGTTTTTTTTTCAGCATAATCATCACCAATCAACACCACATAAAATGGAATGCGGTGTAACGGGAGCGAGTTACACGAATGGCGCTACCCCAGGAGGTGGAGGTGGTGGTATTCTCGCAGACGTAAGGTCGGAGAGGTCACCTGCCAAGACGGGCCTGCATGTAAACTTCAAAGACAAGGGTGAAATCAAGGAAAAAAGGGAAAAATTTCTGACGGCAAAATACGGGCATCATCAGATGAGTCTCATCCGGAAGCGACTAGCTGTAGAAATGTGGCTATATGAAGAGCTCAAGAAATTGTACGAATGTAAAAGTACCGTAAGTGTTTTTATATTTGTTTATGTATTCTTTATCTATAGTAATATTATAAAGAGGAAAGGTTTTATTGTTTGTTTTTTACATTGAATAGGCTTTGAAACTACTGGATTGATTTGAAAATTTCTTTTAACAGTAGAATGTTACATTATCCGTAAGGAACATAAAATATTTTGAAATATATTAGAGATCCCTATAAAATACCAAAAAAAATCTTCATATCGTGTACGTTTTAGAAGCCATTTCATCTGTCGGATTATGATGCCATTAATAGAGTTCTCAGTTTTCTATCTTCAACTCTTGGTAGAACCCCTTTAAAACAACAAAAAAAAACATTTTTTACCCTTGTTTTTTTAAAATTTTTCACCAATCCAGTTTAAAACTGGATTTATTATTGATAGCACGGCACTAGATACGTTTTGTATCATCTCTTACATATCTTTATATATATCTTAATAGGTACACGTTTTAAGCGATGCATACCTGACATATTTACATTTGGGATTTACAAAGAAACTGCAGTCCACAGCCTAAATACTAACAAAAGATTTTTTGGTATGCGCCAGGTGGCACTGGAAAGAAATTACCTACTTTTAAATTCGATACTTGCTGCTTAGATAAGACAATCAGGGAAGATAGCGTTAGCCGTTGCTTTATCAGGAAGTGCTGCAACTCTCTTAAAGGGTATAAAAAATGCTCATTTCACTTTTAAACTTCTCTTATCCGTAAATATTGAGCAACAACCTACATTTTGTTGCCGCATAAATGGGGTTCTTGGTAAACTACTTCAAGACGCTTCATTGATTATATACGATGAATCCACCATGAGCCATATATCCGTGGATGAAACAAATTCCTCTGCTCTCATAAGTGGGATTACTTTTGTATTTACCGGAGATTTTCTACAGACTCTTCCTGTAATTAAAAAAGGAACGCAAGCAGATATCATTAAAGCATGCTTAAAATCGTCTACCTATCTTCATGGAATCACAAATAGTAATTTTCCGCAACCGCTAAACTTGAGAAGGAGTTTTTTCACAATCCAAATTTAGAAGATATTGTGATATCCTAGTGCATAAGTCTCTATCCCAAATAGTCCATTATTTAAAATTTTTAAAGATTCCCTGACCAAGAGAATTTGCACGAAAAGAACTTTTATTGGTTGTGTTCTAGAACAATACTTTCATTTAGAAATAAACAATCTGATTATTCAAAAAGTCTTCCGCCAAGTACAAAATTACAAATCGGTCAACTAATAATCGAAGACTCAGTCCATTATCCATGAATTTTTTAATTCACTCAACCTTCTGGACTGCGATCACACAAACTGACGTTAAAAATTGGAATTCTAATAAAGCTTTTGAAAAATTTAAGACCATTGAGCATGTGTAGGTAATGGAACAATGGTGATTTTTAAGGAATTAATGAACAATTAAATTGTAGCTCCCATTATCACCGACCCATTAACTAGCCAACTAGCTCATATACTGATGATACCGATGGACCGAACAGTACTAATTCTATTTAAACGACTTCGATTTCCGGTAAAAAAATCTTTCTCGTTAACTTTAAGAAGTCCCAAGGTCAAACCTTAGAATTAATCGGAATGGACCATAGACCTACGAAAAAAATGTTTTCCTCATGGCCATCTATATGTTGACCTATTGTGGGTCGGGGTCCTGAAAATCAGTTTATTTTCCTATCACAAAATAAAACATCATATATCGTTTACAGTGAAGCTCTGACCAAATGAAACTTATGGCTTATGCGTTGTAGGTACGAAATTTTTAAATATAAAAATAAAATAATCAAATATTCATAAATAAAAGTATTTGTTTTGTGGATAAAGTGACAAATATTTACTGAATTTTATTCAATTGAAACTTAAAATAAATCTCAGGATTAGTGAGATTCTATAAAAATAAAACAACATGTTAAGTTACCAATATATTACAGAATGTCCCGAAGAAGAGTGGAAAGTCGAAAGCTCGATAGGAAATCAAAGAGTTTTCTTTTTTCTTCCTTCTGGGCTGAAACATATAAATTGATTGCATCTCCATAATTGACCTATAAATTTGATAAGCAATGTAGCAAGTCGGAGGGAATAGAAATTGTAGTTAAAGAGTCTTTGAAGTCACCCCTTACCTGGGAACAGCGGGTGCTCTATAAATGAGACCCTTTTCTCGGCCCTCGACGCTCGATCCAGCATGTGGTTGTATGTACTTATAATTTTACAATCTATTGTTTAAATTCTAAAAATATATGTGATTAATTTTTAATAAACAAAAATAAATAAATACCAGAAACATAAAGATAATTTTTTTTTGAAACACCAAAATATTCTACATTACATTGAGAAAAGAACAACACTCATAATAACATAAAATACCTCTAGCGCCTGTAAACTTCAAAATTTTGCGTAAGGTGACTTAAAAGTCTCTTTAACCGAAATTATTTATTACTTTTTCTGTTTCTGAATTTAAACATTTTATTTCGAATTAAAAAAATGAAGAATACCAAAGAAAAACACAAAGTCCGTACAACACAAATTGTTTAATGTAAACAAATCAATAGGTTAACAAAAGTTGACAACTAGTTTCGACCATTATGGTCATCATCAGGTCTGTAAACAATATGGAAATACTAGAAAAATAATAATATAAAAAGAGTTAAACAACTTACCAAATGCAAAAATAATCAAATACAATAATATAAACATTATCCAACGGAAAGAGAATGGTTCCTATGTCTTCAACACTGAATGTCCATCGGTGATAAAAACAAGTGTGTAATGGGAAAGTAAAGAGGTAATAGACTAATAATAGTCCGGTGGTACGAAAAAAACTTAAGATTGGAACATTACCATAGTTAGTAATGTAAAAATAAAACCAAACACATTAAAATATTTGAAAACTGTAAACGGATAGAAAATGGTAGTTAACTGCGGCGTCAGAAAAGGTGTGGTGACGGGTGATCCAGAAATTAAATGGAATAAAGGTCAAAATATTCATTCATCTTGTTGCTTCCTTCGTCAACATACAGTGCTCTCTACCAAGTCTACAGTTACTGGAAACAGATTCTGTTACCATCTATTCTTGTTATACGTTTTCTTCTGTGTTAGTGTGTGGTTATGGACTATATTTGTTCTGGAGCTGATTTCGCCAACATTGAATATGCTTTATTTAACTTACGGCATATTTGTACATCTTTTCCAAGCTTTTCTCCTCACATGCTATTGTGCTTGGCTTGACCAACATACACTATTACAATTTTATTCATCACTTCTTTGCTTGGTCACGTCTCACATCAGATTTGGTGATTCAAGATCCTCGCTGTTTTCGTGGACTTACCCTCCACAATATTTGAACTTTATCAACTCCCACATAAAGGTCCAACAACTACTTACTTATGGTCATGACATATTAACGTATTTTTCGTTAATCTCCTTGGTTTTACATACCAAACACCTTGTTCTCTTTCATCTCCTTCATGGTTTTTATATTAGTTTGACCTTAATGACCTTTCTCTTCAAGCTTTTTTATAGCTTTTATTTATTTTGACCTTTATTCCATTTAATTTCTGGATCACCCGTCACCATACCTTTTCTGACGCCGCAGTTAACTACCATTTTCTATCCGTTTACAGTTTTCAAATATTTTAATGTGTTTGGTTTTATTTTTACATTACTAACTATGGTAATGTTCCAATCTTAAGTTTTTTTCGTACCACCGGACTATTATTAGTCTATTATCTCTTTACTTTCCCATTACACACTTGTTTTTATCACCGATGGACATTCAGTGTTGAAGACATAGGAACCATTCTCTTTCCATTGGATAATGTTTATATTATTGTATTTGATTATTTTTGCATTTGGTAAGTTGTTTAACTCTTTTTATATTATTATTTTTCTAGTATTTCCATATTGTTTACAGACCTGATGATGACCTTAATGGTCGAAACTAGTTGTCAACTTTTGTTAACCTATTGATTTGTTTACATTAAACGATTTGTGTGGTACGGACTTTGTGTTTTTCTTGGTATTACCATTCGACCACATTTGAGAAATGGATGATATCCTCTTACTTAAAAAATGAAGAAACGACTATGAGAGGTTGCTATGGAGAAGGATGAAGTTTGTTATATATATATTATATATATATATATATATAAAAAGTGAAATCCAAAATGTCACGGCTGACTAGTTAAAGAACAAAAAAGGTATCACGGGGATGCAGCCTTGGTAAGGGTCTAAAAGTGAGACTCTGGTTTACAACACCAAGCTTTCGAATTATTTATTAATTCTTTTTCAAGGCTACAAAAAGGGTTAAATTTAATACAAAAATTGTAACATTAAAAATCTGAAGTTACCTACAGTAATGTGAATCTATAATGAAATTGATGAAAAACATGCATATTAAATCCATTATATTAACAACATGATGTCTTTAAAGAATAACTATTGATGAAATTTTAATTTTATAACAACAAAAATCCACGAGGATGAACAAAATGGTGTAAAGTTTGACGACGTGTTTATCAAAAATTTTATAAAAGTAAACTGGAATGGTAAGTTTTTTGGACTAGAATAACTATAATGTTGTTTGAAATTTTTAGTTTACAGGTATGCTATTGCCAACTTAAAAACAGCGGTAAATTGTTTCCGATTTGAATTTTGAACTTTTAATTCGTGTGTTATTTTAGGTTTGATTGTTATTTGGTTTAATGGGTATTATATAAAGCGGTTTGAACATAATATAAAATATGTCATTATTATTTAATTATTGTACTAATAGTTGGTGTTTTATTATTTTTTAAGTTGGGTCTAGTATATAAGTGCAAAAAACTGTAACCATTCATTGAGAAGATAAAAATGCACAAATCTAGAATTGGAACAGTGAGATACCCGGAAGGGTAGTTGTTTCTATCATTAGTATGGTAATATTTAGTGTTGTAGATCAAACAATTTACATTTAAACCCTTAGACGTGTAGTATTAGAGAGACAGAAAAGTACCTACGGAGACATTTGGAACACAATAACAAAACGAGTTTTACAAAACAGATGAATAATTAAAAAATTCTACTTGCGGTCTGTTATCTAATGATAGTAAGTAACAGTATATTTTGTTTAAATCTTGTGTATCTGATTTTTTATTCATTGTGTGTGGTGTTTTGTTTATGTGTACCATTTCTAGGAATTTTCTTTTATTAATATTTCTTTCAGTGTCTAAAACTTTAGCTTCATTGTAATTGATGTGATGTAATTCATCAATCACATGTTCGGCTAATGCACATTTTCTCTTGTAAAGTCTCGCATCGCTTTTATGTTGTGTAATACGTTGCTTTAGATTTTGTGATGTTTGACCTATGTATTGTTGATTACAATTAGCACATGGTATACTATATATAACGTTTTTCATGTTATAGACATCCTCTTTTTGTTTGAGTTTAGAGAAAAGTGTGGCAATAGGTGTGTGTGTTTTCTGAGCTATTTTTATATTATTAAATTTACTGAATGTTTTAATGATTTTTGATGTTAAAATTCCTAAATATGGTAAGGATCCATAAGTGACTCGTTCTATTACTTGTTCATTAATACGAGGAATTGGATTATCTAATTGATTGTTAAAAATTAATTTTTTTAAAAAAGGTGATGGATAACTGTTGTCTAGTAGTAGGTTGTAAAGTTTTTTTAGGTTCTTTTCGGTTAGAGAGACATGACTGATTTTTTGTATACGGGATTTAAGGCCAAGGATTAGATTGATTTTCATCCTCAAAGGATGGTATGAGTTGAAATTCATATATCTGCCTGAATTTGTTGGTTTCACATACCAGTCTAGTATTACAGAATTGTCAGCCCTTCTGATAACCCTTGTATCCAAGAAAGGTACTGAACGATCTGTTTCTTTCTCTACAGTAAATTTCAGATGTTCATTATAGTTGTTGAATACATTTAGAATGGTCTGAATATCATTCTCAGGTACAGCGCAGATTATGTCGTCAACATATTTCTTCAAAAAGGGTGGTTGGAAAGGTAAGGTGGGGATGCAACTGTCCAACAAATCATCCATTACGTATTGTGCAAAAATAGGTGAC
Source organism: Altica lythri (assembly GCA_964028335.1). Taxonomy (NCBI): domain Eukaryota; kingdom Metazoa; phylum Arthropoda; class Insecta; order Coleoptera; family Chrysomelidae; genus Altica; species Altica lythri. The sequence goes on from OZ034800.1 coordinate 48,353,613, forward strand.
ACGGTACTTCCCATAGGTGTACCAAAAATTTGTTTGTAAATATGATCATTGAAAGCAAAAAAACAAGTATCACTTATGAAGTCTACTAATTCTAAAAAAATTGTCAAAGGCGTTTGACACTTTTGTTGAATAGTATGCCAGTGTTTATTTATGCTTTGTTTGACTAACTCTATGGGTACATTGCTAAAAAGGGACACCACATCTAGACTGATGATGACATAGTTTTTCGGTAACTGGAATTCTTGAATGAATTCTGAAAATTGGAAAGAGTCTTTTATGTAATAGTTATTATTCGTGTCATATGCATCAGTCATGATGTTGGTAACCCATTGAGCAATGTTACCATTTGGTGCATTCAATGATGAGATAATTGGTCTCAAACTGAGATTTGCTTTGTGAATTTTTGGGAGTCCATAAAATTTCGGTAAAATTGATGAATTTGTTTTTAAGATTGCTTTATCCTGATCATTGAACCACCTAGAATGTTTTCTTACTAATGCTTGTGCTTTCTGTTGAACGGTGGATAATGGGTTTCTGTTTACTATTCTGTAATATGTGTTATCGTCTAGAATTTCGTTACATAATTCGTTGTAATGAGACTTATTCATTAATACCGTCACATTGCCCTTATCTGCCCTTGTAACAATTATGTCTTCATGATCTTTAAGAAAAGTTTTAGTTTTTTTAAACAAATAATTTAAGTAATGTTTATTATTATGATTATGATTGTAGTTTGTTATACAATTCGTGATTTTTGCTCTAATCAGATCCTGTTCTGTCCTCTCTACATCAAAAAGTAAATTTTCTACGTCAGCTAATAGTTTGGGAATTGAAATTGTATTTAATTCAGGAGGAATTGCAAATTTGTGACCTAATGAGAGAAACACCCTGATATCCATGGGAATGTCAACATCTGTTAAATTCCGTAGCCAGTTATCTTTGACGTATATTGATTTTAAATTATTGGAATGTAGATTATTAATTTTTTTAATGTTATTCTTTTTGATATTATTAAATAACTTGTTAAACGAACGTGACTTATTATTTCTAAAATCTAACCAGATATTATTAGGTAATTGTGTACTGATTAGGTCTTCAAGACGTCTTACGGATTTTAGCAGTTTGTTGACAGTCTCATGTGTGAACTTAATCTCTAAATTTAGTAGTTTGTTCTTTAACCTGTTATCAAATTTGTGCATTTGTTCTATTCCTCTGGTGTCCGTTTCTATCAAGTGTCCTATGTTCTTGGTATTGTTGTTGATATGTGATGGAATTACTCCTTGTTTTCTGCAATTAAGGAGGAAGAGTTTCCGGTTTTTCATTTTCATCAATTTGGTGGAATTTTTAACCCATTTTTTTAAATTATCCGATACATATTGGCCGTATGTTCTGCCTATGTCCTGATAAAACCCCATATTTTCTACAAAAAGTGAAATCCAAAATGTCACGGCTGACTAGTTAAAGAACAAAAAAGGTATCACGGGGATGCAGCCTTGGTAAGGGTCTAAAAGTGAGACTCTGGTTTACAACACCAAGCTTTCGAAACAATTTACCGCTGTTTTTAAGTTGGCAATAGCATACCTGTAAACTAAAAATTTCAAACAACATTATAGTTATTCTAGTCCAAAAAACTTACCATTCCAGTTTACTTTTATAAAATTTTTGATAAACACGTCGTCAAACTTTACACCATTTTGTTCATCCTCGTGGATTTTTGTTGTTATAAAATTAAAATTTCATCAATAGTTATTCTTTAAAGACATCATGTTGTTAATATAATGGATTTAATATGCATGTTTTTCATCAATTTCATTATAGATTCACATTACTGTAAGTAACTTCAGATTTTTAATGTTACAATTTTTGTATTAAATTTAACCCTTTTTGTAGCCTTGAAAAAGAATTAATAAATAATTCGAAAGCTTGGTGTTGTAAACCAGAGTCTCACTTTTAGACCCTTACCAAGGCTGCATCCCCGTGATACCTTTTTTGTTCTATATATATATATATATATATATATATCGCAATGCTTCCTCCGGCTTCTAGGTCGGCGTTCCTTGTAACTACTTCTATTTACCTTTATTATTTTAATTTTTTACTGCTCCGGCTTCTACTGGGTTGGGATCTTCTTTTATAATTTATATATAATTGATATTTTATTTTTTTCATTAAATTATATCAAAAATTAAAAACTTTCTTTCTTTTTCTTCATTTATCAAAATTTACATACACATCCTATTTATAAAAAAAAAATCAAACAAAAACTAGTCACTGTCGTCATAGTATTCTCATATTTTTTAATGGCAAGATCTTCTTTTTACATAATGTAATGGTATACTTGTCTCTAATATTTAAATTGTAAATTTCACTCAAAGAAAAAAGAAGAGACGACTATAAACCAGTGATTAGTTTTTGGTTTTTGATTTGATTATAAATAAGAAAGTGAAAATAGTATACAAAGCTGAGGCAATTGTTAATTGAGAAAATTTTGTATATATACATACACAAAGGGACATCTCCAACGATTCTTATGATATTTACTATTAAGGAGGTTTTGAGGGCGATAAATTAAGTGCTTATTAAAAATGTCTAAAAGATTTTTGAAAAAAAAAACGCTTATCTAACTTCACGAAGCCGCCATTAATTTCAAGAATACTTTGAAGAAAATTGTCATCAAACAAAACATGGTTTCTCGAACTCTGCCTAGTCACAGATAATTCAGGTTTCTGCTCGTCCTACACGTGCTGCTAAAGTAAGATACTTGCAAAACTTGACTAACGTTACATGAGCAGAAAGGTCTTATGATATAGAATGGATGTTTCACGAGCAAAGCTCGGTCATCCCGTACTTAAAGATATTTGGGCAGTAATTCTGCAGATTACATAACACGTATATTTAAAGTACGGCTTACTACAATGTTGACAATACTGTTTTTACATTTTTACAGTCAAGATCGTAGATAAAGATAATATTTATAGCTAAAAATATTATAAATGAAAAGTTGTTTAAATTATTCGTAGCTATAAATTTAATATTATTTAGGTAATTAAAAATATAGATATTTATTTTTAATCTATTGCAAATATTTTCACCGATCTTAGTCAATATGTTTCTGATATTATCAAATTTATGAAAACAAATTTATCTTGATAAATAACTTGTTAAATACCTATATAAATGTATATACTTAAAATTATGAATTTTCTAATGAAATTTCTGTTTCAGGAACTGATTACTAACATTTCCATAGTTTTTAAAATGTTCAAAATTATCTCAGCGAACTGTTTTTACGAGATATTTTTAACAATAAGTACCTTGACAAATCGAATTTTAAACGAAAATACAATAAGCAAATAAAAAAAAACAGTTATATGTATAAGTGAGCTTTATATAAGTGTCATTTATATCGTTCACTGGTTTTACTTGAGGAAACCACTTTTAATGATGCTGCCACATGTCACATTAAAAGAGTTCAGTGTCTTTGTTACATTAAGCCCAAGCTAATTTAAGACATATGTTCTGCTACACGATTCTAGACGCTAACACCACTTCCTGCATTGGGTTATCTTTCATCGCGCTAAATTCAGATGAAAGTCGATCCAATTTTCTCATTTATAATATAAAGAAACGGGGGGAAAATAGACGAGCCTATTACTTCTTCAGGACCTTCACAAGAGAGAGGCTACAACAATAGAAATATAAAAAAAAATTAACAAATTTTGACGGATACACAACGACTTCGATTTTTGTTTAAAAAATTATGAAAGAAAATAGTGGAAAGGCAATATTCAAAAAAATAGTACTCGTAGAGCGTATTTAAATTTTTTTCACAGTTTTCTAGTAAATACTTTTTATTTATTTATTGACGGGATTACCCCATTAAAGTTACAATAATTTAGTTTACGAGCTAAATACTAATAATACTATAGTATTATATAATTAGATTAAAAAACAAATAAAGGTACTTGTAATCTTAAATTAACAACAAAAATTAATTAAATACTCTAGTTAAATTGTTTTTAGAGAGATATGTCAAAAATTCCAATGTGTTCATCATTTATAAGTATGCAACAACGGAGCTACATGTTGCTAGCACGGAAAGATTTTGATATCGCTTCGAAAAACAGGTTAAATGATTGGTCATTAATTTGAATTTGTCATAAATGGTCAAGTGATTACAATAATTGGTCAGCTTGTGGATTCTAAAAATTTTAGATTTTAATTTTCGAGGACATTCAAAGACTTTTAGCACGCCAAATTCAAGTCTCTGCAACAGAAAATTTCATTCGAAACAATCTGAAATTAATTGGTCAGTACCTCTTAACATTTGGTCAGCATTGGTTTGGAAAAAATATAGTAAAACTTAACGTTTTTGAAGATTGAACTGTTATGTAATTAATATGTTCAAGAAAATACAAACTCTCATCAAATATTTCTACTTAGTCGAGGCAATGAAGCGATCAAAAGGCCAAAGATAGAAAATCTTTTAGGATAAGACGGATCAGAATGCGGTGTTTTGCATTTGCTTTCAAAAATTATTGATACCATTTCTACTTACTTTCTACCTAGTACAAACCGGAAGTTGTACTGCTGCAGCCAAAAATGCATTCAAAAAATGCATTTTTTGAGCGGCCTCTTAGCAAATTTGATAACTTTTTAAATAAGAGTCAGAATTGGTCATGTTGGGTACCCAGGGGTTTTTGATGTCGCTGATCGCGATTATGATCACCTGGAGCTCAGGAACGTCGACGAACGTCATCTCCGGGGGATTATCCCGAACGAGAAAGGAGAGAAACTCGACAGGTTTTTTGGGTCGCTGAATTCAAATATGGCACCGGCGAACACCCCCCTGACACCTGGTGTGCCCTAACCTGGACGCGGACGTCATCTTCCAGAAATAGCGACAAAAACGAACCGAAAATCATTTTGTGTGCGCTGAATCCGAATTTCATGTCGAAAACGACACCCCGAACACCTGGTGCGCCCTAACCTGGCTCTGAACGTCATTCCTGATGTTTTTCCAGACACAATTGAAAAAGACGAACCGACATTCGTTACGGGGGGTTTCTTGGGGCGCTGAATTCAACATCGGCGAACACCCCACGGACACCTCACGTCAGTCTCTAAAACATCAGGTTTAGTTGACATTCATGAGAATGACATCGATGTCGGGATAAAAGAAATTATACAATTTGTCGAAAAGGCTAAAAAACATCCAAAAAATTACATAACACATAAACAAAATACAAAAAAATCGTAATATGAATATGAAAAATTCATTTACTGTGTAAAAAGGTCTCTCTTATAAGTGTGCCTTCAAAGCTTAGTTGTTTCTCCCTAATGTCATTTAATATATTCTTATTTAAATACTTTCTAAAAATTTCAAAAATAATACAGTGTTTGTTGAAATAATTTTATTTGTTGAAAATAAATTGGTACTTTTATTAGGAAAATAATTAAAATCATGCGGTTCATCGTTGGCCCAGGGCCACCAAACCTCTAAATGCGGTCCTGAAGACAGTATTACAAAATACTATGGATACTTTAAATTTTTCGAAAAACTCTTAAAAGGTTTTCATGTTTCCTTTTTTTTTGCTTAATAGGGAGGTGATGCATAACCCGATGGGAAATTACATACTACTCGTTTCATTGTACACCATTTTGCCGGATCTTATAAAATGTTAAGATCTTACTTCAGTTTAAGATGTTATAACGATGTTATAACATAGCAGTCGAAAGATTAAAATAATTATTGTAACGGATTATGCTATTTATTCCTAAATTTAAATTCATTTTAAAACTTTTAACATGTAATACCTAAGGTTTTTAATATACAATGGATATCTTATTTACAATTAATTGACTGCTATGGTGTTGTCAAAATATTTCTTAATATATATTTTGAGAAAGTTGATACTAAAAATTATATTCAATACGTGTTTGCAGAATTAAATTTAACATCGTAATTTATTGAGTAAATCTAGCTGACCCAACGAATTCCGCACCGTCTTAAAATAGGTTGCGAGACACCTCTAGAAAATGCTCTGCAAATATGAGCTCTTAATTTTAATAATTTTTTCCTCAGTATTAAACAAATCATGCCTTTCCAACAACTGCCCCTTATCTATCTCTTTTCAAAAACGAACGCTGTACCAAAAAGATGTCTAATATTTTTTTGTATATGTTAACAAATTTATTTTTTCTACAAGCATGCGTAAAACAATACTTTCCCGCACGCATTTTAGTTCAGAAAATATCTCTTTCCGGGAAAGAATTTTTCCCGCACGCATTTTTTTTTATTAATTAGAGATGTTTTCCGATAACCTTTTTGACAAATTATTGTATTATTATCTTTATCTTGTTGAACTACATACAAATAGTAAAAAAAATTAAGATTATTTTACATGAAAATAGGGATTTTTAAAATGTTTGTTTTAAAAAAAAATCATAATTTATTAAATTAAACCTTATTCAAAGCAACAACAATTTCACCTGTTTAAGTAGGGTTGCTATAGCTACATACAGTCGTGTATTTATTGACACTATGAAAGATTTAATTGTCAGAATAGCATCTTTTCAAATATCTAAATAATTTTCGAGGTGATTTTTAAAGTTTTGTATCAAAAAAATTAAATGGATAATTGCGATGAAGACCGCACAGTATTTTGGAGGCTGCTGCTGAGGCCAACCTAGAACTCCTTCCTGCGATTTCCAAACAAAGGTATGAAAGGCAGTATGATCATTTTGTTCAGTGGGCTCGTCAAAAGGGAACCAACAATCTAAAAAAAGAGGAAGTTTTACTGGCTTATTTTTTAGAACTAAGTAAAGTTATAAGACCCAATACTCTTTGGTCCAGATCCTCAATGATAAAGGCTGTTATGAAACTAAGAGAAAATTTCGATATTGGCAACTTCTACAAATTAATTACATTTAAAAAAAAAACAATCTGTAGGCTTTTCCTCAAAAAAAGCCAAGGTTTTCAATAAAGAAGATATTGCCAAATTTATGGTCGAAGCTCCAGATGATGTTTATTTATTAATTAAAGTGGCCACTATCTTCGGTTTAGCAGGAGCTTGCAGAAGAGTAGAACTCACAAATATAACCTTAGAAAACATCGAGGTTAAAGAAAACTACATCACAATAAAAATAACTGATTCGAAAAATCACACTGTAATCTCGGAAGAAGTAAACAACGGTAGATATTTTAAGCTTATTAAAAAATATGCATCATTGAGACATTTAAACACACCTCATCGTCGTTTTTTTGTACAATTTAAACAAGGCAAATGCACTAATCAATGTGTAGGAATCAACTCATTTGGAAAAATGCCTTCTGAAATTGCGGCCTACCTAAAGCTTCCGGATCCTCAGTGCTATACAGGTCATAGTTTCAGACGCTCTTCTGCGACATTTTTGGCTGATTCTGGAGAAGAAATTACAAATATTAAGAGACTGGGCGGCTGGAAATCTACCACCGTTGCGAAGGGATACGTAGAAGATTCCGAAATAAAGAAAAAGAACCTATGCAACAAAATTTTAACTCTAAATGAACCACAACCAGAAGCGCAGGAAGCGTGCCAATTAAACATGAACAGGATGACTCCAGCTATATCCTTCAGTGAAGGCAGTAAACCAACTGTGGAACAACAACTTAATTCGGCAATTAGCCTGTCCAATATATAAATCAGGATCTAACCCTCAACAAACTAACTATAAACCAATTTCAATAATTAGTGTATTTTCAAAAATTCTAGAAACCGTTATGAAAAATCGAATAACATCATTTGTGGAAAAGTATATCTCATATGACTTTTTTCAGTACGGCTTTCTTAAAAACAGTAGTACTCTAAGTGCCACCGTTGATCTGCTCAACTATATCTCAACCAATATGGACAATGGTAAAATTGTATTAGGAATTTTTGTAGACTTGAGAAAAGCCTTTGATGTAGTAAATCATACTATTTTACTAGATAAATTAGAAAAAATGGGCTTTAGGGGGGTTGTACTTGCCTTGATCGGGTCGTACCTATTAAACAGAAAGCAATATGTGCATCTTAATGGCCAGAAAAGTGAAATTTTGACATGTAACTGTGGCGTACCCCAAGGATCTGTACTGGGGCCCTTGCTATATGCACTATTTGTACTTAGTTTGAGGTTAGCCGGGTTAGATGCCCAGTATTTTACATTTGCAGATAACACTGCTCTATTGTATTCAGGCAATGACTTAGATATTTTAGTTAATCAGGCAAATAAAGATCTATTTAAATAAAGTCAATGGTTGCTCCAAAATAACTTAAAAATTAATTTAGATAAAACGAAATACATATTGTTTAAACAAAAAAATAAAAAAATAAATCAAATAAATATATCTTTATATAATGTAACATTAGAACAAGTAAGTAGTATAAAGTACTTGGGTCTCATACTGGACGAGAAACTTAGCTGGAATCCACATGTTGAACATGTTTATGACAAAATTATACCTTTTGTGGGAGCACTCCACCGATGTAAGGATTTTCTCAGTATTTCAGCTAAGTATCAAATATATAATGCGTATATTTTGTCTGTACTAAGATATCTTATTCCGGTGTGGGGCACATGTACTAATACTAAATTTCAAAAAATTAAAAACTTTCAAAATAAAATACTTAAAATCCTTTTCGATCTTGACTACTTTATGCATACCAATGATTTATATAAAAAGCTAAAAATATTGCCCATTGAAAAAAATTTCGAGTTGGAGCAGGCAAAATTAATTTTTAAAATTGTACATAAGCTGCAAAAGTCCAATCACACTATTGTATACTCAAATGACATACATTCATATCAATTAAGAAATAACAATATAAGACTAAATAATGCGAGAACCAACATAGCTCTGAGAAATCCTATTGATGAAGCTTCCCAGGTATTTAATTCTTTGCCTTCTGAAATTAAACAGGAGACCTCTTACTATAGATTCATTAAGAAACTTAAGAGGGTTGTTAGTCAATATTAAGATTGAATGTTGTATGATTAGGTATTATTATTTAATTTAATGTAATGTTTGTAAACAAAACTACACGTGTTGCGGTTTAGTTTAGTTATTTATGAAACTCTGGTACCAATGCTATAAATGCATTGTTTAAGAGTTTATCATTTATATTAGCTTTTAAAATATGTATTAAACTTTAATTATTGTAATATCTTAAATGAAACTGATGGCTAATAAATGATGTTTTAAAAAAAAAAAAGATATAAATTGTACTTTTAATATTAATATTAATCTATACATATAATAAAACTGTAGGAATGTATATGTTTGTGCGCGCATCACATGAAAACTACTGATTCGATTCGAATGCGGTTTTCACAGATGTATTTGTCTTCTTTCAACTTAACATCTGGTGTAAAAAAATTCTCTCCCATCCCTTAAATGGGGTGGGGTAAGCAATTTTTATACAACAATCACACGCCACGCGAATGACGTTGCGAGTACAACTAGTAATAAATAATTTCAAATTTTGTTACATTGTTAGAAGTTAAAATAAAATTTAAGAAATGTATAAAGTATCTTTTTTATGCTTGTAGAAATAATATTGATCCTAACTCTTGCGGAAATTAACTTTCCCGCACTTAACTGCTTGCCCGAACTCCGCTTCGCGTCGTTCGGGCATCGGCAGTTCGCGTGCGGGAAAGTATAACTTTCCGCACTTGTTAGGATAATAACTATTTTGCTTATGAATTTTATGACTCGTAAACAAAAAATCATTGTGATATAGACCACTCGTAGTCTTAACTACTTTACAAAAATGGTCTCCCATGATTTTTCGATTAAATTTAGTGCTTAAAAGATATTCATTGTTAAACTTTAATCCTACGATTTTTAAAAGTTTTTGATTAATAATTTGAAAATTTTTAATTTAATTAATTAAATTTGGGGAATTTTATGTAAGTTTCATTTTTTATTGTTAAATTAACTCTTCTCCATTTAAAACTTTACTTAAAGCTCTTTTATTCTGATAATGTTTTTAATAAATTTTATACCTAATGATTTAAAATCTCGTTTGTGTATTTAAAAACTTTTTGACAAATAATATATAAAAATTTTTGTTCTAAAAGATTTTGAATTCCATTATTGTTTGTCTTGTAAAGTTAACGTCACCTTTGTTTTATTTTTTCAAATTATTAATCAAAACTTATTCAGATTGGTGCGAATTGAAGTTTGACGATAATTTTTTTAACGCCTAATTTAATCTAAAAATCATCAGAGATCATTACTAGGAAAATATAAAAGATCTTTTTGTTGAAGCATTCCATTTTCAACAAGTATTCGAGAAGATATGTTTTTAAGGGGCAGTTGGTAGAAGTCCTGTTGGCTGGCAATTCCAGTCACTCAAGATCATTATTTTGCATGAATACACAATTAGGTCCCACGAAGGAAGCAAACGGCATAACATGTTCAAGAACGATATTTTCGATATAATAATTCGCATTCATGGATTTCATGCGGATAGGAATCAACTCTGTGCGGCCATTAAAACAGATTCCTCCCCAAAACATCGCAGTGTCTCCACCAAATGGAATTTTAGGAACAATATTGCATCTCGCAAATCTCTCTTCAGGCCTTCACCAAACACGTTCGCTAGTCTCATCTGAGAACAAAACTCTTTTCCAATCGTCAACCATCCAGCGTTGATGGTTACGAGCGAAACTTGATTAGCAAAGGTTTTTTTCGTCGGTTTTCTACTGTTCAATCCAGCCTCATTTAAACGTCTTCTTACATTGCGACCAAAAAATTAAAACGTTAAATGTTAAATCTTCCACATATCATAAGAACGTGTCTGAAATGACAGGTTGGACCAGCCAGCCGTCAAGGGGAACAATTTTGTCCTATATCAAACACATTGAGGCGGGTTTTTTAAAAGCTAGAGTTACAAAAATTTTAATGATGTTTCCAAATTTTAAATTTATGAATATCAAACAAATAAAATTAAAATTTTCTTTTGAAAAATGCAACCATTCCATCAGTATTTTCTTATGACGTTCAACTATTGTTAGTAAACCGACTTTACAGACAACCTATTTTTTTTTATTTATAAGAAATTCATCACATATATTTTTAAACTGTAAAATTATGAGTGCATATCACCGCCTGCTGTAAAGGTCGAGAAAAGGTTCGGATTTATGGACGTCCCGCTGTTCCCAGGGCCTTCAAAGAAGCTTTACCCTTTTCATGTATTCAAACATAACCTCAAAACGATAATCGAATCTACATAATATACCTACTACTAAATGTGTGTTAAAAAAAATTCGAAAAATATATTATCAACCAATGAATTACTTTCATACAAGTGACCCTCGCAAAAGTTTATCGTAACCATTGTATATAGACAAGAATATTAGGATCACTCTGCGCGCCGCCTTTGAAGTTCTTTGTACCACATTTCGCTCGGATTTGCCGACTTTTCTGGAGTTTTGTATGAACTGGTGAACAGCGATGCCAAGTGGACCGATTTTTCGGTAGATCTACCGATTTAGAAAGTAATCTAACTTTTTGTGTAACTTAATTTAAACTAACCTTTTTTTATTAAATAAACACTTTTTTAAATTTGCCGCCATTTTTTAAATCTATCGATTTTTTTATCAATCTTCCGATTTCAGAAATCAGGTTGGCGTCGCTGCTGGTGAGCGACAACGATGCAGACCAAATGCCGGCTCAGAGCTTCGGCCGCATGGAACCAGTTTTAGTGAAAGTGATCCTACTATTGTCTATATACGGTGTCGTAACGTTATTTAATGTTAACTCAGGATTTTATTGTGCAAACTTTATCCATTTTTTTCTACGTTTTGCTCATTTAGGAACATGTGCAAACAGTTTATCATAGTCGTAGTTTTGCACATTGGTACTGCACATGTCTTGTAACAGCTTATTCTTAAGGTTTGTTCCAACAGACCAAAAAACCGTTCTAGAACCGTTAAGAAATAACTCAGTACATCAACGGTATCGAGATTTCGTCTACTGCGCAGTTCCCGGACGGTTCTAGAATGGTTCTTTGGTCTGTTGGAACAAACCTTTAACAATTTTTAATGTAAACAGTATCATAACAGACAAGACATACCTACATTATTGTATTTATTGTGTTGTAACGTCAGTGCTCGTATAAGTCACGTGACCTACTGTTTTAGCCCGACATTAAATCGTGAACGGGAAAAACATTTAATTTTTAATAACATAAATACCTTGGTGACAGCCTGAGGTGAGGATATGCCTACACACGGGAGGATGCACAATGGGCCTCAGAGCTGGCAGAGCACTAGTTCACCCCTCCCCAAATTTCCAGATATCCAGAACATAAGTACTTTGTGAAAGAAAATGAACTGTATGTAAATGGTAGATATAATAAATAACATATTTTAAAATATATTTTACAAAACTTTCAAGTAGGCAATTTTGCAAATTCGAAAAGCCATATCAAAAAATTAACAAAAAAGTCTTTTATTAAACGTGAGTGTACAAACTGTCGTTATTGTAATGGCGCGCTTTGCTTTATGCCACAGATTACGTCACCGACTGGTCATAAACTACGGAATGATTGATCAAGAAAATTATATTTGTAACGTATATGTAGATCAACATTTCATCACAAACTTGTGAATTGATTAAATAATGCGTCCTTCCCCTTGATATCTTCATTTTCTGTTTTAATTCTTCTTCGAAATATACCATTAAAACTTTCTCAGGAACAAATATGTTTTTTTCGTTTATCCAATTCATAAAGTGTTTATTCGGTTTTTCATAGGTTTTGTTATATTTACCTGGTAATATATTGCTAACGAGATGTGTTGCTCTTTCACAAATTTCCAGACTTGTAGTTAATAATTTAATATTTTTGCGTCTACCAAGCTTAATGAATATCTTCGTACTTGTGGATTAAGTTTCTACTTTTTTATATTTTGCACCTATAATATTTTTCATTATGACACCCAAATAAGTACTATAATGTTTCATTAAAGCACTCAACTTTGGAAACTTTTCCTGTATGCGGTTGGTAGCATTGGATAGTGTGGATACATCAAATAAATAAACATCACGAAAGTAACCTCGTAACAAACAAGGAAAAGTTTGTTTGTTTGTTTGCTACCAACTCATTTAAAAAGAACTAAAATAAAATACAAAATTTAAATTTATTTAAAAAAGCAATAAAATAGCAAAATATAAAAAGTATTATAAACAACTTATTTCATATGGCTGTTATGACATTCGTCCTTTAAAAAACTCATCGCTACGCGATTCGTTTTTTAAATTTGGACTCGTGTCATAACAGAGCGCCATATGAAATGCGTTGTTTAATATACTATTATCTATTTGCGCAATTCGCGTTTTTTAGATAAAAAATCTTGGATATCTGCGCTGTACTAGAATCATTTTTACTAATTTCTCTGTTCAGATAGCTCCAATAGCAAGTTTTTTAGCATCATTTAATTACACCAAACTTGTGTATTCTGGATAAGTAAGTAATATTAGGGAAAAACAAAATATAAATAAATAAAAGTATAGAATATATTATTAATGATTTTTTAAATCACCGCTCAGAGAGAGGAGCGAGTGCTTATAACGACGCTCCATATCGTGTACGAAAATTAGGCAGACCAACTGAATGACAAAGTTCATCAATAATCAGAAACAATACAATATTTATATTATCTTTGTTAGTTATATTTCAATATTTTATAGACAAAATATTCATTTCGTGATTATGGTGCTGTAACGTTAAAACGTCCTAAAAGGTATTATTTCCCTAGCTAGCTCAACTAATATAAGTCGTGGGTTACCTTTTAAGAGTCTCCTCCAAACATGTAATTAAGGGCGCCAAAGAACAAACTCCACAAATTATACTCAAACAACCTTTTTAAATGAAATGAAAACAATTAATTAAATAAATAAAAATATTAAAAACTGAATATTATATCAAAGAAGATTAATTATGTTAATTAAAGAATTAAGATACACACAATAAATAAAATAAACAAAGAAAGCATAAATTAAAATCGACTTACTTGTGTTTCGAAGAGGTTAAACACAAAAGACCAGATTAATTGAAGTACCAAATCATAATAGAACGAGAATTACTAATCACGACTAAAAAATGTCCATAATTTTACTGCAACACCACTCACGGCAAATTTTTGAACTACAACTATGTAATTGTCACCGATATCAGTTTAACGAAATTATTCATCATACAAAACGATCAGATAGATTGTTACAATGCTTTGGATTATGGCTAACTTTACAAATAATTACATGAGGATGATTAAATTTTTTTTATACAAAAGAGCTAATTTGTTTTTATTTGTTTACATTTCAAAAACTAATATTTTCAGCAACACAGGAAATTTACAAAATGCCGCGAAAAAATCACTAATTACCTATATTAAATTGAATTACTGAACAAATTTTAATAATCGAAAAAAATAAAATATGAATAAATTTAAAGAATAGATGAGTCATTCAAGTTGTATGTAACCGCTAAAAGAGCTAATTGTGCGCAAGACATCTGCGTAAATATCGACACTCCGTATCGTGTACGAAAATTAGGCTGAAATTGTATGACAAAAATTCCTTTAATCATTAATTTCAATAAAGTGATCTTTTTCTTGTCTTATTTTGTAGGCTTGCAGGGTTGACATCTTAAAATATTCATTTGTGAAATGTACATTAATAAATCAAATTAGCACTTTTGTATTCATAAATCTTATTATTGGAACGAAGTTCCCTTTCGCGCGTTACGAACAGTTACGACTGACGCTAGGAGCTAGCCAAAAAAAAATTCATACCAAAAGTTGTCACGACACTTTGACACGACACACGCATGTTTCTCTCTCTCACAGACCAAAAAATAAATAACTCTCTCTCCCTCTCTCTCATAGATAGATATATTACAATTAAAAAGACACTATTTTAAATTAAAAGAAAATACTGTAGAAAAAATTATAATTAACTATAATAGTATTACATTTTATTTCATCCTGTTTTTATAAATTAATAAATTCATAAACATTTTAAAAATAGTTCGTAACTTGACTATTTAGGTACCTACGTCAAATTACCTTAACTGTCAGTTACTGTCAAATATTTTAATTTTAAAATTTTGTATTGAATTGTTAATTCCTGTTTTAAATTATAAAAAGTAATTCTAAAAAGATGTGTTATCTAAAGCTCTGGTATTGTATAAATGGACACTTTTGTTTAAAGAAACGAACTGTTAGGTAAGTAGAGATTTTATACAGACAATAATAAATGCTTATGTATGTATAAACACTCTGTTGTGTTTACAAATTACTAATTCCTTCACTAATTAATCCAAAGGAACTTCGTTCCATCCGGGTGTCCCTTGACACCTCACACTTTTTATTATTATTTCTAAATATTGGGTACTGTAAAATTACTTTTAAAGCATAATAATCCCAAATTATCATTTTCTCTATAAAATATTGATACATTACTTACAGAGATAATATAATAAATATGATATTGTCTTTGATTACTGATGAACTCAGTCAGTAAGCTGAAATTTAGCATCGAGATGTACGCAAATGCCATTCGCACATTCACCTTTATGAGCGTTGATTTTAAACCATTTTTTTATTTTATAATTTTTATTTGTTTATATTTTACTTATTCTTTATATTATTAACTTATCCAGGATCCGTAAGTCTGCAGTAATTAAAAGGTACTCCTTATCCTAGAAGCTTTCTTATCAAATAAAATAGCAAAATTATAGATATACCTACTTGATTTGATTTGCTTAAAGACCTGTATCGTGTTGATTTTTTTTATCATAATGAACCTCATTATGATACCTATTTTATTCTTATAATTTATAATGAGTGTATTATAAAACGGGAATAAAAAAACTCTTTTGTGTAAGTTAGTAAAAGACAAAATTATTTCTTTTTTTTTTAGGTTCAGATAAAGATCACCTCATTAAGTATGCATTACAAAAAAATGACAAATGAAACGCTATGTACCGTAAACGCACACATACAGAGCATAACAATTAGATATTTTATACTTTTTTTTGAGTTCATCTACAATAAAATTTAACGTAAAAGAGAGTGGTCATTGAGGTATTAAACAATTGAAAATGCCTCTTCTAGTGTGTAGGTATCTGTAACATGACTAAGAGCTAACAACCGTGACTTTACAGATTAATCGCTAAAAACAAGAACACCTGTTTTAAAGATCGTCATGAAAATTATTTAAAACTAGATAACCCGTCGGACTTTGTACCACAAAACATTGACATCTTTCTTCCATTTTCCGTTTTTTCAAATTTTTTTGATTTTATCGTTAGTTATCAGGTTTATGCTATTTTTTCGTTGTATTTTGTAGTTTATCGATATAATATATAAGCTGTATCACAATACCTAATTTAGTAAGAATTTCTCGTTTAAATATATGAGATGAACTGAACCACCTTCCGGTGGCGTCATAATATTTATACATCATTCAAAGCTTATTTTTATTAAAGTAGGCCTTGTTACGGTGATGAATTTCGCCCTGTATATTTAATCTTATTCTCAGTTGTAAATGCGCTGTTGTCACGTCCTCAATAAAATCATAGTGTTAGTGACAATATATAAAATAATAATTGTGTACTCCATTTCAGCTCCATAAAATCATTAAAAATTAGTACTTTCACAAAAAACGAAAATCGTCAATTTAAAAATATATATTTAGATATAATGAATGCATTTACAAAATAATAGTACTTAATTAAATGAAAGCAAATAATAAAAACATTTACAAAAAAGTCTTCATTTTCGTGGGGCTTTCCAGGTAGTGCGGTATTATGACATACCAATTGGTTTCAGCTATTTTGATAAGTAGAACAAAGATAAATATTCCCACAAAATGTTATGCTTCAAATAATAGAAATCCGTTTAATATGTGTTCAATAGCTACAGTGCAATAATTCAGCAGAAAAGCAGATACACTAATGGTAAAATAAGCAAAGTAAAAAAAATGAAACATACAACATTAAAAAAAACATATAAACAACAAAAATTAGAGTAACAGATTTGGTTAAAACTATTGTCACGTTCATCTATTCGTTATGTATTTTCAATTCACCTCCAGTATCAAAGGTAAAATGTTGTCAAGTGAACAGTTTTTCATGTAATAAGTCCAATCAGTCAAAATAATTTCTTCTGTGTCTACAAAATTTTTTTTACATGTCTGGTGTACACATTGTCTTAAAGCTTCTGTCCAATTTTTTTCCGAATATAAAAATGCAAAATAGAGGTAATCGAAGTAAATCATGTCTATGTTAGTTTATTATTTCATCTACTACATATGTCTTATCGTTACTTCTGTATTTTGTAAGTATAATTGTCTTTTTTTTTCATTTTTTTATCAAATTCGATGTTATTGCTGCTTAATTATCTCTGTAATATTTATTTTGTTGCTGAAAATGTAGGTGGTCTGTTTTGTTGTACAGAATGAAATGAAGCATTATCCATGTTTACTACACATTTCTCTGGAAAATTAAATAAAGCAGGAATAAGTTAATTAACAATCCAGTTTTTGAAAATATCACCATTTATAGTTTTGTGATAGTCAATGTCAGTATTTGAAGAGTCTAATAACAAATCACATCCCTCTATTGACCCACCATTTGCTCCTGCGAGTAAAATTGTAAATCGCTCTTCTTCGGATTACACATGCAATGGATTACTTTTTAAATCAGATTACTGTTTCCATCGACGCGTTGGAGTACCATTTTTTTATATCCACGTCTATGTACACTTTTTTTAATTTCATAAATTTCTGAAGGAAAGAGATTTTGCTATTCTTCGCTCACTTAAAATTTGTCGTCAGTTCACGTTTTTAAGTTTATATATCATTAATTTTGTATAAATAAGTTCGTTTACCGTTTAAATCTCAGTTTTGTTTTGCGTCAGTCAAAAGTTTATCTGAAGTAAAATATTCGTTTTTATAATTGTACGTCCAAATCTGCCACTGCAATTTTTTTTAAATGAAGTTCTTAAATGTATCTGCTTTATCTTTCTTCTTTTTATTTGCCGCTTCTTTACCATTAACTAAATCTTTTTTTAAGATTTTTCGTTTATATTTAACACTAACCTAAGAAAAAACACGAAATATTTAAAATATACATGAAATAAAAATTTAAATGATATTTGATTGGTCATAGATTAATGAATGAAATATCGATTCGTCCATGTCCTATCAAATTACATTTTAATTATCATTATGGATCATTTTTATTAAAGAAATTAATAAAAATATTTTATTCTGAAACATTTTTAACTTTTACTATAGTGTGTAATCTGGCAACATTGTAAAATAATGACTGACAGAAGAAATGTGAGGTTAGGTATGCTTAATAAATTATAAGTAATTTGAATGTAATAAGAATGTAAAAGTGTATTTAATGTAACAAATAACTTCATATACAACTATTAATGAAATTAAAAATGTTTGGAACTATTTGCTGATGAAAATATTGGAATAATCTTGTATACAAACACAATTACTACTTACATTAAAAACCTAAGAGATCTTATATAATTTCCTCTTCTGAAACTTTCTGGTCTTTTCTAAACATGTAATATCATCTTTGTATTCATTTTTTTGCCTCTACACATTTTTTTTTCGGCATATTAATTTTTTTAATGCATTTAACCATTATACTTATGATATTTGTTGTCAAACTTGTCAGTTTGTGACTTGCAGTGACTTGGTAACTTTCAAACGGCAACATGACAAAAACCAGTACCAACGTAAATAAATAAAAAGATAGCTTGCTAGATATAAATAAACGTTGAATCGTTAATAAGTAAGAATTGCTCGTTTAAATATATCTGATATTAACTGCGCCACCTTACGGTGGCGTGATAATACTCAATTAAGGTAGTTCCAGCGTGGTATAATATATTCAGAACATCTAGTCGGCTCACAGACGTTCACACTACAGTTAAATATTTTTAGTTACGGTGATCTGGCAACGTTGCTCTGAGTAGATACAATCGTGTTTTTTCGCTTTGTGATAATATTAATAATTTTTTTAACTTTGGGATTTTTTAAAATTTTCAAAATTTTTGAATTTTTCAAAATTTTCAAAACTTGGATTTTTCAAAATTTTTGAATTTTTCAAAATTTTCGAAACTTGAATTTTTCAAAATTTTTGAATTTTCCAAAATTTTTGATTTTTTAAAAATTTTTGAATTTTTCAAAATTTTGGATTTTTCAAAATTTTTGATTTTTTCAAAATTTTTGGATTTTTTAAAATTTTCAAAATTTTTGAATTTTTCAAAATTTTTGAATTTTTCAAAATTTTTAAATTTTTCAAAATTTTTGAATTTTTCAAAATTTTTGAATTTTTCTAAATTTTTGAATTTTTTAAAATTTTTGATTTTTTAAAATTTTCAAAATAATTTTTATATTTAAATATTTATTTTGACATAGAAATGTTAATTTGTTTTATTTCTTTATGTTCATTATTTGATAAAAATATTTAAGTTAAAATTTTAACAAAAATTTACATATTATTAAAAATGTTTGCTTATTTATGTGTATTTTTATTTACAATTTATTTAAATATTTAATTTGAAAGCCTTAGCCTTAGCTAAATTTTATTAGAACTGTAAAAGATTTGAATTTCGCGCATTTTCTTTATCACTATTTCAGAAAGCGCTGAGTACTTCTATTTAAATATCTTTAAAACAAAACGGTGAGATGGTACTTTTATTTTTTTAATTTATTCTACAAACATTATTCCATGCTCTCATAGTTTTTTTTCCAATTCTGTCCTGAGAATCTTTTAATACAATTGAAAATAGTTGAAGAGACAGGACGTTTTACATACCTTGAATGGGAAGTGACCCTCGAAATCGCGAACTTTGTCCTGGAATATCTCGCGATCTAAGCGGTCAAAAATTCTAAAAAATTTAGAATCGATAAAAAACACTAGTCTTAACTTGTCAAAAAAAATTGGGAAGAAACTGTCGAAAAGTGGTTTCACGCTGGAACTACCTTAAGTATTAATTGCTCTTTTAAAAATATGGGATATTAACTGCGCCACTACATAGTGGCGTTATGTTACTTAATTTAGAAATGTATTTTTTGGCTTTCTTTTGTACGCAATTTTTTCTGTTTTTTACAATTTTTCATTTCATTTTAGTTTGTTGTTTATCTATTTATTTATAAATCGAAATTCAACACCATCAACTGGGTTTTTCCACAACTTAGATGTTGAATAATCTAGAAATCAACCTAGATGTCAAAGGTTAGAGTTACATTAATCAACTTAAACTGTCAACTACTTGATTTACAGTTTCCTGCTAATCAATTGTCATTTCAGTAAAAAGTTTATCAAATAGATGTCAAATATAATAATAGTATAATACTATTATGACGTTTTACAGAGTCTTTGAAAATCAAAGAACATATAGACCGTTTACTAAGAACCAACAACTACTTCCCTGGCTATATGCCACGACGGACATTGAATTACAGTTCAAAGTTAAACGGGGTTAGTATATCTGCAAGATAAAACTGTAATTCAATGTCCGTCGTGGCATATAGCCAGGGAAGTAGTTGTTGGTTCTTAGTAAACGGTCTATATGTTCTTTGATTTTCAAAGACTCTGTAAAACGTCATAATAGTATTATACTATTATTATCTTTGACATCAACTTAAACTGTCATCTATTAGGAATTTGTAACTAACTAACTAACCAATAAATGTCACTTTACCACATACTTATTTGTGTGGAAAAAATAGCAGTTTTATTTTTGAAGTAAAACTTCTTTAGGCGCGCCTAGGGGTAACTCAGATTTACTTTTTGACGGAACGAAGTTATTTCTTACGTCAGAATCTGACGGAAGTAACGATGTGACGTCAGCTATGGGAGGAGCAGTAGTTTACAAATTTTATTATTGTAATCTTGTAATTAATTTTAAAAATTTTCAGAATTTTCAAATTTTTCAAAATTTTTTAAAATTTTCAAAATTTTGAAGATTATTAGAATTTTCAAAATTTCCAAAATTTTGAAGATTTTTAGAATTTTCAAAATTACCAAAATTTTCAGTCTTTAAATTTTTTAAAATTTTTCAAAAATTTGAAAATCATGAAAGTTTTTAAAATTTTTACATTTTTCAAGTTGTACTTCATCGCGCGTAAAGGTTACACGCACACTCTTTTTTTATAAATTTTCTTTTATAAAAACCTTGTCCGGACAATAAGGAACACATGAAAAAAGAATCATCCAATTTGGTGCAGTCGTTCTGAAGTTATGCGCGTACATACATTTCGACGATTCATTTTTGTTTATATAGAAGATTGTAGATTACAAGATGTTATGTTTAAGACAATAAAAAGTTGTTGTTTTAAGAGTAGAAAATCATAATTTTCTGTTACGAACAATTATAGAAGTATTTTTTTGTTCCCAATGTCGAAAATTCTCTCCATATAACAAAAACATTAGATGCCACAAAGAAGTACATATCTCTCTCTCCCTCTTTCTCTGTGTACCTCGCGATTTAATATATCCCAAAATATAACAGTTTAAAGAGAATGATGTATAAACTCCAGGAACAGCGAGGAAGGGAAGGATAATATCCTTATCAACGCTCAGGTATTATTTTACCAAACATACACATAAAAAACATGACGTGTTAGAATTATTATTAGAATTAGAATTATTATTTATTAA
Source organism: Altica lythri (assembly GCA_964028335.1). NCBI lineage: Eukaryota > Metazoa > Arthropoda > Insecta > Coleoptera > Chrysomelidae > Altica > Altica lythri. Next base: position 48,375,335 of record OZ034800.1, read on the forward strand.
TGTTGTAATTTGTATAAAAAATTATTATTGTTAAAATTTGTTTAAAATAATAATATTAATATTTAACATTAATTTAAAAAATATTATTTTGATGCAAAAAAAATATCGTGAAGTTCGCTATATAGTCCAGGGCATTTAGATCAAAATCGCCCGAATAGCGGAAAAATTTACATCCAGCAGATATCAAAATGCGGTTTTTTGCATTGTGTTCAGGAAGGTCACAGGAAAAAAGTCTACAACGTCTGGTTTGGCGCATTTTTTGAAAAATGCTTTCTGGGTCGGAAAATGCATTTTCCAATTGCATCATTCCTTGCAACATTCTAGGAACGACTGGAAACTCGGAAAAATCGCTTGGAAATCGTTACTTGGGGGGTTTTTGGGGCTGCCGAACTCGATTCTGGCATTAGAATTACCCGGGGGTGGGTCTGTGAGGGTGCGCAGGGGAGAAATGGCAGCGTGCATGAAAATCGCTCCAAACTCGTTACTCGGGGGGTTTTCGGGGATGACGAATTCAATTCTGGCACTGGTATCACTCGAGGCGGCTCTGCGGGGGTATCCGTGGGTCATTCTGGAGGGGAAATTGCATAGTCCATGAAAACCGCTCCAAAGTCATTACTTGGGGGTTTTCGGGGATGTCAAATTCAATTCTAGCATTAGATTTTCCCGGGGGCGCTCGGGGGTCCCTTTAGGGGGGTGCGCGGGAGGTGAATTGAGGGAGAAATGGTAGGTGTCTGAAAATCACTACAAACTAATTACTCGGTGGATGTAGAGGACCTGGAAGCAAGTAGAACACGTAACCAAACGAGGAAATTTTTTCAAGAAGTGAGAAGCATTAAAGGAGGTTTCAGACCGAGAACTGACATGTTTCTTAAAACAGATAACGGAAAATTAGTGACAGATAATAGCGAGGTGATGGAGGTGTGGAGAAGTTATTTCGACCAATTACTAAACGCACAGCAGGACCAAGAGAGAGATATGGTCACCTACTATACCGCAGATCCACTGGTCGAAGAGCCCAATATTGAGGAGGTAACGAAGGCGATCAGCAGGTTGAAAAATAACAAAGCTCCGGGTAACGACACAATATCAGCAGAGTGTCTCAAATATGGAGGAGAAACTTTTCTCAAACACTTCCACGCCCTTATACTCCAGATTTGGAAAAATGAAAAAATACCAAGTAGTTGGAAAGAGAGTGTCATCGTGCCCATACACAAAAAGGGCGACAAACTACAGTGCTCCAACTATCGGGGAATATCATTGATAAATACTGGATATAAGGTCTGGTCCCTATTACTACTCGAAAGATTAACTCCCTATGTAGAACATCTGCTAGGTGACTACCAATGTGGGTTCAGAAGAAGCCGATCGACCGTTGATCAGATCTTTACAAGCCGTCAGTTGATGGAGAAGAGCTGGGAATACGATAAAGCCCTACATCAACTTTTTATCGACTTTAAACAAGCGTATGACAACGTCCTGAGAGTGGAGTTGTGGAATGCTATGATAGAACTAGGAATTCCGAATAAACTTCTCAGTTTGACAAAGATCAGCATGGAAGGCTCCGCAAGTGCAGTACGGATCGGAGGGAAGCTTTCAACCTTTTTCACTATAAATAATGGCTTAAAACAGGGAGACGCCATCTCCCCACTCCTTTTTAATATAGTTTTAGAGAAGGTAGTGAGAGAGGCAAAAATGGAGACTCTTCTTTTTAGAAATCGGGGCCCACGTCTCATATTGGCCTATGCAGATGACATAGACATCATTGGAAACACAACTGTGAACGTCAAAGAAGAATTTCTAAAAATAGAATCTGCAGCGAAAATTGTAGGCCTAAAAATAAATGAGAGTAAAACCAAGTACATGACCACATCAAGAACGGAGCGTAGGGATCGAATAGGACAAAATGTGACGATGGACCAATATAACTTCGAAAGAGTCCATGAATTTAAATATCTAGGTGCCACTATCACGTCAGACAATAACATGACCAAGGAAATTAACATCAGAATACAAAGTGCCAATCGCTGCTGTTTTGCATTACAGAAAATAATAAAATCCAAAAATGTATCTCGGACGACTAAAATAAGAATATACCACTCCATTGTAAGACCGATTATGACGTACGCTTGTGAGACCTGGACCATGACGAAACAGAACGAAAACAGATTAAGGATTGCAGAGAGGAAAATCCTACGGAGTATATACGGACCTACACGGGATGAAACTACGCAACAGTATCGTAGTAGAAAAAACAGGGAAATAGAAGAACTATATGACCAACCGGACATTGTAAAAATAATTAAAGCCGAAAGACTGAGATGGGCCGGCCATGTCAAAAGACAGGAAGATGGAAGAGCTGTCAAATTAGTATGGGAGTAGGCCCCGACCGGTAGAAGACCATTAGGAAGACCACGGCTACGGTGGAGAGACAACATAGCATCAGATCTTAGAGCTCTGAATATCACGGAAGCAGAAGAGCTAATGATGGAGAGAGTCTTATGGAGGGGAATTGTTGAGTCAGCCAAGACCCATCCTGGGTTGTAAGAGCTACAGAGAGAGAGAGAGAGGTTGTCGGTGATGCCCATTTCAATTCCGGCATTAGACTTCTGCGGGGGTGCTCGGGGTTTGTGCTGTGGGAAATGGTAAAGGAGAAAGTGAAAAATCACAAATTATAAAAATAGTATTTTATTCAAATAACAAATAAGAGTTTATATTAATGTTAAATTATTCATTATAAACTTAGATACTAAACATTTTGTTCAAACTCTTATTCTTCTGCATCTTCTCCCCCTTCTTTATCTTCTTCCTCGTCACTATTCTCGGTCCCGTTAGAAGTGCCTTTTTGGTTTGAGCAATTGCCATTGCATGCAAGTGAGCACTCCAACCCACTTCGGCGGCACCCGCACCTCGTAGTGCCACAGTCGGTTTCACAAGAACAAGAAATTTTGCTTAAAATATCCCCAGGACCGGCTTTCTGGGTCATGGTGACACCAATTCCCACCCCCATTCCAACGGATCTAAGGACTCGTCTTGACCTTGTGAACCATACCACGCCTGTACTTGGAAATACACTCGCTTTATATGCTCGGTTAACGCATTGGCAGTCGGGATTATGCGTGCAAGATCGACTTTGTTAGAATCGGTGGCTTCAGCATACATTTTTGCTCGATAGCTTTGGACGAGCTCAATCGCTGGTTTATCGCTCGTGCGCACTTCTTTGGGTGCCCCGTAAAGAGCCAAAGCTAGACGAAGCTCATGATCTATTAAATTATCGATGGATACATGTGTTTGCTTAAATATTTCTGCAACGGGGCCAAAAATAGTGACGAGGAAGAAGATAAAGAAGGGGGAGAAGATGCAGAAGAATAAGAGTTTGAACAAGATGTTTAGTATCTAAGTTTATAATGAATAATTCAACATTAATAAAAACTCTTATTTGTTATTTGAATAAAATACTATTTTTATAATTTGTGATATTTCACTTTCTCCTTTACCATTTTTCACAGCACCAACCCCGAGCACCCCCGCAGAAGTCTAATGCCGGAATTGAAATCGACATCACCGACAACCCCGAGTAATGAGTTTGTAGTGATTTTCAGGCACCTACCATTTCTCCATCAATTCACCCCCGACGGACCCCCAAAGAGGTAACGCCGAGCGCCCGCGGGGAAATCTAATGCTAGAATTGAATTTGGTATCCCCGAAAACCCCCAAGTAATAACTTTGGAGCGGTTTTCATGAACTATGCAATTTCCCCTCCAGAATGACACCCGGATACCCCCGCAGAGCCGCTCCCCAAGCGCTCCCGGGTAATTCCAATGCCAGAATTAAATTCGTCATCCCCGAAAACCCCCCGAGTGTCGAGTTTGGAGCGATTTTCATGGACTATGCAGTTTCTCCCCCAGAATGTCTCCCCGGATACCACCGCAGAGCCGCCCCCTAGTAATTCCAATGCCAGAATTGAATTCGTCATCCCCGAAAACCCGCGAATAACGGGTTTGAAGCGATTTTCATGCACGCTGCCATTTCTTCCCCAATTCACCCCCACAGAGCCACCCCCGGGTTTTTCTAATGCCAGAATCGAGTTCGGCAGCCCCAAAAACCCCCCGATTAACGATTTCCAAGCGATTTTTCCAAATTTCCAGTTGTTCCTAGAATGTTGCAAGGAATGATGCAATTGGAAAATGCATTTTCCGGCCCAGAAGGCATTTTTCAAAAATGCGCCAAATCAGACGTTGTAGACTTTTTTCCTGGGACCTTCCTGAACACAATGCAAAAAACCGCATTTCGATATCTGCTGGATGTAAATTTTTCCGCTATTTTTCGTAACTTCCCTGGACTAATATATAAATATTTATAGTATTTCAGTAATTATTAATAACTAGATGTCAAAGATAATAATAGTATACCTAATACTATTATGACGTTTTACAGAGTCTTTGAAAATCAAAGAACATATAGACCGTTTACTAAGAACCAACAACTACTTCCCTGGCTATATGCCACGACGGACATTGAATTACAGTTCAAAGTTAAACGGGGTTAGTATATCTGCAAGATAGAACTAACCATTTTAGTTTGCAATTCGATAGGATATCACTTGTAGACCGGTTTCGACGTATTGCGTCTCATCAGTACAAGGTAGATATCCATCCAGAAGCTCTAAGAGCAACTAGATTGGAGATATGTCTGAAATCACACAAATACATTATCTTTAGTAAAGAAAATGTTAAAAGTACGATAATAGCGACATCTCCATAACTAATTGCAAACTGAAATTCTATTTGACAAAAAACTTCTCGGCTTTGTAGAGTTAACTACTTGATTGCAGTTTCCTGCTAATCAATTGTCATTTCAGTAAAACGTTTATCAAATAGATGTCAAAGATAACAATAGTATACCTAATACTATTATGACGTTTTACAGAGTCTTTGAAAATCAAAGAACATATAGACCGTTTACTAAGAACCAACAACTACTTCCCTGGCTATATGCCACGACGGACATTGAATTACAGTTCAAAGTTAAACGGGGTTAGTATATCTGCAAGATAGAACTAACCATTTTAGTTTGCAATTCGATAGGATATCACTTGTAGACCGGTTTCGACGTATTGCGTCTCATCAGTACAAGGTAGATATCCATCCAGAAGCTCTAAGAGCAACTAGATTGGAGATATGTCTGAAATCACACAAATACATTATCTTTAGTAAAGAAAATGTTAAAAGTACGATAATAGTGACATCTCCATAACAGGGAAGTAGTTGTTGGTTCTTAGTAAACGGTCTATATGTTCTTTGATTTTCAAAGACTCTGTAAAACGTCATAATAGTATTAGGTATACTATTATTATCTTTGACATCTATTTGATAAACGTTTTACTGAAATGACAATTGATTAGCAGGAAACTGCAATCAAGTAGTTAATTATTAATAACATTTTCTTTAATATGGGATATTTTGTAAAACATTTAAATTCAACAACTTTACAAAGACATTTGAGGAGTCTCAAACTAAAACAAGATTGTAATTAAAACAATCGAGAAGTTAGCTTTTTATCGAGCTTGGTTTGTAACAATTGTTCTTTCACATTTTCGGTGTCCATACGTCTCAGCGATCAATTCGCCTAACCCATCATAAAAAAGCTCTTCCAGTCAATTGAGTACCTACCTATATTTTCTATTCTAGTTCTTTTTCCTGTAAATACTGGATTTTCATACGATTTGCTCTAGTTTCGATGGTTTCTGGTTTTCCTTTTATTATACAGGGTGTGTCGGGAGGATCGCATCAAACTTCAGGACTGTATTGTACATGTGAAAATAATAAAAAAAAACTCAAATATTGTTATCCGATTCTCCTTTGTTTTCAAGTTATAGCATTATATAAAATTTCCTATCGTAATATTCCTATAAGTTTTCAAAAATAACTACGTTGGCTTCAAAACGTTTTCTCGTTTTCGTTTCTTGTTCTCATACTTGTCAATGTCAATTTATTGTCAAAGTTATTTACGTTTAGAGTTTATACGATTCCAAGTTTTACAAAATGCCACAAAGTTATTTAAAACTTGAATATGCAAATGTGTATGGTTTTTGTAATGGGAATGCTACAGTTGTTGTTGAAGAATATCGTCGACGCGAGACCGGAAGGCTTCCCAGTGCTAATATAAGATCCGAACGAGCTACTCGACAAGGTTTAGAAGAAGTAGAAAATTTTCTGAATTTAGTAGAAGATGATCCAATGACCAGTTCACGAAGAATTGCTACTCAATTGGGCATTACTCAAACCAGAGTAATTAAAACATTCCACGAACAAGGTCTCTATCCATACCATTTACAGCGTGTACAACACCTACAACCAGAAGATTATGCCAGACGCATGCAATTTTGTCGATGGATAAATAGCAATCTTTGTGTTGTATCGCACATCCTTTTTACCGATGAAGCAGCATTCACCCGTGACGGCATTAATAATAGTCCCATGTATGGTGCGACGAAAATCCTCACGCAACAGTTAATAGTTATTTTTGGTCCTCCGTCCAGAAACATTACTATTAATTACTTCAAAATCGTCCGGAAAATGGCATTTTCCGGCCTAGGCCGGCAAAGTAGCTTTTAGATTATCTAAAGAGATGGCGCTATGAGTTTGAATTTTAAGTCATCAAAAATACATAATGAATATTACAAATTTTAATTAAATTTATTTAAAAACTGCGTATAATATACTAAACTTACCTATAACTTTTTCTAAAGATAAGCAGGATTCTAATTTACATTTAATTACTCTTACAACTTGTATTTTAAAATTTGACATTTATGTCAATTTATGAACATCTTTATATAAACATCTAATCTTGTATGTCACAAAGTAAAAAGGTTTTGAACTAATAACTGCTGAAGCTAAACACGTATATTAAGTATTAAACAAGTTATTACACAATACACAACAACACAACTATTATTATAAACATCCAATGTGGCGCTTATATCTGTCGGCTCTCTTCTAGTCAGTGGCCTTAGTTCAGGTAGCACAAACAGTCAAGTCTTGAACATAACAGAACTTTTAAAAATACTAAAAATTAGTCGGACCAAAAAATAGTGTGTGTTACACGTCCGGAAAATGTTTTGCAAGTGCTCGTATTGTTTCGCCTCGGTGCTACCCACCTCGGCTACACAACTTTACTCGCTCTTGCAAAATGTCATTTTCCGTTCTTGTGTCACAAATAACTATTTTATACATACGAATACTGTGCTAATAAGCAGCACAGTAAAAATTGTTATATTAAAAATATTAACAACAATATCTAATAATTTTATATAAAAATAGTAGAGACAATGAACTCTTATAGTTCAATAAGCAAAAATAAAATCAAGATATTTTATGTATTTTCATAATCGAATGATAAATAGTTGTAAATTGACATAAATGTCAAATTTAAAATAAAAGTGTTGTGAGAAATAAAATATAATTAGAATCCTGTTTACATTTTAAAAAAGTTATTTGTTTAGTACCTACCTATATTATACGCTGTTTTTAAATAAATTTAATTAAAATTTGTTTTATTCATTATGTATTTGTGATGACTCATAGCGCCATCTCTTTAGATAATCTAAAAGATGTTTCGACGACCTATGTCATTTTCCGGACGATTTTGAAGTAATTAATAGTATTATTTCTGAACGGAGGAACAAATAACTAATTTTCAGCACAAGTTTATCGTAAATGTGTGGCCCTGTTATTCTTGAGAACTGCCTTATAGTCCGGGTTCCCACGTGGGAAAAAAGGCATAAAGAATAACCAGCTGAAACTTTCAGAATCGCTTAATTGCACTTAGACCTACAAACTTCCATAGCAACAATATCGATGGATGGGGCGTTTTTTCTTCAGCAGCGGTCAAACATGTCGAAAGATATAACCCCTCCCGGAGTGATGGATAACCGATTTATTTTTTGTGAATCAACAGTTTTTTATTATTACTACATAATAAAACACGTGACCTACAAAAAGAGGAGGGCGTTTGGCGGGGCCTACGCGCTTAACATGTAATAGTTACGGCTGCCAACGACTTAACAAATAACCAGTTAACGCCCTCTTCTTTTGTAGGTCACATAAAATAATAAAAAACTGTTGATTCACAAAAAATAAATCGGTTATCCATCACTCCGGGGAGAGTTATAACTTTCGACATGTTTGACCACTGCTGAAGAAAAAACGCCCCATCCATCGATATTGTTGCTATGGAAGTTTGTAGGTCTAAGTGCAATTAAGCGATTCTGAAAGTTTCAGCCGGTTATTCTTTATACCTTTTTTCCCACGTGGGAACCCGGACTATTACAGGAGATCATTACTTAAATTTTTGACAAAATAAATTACAAGATCTACTATAGAACCTTTCTCTAAACATCAGAATGCAAATGTATTACCAGCACGATGGAGCTCCTGCACATTTTGCTCGTCAGGTCAGGCAACATTTCGACGAAAGGTTTCCAGGGCGTTAGATTGGTCGCGGAGGTCCTACTAGTTGGCCTCCACGATCTCCATACCTCACACCATTAGACTAATGTTTATGGGGCTGGTTCAAAGATAAAGTATACAGAGTTAAAGTCGACACTCTGGGTGCACTAATTTAAAGCATTATAAATACTCAGCCGATATCAAACAAAGACATGCAGCAATCAAGAACGCAACGGGAGCTCTTTTAGACGAAGCAGAAAATGTTTGGAGGCCAATGGTGGTATTTTTGAAAACCTATTATAGGAACGCTATTAATTAAAATGTAATCAATGTTAGGATAAGAAATTTGGTAATAAGAATAGGACTTGAAAACAAAGGAAAATCGGATAACAACATTTGAGTTTTTTTATTATTTTCACATGTACAATACACTCCTGAGGTTTGGTGCGATCCTTTCGACTCACCTATATATATATTTTTGTGAGGAACTGCTGTTTGAATTATCGACAGTGGGCAGACCGAAGTTTTAGGTGTTTTCACATCTAAAGCAATGTTGTCATTATTATCTTCCGCGACTTGTTCCGACGCGCTATATGATACCTGTTTTTTTTCCTTTCATCTGCTTCGCCTATATTATTTTTTTCATCATCCAGCTCTTTTATATTCTCCACTTCCCTCGAAAGTCTGAGAAACATCCATAGTTCCTTTCTATTCTTTATTTAGATATGGGTGCTTATAATAAAGAAATATAACATTTTACCTTTAAAATTTAGTATTACAACTTACAACAGGAAATATAAGAAAGAAGTAATGGTGGCAGGTGATTCACATAACGTTTTTTAAAGCAGCGTGAAGTGTGGCGGTTGGTCTAATAGACCTATTTTCAAAGACAATAAAAACAACATACCGATCAGAATAGAGTCCACTAAAATAAGTAATTTTGACGATAAAAAGCTATGCTTACAAAAATACAATAGTTTAAAAAACGAGACAGACCGACAAGAAGAAGCGTAGTTATTTATGAAAAATATGATGTTTTTAATGTACAAAAGTGTTAAAAAATATATAGTATTTAACATCAATTAAATAACTTAACATTTTTATTTATTTTTATAATATCCACTAAATATGTTTTAAACAAAATATGATAACCGTTTAATTGTTCGTTTCGTTGGATCGTTCTGTCAGATTTTTGAAGTTATAGACCGTCAGCCCATAGTATAAAAAATTGAACGATCCTTGACCGTATGCCCTTTGAAGATTCGACTAGAATATATATGCCAATTATGTTAAATTTGAAATGAAACTTGCATCCTGGTTCTATAGTTGCAAAATTCCGGAAAATGTTGAAACAAAATTATGATAAATTTTAACAAAAGTTGACCGTATGCCGAGGTAATGAGAAGAAAGTTAACGAAAAAATAATCCAGCTGAAAAAGGTCGGCATACGTGTAGGGTAGTCCCTAAGGGATGTAATAAACCCTTGAAATTGCAGACAATTGTTATTACCTTCTTTATGATAGCTGACCGTATGCCTCTAAGAGATTTTTATTATTTATGACGTACCATATACATATGCCTAACGGCATACCGATCGGCTGGTTCCAAGTGGTTCCTAACCTCTAAAACATGTGTGGAAAAATTTTTATTCTTTTTTATGATCGTTAACTATATGCCATTAGCAAATATGATAAATTGTAATCAATGCTATCATATGTAGCTTTGTGGTCCTAAAGTGGTGGCATACGTATCAAAAGATGTAAAAATTTTAAATGACTTTTCGATGATCACTGACCGTATGCCAATAAGTTTATCATTAGACAATACTAAAATGTAATGCATAATGAAAGGGCATACGCTCATCGCGGTCCCTAACATCAAAAATTAAAATTGAAGTTAAATATTAATTTTTGACAATCGCTGATCGTATGCCATTATGTATATTATTAAATAATTGAAAAATTAAATACCCTGCAAAAGGGCATACGGTTTTAGTGGTTCCATACCAAAATTATCAGCTGAAATATCTATTACTCCGAACGAGCATCTCTAGTGTGTATGTGAAGTGATTGTGTATATATCTTCAGCAATTAAATTTTAATAGAAATCAGAATAATGTTCTCTTGGACTTATTTTTCTCCCAATGTAGTGAATCTTTGGTATTAACTGAACCTAATGATCCATTGTTACCTTACAGTCAGCATCATAAAGCAATTTTAGGTCAACTTAATATTGATGGACAAACTTAGAACTACCGAATTTTATTTTGATTTCAGAAATGCTGACTATATTGTCCTAAATAATTACTTTGCACCGATCAATTGGGACCGATTTTTTGATGTTAGTAATTTAGATTCTGCTCTTCAAGTCTTTTATCAAGTACTAAATAACGCCATTAATTGTTTTTCTTCCACTAAAAAAAAGGTTCAGTTCCAAATTTCCAATATGGTTTTCAGCGAATTTAAAGCAACTAGTTACCGAGAAAAAAATTGCTCACAGAAGATACAAATCTACCGGCAACATTCATGATTACTGTATATTCTCAGACTTAAGGGCACAGTGTAAACAATGTTATAGTAGTTACTTATCTACAGTTGACAGTGCAATTCATGAAAATCCCAAATTTTTCTGGAACCACTACAAATCATTAAAGAATGATACCTCCTTACCTGGCACTATGTATTTAAACAATACTTCAGCTGATAATTCTCAAAGCATCGCTGATTTATTTGAAGAACATTTTTCCAGTACTTACAGTGATGAAAAAGTTGATTTATCCAATATTAATTTAGACACTACACACACCATTTATATTCCTCCTATCAAATTCTCAGTAGACAGGTTTTTAATGGCATACTCAATCTTAATGATAAATTAAGTCCTGGACCCGATGGAATTCCTTCTTTGTTTCTAAAAAAATGTATTTTCACATTATCCCGTCCCCTATTTTTATTATTTAATTGCTCGTTAAAGCTGAATTATTTCCCAGTCATTTGGAAAAGTAGTTATGTGGTGCCTATTTTTAAAAATGGTAATAAAAGTGACATCAAGAATTACAGACCTATCAGCATGCTATCCATAATTCCTAAACTCTTTGAAAAATTAATTGTTACCGATCTCTCGTGGTACTGCAATAGTTTAATAATTGATGAACAACATGGGTTTTCTAGAGGAAAATCAACGGTTACTAATTTGATCGTTTATCAACAGGATATTCTTTCCCATTTTGGAACCAATGTGCAAGTAGATTCTATATATTCTGACTTCTGTAAAGCCTTTGACCGGGTAAACCATGCATTATTGCTATTTAAACTTAATCGGTTAGGATTTCCTGACTCCTTAATTGCATGGCTTAATAGTTATTTGACCGGTAGGATCCAGATGGTTAAAATTGGCAGCACTTCCGACCATATAGAGGCGCCTTCCGGTGTTTCACAGGGGTCTCACTTAGGGCCCCTTTTATTTCTACTATCCATTAATGACATTGGTAGTATTTTCAAATATGCTAAGTTTCTACTTTTTGCGGATGACTTAAAACTTTACATGGCTATTCGTAATATCAGTGATTGTCTACTTCTCCAAATCGATGTACAAGCTCTTTATGATTGGTCACTGAAAAACTGTATGTCTCTAAATATTTCAAAATGTTACACAATTATATTTGGCAGGATGCACAAAAAAATAGTTTTTGACTATTTAATCTGTAATACAGTCCTCACTAGAGTAACCGTGATAAGAGACCTGGGAATACTTTTTGATGAACATCTGACATTTAACCAATATATTAATCAAACCACTTCTAAGGCTCTGAAAACTCTTGGATTTATTTTAAGAAACTCGACTGGTCTCTCATTAAGTTCAATCAAGACGGTGTATTGTGCATATGTCAGATCATTGCTCGAGTTTGGCTTGCCCACCTGGGTGCCTTATTATAATATTCACATTTCGTGTATTGAAGCTGTTCAAAATAAATTTTTGAGGTTTTGTGCATACAAATTGGGTTTAAGATACGGAGAAGATGAGTATGAGGATATACAGAGGTCATTGAATCCATAGTCTTTAGAATTTCGTAGGTCCACTGTCGATCTTACTGTCTTATTTAAATTAATTTCAGGTTTAATTTCTTGTGCTAGGTTACTTCAAAATATTCAGTTCCGAATACCTTAAAGGTTTACAAAAAACAATGATTTTTTTGTCGTTCCATTTCAGTCGACAAATTATGCTTATTTTTGTCCTTTGTCTAGAATGGTAAGACTGGCTAATGACTTGGATATTGATTTTTCTGTAAATCTATACTCCTTTAAAAAAACTATTAAAAATCGGTTTCAATAGATTAGATTAATATAACTATAATTACTGGTCTCTATTATTATTGTTATTAATATTATTATTGTTATTACTACAATATTTTAGTTAGATACTTTGATGTTTTATGTTTACATTTTTATATTATACTGTAATGGGGTTTTCTCGTAAATAAATGAATAAATAAATAAATGAATTAGACGCAACCAAGCTTCGACCAGGTGATCATCGATTCTGCGCAAATAATATTCGAATTTTTGAGGTAACGAACCACTAAAACCGTATGCCCTTTGACAGGGTATTTAATTTTTCAATTATTTAATGATATACATAATGGCATACGGTCAGCGATCGTCGAAAATTAATATTCAACTTCAATTTTAATTTTTGAGGTTAGGAACCACGGTAATCGTATGCCTTTTCATTATACATTAGATTTTAGTATTGTCTAATGATAAACTTAATGGCATACGGTCAGTGATCATAGAAAAATCATTTCAAATTTTTACAACTTTCATATACATTTCTGAGGTGATGAACTACGATAACCGTATGCCTTTTTGCAAGTGGTCATTTTATAATGTAAACTTCAATTTTAAGTTAATATTTTACGGTTAAGAGTCATAAAATAGAATAAAAAATTTTCGACACATGTTTTAGAGGTTAGGAACCACTTGGAACCAGCCGATCGGTATGCCGTTAGGCATAAGTATATGGTACGTCATAAATAATACAAATCTCTTAGAGGCATACGGTCAGCTATCATAAAGAAGGTATAACAATTGTCTGCAATTTCAAGGGTTTATTACATCCCTTTGGGACCACCCTTCACGTATGCCGACCTTTTTCCGCTGGATTATTTTTTCGTTAACTTTCTTCTCATTACCTCGGCATACTATCAACTTTTGATAAAATTTATCATAATTTTGTTTCAACATTTTCCGGAATTTTGCAACTATAGAACCAGGATGCAAGTTCCATTTCAAATTTAACATAATTGGCACATATATTCTAAGCGAAAGGATATCATCCATTACTCAAATGTGGTCAAATGGTAAAACCAGATAAAGAAACACAAAGTCTCGTACCACAAAATATTTAATAAAAATTATCAGTATTGACAACTAGTTTCGACCAACACGGTCATCTTCAGGTCTGTGAAAAAATATAAATAGAAAGATAATGAAAATAAAAAGTAAGAGCTTAACAACTTACCAAATAACAAAGTGAAATATTAAAGTTACAAAAATTATCCAAACAAAAATTAAATGGAAAGAAATTTATGGTATCTGGTTACTATATCTTCAACAACTGAAGTCCAACAGCAGCAAACAGTGTGTAATGAGGAGACAACCAGTAGAGGTATGCTCATGAAAGATTAAAAAGTGTGGTACGAAAAAATTATAACTAACATGGGAACGTTAGTAGTCGGAACAAGAAACAGATTTATTTAAAAATTAAAACTTAAAAACACACACCTTAAAATGAAATGGAGCTAAAAACTCAGGCATTGGTTAAGGAATAAGCCCAAGAGAATTCCTTTCTTGATGGAAAACTAGATCAGGAGGGATGAAGGTCAAAAAGTAATATACTCCATCAAAGGGATGGAAGAAAAACAGATATTTATTGTGTACGGGTAGTAAAGCAATAGAAAATAGTAATAAGACCGTACATATGTAGTGTTTATAAGTATGACAATATTTTTTTTTTTTTTTTACATATATTCTAGTCGAATCTTCAAAGGGCATACGGTCAAGGATCGTTCAATTTTTTATACCATGGTCTGACGGTCTATTACTAGGTCTCAGTGGTCCAGTCGCTATGTGCATAACCCGTCGCGTCGTAAGAAAGCTAAAGGCTACGCCACCAATTAAATAAATAAATGTTCATGATAAGCTGTTACTGGTCGATTATTGACCTTATGTGTTTGTGCTTATTTATAATTAACACATTGTTTACAAACTGTGGTAATGCCATTTAATACAACAATTTTACAGTATTATTATATCATACTTAGACAATATTAATAGTTAACAAATATTCAAATATGTATATTATACATATATACACTGTGGGCCGAAATTTTGTAGTTAAAAATAACTTTTTTGTTTTTGGGTGATTTAATTTCTTTTTGCAGGGCTAATAGCCTAACATGACTGCAAATTTGGAAGCAAAGATAACGTACAGAGTCGGACTCTGTAACGGTGCATTTGAGCTCGTTGCAAATGAAAACTGTCTTAGCTAAAATTGAACTGATATGCTCTTTTGGTAGGTTAACTATCCAGAACACTTTAGTAAAAAGGAAATTTTTCAAAATTACCTGATTCGCAAAATATCAATTTTTTATTTAAATAATTTTCAGAACCCGCCTTTGCCATAAAATTTTAAAAAATCCCGAATTTATAAAATATCATTTTTCACTTAAATTAGGAAATCTTATTAGAGTACTTTTCTAATATGTTCACCAGAACGAAACCCTCTTAATACTAAATTATATCTTTTCCATGGTTTTTGCCTCATATTAGCAGTAATTTTGTTAAATTTCTCAAACGCTCAAATATGTCAATTTTACTTAGTAAGCCATGACTGCTTAGGTTGCCATGGAATTTGTTTATCATTTATAGTTAAATAAGTAAATTGACTAGTTCATAATGCCACTTTTAAGCAAAGAGGGCAGAATATTAATTAAATATTACCGTGAAAAATTTAATTATGGTGCAAGAAAAATTGTAAATGCATTTCCTGAGAAAAATTGGCATATTAGAACGATAGGAAAGCTCAAGAACTGAAGAAAATATTGCCAGAGTAAGGGTTGTTTTAGGAAATTTGCAACCTGGCCAATCTGTTGGAACAAGGAAAATCGCAAAAGAAACAAGGATTTCCCGCACATCAGTTTGAAGAATCGTTAAAGAGGACTGCCATCTTAAAGTATTTAAAAAAGTTTACTGCCATTGTAAGAGAAAAACGACTTGAAAGATGTAATTTGCTACTAAGAAGATTCCGCTCTCGTAGAGACATTAGAAAAATATGGTTTTCAGGTGAAAAAATGTTTTATTTACGGCCTTCTAAAAATACCCAAAATAATAGGGTGTATTCTGACGTACAATTTAAGAGAGAAATTTCTCTAGAGCATCTTTTAATTGAAAAAACGTCATTTCTCAAAAGGTGTAAATGTTACAGTATCTATTGTTACGTTCTTGGGGTTCAAAATAAAATCACTGCTGAACGAAAATGTCTAATTTATTTACACACACAATAAACTAAACGAATTATAACTAAATAACTAAACTAACTATAACACACTAATTTATGTACTACAATTAACTTCGATTTATATTCACTAAATTTATTTGCACTGCGTAGCTCGTTCGAATATTTAGACTGTCACCGTTAACTTTTTTTTACTTCCCTGTTGTCCGCCGCATCTCAGCTTATATAGCTGTTCACCGCTTCCAGAACATCGTTCGGTAACACTTTCTCGAAGGTCTTGTCAGCGCGCGTATGATCAGGAATTATCTCGATTGTACTCGCCGTCACTAGACTTCCGGGAATCAGTTGTTTACCTAGCGCTATCAGGCGACAGAGGCGTACTCAGGGAGTCTCGCTCGTTACACTGCCCCCTCCTTAAGACGTTCGGTCCCCGAACACCTTGGTTGGTATGTCTGAACATACAGGCATCTCCCTTTCTGCAGCTCCCTTGCTTTTCGAAATAGCAATCCACAGTCTTCTCCTTCATTGTGTTTCCGCTCGGGTTGAAAATGCACACGAGTATCTCTATTCCTGTCTTATGGAAAAGCACCTCGAGCATGTTCCGGACGACTCTCCAGTTGAGTTGATCTAGACCACAACCCAACTTAGGCACAGCCAGCTTCTTCACTTCCAACCTGGTGAGTTCGTTTCTTAGGTTCAGCAAGGTATTCCACATACTTCTATAGCTAGGCTTGTGATCGGAAAACCTCTTAGTCACCATGTAGAAGAGGTGACGATGACCGTCAGTGAGACTTAGAATTTTTCCGGGATGGGGCTGTTGTCTGGAGAGCTCAGATACACGGCCAAACTTCTTCCTGAAGACTAATGCTATTCCCCTGGACATACGCAGATCTTCGGCGACACAATGGGCTAGGGAATAATCTCCAGGCACAGAGAAGAGGTCCTGCTGCTGCTCGGTGGTAACTCCGAATCGTGCCTTCCCAGTTCCACCATAGTTCTCCATGAACTGGTCGAAACTCATCTCAACATGCTCTGGGCTGGTCGTCCTTCTCAGATGGGTCTCGTCTTGTTCGTCGTAGTCCGCCTCGTATTTCGCCAACCGATTTACATGGACCACGCGCCTCTTGCCCCTTGGTAGTTTTTGTATACGGTACACTACATCATTGATCCTCTTTACCACTCTGTATGGACCCTCCCAATTCCTCTGTAGCTTAGGTGATAATCCTCTCTTCTTCTGAGGGTTGTACAGCCAGACCAAATCTCCAGCGTTGAAACAACCTTCTGTAGCTTTGCTGTCATAGCGGGTCTTCATTCGGTCACTAGCTACTTGTATGTTTCGTCGGACCTTCTGATGAATGTAGTGTAGCCTGCCCCTCAATGTGCTCACGTAGTCCTCACCAGCTATCTCTGTTCGGGGCTTACATCCAAACTCTAGGTCACAGGGTAATCTTATTTCCCGGCCGAACATGACACAAGCTGGTGTCTCTCTAGTAGACTCTTGCACGGCTGATCTATAGGCCATGGTGAACAGATGAAGGTACCGATCCCAGTCTCTTTGATGGTCAGAGACCACTTTAGCCAAATATTTTCCCACAGTTTTATTCATTCTTTCGACTAGGCCATCTGACTGTGGGTGAAGAGGCGTTGTCCTGGTCTTCTTGACTCCGAGTATTTCACAAATGCTCTGGAATAGGGCAGACTCGAAATTTCGTCCCTGATCAGAATGTAGCTCCAGTGGCACTCCAAACCGACTAAACATCTCTTTTATCAGCACGTCTGCCACTGTCGAGGCCTCTTGGTTTGGGATGGCATGTGCTTCAACCCATTTGGTAAAGTAATCCGACGCCACCAATATGTACTTGTTCCCATCGTCGGTCTCTGGGAATGGGCCTGCGATGTCTATAGCAACTCTTTCCATAGGACTGCCTACGTTATACTGATTCATTGGCGCTCGTCGTTTTCCTCTTGGGCCATTCGTTGAAGCACAAAGTCTACATTTTCGGCACCAGTCCTTGACGTCTTCTTTGCAGTTGACCCAGTAAAAACGTTCTCTGATCTTTTCCAACGTTTTCTTGATGCCGAAGTGTCCACCGGAGGTTCC
The DNA here is from genome assembly GCA_964028335.1 of Altica lythri. Classification (NCBI taxonomy): domain Eukaryota; kingdom Metazoa; phylum Arthropoda; class Insecta; order Coleoptera; family Chrysomelidae; genus Altica; species Altica lythri. The sequence goes on from OZ034800.1 coordinate 48,393,401, forward strand.
ATTATGAAGTTTCTCCAATACTTCTGTCGTCCGACTCCGGGGAATTATCAGCTGAGTCCTAGCTGCAGTACCCTCGTCATTCTCGACGGACCTCTTCAACAATCCATCCTCTAAAATGATGGAGTCCCACTGCGCCCAGTAGGACTTGACCCTAGGACTCAGATGACTCACTTCTTCCCATCTTGGTCTCTGTCCTTTTGCTTTCCAGTCAAGCAACATCTTTAGTTCGGTGTCACCTTCTTGGTCTCGCTTCAGGGATTCTGGCAGCCAATCCAGATCCACTACGGTTGTTCTTAAACAGAATTCCTTCTCTTCTGCTTTGCTGCAGTGTTTGCAGTCGGAAGGACAAGGTCTCCTAGATAATGCGTCTGCATTGCCATGTGACTTTCCGGCCCGGTGTTCCACAGAAAAATGATATTCCTGCAGCCTTTCTATCCATCTCGCAACCTGACCTTCTGGGTTCTTAAATTGCAGAAGCCACTTCAGAGCAGCATGATCTGTTCTTAGAAGGAATTCGCGACCATACAAGTATTTATAGAAATGTTCCATGGACTTGACTGCGGCGAGAAGTTCTCTCCTCGTAACACAATAGTTACGCTCAGGCTTCGACAGGACCTTGCTGAAATATCCTATAACTTTCTCTTGGCCATTCTGAATTTGGGATAATATGCCTCCTATGGCCGTGTTGCTTGCGTCCGTGTCCAATATAAACCTTCCACTGGTCTGAGGATAACTTAATATAGGAGCTGTTGTTAGTGCTTGCTTCAGTCGATTGAAAGCATCCTCGCATTCAGTATCCCATTTGAAGTCCCTTCCATCTTCCGTCAGTCTTGTTAGAGGCTTCGCGATGTCAGCAAATCCCAAGACGAACTTCCTGTAGTATGTGCACAAGCCAAGAAAACTCCTTACTTGGTGCTTGTCCTGTGGTACTGGCCATTCTCGTACAACCTTGACTTTGTCTGGGTCAGCACTAATGCCATCTGCAGATACTACATGTCCTAGATATTTCACTTCTTTCCTGAAGAGGTGGCATTTCTTTGGACTGAGTCTTAAATTTGCAGTGCGTAGCCTTTCAAGGACTTCTCTTAAATTTTCCAGGTGTTCGTCAAATGTCCGGCCAAATACTATAACATCGTCCAAATAAACTAGGCACGACTTCCATGACAATCCTCGAAGAATGGTTTCCATTAATCGCTCGAAAGTTGCAGGTGCGTTACAGAGGCCAAATGGCATTACTGTGAAATGCCACAATCCTGTCCCAATAGTAAAAGCTGTTTTCTCTTTGTCTTTGGGATCTAATTCCACCTGCCAATACCCACTCTTCAAATCCAGCGTGGAGAACCATTTCGAGCCAGAAAGTGTGTCCAAAGTGTCGTCAATCCTTGGAATGGGGTAGCAATCCTTCTTGGTGACGTCGTTCAAACGACGATAGTCGACACAAAATCTGGTGCTGCCATCTTTCTTCTTCACCAGAACCACAGGTGATGACCAAGGACTATCAGATTGCTCTATTATTCCTTGTTCGTGCATGTCCTTGATTATATTTTCTGCTTCTTCTCTCTTTGCTATGGGAAGCCTTCGCGGTTGTTGGCGAATGGGATCTGAACTTCCGGTATTGATAGAATGCTTCACAACATTCGTCCTACCCATCTGAGTGTTGTCCATAGCAAAAACGTCACTGTATTCATGAATCAGTTTCTTCACCTTGCTAATATGTTCTGGTGCAAGTTCTGTGCAGGAAGAAGCCAATGTCTCAAATAATTTTTTGGAACTCTTGTCGCTTCTTGGTAGCGGGTTCTTCACATCCTGAACGCTTCCTGTCACACAAAGTACGGAACAGCTTTCTCCCAGGATCGTACTTTTCTTCAAGATCACAGGGTACATGTTGGTGTTCAACATTCTCACAGGAACTTCGTTTCCGCCTCTCACCAAGGTTTTTCCGACTAACAGTCCTTTCCCGAGGTTACTCTCACTGGCTGGTTCGATGAGTCTTATACAGCTATCTCGAAGGTCTCTATCTAAATACCCCTTCACTATGGTTTCCGCCTGTCCACGTAGGTGAACATCTTCGCTGAGTAAGACTCGAGTCGTGATATCTTCACATCCCAGGAATGGAATTTCCAGACTTCCGATCCTTAGGACATCGTTTCTCATATCCATCTGGAAGCCATAACCCTTAATGACATCCATTCCCAAGATGACTTCCTCCATGATATCTGCCACCAGCACCTCATGTTCGAAAAACCTGTCCCCAATGTTGATGACGATCCTCTTCTTTCCATGTGTTGGCACGTCTTCACCAGTTGCAGTCCGTAAACGAACCATCGCTGGTAAGGTTTTTCCATTTCCTTCAACTACACTCGGCTTAACTATAGTTCGGGTTGCGCCAGTGTCGACTAACATTTTTACGGACCTCCCATTAATTTTACCGTCGACATAAATACTTGAAGAGATGGCCTGAATAATAACCTCAGGGGCATTGTCGTGGCGGGTCGGTTTATGCCCCTTCTTGCCAACCCGCTTTAGTTTTCCTGTTCTTGGCGTTGTGGTTTAACCGGCTTCTTGCAGTTACGCCGAATGTGTCCTCTTTCGCCGCAGTTCCAGCATCTTGGTCCACCATTACGTTTCTCCTGGAGAACTCGGCGAATTAATTCCTCAATTCTATCGTCGCAGACTGGTGAATCATCAAGCTGTCTCACTTTGCTCTGTCCTCTGTGAGAAGCTTGTTTAGCAGCTTCAAATTCTAGGACATGGGCCAGGGCGTCATCTAGAGTTTTGGGTCGGGCCAACCGCAACGTCTGCTGAGTCTCCGTGTCTCTCAACCCATCGACGAAGGTCTGGACAGCAAGTTGTTCTAGGAAGCTGTCCGGTGCTGAAGGATAGGCCAGCCTTACCAACCTTGCTACGTCTGCTTCGAATTCCTGCAAGGTTTCTGCACTCTTCTGATGGCGACTCTTGATTTGTGCGTGATACACTTGTTGGAGATGTGCATCACCATATCTCATTTGCAGTCTACTTGTCAGAGCCTTATAATCACCTTGTTGACTTACAGGAATGGTTTGAAGGATATTCAGTGCGTCCCCTCTTAATGCAACAATTAAAGCAGTTGCTTTCTCTTCATCGTCCCAGCAGTTGGCGTTGGCTGCTGCTTCAAATTGTTTCTGGTATGTGCTCCAGGGTGTTTTGCCATCAAAAGTTGGAGGTTTGATCTTTGTTCGGCCTGGCTCACCCCGTTCTCCCAGCTTAACCGAACAATATTTGCTGAAGTTCTTACTCAATCGCTCTTCCATGGTTTTCACCTGTTCTTCCAATTTTACCTGCATTTCTTCCTCCATATTAACCAATCTGCCTTCAATGTTTCCAACCCTGTCTTCAAATTTTCCAATTTTATTGTTCACGTTCCCCATCTCGTCTTTTACGTTTCCCATTTCGTCTTTTACGCTTCCAATTTCGTCTTTTACGCTTCCAATCTCATTTTCCAGTTTGGAGTAATTATTCTTCAACTCATTTTCAATGAATGTCAATTTATCTCCCAAATTATCTTCCATTTTCTTAGTGTTTTCTTCCATTTTATTCTCCATTTTCTGGGTGTTCTCATCCATTATCTTTCTAGTATTTTCTTCCATTTTATTTGTGTTTTCGTCCATTTTATTTTCCATTTTCCTAATATTTTCCTCCATATTCAAGCTCATTTTTTCAAGGGCTTGCTTGAAAAATTCCATTGTCGCCTGATCCATTTTCTTCGTCTGTGATCTCGTAACTGGCATACAAAGTATTCACTAATGAAGTCCACAATTTAAATTAACACAGCAGTTCGATTTATCCCACTTCTGACACCAATTGTTACGTTCTTGGGGTTCAAAATAAAATCACTGCTGAACGAAAATGTCTAATTTATTTACACACACAATAAACTAAACGAATTATAACTAAATAACTAAACTAACTATAACACACTAATTTATGTACTACAATTAACTTCGATTTATATTCACTAAATTTATTTGCACTGCGTAGCTCGTTCGAATATTTAGACTGTCACCGTTAACTTTTTTTTACTTCCCTGTTGTCCGCCGCATCTCAGCTTATATAGCTGTTCACCGCTTCCAGAACATCGTTCGGTAACACTTTCTCGAAGGTCTTGTCAGCGCGCGTATGATCAGGAATTATCTCGATTGTACTCGCCGTCACTAGACTTCCGGGAATCAGTTGTTTACCTAGCGCTATCAGGCGACAGAGGCGTACTCAGGGAGTCTCGCTCGTTACACTATGTTGGGAACACATCCTCTGATTTTTGTTGATGCCGGAGTAAAACTTAATTCAGAAACATATCAAGAACAAATTTTGTATTACCTATTACCTTAAATGGCTGAAATTGAAGAAGTATGTTATGATTACATTTTCCAACAGGATAGGGTTCCTTCGCACACTTCCCACAATACAAGACTATTCTTGAGTGAAAATTGCCCGGACTATATTGAGGTAGAGATGTGGCCACCTAACAGCCCAGAATTAAATCCGGTTGACCCTTCAATTTGGGATTTTCGAACAAAATTTGTATGACGGATAACAATTTGTAACCATCGAACAGCTTAAAGAAAGAATGGAGTTTGTTTGGAACAAGATGTAATAAATGAGGCTAGCTATTTATGGCGCAGACGACTTCAAGAAGTGGTAAACAATATTGGTGGCCACATTCATAATATTTTAAGTTTTAAAATTATTAAACTGTTTTCATAAATGTGTTATTTGTTAAAATATTACATTTTCCAAAAAATTTAATAAACAAATGATATTTTGCGAATTCAGTAATTTTGACAAATTTCCTTTTTACTGAAGTGGTCTGGATAGTTGCTTCCAAATTTGCAGTCAGGTTGAGGACATGTTAGGCTATTAGCCCTAAAAAAAATTAAATCGCTCAAAAAACAAAAACGTTATTTTCAACTACAAAATGTACTCTTTTATTTCGGTCGACAGTGTACTTATAAGAGCTGGATGAGATATATCAAAAGGCAGTATAATAATAGTATATTGTGACGAACGTAAAAATTTTTGAAGCGAGAGAACAAATTAGCCGCCGAGGTTGGTAATGTTCACGAGGTTCAAAAAGTGTTTCCGACAAGTGAAACACTATACTTTTTCTAAAAACGTCTTTATATCTTAATAATATACTAAAAAATCAAGAATATTTTATTTTAAGTTAAATATAACAGAATGACGTTATACATTATTTATGATTTAAATATTGGTTAATTGTGATATTCGAACAGTTATGCAAAACTATAGGATTATTAGAATCCAGATTTTTATGTATTAAGGTAGACGATGCCACAGATCTTTTATATTGTTTACTGATATCACTCCAGATGAAGATGAAGATACGCCTAATCCGAGAGCGTTTGTGGATTGTAAAATTTTGGTTTGTATTTGATTTTTGCTGTTAACTGATTGACATATTCCTACGCAACGATCTAGATATTCCTCTTGCGGGTTTTTTTAAATGAAGTAAATCATCTCCTGCATCCACTAATAGCGTTGCGGAAGTTCTACGCAAGCAATGATCAGTATATTTTTGAGGATCAGGCAATTTTAAGTATTGAGCGATTTCCATAGGAAATTTACTGAATTTATTTATTTCAACAACTTGTCTAGTACACTTTCCGTTCTGATAGTTTATAAAAAATCTTGAATTTATTTTGTCCATATCTATAGGATAAAGATTCATATATATATATATATATATATATATATATATATATATATATATATATATATATATATATATATGAACAGTAGTGGTGTTCCGGGTTTCAATCCGTTGGTTGTTTGTGTCTTCACGACGTTTCGCCAACATCTCAGCTGGCATTTTCAAGTGATGCTTCCTTTGCGGCTGCTCAACTTGGAATCACTACTGTTCATTCTACCATCCGTGAAACACTACATCATAACATATATATATATATATATATATAAATATCATCGAAGAAACCAGAATTGTAGAAGCAACGCGGCACTTTTATTTTGTACTAGCTGACCCCGCGGACTTCGTACCGCATAAAACTGATTACTCTAGTCAACATCTTCAAAAACGTGAAAAATTAAAATAAAGGTCCTAAAAATATGAGCGATAGCTGATTGGATTCGAAATCACCTCTAGAAAAATGTTTTTGAAGGAAAAGTGTGCGGGCAAAAAATTGCAATTGTTATTAACAAAATAAGATGAAAAAAAACAGATGTTTATGTTTTTGTTAATAACTCGAAAAATATTAATATTTAAGCAATTTTGAAACAAGCTCGTTAAAGAGGAGGAAATTTCCGAAAAAAAAGTCCGTCCTCCCGGAACTCTATCTCCATTATTTATAATTTTAATTTGACGTTGAAAATGGGGCTTTGAGCGGCTTTTACGGCATACGCGCGCTACCGCTAAACGGTGTTTATCGGATAAAATATTTTTTTTATGACATAAAATGTTATTTTAAAAATTTGAAAAAATTCCAGTTATTTCCCAATACTTGAAAGAATCTAAATCAGTTGAAAAAAACATTTTATCACTGTTTTTCAAAAAGTTATTCAATTGTTAACTAACAATTTTTTTCCTAATCTCTGTTGACATAAACAATGGGATAAAAGGTATACATAATTGGCCTAAAAATTTGAAACTTTGTGGAGCCCTTTTCATATGTATACTGTACAAGATACTGTGATAAATGTTTATAAAAGTTTATTAATTTGTTAATTATGATTTTTCATAACTATTGCAAAATATTGCGAAAAAGTAAAGAAAAATATAGAATTTTTCCAAATAAATGCATGTAGTATCTAATAAACAATAAATACGAATTTGGTCTTAGAATTATTTGAAAGAGAAACTTATTTTCTATAAAAAACTCCTGAATATCCTTTATCATATCTCCAATAGTTTAAAAGATATATAATTTTTTTAATTGGCAAGTTATTTGGCGCTACAGTTAACGTGACGTATGATATTAGAAAGTATTATTAACAAATTAATAAACTTTTATAAAGATTTATCGCAGGATCTTGTAAAGTATACATATGAAAAGGGCTCCACAAAGTTTCAAATTTTTAGGCCAATTATTTATACCTTTTATCCCATTGTTTATGTCAACAGAGCTTAGGCAAAAATTTGTTAGTCAACAATTGAATAACTTTTTGAAAAACAGTGATAAAATGTTTTTTCCAACTGATTTAGATTCTTTCAAGTATTGGGAAAATACTGGAATTTTTTCAAATTTTTAAAATAACATTTTATGTCATAAAAAAAATATTTTATCTGATAAAAGCCGCTCAAAGCCCCATTTTCAACGTCAAATTAAAATTATAAATAATGGAGATAGAGTTCCGGGAGGATGGACTTTTTTTTCGGAAATTTCCTCCTCTTTAACGAGCTTTTTTCAAAATTGCTTAAATATTAATATTTTTTGAGTTATTAACAAAAACATAAACATCTGTTTTTTTTATCTTATTTTGTTAATAACAATTGTAATTTTTTGCCTGCACACTTTTCCTTCAAAAACATTTTTCTACAGGTGATTCCGAATCCAATGAGCTATCGCTCATATTTTTAGGACCTTTATTTTAATTTTTCACGTTTTTGAAGATGTTGACTAGAGTAGATGTATTTTTTGGTTTTTTCAAATTTTTACGATTTTATTTTGTTTTCAATTTTTTTTTTATTTTATCGTTTTTATCATATTTTCTCGTAAATTTTCAGCTGTATACTATTTTTTGATTATATTTTGTAATTTATCGATTAAATATATTAGGTAGCAACTGCGACACCTTACGTCATATTATTTAATTTAGCAAGAATTTGTTAAAATATATGAGATATATGCGAAATAAACCTTAAGTAAGAATTGCTCGTTTAAATATATGTGATATTAACTGCTCCACCTTACGGTGGCGCCATAGTACTTTATTAAGTCGTAATTGCTAGTTTAAATATATAAGATATTAACTGCGCCACCTCACGGTGGCATACTGAGGCTTGGAACTTCATTACTGAACCGCTAGATGGCGTTGAAGAAGCTAGTTTTCGTGATTTTTTTAATAAAAAGTATCCTATGTTAATTCTAATACCTCCAAGAATATGTGTACAAATTTTCATGATGATGGGTTGAGTAGTTTTCGCGTGAAAGCGTAACAAACAAACTTACATTCACATTTATAATATTAGTTAGGATAGGATTACGTATTGTAACTAAAAGTATACCTACTGCTGGTATCTTTTACATCATTTACTGTCAAATTTATGACAACGACAAGCTCCAAATTCCAAAAACTAAGACTTCCTACAAACATTATTATTAATATCATTAAGAATTTCTCGCATTAATAAAGTAAATTACCTTACCTTTTCTGCTCTGTTTTTCCTAGAGAATTGTAAGAACTTAAAGAGTTTAATAGATGTAAAAAGAAGCTAAAAACATTCATTATAAATCAGAACAATAATGAGGACTAAAAGGGGATAAAAAAGACATTTTTGTTTTGTTTGGGAATATTTTCTTCTATTGAGAATACTATATTTATTTTTATATATAATTATTTAACATAGACTAAATACCGTATTTATTGGAAAATATTTTGTAAAACGTATATCACGTTAAAAAAATTTTTTTCTTATAATAATTAATTTGGTTAGGACTTGAAACCAGTATTATTTTAAAAACTGAGTACAGCTTTAATAAAAAAAAAAATACGTACGTTATATACTAATTACTTTTTAAAAAAATAATGTTGTTTTTATATTATTTCTGACTTAAAAAACATGTTGTAACATTAATGGAATTGAGTTATTTATTTTTTAGCGATGAAATCACACCTGATCTAAATTTCGCAGACTCGTTGGAAAAAACTGTTGATGATTCATTCTGAAAACGCGTCTCTTTGTTTCAGAAACAAGTAAATGATGTAAATAATGACGAAGTTGAGGTGGACATAGATGAACTCTTAGATATGGACAGCGAAGAAGAACGGCGGAGGCATTTACAGGTATAAATTTTCCTTTTCTTTTTGAATTAAACAAGACTTGTCTTTACATTAATTATAGAAATAAAAGTATCGTAAATACCTATTTCTATTTAAGGTATATTAATTTTAACCGCAATCTTTTCATAATTAAATGTATATCTGTTTATTATTTATTAATGAATTATCATTTTCAGAATTTATTGATGAATGCAAAAGGATCGCAAAGTGATATAAAAGTACGTATCTAAAAATTAATTATCCAAACATTATAATACGTTGAAAATATATTTCATTATTCTGTTTGAAGTAATATAAGTTATTGTACGGGTAATATTGTCTTGGGAAAAACTATATATTTTTTTAATTTTTAACTTTTAAAATAACTTCACAGAATAATGTAATGAACTTTTTCTACTACTATAATAGAATACTACCATTCTGGACTTATTTTTAAGCATTGAATTGACGTCATTTTCCTATGCTTTGCAAGAATAATTATTTTCGCACACTGTGCGAGACATTTGATGTAAAATGTGTATAAAATAAACCACCATCTCTCAATTAAATTTCAAAACTATTTAATTTGGTATTATACCACCAGATATATGAAAGAAAGTTTGTGAAAAAGATGATTAATTAAAACAAAAAAAAATTCGCACTGAACTTGGAGTTTCAATTCAAAAGTCCATCGCATATTACGGACACCCCACATTACTGCGTGTCAAGCTAAACGAACACTAGTTATTTAAGTGGAATATAACTGAGAATTTTGAAAACAAAAATAGATTTTACAAGTGGTAGTAGAAAAAGTAAAGTCATATGGAATGGTTATTCCACGCTCGAGTAACAGTCATACTCATACTCGTATGACAAACTTTTCCTCTCGCGTGAAATATTGCTCATTTCATACTTGTTATAAAATGTTCTATTTTATTCCATTTGGGAATTAACTGTTTAAATGAATTATATATATATATATATATATATATATATATATATATATATATATATATATATATATATATATATATATATATATATATATATATATATATATATATATATAATCAAAACCTATCTACCCGTAGGGTGTAAGGTGATAATTTTTCTTTATGTCCCTAAGAACTTATGACCTTTTTCCAGTCCTTCCTGCTTTGTGCCAAAATCCTTGCCTCTCTCCATTCTAAATTTCTTCTTTCTAAAACTTTTCTTACCACGTTATTCCAAATTTGTTTTGGCCTGCCTCTTCTTCTTTTGCCCTGTCCTCTCGCCTGCCATGCTTTCTTAACTTGTACTGAATCGCTCATTCTCTGAAGATGTCCCCACCAACCAAGCTGTCTCTTCTCTATAAAATGTTCAATGGGTTCTACTTCTAAATCTCTCCGTATATCTTCATTTCTCATTTTATGTAATTTTGTTACGCCTCTTACTTTCCGCAAGTACTTCATTTCTACTGCTCCAATTTGTCTCTTCTCTTGTTTTGTCAGAACCCAAGACCCGTACGTTAAAATTGGCCTGTAGATAGCTTTGTAAACATTTATCTTGGTTTTCCGTGATACTTCTTTTTTATTTAGTATACCCTTGTTTAGTGCATAATACGTTCTGTTCGCTTTTTCAATTCTGTTCCTTATCTCTATTTCTTGCTTTCCTGCCTCTTCTAATGTTATTCCCAGATATTGAAAACTGTTAACTTGTTCTATATGTTCATTTTCTATAGTTATTTCTAAGTTCTTTCTTTCCTGTGATATTACCATTACTTTTCTCTTGGATTTGTTCATTTTCATACCATTATTTCGCAAAACCTGATTCCATATTTCCAAATTTTCTCTAAGGGCTTTTTCACTTCCGGCTATTATTGCTACATCGTCTGCAAAAGCACAATCTCTGATTTCGATCATTTCTAAATTTCTGTATCCGATATAATACGGTTTGGTTCTTTTTTCGGTTTCTTTTATTATTTTGTCCATGAAAGCAATGAATAACAGCGGGCTCAAACTACCTCCCTGTCTTACTCCCTCTTTTGTGATAAATTCTGTAGACATGGAATTCCTACTTATTACTTTATTCCTTGTTTCTTTATATATACATTGAATAATTTCTATTAATTTTGGACTCACATTTCTCTCCCCCAGTAATTCCCAAATGTTCTTCCTAGGTACTCTGTCAAAAGCTTTTTCCATGTCCATGAATGCCACGTATACTTCTCTTCCAGTAATTAGTGCTTTATCTGTGATCTCTTTTATCGTAAATATATGATCATGTGTACCTCTTCCTTTTCTAAAACCACTCTGAGCCTCCGATAAAGTTGGTTCTATTTCCGCTCTTAGTCGCTTTTCGATTATTTTTTCAAACAGTTTTAAAATAGTACTCAGCAAGGTAATACCCCTGTAGTTATTACAATCATTGCTATCTCCTTTTTTAAATAATGGTACTATCAAACCAACTTCCCATACTTTAGGAATTCTTTCTTCAATCCAAATTCGCCTAAAGATCTCAAGCAGTAATTGGAATCCTCGTTCTCCCATAGTTTTTACCATTTCCGCTGTTATCTTGTCCACACCTGGTGATTTGCCATTCTTAAGTTCTCTTATAGCGTCTAATAGTTCTTCTTTAGTTATGTTATTTCCGTCGTTATTTATGTTCCTTTCTCTTTCTGTTGCTTTTGTTTCATTGTTCCCTACTTCTTCACTCCCGTTTAGCAGTTCTTTGAAATATTCCTTCCACCGTTCCATTATGTCTTCTTCTTTCTTTAGAATGTCCCCATTTTTATTTTTAATCGTTAGTGCCATTGTTTTGTTGGTATTTCTAAATTTTTTTAACACTCTGTAAAATAGTTTTTGATTACTTTTACTGTCTTTTTCTAGTTTTTCACCAAATTCAGCCCATGTTTTTTGTTTAGACTGAAAAACTAAATTTTTTACTATTAATCGCTGTTGTTTATATGCTTCATAGTTTATATTAGTTTTGTTAGTTAAATACTTTTGCCATTTTTCTTTTTTGGTTTTGACTTGCTGTTTTACTTCCTCTGTCCACCATGCTGTCTGTTTTTTTTATTAAATGAATAATACCATTTTGTTTTTCAGAAATTCATAAACGATTTATTAGACAAGGCAAAGACTCTTTAAGTTAAGTGAAGTGCCAAAATAAAGAAGTGATGAAGACAATGGCGTGCACATCGTGCCAATGTTGCATAAATCTTAGTGATTTTTCATCTACATCGATGTTCGTGAGATAGTGTGTAAATTCCATCCTGTTTGTCAAGAACTGTTCAAAAGAATGTTTAAAATCGGAGCCAAAATCTACAAATATAAGATTCGATTATACTTTCATGAACAATAAACAAAAACGCATTTTTTCATTATCAAGTTTATTTTTACATAGTTGCTAGATTTTAGTTACATATTTTAATTTAGTTTAAAATAAAATTATTTCTATTATACTGAATGTATATTCGAATCAAATTAAAAATGGCCAGTCTAATGACGAGATTGTTATTTTTTTTTAATCTTTTATAGATTTTAATATCATTGTAGTGTAGGTTATTTATATTAAAAGAAGTGGTTATAACTAGTCCTCAATTAATTCAGAATGTAGATAGGAATCATATCAAACTGCCTTCTTAAATTTATCATATTATCATCCTGTCTGTTATTATTTTAATTATTAAAACAAATTACAAATTAAAAAACTTGAGGTTTTGCTATTGCTTAAACTGTTACATAATTACTAATATCAGTATAACACCTACAATTTTATCGTGAAGAAATTCATGAATCTATTCAAGGTCACTCTTTTTTATGCAATTTTGTGTTTCCGTTCAACTTTTCACCCAACTTTCGTTAATTAGGACATGTTCTAAATTTCGTCAAATCTTATTATCCTTTATGAAACGACAACAAAGAAAAGTAAGGTCATTGTCAATTTTTGTTCCATGTTTATCTGAATTTTTTACTTTTAATATTTTATTGATATTTGACAAGTCGGATGTGTGCAAGTTTTTGCTGTTGATTCCGTTTTTATTGCATGGAATAAAAAGAAAATGTTAACAAATAGAAAAGTTACATTAAATTATTAAAATCTTTATAGGTTAGTTAAACTGCTTTTCATCAAACCATTTGGTGAACTTTGATACAAGTGTAATGCGAACGCTATCGTGAAGATTACCTACTTTGATTAAATTCATGAATTTGTTGTTCAAACTTGTTGACGATAAAATCGTGTAACGAAATTTTAGGAATTACACGCTTGTGCTAAAATGATTTCAGTATTATTTCAAAATTATATATTACAAAATATTGTTAAAAAAAGCATTTAGGTACAATTAAAGAAAAAGTATTGCGTTATTCTTAAAATAGATTGTAAAAAATGTCAAATTATAGAATTTTTTAAATATTAATACTAGTTATTTCACTGATATTGTTTTAAATTAAATCATTAATCACCTTTTTACAATATTAAATTTAGTTTGTAATTTGTCATGTGTATTTTTAAAAACTATTTACGGTGAAAGCACTCTCAAATACATTTGTTGTAAATAAGTATATTTTATTGTTGAATTTGTCATATCAATGCTCAAAATTTGTTATTGTGGTAAATGTGAGCTTCCCCAAAAATTTACTGGCCTCTTGTAATTTTTTTAATATGATCCCATAAAAACAAATGAAATTATTTATTTCAAAATATATTTTTAACCATGTCTTTTAGTCTGGTCGAGAAGTCATTTAAATCGGATTTGGGTTATACCTATCCGAAAAATCTGATTTTGGTGTCAATCGATTTGTAATGACAAATAGAAAAATGTTCCTGAATATCAAAATATTTTTTAAAAAATTTCCTGTTGTTATTAACAATTTAAGATTTAAAAAAAAAGGGGGTTACATTTTTGATAATAAATCAAAAACTATAATAGCTAGAACAAAAAACTGAAAGGATTCTTAAAGGGAAGGAAATTTCCAACAAAAAAGTCTTTACTCCCCGAATTGTAGCTCAATTATTGACAGGTGTAAATTAATGTTGAAAATGCCATAAAAAACGGGCGGCGCGGCAGCAGCGCGTCACCACTGCAACGACCAAATGACATAAATTACTTTTTTTGAGTAAGTAAATATTAATAAAAAAATTAAAAAAATTCTAGCACTAACAGAACATATCAGAGAACAAATTTCTGCAGTCAAAAAATTTTTTTCGTTATTTTTTACATTTCTATCGATTTGTTAATTAGAAAATGACATCTACATTGTTACTAACTTTAAATTCGTTACTGTGAGTAAAATAATAACACAAGAATTTTTTTAACCCTTGATATCTTTTACAATAAAGCTACTGAACAAAGTTACATAATAAAATTTTAAATTTTTTAAAAATTGAAATTGTTATTAACAAACAAAGTAAACAAATGCGATTTTAGATGTGAAAAATTAAAATTGTTTTAAACAATTGTTTACAGTCGTTTTAAATACGCAAAAAACAATATAAATCCAATTTTTTTTAATTTTTGTCACCAAGTGTTTAAAAAATTTTTATAAACAAATGGCTTATTTAACAATTTTTAAAATTTTTTTTTTTACCATTCTATTGTTTATTAAAAACCATGATTTTTTTAAAAAAAATCTTTTATTCAAAAAATTTTTTAATTGTTAATTAACGTTATTGTTTATTAATAATTGTTTAAATTTAATATTAAGAAATGAAAAACCTTCTAAGAATCATAATTTTCTCTTCTCTACAAACTAGTATTTTTTTCGAATTTTTCAGTTAATTATTTAATTGTTTATTAATTAAACAATTTGTTATAAACAATTGCATCAACAATTAATATTTTTTTTTATAACACTTTACAACATACTGAATACGATGGTATACGTTTAGTTTTTGAAAAAAAAAGTTTTCCATGTTTTTTTAATTTTTAAAATTTCATTTCTCATTTTTTAATCTGAATTTATTATGCAGCAATTGTTTATAAGCCTATAACTCATAAACAATGCAAGATAGGTCAAAAAAAACTTTTTTAAGCAATTTTGTTCAGGATTCCCTAACAAATAAATCTTGACTAGTTTTAAGTCGATTACATTATTTGTTTAAAAGTTATACTTATTTGTTTATAAAAAATTACGTTTTTTTCCATGTTTCACCCCTTATTTTCATTTATAACTCATGAACGAAGCAATTTACGTCAAAAACTTTTCAAGCAATATTGTAGAGTATTTATAAATTAAAATTTTGAGCCCAACCGGAAGTCTCTATCTTTATTTTTAAAAAAGTTATGATTAATTGTTGCTTACCTGTCAATTTTTTTTTATTAAATTATGTTTATATGTACATTTCGTGAACATTTATGATTGTAAAAATAATAATAATAATTATAATAACATATATATAAAAAAAAGAAGTTCAAATGTAAACTTAAATATTTATAAAATAAAGAGAAAAATAAAAAAAAAATAGAAAAATTGTTTTTTTTTCAATAAAATTGATTGTTAAATAAACAAAAAATTATAAAAAAAGTTTGTAAATGTTATTATTTTATCTAGGAACCTATAAAATTATTTTTACAATCATAAATGTTCACGAAATGTACATATAAACATAATTTAATAAAAAAAAATTGACAGGTAAGAAACAATTAATCATAACTATTTTAATAATAAAGATAGAGACTTCCGGTTGGGCTCAAAATTTTAATTTATAAATACTCTACAATATTGCCTATAAAGTTTTTAACATAAATTGCTTCGTTCATGAGTTATAAATGAAAATAACATGGAAACATGGAAAAAACGTGATTTTTTATAAACAAATAAGTATAACTTTTAAACAGATAATGTAATCGACTTAAAACTAGTCAAGATTTATTTGTTAGGGAATCCTGAACAAAATTGCTTGAAAAAGTTTTTGACCTATCTTGCATTGTTTATGAGTTATAGGCTTATAAACAATTGCTGCATAATAAATTCAGATTAAAAAATGAGAAATGAAATTTTAAAAATTAAAAAAACATGGAAAACAATTTTTTAAAAAATTAAACGTATACCATCGTCTTCAGTATGTTGTAAGGTGTTATAAAAAAATATTAATTGTTGATGCAATTGTTTATAACAAATTGTTTAATTAATAAACAATTAAATAATTAACTGAAAAATTCGAAAAAAATACTAGTTTGTAGAGAAGAGAAAATTATGATTTTTAGAAGTTTTTTTATTTCTTAATATTAAAATTAAACAATTGTTAATAAACAATAACCTTAATTAACAATTAAAAAATTTTTTGAAGAAAAGATTTTTTTTTAAAATCATGGTTTTTAATAAACAATAGAATGGCAAAAAAAATTTTTTTAAAAATTGTTAAATAAGCCATTTGTTTATAAAAAATTTTTAAACAATTGGTCACAAAAATTAAAAAAAAATTGGATTTATATTGTTTTTTGCGTATTAAAAACGACTGTAAACAATTGTTTAAAAAAATTATAATTTTTCACATCTAAAATCGCATTTGTTTACTTTGTTTGTTAATAACAATTTCAATTTTTAAAAATTTTAAAATATTATTATGTAACTTTGTTCAGTAGCTTTATAGAAAAAGATTCCAAGGGTTAAAAAAATTCTTGTGTTATTATTTTACTCACAGTAACGAATTTAAAGTTAGTAACAACGTAGATGTCATTTTCTAAATAACAAATCGATAGAAATGTAAAAAATAACGAAAAAAATTTTTTGACTGCAGAAATTTGTTCTCTGATATGTTCTGTTAGTGCTAGAATTTTTTTAATTTTTTTTTTATTAATATTTACTTACTCAAAAAAAGTAATTTATGTCATTTGGTCGTTGCAGTGGTGACGCGCTGCTGCCGCGCCGCCCGTTTTTTATGGCATTTTCAACATTAATTTACACCTGTCAATAATTGAGCTACAATTCGGGGAGTAAAGACTTTTTTGTTGGAAATTTCCTTCCCTTTAAGAATCCTTTCAGTTTTTTGTTCTAGCTATTATAGTTTTTGATTTATTATCAAAAATGTAACAGCCTTTTTTTTTAAATCTTAAATTGTTAATAACAACAGGAAATTTTTTAAAAAATATTTTGATATTCAGGAACATTTTTCTATTTGTCATTACAAATCGATTGACACCAAAATCAAATTTTTCGGATAGGTATAACCCAAATCCGATTTAAATGACTTCTCGACCAGACTATTTGTTTATTTTACAAAAAAAAAAATCAATACACATTTTTTACATTTTCTGATTATGCATAATCATTTTATTAATTTTTCTGTATTAACAATAATAAAACTTGTTATTTACTAACTATTAATAATCATACATTCAATAAAAATTCTATACAAAAAAAGAAAGAAAATTGTTTTTAGGGGATCCATAAATTTTAGATATGTATTATAAACCTTGAACATTTGGTGTGTGATTAGATATTCTATACAAAAAGTCGATCATTTTTATTTGTGATCTCATATTATATTATGCATTGTGTATAACGCATATTGTATTTATAGCCGAACGGCACATCCCTAATTCGATACTTAGAAATCGAAAAAGCAACCACGTTAGGTGAATGACCACTTTTTATAATTTCGAGGTTGCTTATATCGAGTATGAACTTTATTTCTACCTAAAATTAGTTAAACCTGTTCAAAAATTAAATTTTAAACAAAAATTCCAAAAATTTATTTTAATAATGTTTCGACTTTAACTCGTTGTAACTTTATTCTGTATAAACGTTTTTTAGATTTACATATAACCAAAACTTTTGATTTTATAATTCCCAAAACACACACACCACACACATACATGCATACATACAATCATACATATATATATATAGTCGATTCAGATAGAAGTGTCATCAAGTGGGCTGGGTACGTGTGAGATCATCTTTAACTTTATTACTAGATTCAATGGAAACAGAACTTTAGTTAGGGAATTATATGTCATTGCGATGTGTTAAAATGTTTATAGTTATATTGAGCATATGTAGCAATCTGATCACAAGCTGGCTAATATTGCGATTCAAATTTCACTAAACGTGGGTGCTGCCACTACAAATTTGAATTTTCCAGAGAATACTTGATGACACTTCTATTTGAATCAACTACATACATAATACATACATTTATATATAAATTCATGTACAAAATTATAGAACCATTTAACTAAATAAGCTCAAGTTTTCCTGTATACGACTGATATGTTTGGTAGCTTCACAAAACTCGTAAATGAAGCAAATCAATTGTTTTAAACAGAAATCGTATAGAGAAGACCGTATTTTAAATATTTTTATTAATTAATAACACAAACAATTCGCTAATCATTCACTACACACAAAAAACGTAAACAATTGAATTAAAATGTTTCAACCTGGCCTAGTACCGTGTATTGTTTCCTCTACTTGTTATTACTGCATTTATTCGCCTTGGCATACTGGAGATCAGATTTTTGATAACATCTTGGGAGATACTCTCCCATTCTGCTATTACTGCATCTAACAGTTGATTATGGTTAACAGGTGAGGGCATATGACTCTTTTTTTAAGAACGTCCCATAGGTGCTTTATGGGATTTAAGTCCGGACTGTTAGCTTGTTCCCTTTTCAGTATCAGTTTGTATATGTGTGTTAAGCGCATTCCAGATTTCATTTTTGGATCATTTTGTTGAAAATAAAAATATCTGTAAAATTTTTTTATTTCTTATGAATTTATTTAAACACGTCGGAAAGGTCTCATTTTCATCAAAATACTTCAGAGATCATGCAGTAAAATTTTCAAACCTGAAATATGTATCTACACCAAAATTTGCTTAAATAGTTATTTATGTATCAAGGACGAAAAGTCTACTTTTGTCCGTGTTACATATTAAATTTTTTAGTCGACCAACCATATATCCCATAATTAAATCAAAACTCAAAGATAGTATATATAAATGCTTTCAAACTCATACAAAATGTGCTTTATTTAGAAAAGGTGATTGAAACTGAACAATTAGTACAGTTGATTAATTTAATGGCTGGTGCACTAGACACAGTACTTTCACTGTGCAATTGTACGTTATTATTTTCTAAATTAGGAACAATCTCACTAGCGCAAACTTCGTCGCTTACACAAACAATTTTTGAAGTATTAGAATGTTCACCAACAGTTTCATTTCTGGTGTTTGTCGTATTGCCCATAATTTTGTGCGCGATATCAATTTTACTGGCAATTGAATCCTCTACATAACCCTCTGCCACAGAAGATGACTGCCAACCACCATGGCGTTTTAACATCAATATATCTGCTCCAGCATTAGCCAACAATGAGGCAGATGTTCTGCGGAAACAATGGCCTGTATACGCTTTGGCGTTCTCTAATTTCAAAAATGTTGCAATTAAACTTGGTATTTTTGCCAAAGTGTGTATACCAACAACTTGGTTTACACATTTTTCTTTGCGGTAATTTAGAAAAAAAGCATTGGTGGTTACATTTCTAGGTCGTAGTGATATGTATTTTCTAATTATTCCGATTGCGTCATATTCACCGTAAATTTCGTCCGTAATTGTGAATGTTCTAGGTTTTCCATTCTTTGTTTCAAGTACCTATCTTAATTATGAAAATTTTATCTTTGTCCTCCACATTACTTGTTTTTAATTGTCTTAGTTCATTACGCCGCAATGCACCTGCTACTGCAAATATCAATGTAACCTAAAAAATGGATTTATAAATATAAAGTGATTCAGAGTGAATCTAACAAGTACATACCTTATGCAATAAATAAAGCGAATCCGGTGCTGTTTGCAAAAACTTAAAAACTTCTTCTTTACTTAAAACTTTTGATTTTCTTGCCTGATACTTGCCTGATATCCTACATTTTGTCTTTTTAAATACGCAATTAACTTAGTGTATTTGCTTATGTCGCTGTCGTTTTTAGCAATTAACGTTGATTTTTACATTGAGTACATTGACCACATTGTCGGAGGCTTTAACGTATCGACTTTTTCAGAGAAATAAGCAAGTAAACTATTCTCCGAAACTAATTTAACTTTTTTTTCCTTGCACCAATCCACAAACATATTATACTGCTTTTCATATATTTCTGCAGATTTTTTTGGCAACAAATTTAATTTTGCTGCATTCGCGGCTTCTTTAATATCCGGCGGTGTTCCGGTTATGCTTTCTTCACTATCGTATAGAATTTTTAACCGTTATTATACGTAGTTCACTTATTGTTTGCAATTAACATCTACACTTTGTAACGATTGTATCGTTAATTTTCGAACAATTCTCCTGGACTATAAATATTTTTAAATTATCTATTGTTTTGGCGTTGAAACGAGTGGGAGACTGCAAAGTGGAAGGAGAGTCGAGGTTTCGTAGTTAATTTTTGATTATATTTCGTTCATTTTAATGTTGAATTTTTAAGAAATTCAGAGTTTACGACCATCTTTGCCCTTCTGTCTCTGGTAAGTTTCTTATTACCTTGGTTTTAAATTTAATAGTTTAATAATCCAAAATGCGGTGAATATAAATTTTATTTATTTTACTAATATTTTAAATATTCGAATACAATGGCTGAATTCAATACTAGGTCAGTTTGTGTGGTATTTTTTTATTTATACATAAAAGATAATTAATTTTTTCTCGAAATTTGGAGAGAGTTATAGCTATTGTGTTTGAATAATAGTATTTGAAATTCGGAGTTTTGATTCCAACTTTATTGACAGGGTTATTGCCAACTAGAAGAAGGGCCCTATTATTTGGTTACCAAAAACTACAATTATTTTTTCGTCAAGAGGTATCATCGGAGAAAGTCCGCTTCAGTTCTGATTTCCCGGTCAGAAAATTCCGAAGGGAAATTCCTACCTGTCGCTGTTGTTTGAGAAGTCCTTCAGTAGAAATCATCCAATTTCAACACGAGCTTAAGAAACTCCGTTTATCAAGCCATCGAAAAACCACAGATAAGAGATTAAATTAATTAATATTAACTGTCAGTATTAATAATCCGAATTTTATTGAAATAAACCATTTTAAAATTGATCTACATATTTTATTTGTATATCTGTACTGGCGCCCTATTAAAAACTTGATTGGGGAAAAACTAGGCAAAAATTCAGCAGGAAAGTCACGACCCTCTGGAGCTAGCAAAGGGTATTTTCACGCTACAATTTTTTTTTTTTTTAAATGTTAATTTATTTTCAGGAATTGAAAGCTGTTTTAAACAGCATTCAAAGTACCGCCGAAATTATTTTGTACAATGCAGTAACACAAATTGTTAATCTTTGTGGAATTGCAAACATAGGTAGTAATTTTGAAGGTAACATATTCTCTATAAGAAATAAACTTTTTATAAAATCACAGATTGAACCATCGATGTTGTAGTTTGCTTAGCTTCTTCCAAATTTTGTATTCTTTTTTCGACATCCTTATCCTCCTTCTTAGATTTATCTGCTTGTTTGTATTTGTAGGTGCCTCTAAGCCAAATTTTCTGAATTTTTTTAATTGAGATTCTGCAGCCGGTTCATATACAGTATCGTCTTCTTTACGGTCAACATAACTAACAGGGAATGGCTCTGAACCTGCTTTTCGCATAGCCTGTAGGATTGTTTTAAATGGATTTTTTTCGGTTCCGTTCCATCTCCTGTTGGATCATCCCCTCGGCTATCACAGGTGTAAATCGGTTCTTTAGTTTCGCCGGACATTTTAGGACAGTTACAATTCGAAATATACATTCAAAAGAATGTAGTAAATTCTTTTACTTTGGTTGATCGTCTTTAACCTTTAAAAACCTTTTAAATATGGTCGATGACTCAATATCAATATAATCTGTGCTGTGATGATATCCCCACGTTGGGCGCCAAATTTGTAGCGTGAAAATACCCTTTGCTAGCTCCAGAGGGTCGTGACTTTCCTGCTGAATTTTTGCCTAGTTTTTCCCCAATCAAGTTTTTAATAGGGCGCCAGTACAGATATACAAATAAAATATGTAGATCAATTTTAAAATGGTTTATTTCAATAAAATTCGGATTATTAATACTGACAGTTAATAATAATTAATTTAATCTCTTATCTGTGGTTTTTCGATGGCTTAATAAACGGAGTTTCTTAAGCTCGTGTTGAAATTGAATGATTTCTACTGAAGGACTTCTCAAACAACAGCGACAGGTAGCAATTTCCCTTCGGAATTTTCTGACCGGGAAATCAGAACTGAAGCGGACTTTCTCCGATGATACCTCTTGACGAAAAAATAATTGTAGTTTTTGGTAACCAAATAATAGGGCCCTTCTTCTAGTTGGCAATAACCCTGTCAATAAAGTTGGAATCAAAACTCCGAATTTCAAATACTATTATTCGAACACAATAGCTATAAGTCTCTCCAAATTTCGAGAAAAAATTAATTATCTTTTATGTATAAATAAAAAAATACCACAAAAACTGACCTAGTATTGAATTCAGCCATTGTATTCGAATATTTAAAATATTAGTAAAATAAATAAAATTTATATTCACCGCATTTTGGATTATTAAACTATTAAATTTAAAACCAAGGTAATAAGAAACTATTATTATTATTATTATTATTAATAAGAAACTTACCAGAGACAGAAGGGCAAAGATGGTCGTAAACTCTGAATTTCTTAAAAATTCAACATTAAAATGAACGAAATATAATCAAAAATTAACTACGAAACCTCGACTCTCCTTCCACTTTGCAGTCTCACACTCGTTTCAACGCCAAAACAAAAGATAATTTAAAAATATTTATAGTCCAGGAGAATTGTTCGAAAATTAACGATACAATCGTTACAACTTGTCGGCACTCGATGACGTTTATTTTGAGAACTGTCACACTGCTTTGCGCCTACACACTTGATTCTAAAACACCCGCTATTTACTTTTTTGTACAAGGACAAAAAAGTTTTACTTTACGTTCGCAAATGAATACTGAAATGTATGCTTTTTTGAGGAGGTCGACTAAATAGTTATTTACGTACCAAGGGAAGTAAGTAGACGTTTGCAGTCGAGAAGGGATATTAACGCTCGAGGCGTTAGCCGAGAGCGGAAACACTTCGAGACTGCAAATTACTTACTTCCCGTGTTGCGTACAATATTTTTTCTACTACCGCGCGCATAAGTCATATTCGAGAAACATTTGTTTTGGTGGCAGGCACCTTTACAATTAAAATACTGTCTTTGTCTTCAATGTGATCTACCGTCATCTGTGTAAGCTCACTTTGCCAACATGCTCCAGATATTCCCATTATTAGAGCCACCTAAAAATATCTTTAAAAAAAATACATATCCTTATCTAATACTTTTGATTCCTTTGGAATGTATTCAACATTTTGTTTTTTGAGTTTTGCAAATGTAGGTACTTGTATCTATATTATGAAATACTTGTATCGTAGCTTTTATCATGCTGTATATAGAGCATAATGACGACGCTTTTAAGGTTTTTGCTTTCTCTGTGAAGAAGTATGTTTAGATTTCAGCCGTTCCATAAAACTTGAATATTCTTTCTTACAACGAAACTCAGATTTATTGGGAAGAAGTTTCTTTTAGTTTCATTTGCTGTCTACAGACAATCAGGAAAATTCGCTCTCGAAATCAATAATTTTAAAACAACCATTTAAAAATACGTACTATAAAAATAACAACGAATTTAATAGTTAATTTAAATTTGACAGCTGTCAAACAGAATAGCTTTGTTAGTAGTAATGATTCTAAATCTAAACAAATATAAATTTTTATAGATATAATTTACTGAAAAATCATTGCTACTATACATATTAATAAATAATTAAAAATAGTAATACAATTATAAATTTATAATTTGTATTTGACATTTAATTTTGAGACAATTCGTAGTTTACCCTACGAACATAACTTATTCTTTGCAGGCGAGTTGTAGCCAATCAAAATCGTGTAAAGTAAAAGTCCCATGGGAGTTTGTTTTACATGTTTCTGATTGGACAGAATTGTATTTTACAATCCCGATGAATGTTTATGATCACTGACACCCCTCAAAAGTATCATGTAAAACGCTATTTTACATACTGGTAGGAGAAAAAATTAATTTTTTAACGTGTTGCACCAATTCTAAATAAAAATAAAATTCATATTCGAATGGCTAATATTTTATATTTGTGGTCGTTATGTCGCCATTTTAGAGGTGGCTGCCGCTCGCCTATTACCTAGTTTTTTGTGTATCTTGATGTAGTATCATTGCTATTCCAGAAAGTAAGCCTTCCCGTGAGTGGCAGACTTATCATGCAAAAAATGGGAAAAGTACTTAATGGATGTGTGATGAACACTATTTTTCAGATAACATATACATTTTAACAATTTTAAATAAAGGAAAAAATTGATCAGCTTAGAAAAAATCCTAATTATGTATCATAATTGTCAATAACAATAAATGGATATCGATAACATTTTTATAATAGTACATAAAGTGTGATGAAATAATAAAACAAAACGATACCAAATCTTTCTATAAATTTTAGTAACGAATTGTATAGATCTTTTGTGAAATAAATAGAAGTGACAAAAATATAAATTATATTTTCTTTTATTCTGCATCCTCAACCATTTTTGTTTTTAAAATAAAACTCCAAGACTTATTTCATAAAACTATTGTATAATTACAATTCATTTATTTATCCATAAAACCTAAACAAACTGAAATCTTTTTACAGGTTAAATAGACTGGTCAAAAACAAAAGTACATAAACATTACATTTCTTGTTAAAATATTTGAAGATAATTCTTTAAAAAAACATTTCATAATTACAAGTATTTAAAATTCTCGAAATTCATGTATGCTGTAAAAGCTATGACATAGCAGAAATTGTTTTATTCTAGATTTAAAAAGAGGAAGGATTTTTAGTCTCAAATTCATATCAGCACCCAATATGTCACTGAGCTTGGTAAAGCATTTTACGTCAATATAGCTGGGAGAGTGCTGTGCCACCTCCGAACGTGAGAATGGATGATGTATATTATCTTTTGTCTCGTATTTTACGAATGTATTTTTATGTAGTGTATACTCACTTCCTGTAATATACATTATAAGTTAAAGTATTGTAACGGGATAACCGTAAAGGAAGGGACCTTAATTTGAAAGATTGTTGTTGACAGTTGATTTTTAGAAGTTTGTAAAAAAATTAACTGACCATTTTAAATAATGTTTCTAGAAAATTCTAGAAACTTCTAAACACACTGACTAGATTAAATAATGTTGTATATAAGGGGATGCATGGGCAGTTAACGTCAGTTCAAGTCAAATGTTCACAAGAGTTCATTGTATTGTCAAGTAGTTAGACGTTATCCAGCAGAGTTCAGTGTATCTTAACAATTTTATAAATAAATTGTGTAAAAAGCCCCCATAAGTGTTTCAGTATGTACAGGCAAGGTAAAGTCAATATGTTGTCTTGTCTTGTAGCACTAGACCCAGGGTGGGTCTTTGCTGACTGCACACCCTGCTTCCATCTCATACGGTCTCCCATGATAGTTGGATCGGAGGGCATTCCCATTGTTCTTAAGTCTGACCAGACGTTATCTTTCCATCCGTGTGCGACCTAAGGGTCCCCTTCCAGCTTCTTTCCAAATTAACTTGGTAAGGTGGTTGTTGTTGTTAGGGAGTCTATAGACATGGCCCGTCAATCGCATGCGTTAGGATTTGATTACTTGTACGATGTCGCTGGCGTTATACAACTGCTTGATCTCGGCATTAGTTCTCATTTGGTACTGGTTAATATTCAGATCGTAATGGGGTCCGAAGATCCTTTTTTTTTTCTCCAAAACATCTAAGTTTCGTCTCCATTGCTTTTGTCAGCGTCCACGTCTCACATCCATACAGGAGCACCGGTCGTATTATTGGTTTATATATTGTGATTTTTGAGGTTCGTGAAAGGTTTTTGGAATTAATGATTTTATTAAGGTTGTACATGCATCTGTTTGTTGCTTGAATTCTCACTTTTATCTCCTCTGTAATGTCGTTGTTCGCGGTGATTGTCGCTCAGAGATATTTAAACCGTTCTACTCTTTCAAAATTATATATGTCTACTGTCCCTTTTGCCTATTTATGCAACAGTATATATTTGGTTTTCTTCTCATTGAACATTAGTTGTTGTGTTTGCCTCTATCTCAATTTTACCAAAAGTTTCTTTTATATTGGGTATGGAGGTCGCAACAAGGTCAATGTCATCCGCGTATGCTAATAGTACTTTTGGCTCATGTACTGTCATTAGTTCCGTTCTAATTAGTGCTGTTCTTATTACTTTTTCTAGAATTATATTAAAGAGAAGGGGCGATAGTGCGTCTCCTTGTTTAAGACCACTGTCTATTTATTTATTTATTTATTTACGGGCAAGCCTATTTAAGCAGTAAATTACAATTTAAAAACACTAACATATATATGGCGATATAATACAAAAGAGTTAAAAATACAAGTAAATAAAGATTAAATAAAATATTTTATTAAAGCTTGGTATTAAGTAATCGAGTTTTGAATGAATGAAATGGGGTGTTGAATATCTCAAGATTATTGTGGATATTGGCTAATCGTAACATTCTTGAAAACTATAAAAAGGTATATAAAATGTTTGTGGCTGTCGAATTGGCCGGATTGGAACAAATAGATTTATTTTTGCTAAAATTTCAGAACAGCTGCTTCTGCTATTGATAATATTAAAAAGTAAAGTCTCTCTGTTTCCTCCTAGTTTCCAAAGGAGCGATGATGTTCAAAAAAACCATAGTCGCAAGGAACACCCAATTTAAAGGCTATGTATCTAAGAAAATTGTGTTGCACATTTTCGATGTTCCTGTTATAAGTTATGTAATGTGAAGACCAGACAAAAGAACAATAATCAAGGTGGGGTCGAACTAATGAACAATAAAGAGCTTTCAGTACAGTTGGGTCAGTGAAATCGCGGGTTAGCTTTTAATAAAACCAAGCATTTTCATGGATTTTTAAATAACTGAGGGTATATGTTTATTGAAATTTAAGATGAGGTCAAGAATAACTCCAAGGTTATTGATTTGGTTAACAGACTCCAGGGTGTGACCATTTAAGTTGTAATCAGGAATAATAGTAGGAACATGTGATCGATAAAAACGCATGACATGGCATTTGATAACATTCAAGTCCATGCCATTTAAGAAACACCAGTTGGACAGATTATAAAGGTCAGACTGAAGTAAGATACAGATACAACGGGCGTAATGAATCTGGTCACATTTAAATACTTTTACCCTCCGGTAAGTGCAGGTAACAAATAAATATGTACGAAAGTGGTCACAACAAGCGCAGGTACTACGACCATAATTAGGTAGGCACTAAGTACCTTTTAATCTAAATTTAATAACTTTCGTACATATTTAATAACTTTATTTAATATTTTCGGGCGATCCATCAGTTCCAATATAGAGATTGAAGTGCAAAAAAGTGAAAAAATTTTGTTAGCGAATATGTTTTCTAATGTTGAAGTTATGTCGAGTCAGCGAGGGCAGAGCCAAATTTTATATGAACATTATAAATTTTCTATACATCGAACAATTAAAACTGAAATGATTAATGAAATAGTGTGGAGATGTGCCAATCGAAAATGTTCAAAAGTGTTTATTTACACAATGGGCCGAATTGAAAACTTAGTTATTACTTCAGTGAAAGGCCAGCATAATCACCCCTGAGAAACCAAACAAAAAATATCAAGACAAATTGTCACTGCAGCATGCAAGAGGAAAGCAGAAAGTGATATAGTGGAAAAACCAGCAAAAATTATTCGAAGTGCTATAGATAAAACTGACCACGTTAGTGTTTTAACCTGCAACGACTTAAAATGTATAAAGGAGAATATGTACAATCAACGTCGAAAAACGTATCCGACTATACCGCGCAACGCAGAGGAAGTACACAACTTCCTTAGTGATTTTCATCATAATTACAAGACATCCAAAAATGAAGAGTTTATTCTATACAATGAATGTTCACAAGGAATAATTGTTTTGGGATGTGAAGCAAATTTAGCAGTTTTAGCTAAATCAGAGATTTTATACATGGACGGAACTTTGCAATATTCAATATTGCACAAAATTTTTTAAACAACTTTTTACTGTGCATGGTTATTTTGATGGACAATACATTCCATTATTATTCTGCTTACTTAAAGATAAGTGCGAGTTAACATACAAGTTATGCTTACAGGAAGTTAAACATCTGTGTTCTGAACATAATTTGCTTCTTCGACCCACAAAAATTGTATTAGACTTCGAAACTGCTATTCACAATGCCGTGAAATATGTATGGACTGACATCACAATCCATGGGTGCAGATTTCACCTAACGCAATCTTGGTGGCGCAAAATTCAAAGTTTAGGCTTATCTTGTGAATATAAAGGATCGACTCTAGCTCCTACTTTATTCCTATTACATATTAATGATCTACTTAAAGCCACTAATAACCCCATACACGGTTTTGCAGATGATGGCCACCTATACTGTAGCAAAGTGTACAACCGTTCCATACCTCTAGATATTCTGGAAGAGGACAGAAGATCCACAACGGTTTCTGTCAATCAAGATTTGAGAATTGTAGACGCGTGGGGAAGAAAGAATCTTATTAATTTTAACACCTTCAAGACAAAGACATGTTACATCCATTACAATCAACGGTCAGACACTGGTAGAGGGCAACTCCATTACGCTGGTTGGTATAACGATCTCCCAGGACTTACTATGGAACGAACATATTGCATCTATAGCAACTGCAGCAGAAAAGAAATTAGGCTTTCTGTTTAGAGCACGGAAATATTTTTCTCCATCCAACTCTTTACAAAGCCCAAATACGACCTAATCTTGAAAACTGCTCGCATGTATGGGGTTCGGCGGCTTCGTCCAGGCTCGGAGTTCTGGATGCAATACAGAGAAGAGCAGTTCGACTAATAAACGACACCAGTATCACCATAAACCTAGCCCCATTGTCCCACCGAAGAGCAGTATCTGATCTTTCCTTGTTTTACCGATACATAAACGGATTTTGCTCAGAAGAACTCCGCTCTATAATGCCTCCACTTGTCCGACCAGCCAGAACAACGCGACGTGCCAACTCCATGCACCCTCATACTGTTCAATGCTGGATATCGAGCACGGATTAATTCGATCGTTCCTTCATCCCCAGGGTCTCCAGATTGTGGAACTCCTTACCTTCCCACGTCTTCCCCACTCGTCCTAACTTGCAGGCCAAAGAAAAAAGAGCGTCATAGGAGGACTTCGTAATTAGGAGTATTTTCAAATCATATGCAAATAATAGTGCTTTGCCATATCTGAAACCGTGAATGATGTTATTAATAAATAAGTTGAATAGTAGGTAACTTGAATGTTAGAATAATGATGATTTGCCCTCACCATTTGAGTCCTGTTCGTAAGATTGCTACTTATCCTTTGCAGTAATGTCCACAGACACCACATTTTTTGAGCTTCTCGAATAAGAGAGTGTGGTTGAATCTATCGAAAGCCTTGGAAAAGTCTGTGTACACTGAATCAATCTGGTAGCCCATTTCCAATGCTTCAGACAGGAAATCAACATAGGTCACCAAATTTAATTCGGCAGATTTACCAGCACAAAAGCCATATTGTTGCTCAGTAATAATGCTAGAGCAGTGATCTGTAATAATGTTCTTAAATATCTTAGGTATACTACTGAGAATAGATATGAGTCGATACTGTCGATAGTTTTTAACATCAGACTTGCTGCCCGATTTGTATATTGGGGTGACATAAGAAAGTTTTCAATAATCAGGAAGCGGACCCGTATTGATAGATTTATTAAAAATATGGAAGAGAGGGGTAGATAATACGAAACTGTAATTTTTAAGTAAAATGTCAGGACCTGGACCTTTCTTTATGTCAAGATTTGATCATTTCTCATAAATAATCGAATTTGGAACGTGGTAAGTATTTGGCAAATTAATTGATGGCTACTTCTCTTCCGCATGAAGCAAAAGAATTGTCAAAAAACATATTATTAGGTATGGTGTTATTGGATCTCTTAGCACAAAATTCCAAAAGGATTTAGCATTACTTTTAACAGATGTCTCAATAGAATGTATGTAATTTAAATAGCATTCTCTAGACATAAACTTGCATTTCGATCTTAATTGACGGAATATTTCATAATTTCTATTTTGTTTATAGATCATATGTGCAACCTTTTTATCCGCAACCAAACTTCTAAGTTGAGAAGTATACCAATGTGGGAAATTGTTTTTAGTAAATTTCTTTAAAGGTACAAATAACTCAATTATCGAATACAAAGCATCATAGAGAGTAAAAATCTGTTCATCCCAGGAAGAAATTTGTCCAAGGGAATCCTTTCCGAAGAAACAACAACAAAAATAAGAGATTAAATTAATTTACGAACTAACTAAAATTTAATTTTTTATTATTACTGATATTTTTTAAAAATAAATCATTTAAACTGGTGTTTGAGTGTTATTTGCTTGTTTGTACTCTGGCGCCCTTATATTTTATGTTTGGGAAGGACTGGTAAAACTCAGAAAAGAAGCCACGACTCAATTGAGCTAGCTAAGGGATATAATCCATGTAGTGGTAATTTATACAGTTACAAATTGGCTCCCAACCTGCCAATTTAATTTATTAATCGATTATTAAAGTTACATTTATCAGGACCAGGTTTTTGTAGATAGTTTTTTGTATATATTTTTTTAGATCAATGCATACAATTTGTTAAATGAATGCATTACTTACAGATGTTGGATAAACAAATTTGTGACCAGTTGAGAATTTAGAGAATTTTACACCAGTCAAAAAGCGGCAATTTTTGACGTATTTTAACCACTAAAAACGTCAAATTAGAGGAACACTTTTTCAAATGTCAAGCACCGTACAATGTTTCACTAACGGTTTCAAATGATTCTGAGAAATAATTAACTATGCGTATTTTTATACATATTTAAACTAGATGGTTAAGTTTTTTGGAATCGAAAGTTCTGCCATTGCATTCCACTGCTGACTTCTTTTAATGCTGTCGTATGCTTGTCGGGAGTCGATGAAGAGGTTATGGATACTCCTATTGAATACCCATCTTTTTTCCAGTAACTGAAAATCTGATCTATGTTCGATCTGTTTTTCCTGAATTCGGCTTGGTATTCTCCTAGACCGGTTTCTACATAAGATGTTAGTCTATTTAATAGGATATCCGATAAAATTTAAATGTCATGTTAATTAGGGAGATTCCTCTATAATTCGAGCATTTGGTCTTATCTCTTTTTTTATGTATAGGAATCATTATACTTTCGTGCCAACTTGTTGGTATTATCTCTTCCTTCCATATAAGTTAATTAGTTTTTGTAGTTTTTTATGTAGAGTACTTGAGAAGCTCGGCCGGAATATTATCGGAGTCTGGGGCTCTTGCGTTTTTCAATTTGTTAATTGCTTGTAGTGCTTCTTTTACTGTTGGTTCTTTTAACGGTGGGTCCACCCCCCAAATATACATCCTCTCTATGTTCTTTCTCTTCATTTATGTTGAGTAGAAATATTCTTGTCATGTTCATAATAGCACCTCCTCGTTGAATATGAATTCCTCATGATCTTTCTTAAGTACAGATACAGATTTAGGTCTGATGCCTT
This sequence comes from Altica lythri, assembly GCA_964028335.1. NCBI lineage: Eukaryota > Metazoa > Arthropoda > Insecta > Coleoptera > Chrysomelidae > Altica > Altica lythri. Next base: position 48,425,021 of record OZ034800.1, read on the forward strand.
TCCGCTTAGTTGACACTGATTTGTAAATCGCTCAAATGTTTGACTCTTTCCTGTTTTTTTCCATTTCCTCATATTGCTGATTCTCAAATTCCCTTTTTTTTTTCGTCTAATTATTTTTCTTGTTTCTCGTCGGGAAGCTGCATAGTTTTCTTTATTTTCTATAGTTTTTTGTTAAATCATAATATTTCGCTTCTTTTGTCTGCCGTGTAGGTTTTCTTGACATTCTTTATCAAACCATTTTTTAGTTTTCTTCTTGCTTCTCCCTATCATTAGTTCTGTAATTGTTTTCTCTATTTGATTCCACAGTTCTTCGACATCATTTTTTTGATCCATCCTGTCTATCTGTCCTTTCATTTCATGTATGTATATATATATATATATATATATATATATATATATATATTCCGCGATACTCCTCATTTTGAAGTTTTTTGATGTTATCCATTGGGCCAAAGCTTCGTTCTTTTTAAGTGTCTATGACGATATTTTTTTCTTCTAATTTTTGCTATTACTAAATAATGATCTGAATCTCTATCTACGCCCCTGAGGCTTCTTACATCTAGCATTTTACTTCTATGCCTCACATCGACCACTACATGCTCAATTTGGTTCCGGGTAGTGTTGTCGTTAGAGATCCAGGTCTGTTTATGTATGTCTTTGTGTTGAAACATAGTAGATTTTACAAGAATATTGTTAGCCGACGCAAGCTCTACGAGCCTTTGCCCATTGTCGTTTGTGATGTTGTGCAGGCTGTGTTCTCCTATTATCGATCTTAGGTTAGCTTCTTTCCGACTTTGGTGTTGAAGTCTCCACAGATTATTTGCATGTCTTGTTTGGGGATTCCTTCTACTGTTCTCTCAATTATCCATAGAATTCGTCCTTGATGGTTTCCTCTGTCGGGCATAAGCAGATATAATTAAGATATTGTGGCATTTTCCTCTCCTGCTCTCAGCTTAAGATAACATAACATAACCTTATAACACTGTTCAAAACCTTTACCAAATTTATGTTTTCTTGTCTGGTTTTCACTGTATAAAATATTTTTTGTATCGCTGCAATGTCCATTCCTACTTATTCCAGCTGTTGTACTATGGATGCTCCTGTCCGGACGTTCCACGTTCCAATATGTTCATAGTCCTTATCCATTGCGGTTTCGTTTTTCCATATGTATCCGTTTGATTCCGAGGCATGTCTGCAGTTTTCATAACAGGCTGTTTTTTACAAGGGTAGGTTGTTGGCCTTTCGCTTAATCCCCCTCCTTTATCCTGGCTTGGGACCGGCATTGATAGTTTCAGGGCTACTTCACTGTCCCTGTTAGCTTTAATAAAAAGCGGTTTACAGGATTCTGCTGGTGGCACATTAAACATGACTTGTATTACCTTCTTTTGAGCTCTGAATGTTTTATCGAAATATGCAGAAGAACCCCAAAAAAATTAACCCATATTGAAGGGTTGACTGCACTAAACCATAGTATAATAGTTTCGGAACATATGTTATAATTTGTCTTAGATTTCTCATGATATAACAGAGTGTACTTAACTTCGATCTCACTTTATTCACGATTGGTTCCCAAGTAAGTTTTTAATCCAAAACTATTCCCAAGAATTTCATTACCTCAATGTTCTGAATAAATTTATTGTTAATGTGCAATTATAGATTGTATTTGGGAGTCACATTCTTCGGTTGTAGGTTTTCATTGCATTCAACGCAAGGCCATTTTCTATACAGTATTCGCTAAGTTCACAAGACGCTATGTTAGAATTGTCTAAAAGTTCTTCAAAACTAAGGTGAGGCATAACAAAATTGGTGTTATCAGCATATTCAATGATCTTGCCAGTAGTAACACAACTTTTACTGATAATTAGTAGAATTATGATTAATTTTAAATGTGTATTTGTTCCGTGTATAATGAGAAGGGACATTAAAAAGTATTTTATGCACGATCGGGCGGTAAAGTTTAGATTATTATATATATATTTAGCGGGCGTAAAGTGCCACTTTTGCGCCCGTGAACTACTTTACCGCCCGCCGGTCGGTAAAGTGTAAATAGCGGGCGGTAATGGTAGTTTACGTAACAAGTCCCGAAAATGGTCTTTTACTGGACGAGTGGGCAAATTGCAGGGCGAGCCACAGGCGAGTCGTGCAAGCCTGCGAGTCCAGTAAAAGCACTTTTGGGACGAATTACGTAAAAACGTAAAATATTTTTTTTTTAACGGGCATTGTTGTACTATAAACTTCTTATTATTCAGTTTACATTTTTAATTCAAGAACTCTTTATTAACTAATTTTAACAATTTTTTTAACAATCGTTAATCGTTAATTTTTGGTTTACAAATATTCCAATAACAAATTCTCACAAATGTTTATTACCTTCTTTTCCAGGCACCATTTTTCAAAATTTGGTATGTTTGTTCATATCGTGTCCGTGACTTCGACGGTAATAAATCAAAAGTTGCTTGGGTGGCCGCCTTAACAATTTCATCCGGTATAATTTCATCTTCCATTAATTCACAATCAAATGCATCATTTTAAATATCCATTTTTTAATAAATTTCACGTTTTCAACTAAACGTTAGAATATGTCAAGTTATTTTGTTTTAAATATATACATAACTCGGTTACTATAGAAACCAATTGACCGCTATCTTAGACTAACTATTTTATTGTTTGTTTTATTAAAGATAGGCTGGAAAGTAAATAAAAATGAGTCCGGTAAAAGCTTTTACCGGACTCATTTTTATTTTCTGGCCTTGTCCGAAAAAATGAGATTTTCTGACCTAAAAATAAACCGGAAAGTACTAATTTCTGACCGGTTTTAAAAAAAGTAGTTTTTTATCTTAAATATTGAAATACTATCAACTAAACTGACAATGATTCCAAATAAAAATGGCCACCACCTTTTTTGACTTTGTTGCTAGGGTAACGGGAACATAGGTATATAGATTATTGTTTTAAAATATTATTTATAAGTTTTATTATTAAAACAATTGTGCTATTTTTTTAATAAATAATTATTAAAACGGTCGTGCATAAAAGTTTGTATGTATTTCGGGCATAAACAGCGTTTATGGACCTTACGTGTTAATAGCCCTCGCATGCGGCTCGGGCTCTTATTTACACGTTGCGGTCCATAAACGCTTGTTTTACGCCTTTGATACATAAATAACTATTATTTAAAATAGCGCTTGAGTCGATAAAATAAACTTGACATCTAAAAGTTGTCGTCTGTCAGACAAAAAATAATATTTAAATCTTTTTTAATTTGAAATTTTTTTTCTGAATTATGGTATAATTTTTTATCAATTCCAATCTAGTAATATAAGATTATATTGAGGATTTCATATAACAGTACGTATGCCATATATAGAGTTCGAATGGAATCCACACTTTTAAAATCATAACATACTCGCATTAAGAAGCCTAGTACTCTAGTCAACATCTTCAAAAACGTGAAAAATTAAAATAAAGGTCCTGAAAATATGAGCGATAGCGCATTGGATTCAGAATTACCTCTAGAAAGATGTTTTTGAAGGAAAAGTGTGCAGGCAAAAATTTGCAATTGTTATTAACAAAATAAGATGAAAAAAAAACAGATGTTTATGTTTTTGTTAATAACTCGAAAAATAATTATATTTAAGCGATTTTGAAAAAAGCTCGTTAAAGAGGAGGAAATTTCCGAATAAAAAGTCCGTCCTCCCGGAACTCTATCTCCATTATTTATAATTTTAATTTGACGTTGAAAATGGGGCTTTGAGCGGATTTTACGGCATACGCGCGCTACCGCTTAACGGTGTTTATCAGATAAAATATTTTTTTTATGACATAAAATGTTATTTTAAAAATTTGAAATAATTCCAGTATTTTCCTAACACTTGAAAGAATCTAAATCAGTTGGGAAAAACATTTTATCACTGTTTTTCAAAAAGTTATTCAATTGTTAATTAACAATAAATTTTTCCCTAATATCTGTTGACATAAACAATGGGATAAAAGGTATAAATAATTGGCCTAAAAATTTGAAACTTTGTGAAGCCCTTTTCATATGTATACTTTACAACAGCGATTCTCAAACTTTTTTTTACACGTACCACTTATATAAATTCTGCGTCAATCGCGTACCACCGTACCACATATTAAAAAAGTAGATAATAAAATTTACTATTTTTGGCAAAAATGTATTTATTTAAAAAATGTTACAAAATAAAACTTACAGTCTAACCCAGTATAAAAATTCAGTGAAAAGGATGGTTCTGCATAGCTACAACAAGTGAATCGATATCAGGAGCAATTGTGCTTAGTTTCATTCGTAAATTTGGATCAAGATTAAGTCTACTGCGAAATTTATTTTTCACTTGCAGCATAGCAGAAAATCTAGTTTCACAGAGGTAGGTGGTCGTAAAAGGAAGTAAAAATAACAATGCTTTTTTTGATAAGGCTGGATATTCATTTTTAATATTTAGCCAGAATTCGGCTAATTGTAATTTTGAAAACTCTATTTTCAAACCCCCATCACAAGATAGTTCTATTAAAGACTCTTTTTCATCCTGTTTTAAGGTTTCAGGAATGCTATCCAAAATAAATGGTTGTCGTATCCAAAGAAACTGAGCATAGTCTTCGTCAAAATATTCTTTAAAACTATCAATTAGCATTTGACAATGCTGTTTTATGTTAAAAATAAGATCATCTTTAATCTTTACTTCATGCTCAACCACAAAATTTTCTAAATTGGTAAACGACTGCAAGTCTTTGTTTGAAACGCTATTTTTCATCATATAACATTTCTTGATAAAAGCATTTATTTTGTCGTTTACAGAAAATCGATTATGTGATTTACCTTGTAAGCTTAAGTTTAGGTCATTTAATCGATTAAATATGTCTGTTAAGTAAGCTAGTGTTGTGAGCCACAATTCATCTAATAACCGATCACGCAATTCAAAATTGGTTTCCATTAAAAACACATGTACTTCAGAACGCAACTCGAAAATCCTGTTCAACATTTTTCCTTTTGATAACCATCTTACCTCTGTGTGTAGCAATAACTGAATATGACCACTTCCCATTTCAGAGCATAGTTTTGAAAATAAACGCGAGTTTAAGGCTCGAGATTTTATGAAATTGACTATCTGAACGGCTTCATGGAGAACATGTTTAAATTCATCGGGCATTCGCTTTGCTACCAAAGCTTCTCTGTGGATACTACAATGGATAAAAGTACAATTTTCTGCAACTAGTTTTACTTTGGCAGTTACACCTCCGTATTTTCCTGTCATGGCTCGGGCACCATCCGAACAGAAACCAACGCATTGTTTCCAGTCTAGTCCATTTTCCACAAAAAAATCATTGACTTTCTTGAATATTTCATCGGCAGTAGTTCGTTCCGTTAACGCCTCACAAAATAAGTACTCTTCTTCGATTTTGGTTTGAAATATGTATCGCACATAAACCATAAGCTGGGCATAGTTTGTTACATCTGTGCTCTCATCAAGTTGTATTGCAAAAAAAATACTATTTTTTATGCGGTTTACCAATTTTTCTTTAACATTTAATGCCATTATTTCAATCCTACGACGTACGGTATCATTGGATAATGGTATAATACTAAGCTGTTTACCTGCATTCTCCCCAAAAATACACGTTACCATATCTTGTGCTGCAGGCAGAACTAGTTCTTCACCGATGGTATGTGCTTTTCCACACTTCGCAATTCTTAAACTCACGAGGAAGGATGCCTCTACTGCTTTTTGGTTACAGCCAGTGAAATTCGACATTACTTTTTTTGTGCCTCTCATCTCCGTTAACTTCCGAACGAAGTAATCCTTAGGTTTATTTTCCAACACTGAATGTTTTGTATTGAAGTGGCGTTTTAAAAGCGAAGGTTTCATACACTGGTTAGAAAGAATTTCCAAACAGATTACACATTGGGGCCTTGGCTCACCATTTATATCCGTGAATGTAAATCCCATATTAATGTATTCAGGATCATATTTCCTAACCGCCACTTTTAGTTTTTTGAAAGAACTCTTTTTGTCATCACCCTGTATAGGCTCCGACTCTGAAGTGGAGCTCGATGGGCCGGGATTTTCAGATGTTCTGTTGTCTCTTTTAAGCCACTTATCCATTTTTTATATGCAAAAATTAGCACGAATCAGTAACAGCAAATTACTCGTTTCGACAAAACCAACCACAACGACTGACGACCACGAGGAAACTGATGACGTGAATCAAGGGCGCCGCCTTACAATTCACCGTGATTCCATTGTTGCCATCAATGAATAAGACATTACGCACCTGTGGTTTTAAACTCACAGCGTTGCCATGCACAACGTAAAAGATAACATTTGTTAGTAAATTTTATTAAAATTCTTCGTTTCTTCTAGTTTATAGAGTACCACCTCTAAGTGCTTTGCGTACCACCAGTGGTACGCGTACCACAGTTTGAGTACCAATGCTTTACAAGATACTGTGATAAATGTTTATAAAAGTTTATTAATTTGTTAATTATGATTTTTCATAACTATTGCAAAATATTGCGAAAAAGTCAAACAAAATACAGACTTTTTCCAAATAAATGCATGTAGTATCTAATAAACAATAAATACGAATTTGGTCTTAGTATTATTTGAAAGAGAAACTTATTGTCTATAAAAAACTCCTATATCCTTTATCATATCTCCAATAGTTTCAAAGATATATCATTTTTTTAATTGGCAAGTTATTTGGCGCTACAGTTAACGTGACGTATGATATTAGAAAGTATTATTAACAAACTAATAAACTTTTATGAAGATTTATCGCAGGATCTTGTAAAGTATACATATGAAAAGGGCTCCACGAAGTTTCAAATTTTTAGGCCAATTATTTATACCTTTTATCCCATTGTTTATGTCAACAGAGATTATGAAAAAATTTGTTAGTTAACAATTGAATAACTTTTTGAAAAACAGTGATAAAATGTTTTTTCTAACTGATTTAGATTCTTTCAAGTGTTAGGAAAATACTGGAATTTTTTCAAATTTTTAAAATAACATTTTAAGTCATAAAAAAATATTTTATCTGATAAACACCGTTTAGCGTTAGCGCGCGCATGCCGTAAAAGCCGCTCAAAGACCCATTTTCAACGTCAAATTAAAATTATAAATAATGGAGATAGAATTCCGGGAGGATGGACTTTTTTGTCAGAAATTTTCTCCTCTTTAACGAGCTTTTTTCAAAATTGCTTGAATATTAATATTTTCCGAGTTATTAACAAAAACATAAACATCTGTTTTTTGTCATCTTATTTTGTTAATAACAATTGCAATTTGTTGCTTGCACACTTTTCCTTCAAAAACATTTTTCTAGAGGTGATTCCGAATCCAATGAGCTATATATCTCATATTTTTAGGACCTTTATTTTAATTTTTCACGTTTTTGAAGATGTTGACTAGAGTATAGGGCTTTGTTTGCTTTTTTAGAGATATAGTCTATATGACAATCAAATAGAAGTTTAGAATCAAAGAAAATTCCGAGGTCATTTACCTCTGAAACACGATTTAATACTTCATTATTGATAGAATACTGATTCTCTAAAATGTTTTTGTTTTTAGAGATGATGATCCAATGACATTTTTTTTCAAGAAAGAGATTGTTGTTTTGGCAGTAAAGAGCTAACCATGAGCTAACCTATTCAAGTCTTGCTGAATTAGTAAATAATCAATGGCACTAGTAATTTTTAAAAATATCTTAAGATCATCAGCAAACAATAAGAATTTTGCAAGTTTAAAACAAGAGGAAATGTTGTTGATATATACTATAAATAGCAGAGGGCCTAGGTGAGAACCTTGGGGTACTCCTGAATTAATATTGGAGAGTTGAGAACGATACCTACCAAGGGAGACAGCCTGAGATCTGTTGCTAATATAAGATTTAAACCACCTTAATAAATTCCCATGAATACCCACACTAGCTAACTTTTTAAGCAATATACCATGATCAATCTTATCGAAAGCTTTACTAAAATCAGTATAGATAGCATCCACTTGTTCTCCTTTTTCCATTGTTTCTAGCAAATAATCTGTGTACAAGAATAAGTTAGATTCTATAGAACGATTTTTGACAAAGCCATGTTGCTCCTGAATAATAATTAGTTTGATGTCAGTTTTTAAACGGTCAGATATAATTGATTCAACAATTTTAGAAATAATGCAAAGTTTAGAAATAGGTCTACGACATATTTATTTCCAGATTTAAAAATCGGAACTACAAGGGCTCTTTTGCAGGAATTAGGAAAACATCCCTCACAGACAAACTTATTAAACAGAACGAATAGAATATCTGCCATTTCAATACGGCAGCTTTTCAAAAAACAAGTAGGCAGGTAAATTATCTATACCAGCAGCTTTATCTGGGAGTTTTAAGATTTTGTCCAAAATCGTTGATTTTGGAATTAAATAATGACCAATGGTGTCTTGTTTGTCATCAATATATACATTATTATTAATATTATTATTATTAGGAGGATTGAACACAGAATTAAAATACGATAAAATATTTGCGGTAATTGCATAAGTTTTGCCTTTCTTAGTTTTAATAAACTGCCATAACATTTTAGGGTTACTGGGAATTAAAGTTTCAATTTGCTTAAGATAATTTTTATTGTCGTGGTCAATCAAAAATTTAGATCGTCCACGTAGCAATTTAAATGTTAATAGTCAAGTGTCTCAATTAAAAACAAAGGAAAGGTCAGAAAATGTTTCTGTGGGAAAAATTCTGTCCATCGTGTAATAACTGTTGAAGATTCTCTCAGGACTCTGAATTATAATATAATTAAAACAATAACACATCTTGGTGAAAATAGCGACAGTTAAACGGAACTATGTATCTAACATGTAAAAATAATGTAAATATTAAGTACGTAGTATTTAATTTTGTTTATTATATAGGTTATTAGAATTTATTACTATTATAATTAATATAAACATAATACAAGACATATTATTAAAGTCCTGTTGTTGTAGATTGTTCTGGGATCGATTGGTCCAACGATCTTTCGTGTATAGTGTATATACCCTACTTCACACAGCTTTCTCAAAGCTCTCACTGCTCAGAACGTATTCTGTCAGCTCTCTCGTTGCTAAGTTGGATTCTTTACCTGAGTCCTCTCTATGATCAGTACGATCATTCTCGTAGTCTTTTCTCGTTAATTCTCTCCTCACGCTTTTTGCCTGCGCTCTCTGCAGATAAAATACGAGTTTTGAAGTGACAAATCTCCCGCAACACAGACACATATAAACTGTATTTAAATATTCTCGATAGCTTCTTTGTGGCATAATAACATCTATTTACTTCTTTATTTGGGGATCTTTTTGCCACTAAAATAAAAAATATAAATCAATATTTTGAAAATGACCCTTGCTTATTGATCTTGATGGATATGTCAAATTTGTCAAGGGTCGTCTTTTAAAATTGAAAATGCCTAACAGAAATGAAAATAATTTTTTTTAAAATGTTTCTGAGCTTTCGACAACCAAATCGGTTGTCGTTTTCAAAGGCATGAGCAGTAACAATTACATTATAAATTTGGTCATTTCCAATTAATGATCCCGGCCTTCCTAATTCAGTACGAATTAAAAGTCTTATGGAGGTACCAATTATTCCAGCTCAAATTCCAAATAGAAAGTATAAAGTTCCAATATCTTTATGATTAGGTAGTCGTAAATAATCATTTGTTCGATGAAGTAGCTGAGCCTAAGCAATAAACTGTAAATTTATTTACGAATTTAAATTCTTTCATCAAAATAGCCTTATATTCATTTTATGATAATAAATTGCAAATTTATAGGTAAATTATTTAATTTTAAGGCTTAGAGAATCCTCTCTATTTTTAACTTTGAAGGTTAAAGGTTTACTTAACCTAAATCCTTAAAGATAAAAGAAAATATTTGTACAGATAAATAATCTAAATAAGGTAATGAAATTAAAAAAGATAATTCTAGATGTTTTTTATTTATTATTAAAAATTAAAATTTCATCTGAGGTAAATATTAAAGTAGAGAATGTTAATCGAAGGTAGAAATATAGAGTTACCAAAGTTATAAGAATTAAAATAATTCTTAACCCGTAAGAATTATTAAAAACTAAGGTTTCGATTACTAATCATTTAGGCAAAAATCCTAAGAAAGGGGGTAGACCTCCTAATGAAAAAAAAAATATTAGGAAAAGAAGCTTTAATAATTTATTAGAATTAAGACTAATAGAAATTTGAGAAGAAAGAAAGATATTAAGCTGTGAAAAAATTATAATAATAGAAATATTGATAGTTGTGTAAATAGAAAAATAGATTCCTCATAAAGTTTTTATATTGTTACGTTTATTTATTGTGATGTATCGTTAAAGTGAATTTAAACTCGTTTTATATTTTAAACGGTTTATTACTTTAATACACAGGTTTAAACTTCTATTAGGCCAAAGATTCTCTAGTACGTCAGTTATCTCTCAATGTTCTCAACAAGACTGATTCTTTTGTTCCAGCGCAGTTGCCACGTCTAATTTTTATATCCCTACATTACACCCCCTTTTGTTAGATTTAAAAATATTATTTTATTACTTTACTGGATTATCTTTAGCCTTTACAATAAACATAATAAAAATAATACTAACAATAAGAAAAAAAAACCAATAATCTCATTATAAACAGTATTATTAAATAATCTCATTATAAACAGTATTATTAATTATAAAACAAAGTCTTTAAGCTTGCTAGGCTTTTTCTTTACCCTACTACTTCTTTTTATATCTTCATCATGAATTTCCAAAGATCTAGGCGAAATTGGTTGATTCATATTTGAGTTTTCTGATGTTGAAGGTATATTTGGATTTATTAAAATCGTTTCATTATTATGTGAATTTGCTAAAGTGGCTTCGCCTAATTCTTTGGTGGTATCTCCTGTCTTTTCTTCACTCTTTTTAGTTGTTTTCTTGTCTTTCTCTCTTGCTATGTTCTTTGTTACATTTAATTTGATCTTCTGCTTTTCAGTTTTCTTTGGATTCGTTTCTATTATTTCTAAATTATCCTTCTCTTCTTCTGTGTCTGTCTGTTCATTTATCGTTGATCCTCTATGAATCTGGTTTGTGTGTCTTTTCCATAATTTATTGTCTTCTAATCTACAAAGATATGTTGTTTTGCCTATTCTTTTCTCTATTTTTGCTTTTGTCCATTGTCTTTGGTTAACATTTCTGTAATCAGCTACAAATACCTTCTCATTTTCCTTAAATTCTCTCTCCTTTCCTCTAAAGTTCTTTATCTGTCTTCTTTGTGCTTTTTTGTGATTCTCATCAATTCCTTTATTATTTCTTTCCTCATCTTCTGTTCCTTTCATAATAGTCTCTTTTAATATAGTTGCTCTATTTCTAATATCTCTATTTAACATTAATTTCGCAGGTGTTTCTTTCGTTGTGATATGTTCTGTTGTTCGGTACGCAAATAAAAATTCTGTCACTATCATATTTATACTTTTGTTTTTGTTTCTAGGATCGGCTAATCTTGCTTTGATATTGTTTTTGATTGTCTTTACAAAATGCTCTGCGGCACCATTAGATTGTGGATGTCCAGGTGGGGAAGTTATGTGTTTTATATTATTTCTTTTAAAGAATGTTTGTATATTTTCTGCAGTAAATTGTGTCCCATTGTCTGTAACTACAACCTTTGGTATGCCGAATCTTGCACACGCATCTTTTATTTTCTCTTCTGTTTCAGCTGATGTTATTGTCTTCATTATGTAAGCTTCTGTCCATTTACTATATGCGTCTACCATCACCAGAATCATTTTTCCTTGAATTGGTCCCAATAAGTCCATGTTTATGCGATTCCAAGGTTCTCTTTCAATTTTCCATGGTGTTAAAGTTGCCTTCGGAGGTGCAGGTTTATCTTTCATACAATATATACAATCTGCACACGTTCTCTCAATCTCTTTATCGATATTAGGCCAATATACAAACGATCGAGCAACGTTTTTGGTCTTTACCATCCCAAAATGATCTTGATGTAATTCTTGTAACATTTCTTTACGTAATATTTTCGGAATTACTATCCTATGAGCCCAAACTAAAATTCCATTATCTATAAATAACTCTTCTCTACGATTATAGAAATGCTTTAGTTCTTCTGACATTTGTTTCCATTTATTTTCTTTTAAATTTCTAATTACTTCCCGTAATGTGTCATCTTTCCTTGTTTCTTCTCTAATGATATCAATGTTTATAGGGTTTTCTTCTAAGGAATTTATAAAATTTATAAAATTATCTAATCCGTTGCATTCCTGTGAAATATAATTGATTTTTATAGGAGCTCTACTCAAATAATCTGCAATAATATTTTGTTTACTTTTTATATATTCTATTTCATAATCGAAACTGTTTAAATATGCTGCCCATCTTTGCATTCTCGTTGCATGCATTTGTGGAATTCCTTTTTCTGGATGAAATATTGTTATTAGTGGTTTGTGGTCGGTCCTAATCTTAATCTTTTTTTCATACAAAAATTGATAAAATTTTACTAAACCAAAATAAATGCTTAAGCTTTCTAAGTGTATTATTGGATAATTTTTTTCTGCAGGCTGTAAAGTTCTTGAAGCACATGCTATTATCTTCTCTTCATTATTTGGAGTAACTTGTGAAATTACGGCTGAAATCCCTGTCATACTCGCATCACATGTTAATATTATCGGAAGGTCTGGGTTGAAGTGTGTTAATATCAGTTCCGCTGACAAAATATCTTTAATTTCAATAAATGCTTTGTCACATTTTTCATCCCACTTAAATTCTGAATTTTTATTTAATAAATTATATATTGGTTTTAGAATAGCTGCTGCGTTTGGAATAAATTTCGAATAATAATTGATCATACCTAAAAATGACCTAACTTCGGTTAAATTTTGTGGTCTAGGAGCTTCTTTAATCGCTTTCACCTTCTTACTACTCGTCTTCAAACCTTCTTTTGTAATTGTGTGACCTAAATATTCAATTTCCTGCTTAAAAAATTCGCATTTGTTAATGTTTAATGTTAATCCCGCTCTTTTCAATCGTTCTAAAACTGTAATTAATGTCTTTAAATGTTCTTCCACGTTTTTACCAGTTACTATTATATCATCCAGGTAATTTGCACAATTTGGAATGTCTTTTAGTAATTCTTCTATATGTCTCTGAAAAATAAAGCTAGCTACTTTAATTCCAAAAGGTAGTCTATTGACTGCATATAATCCTTGAGGTGTACTCCATGTTAAAATTTTAGCTGACTCTTCATCGACTTCGAATTGATTATAGGCTCTCCCTAAATCTAGTTTTGTATAATGAACGCCTTCATATAACTTTGAGAAAATTTCTTCTGCCCTTGGCAGCGGATACTCCATATTTTCCAAAAATTTATTTACTGTAACACTATAGTCACCGCATAATCTTATCTTACCATTTTCCTTTAACACCGGCACCAATGGTGTTGCCCATTCTGAAGTTTCTATTCTTCTTATAATCCCTTCCTTTTCTAAATGATCAATTTCTTCAGATACCATTTTCTTGAAAGCTAAAGGTACAGGTCGTGCCTTTCTAAAGATAGGTACTGAATTCTGTTTTAAATGAATCTTAATTTTACCCAATTTAAACTTACCCGTTTCTTTTGTCATTACCTCTGGAAAACTTTTTATGATTTTATCAATTTCATTGTTTACCTGATCAATCTGGTTTACTAACCCAAATCTAACATCAAAAGCTTCTAACCAATTTCTACCAACGATCTTTGGACCTCCATTTTCAATAACATAAATTTGAATACATCTAATTTTGTTTTCATAACTCATTTCTACCTTAAAATAACCTAAAGGAGTAAACATTGAATTATTATAACTTTTTAAAATAATTTCTGATTTTATTAATTTATGATGTCTAAAATATTTGTTAAATTGTTCATAGTTAATTGCTGTGATCGTACTACCGCTATCAATATGAAATATATGCTCTTTATTTTCAATTACAACCCTAACTTTATATTTATTATCAAATTCACAAATGTTAAAAATTTCACAATTAAAAGAATGTAATTTAGTTAACTGATTTTTAGATTGATTCTTATTAATAATGGTATTATCATTGTTATTTACTACATCAAAACTATTGTACCAACACTCTTCAATGTTTTCATTACTATTACTAGACATTTCACTATTTGAATCTCTATGATCTGAATTAATATAATTAATTTTCGCTTTATAACATACCTGGGCTAAATGTCCTTTCTTTTTACATATTGAACAATTATAATTAACATATTTACAATCACCTTTGTGGAACTTTCCGCAAACTTTACAATTTGGTTTGTTTTGGTAGCCATTTTTACCACTTCTGTCAAATCTTCTCTCATCCTGACTCGATGTTGTCGGTTCATTTTGGGTGTTGCCAGGTCTCCTTCTGTCATATCTTCTTTCATCTTGATACGATGTTGTCGGCTCGTTTTGGTTGTTGCCTCGCCCAGAGTGACGGTTATAATTTGAATGGTCCCTATTATCATTTGGTGCCCTTGTTGCCATATTTCTCTTCATTTGATTATTTCGACTTCTATCATTTTTCATAAAATTTATACTTTCTTTATTCTTATCGTCCTCCTTCTTTATAGCAATCTCTAATAGATCTTTTAATTCCATGTTTTCGTCCTCTTCACATAATCTATCTAGGATTTTTCCACTTTTCATTCCAGTGATAAACTTTTCTTTTATAAATAGTGTTAAGTTTGAACCGTAGTTGCAATGTATAGCTAGACTTCTTACTCTTGCATACCATTCTGCTACACTTTCGGTTTGAGTTTGTTGAGCCTGTTGGAACTTTCTTCTTTCTCTCCAAGTTACTGTTCTTGGGCAAAATTGCTGTTTTAACATGTTTGATAAATCATCGAACGATTTTGTATTAGGTGGATCTGGGTAGCATAAGTCTCTTAATAATTTATATATATCACTGGGTATGTTACTTAATAAAGTAGCTACTTGATTCTCCTTTTTGGTACCATTTGCCTTAAAATATTCGGATAATTGCTCACTATACACTATCCAGTCGTCTGTTTCACTATTGAATTGTTGGAAAGTTTTAACACCGGTCGCCGCCATCTTCTCTTCGCTCGGTAACCACGCTGTCCTTTCTCTTTAATTCTTCTATCTTCAGTTTAACTTTTACCTCGTCGCCAATTGTGATGTATCGTTAAAGTGAATTTAAACTCGTTTTATATTTTAAACGGTTTATTACTTTAATACACAGGTTTAAACTTCTATTAGGCCAAAGATTCTCTAGTACGTCAGTTATCTCTCAATGTTCTCAACAAGACTGATTCTTTTGAATCTTTTGTTCCAGCGCAGTTGCCACGTCTAATTTTTATATCCCTACATTACATTTATTTTCACAGTTTATTATTTAATTTATTTATACAACTAATACACTTAATTTATGTTATAACACAATTTATTTACAATATACTAATTTATATGAACACTGAACACTGATTTATATAAACACTTATTTACTTATACTCAACTCAAAAACTAAACTGAACTATATTTCAAAATAAAAGTCTATTTATATGCGCTTCATTGCTTCGAGTAATTGCTCGAATATTCGTGAAAGCGTAGATCTTTCTATTAGTCCCATGCATTAAGCTTCTTGTACAATCGGGAACATTCCCGTCATTTGACGCGTCGCCTGTTTGTCGGACTCGCCCATATGGCCAACCAGGACAGAGCCGGAGTCGCATTACATTGCCCCCTCCTTAAGAGATAGTTCCTCCTGGAACTAGAGCTGAATGGGAATGATTGTATCTGCAGTCGGATCCTCTTCTACAATTTCCAGTTGTATAAAAAAAACAAGGGACGGTCTTCGTTGTAAACTGGACACTGGGCGAATGGCTGCAAACCAATACTTGGACTTCGGTATCTTGAAAGATTACTTCCACCATGTTTCGAATGACCCTCCAGTCTAACTCCTTACACTCGATCTTTGGCATTGCTATATTCTGTATATTGGACTCCAGTACGTGTTCCCTCAAGCTAAGTAAAGATTCCCATACATCTTGATAAGTGGGTCGGTCGTGATAGGTGTTCTTTGTCACTAGATAGAAGAGGTAACGTGATCCATCTTGGAGTCTCAAAGCTTTTCCGGGGGCTGGCAATTGGCTTTGCAGTTCTGATAGTCGACCAAACTTTTTTCGGAAAACGGACGCTAATCCTCGGGCGTCGCTGATACTGGCAGGAATATTATGGACCAACGAGCAGTCATCTGGAAGCGTGAACAGGTCTTGATGTTTCTCAATAGTTACGCCAAATCTTGCTTTCCCGGTACCCCCATAAGCACCCATAAACTCATCGAAGGCAAAATCAGGAGTCTCTTGGAGTCGATTTACATCTTCTTCTTGGTTATGATCTCCTTCAAACGGTGCCAGCCGGTTTCCATGTACCACTTTCGGTTTTCCATTTGGAATCTTACTTATTCGGTATATGACATCATTGATTCTTTTCTTAACGATGTATGGACCTTCCCAAGACGTTTGTAGCTTCGGCGAGTAACCCTTCTGTCTTCTTGGGTTATGAAGCCAGACTTTATCTCCTTCTTCGAAACATCCTTTCGTGGCTTGAGTATCATACCGTTTCTTCATTCTATCACTGGCAATTTGAAGATGTGAGCGAACCAGTTCATGCATGTCGTCCATTTTCCTTCGTAACTGGATCACATAATCTTCTCCAGCTATATCTTCTCCAGGTCGGCATCCAAACTCAAGGTCGCATGGTAGCCTCATCTCTCGTCCGAACAAGACCTTTGCTGGTGTTTGGCCTGTTGTTTCATTGACTGCGGATCGGTAAGCCATCGCGAAAAGCGAAAGGTATTGATCCCAATTCCGCTGGTGGTTGGACACTACTTTTGACAGATACTTTCCAATGGTCTTATTCATTCTTTGTACCATTCCATCTGATTGTGGATGTAATGCTGTAGTTCTTGTTTTCTTCATTCCTAGAGTATCGCAAATTCCTTGGAAAAGCTGGCTTTCGAAATTTCTACCTTGGTCGCTATGAATCTCCAAGGGTACTCCAAATCGACTGATAAATTCTCTTATTAGGACATCTGCAACAGTTGTGGCCTCTTGATTTGGAATGGCGTAGACTTCTACCCACTTCGTGAAATAATCCATAACCACCAACATGTACTTATTTCCATTCTCAGTCGTCGGAAATGGTCCAGCAATGTCTAAAGCAATCCTCTCGAATGGGCTACCGACGTTGTATTGTTTCATGGGAGCTTTCCTTTTTCGCTGCGGTCCATTACTCGCAGCACAGATGGTACACTTCTTACACCAGCTCTTCACATCATCGGAACTATTCATCCAATAAAACCTTTCCCGTACTCGTTGAAGGGTTTTCTTAACACCGAGATGACCTCCTGACGGACTGTCATGTAACTGTCGGAGTACTTCAGCCACTCTAGTTTTTGGAATAACTAACTGCTTTCTGATTTCTGAACCATCATCATTCTCGAGTACTCGTTTCAATAAGTCTTCTTCCAGGATGAAAGAGTTCCACTGAGCCCAATAGGATTTAAGTACTGGACAGAATTTTGACACTTCTTGCCAAGTAGGTCGTCGATCTTCTCTCTTCCATTGGCGCATTTTCTTTAAAACAGGATCATTTTCTTGTTCCTCTCTAATTTTAGTCGGTGCCCAGTAATCGTTAACTACAATTGTTCGTAGTATAGCAGTTTCTTTGGATTCTGTCTTGTTGCAATGGGAGCAATCTGCTGGGCACGGTCTTCTGGAAAGAGAATCGGCGTTTCTATGGCTTACTCCAGCTCGATGTTCGATCCTAAAGTCGTACTCTTGTAACCGTTCGATCCACCTGGCAATTTGACCTTCAGGGTGCTTGAATTGCATTAACCATTTAAGGGCTGCATGATCGGTCCGGATTAAAAATTTTCTTCCATAAAGGTATTGATAGAAGTGTTCCACGGACTTCACAACTGCCAGAAGTTCTCTTCTCGTAACGCAGTAATTCCGCTCAGGTTTAGAGAGCACTTTACTAAAATACCCCAGAACCCTTTCTTGCCCATCTTGAATCTGAGAAAGAACTCCTCCAATTCCTACATTACTGGCATCGGTAGCTAAAATAAATTCCCCCTCTGGTTGTGGGTAGCCCAGTATCGGTGCTGTTGTTAAATGCTTCTTTAGAGTTTCAAAGGCCGTTTGACAGTGGTCATCCCAGCAGAATTCTCTTGCTTCTTCAGTAAGTCGTGTTTATGGCTTAGCAATATCTGCAAACTTCCTTATGAACCTTCGATAGTACGTGCATAACCCAAGAAAACTTCTTATTTGATGTTTATCGGTTGGTTGTGGCCAATGCTTGATGGAAGCAACTTTGTCGTTATCTACAGCCACGCCTTCCTTGCTGACAACATGACCCAGGTACTTAACTTTATTTTGGAATAACTGACATTTCTTGGGGTTCAACATCAGTTGGGCAGCTTGAAGTCTTTTAAAAACATCGTCTAAGTTCTTTAGATGATCTTCAAATGTCTCTCCCAAGACATGTCTTCCAAGATAACCCTCTCAATACATTTTCCATAAGCCTTTCAAATGTCGCAGGAGCATTACATAGTCCAAATGGCATGACATTAAATTGCCATAATCCGGAACCGGTGGTGAAGGCTGTCTTTTCCTTGTCTACTGGGTCCATTTCTACCTGCCAGTAGCCAGATTTCAAGTCTAAGGTAGAGAATAATTTACTTCCAGCCAAAGTGTCCAAGGTGTCGTCGATTCGAGGCAGAGGATAACTGTCCTTCTTGGTAACATTGTTCAACTGACGGTAGTTTACACAGAACCTCGTAGTTCCATCCTTTTTCTTAACCAAGACTACCGGAGAGACCCATGGGCTGGTAGAAGGTTCTATCACCCCGTCTTCCTCCCATTTCTCGAACAATCCTTTCAGCTTCCTCTCTCTTTGCCTGCGGTAATCTTCTAGCTGTTTGACGAATTGGCTTGGCATCCCCTGTGTCAATTTTATGCTTCACTGTAGAGGTTCTTCCTGTCTTACCTCCTTTTGGCACAAAAATGTTCCGATATTGATGGAGAAAGTCTTTAACTCTTCTTTTCTCTATTCGATTCAGAGATGGACCAGCAACTGCCACCATGTGTTCGAACTTGTCGTTGGAATTATCCGGAGTGGCCGTCTGACGAATTATGGACGATACTGGTACACAGGTTCCAATTCTGGTATCTTTCTTGATTGTAATAGGGTGCTCATTGATGTTAATAATTCGTACCGGAATTTCTCTAGCAGAAGTAACCAATCCTTTTCCGATCAAAATTCCTCGACCGACGTCTTCATCATGGTTCAAAGGTTCCATCATGGCAGGTGTTCCTGCATCAACAGTTCCTTGAAGACGTGCCACTACGATAGTTTCACTTCTACCAGGTATCACAGTATCCTCTTCTAGAGCTGCTGGCACGGTTCTGTCCTCATACGGATGAAGGAATACTTCTTCGGCACCCACTTTAATAACTCTGTTTTTGAAATCCAGCTGGAAACCATGTAAGTTCATCACGTCCATTCCTAATATCACATCTTCCTCGATATCAGCGACAATGACAGTATGCGTGAACTTTTCTGTACCAATTCCTATTTGAACTTGGACTTCCCCATGGATGTTAGCTCTTTCACCTGTGGCGGTCCGTAGCCGTAGCCTTGTTGGTAGAAGTTTCTTGCTGCTACTTATAGTTGTTGGTCGTATAATGGTCCTGGTCGCTCCAGTATCTATCAACAGTGTATACTTTTTACCATTTACTTCACCGTCTACATATACACTGTCATCGCGACATTTCAGAGAGGCTATGAGTATGAGAGGGTCTTTTAAAAGGTTACGGGTCGAAGCTGCCCCCTCTAGGCCGACCCGTTCTAGTTTTCCTGTGGAGTTGTTTCTCGATTTGCATTGGCCACTGGACGTTTACATGATTTGATGAAGTGTTCCATTTCGCCACAATTGTAACACACGCGGGGCCTCTTCTTTTTGTTTTCAGCAAAGTTCTTCATCATGTTAACTAATTGGTCCAATTTATTTTCGTCTTCTTCGTCTTTTACAGACCTTACTTTACTGTATCCCCCACAAGCCTTCGAAGCCGCTTCATACTCAAGCGCAGCGGACAAGACATCGACTAAAGTTTTGTGACGGGCTAAACGAAGAGTCTTGTTCATTTCAGGATCACGGAGCCCATCAAGAAATGCTTCTACTGCTAAACATTCTATCATTCCTTCATCAGCTGCAGGATAGGCAAATCTGACCAACCTGGCAATATCTACTTCATATTCCTGAAGGGTCTCTTCTCGCTTCTGTTTTCGTATCTTCAACTGTGACCGGTGCAAATTCTCCAGATGTTCATGACCATATCGCATGTTTAATCTCTTCTTAAGTTGTTCAAAGTCATCCGTCTCTTCCACCGGTATAGTCTGAAGAACGTCGCAAGCATCTCCTCTAAGAGCGATCGTGAGATTTACAGCCTTTTCTTTTTCTGACCATCCGTTCGCTCGTGCAGCTGTTTCAAACTGTTTAAGGTAATTTTCCTATGACATTTTTCCATCAAAGGTTGGGGCTTTAATGCGGACCGAACTTTCACTGCTTTCCAGTTTTGGTTTTTGTTCCACTTTACAGCTTGTCTTTTCTTCATCATTTTTCTCTTTTGATTCTTCCACACTAATCCTTTCTCCCTTTCCCATTTCTTCCATTTTTCGTTCGATCTCTTTTATTTTCTCCTCGAATGAAGTCATCTCAGAAGAGACTTTATTTTCTAAAGAAGCAACTTTAGTATCCAAAGATGAAATTTCAGAAGAAACTTTATTTTCCAAAGAAGAAATTTCAGAAGAAACTTTATTTTCCAAAGAAGAAATTTCAGAAGAAATGTCTGTTTTCAGAGAAGACATATCGGTAGAAACCTTATTTTCCAAAGAAGATATTTCAGTAGAAATATTTTTTATAGAAGACATCAATGATGAAGTATCGTCAGCAAATAAAAACTCCTCCGGGTCTAATCCTTGATCAACTATCGCTTGTCTAAGTCGCTCCACCAACTCCGACTTCTTTCCTGTAGTGTCCAATTCACGGTCTTCAAGTTCCCGACGCAAGTCTGCCACTTTTAAATCACAAAGTTTTTTCGACATTTTTCTACACTATTTATTTACACTATCCCACTTCTGACACCAATGTTACGTTTATTTATTTTCACAGTTTATTATTTAATTTATTTATACAACTAATACACTTAATTTATGTTATAACACAATTTATTTACAATATACTAATTTATATGAACACTGAACACTGATTTATATAAACACTTATTTACTTATACTCAACTCAAAAACTAAACTGAACTATATTTCAAAATAAAAGTCTATTTATATGCGCTTCATTGCTTCGAGTAATTGCTCGAATATTCGTGAAAGCGTAGATCTTTCTATTAGTCCCATGCATTAAGCTTCTTGTACAATCGGGAACATTCCCGTCATTTGACGCGTCGCCTGTTTGTCGGACTCGCCCATATGGCCAACCAGGACAGAGCCGGAGTCGCATTACAATATTTAATAATCTTGCTAGTATTCAGGCAATGTGATTGATTGAAGAATAAGCTAAAATTTTTCGTAATCTAACTTGATTAAATCCTATTAATCTACCAACTAATCTTCTAAAAATAATAATAATTGAATAGAATACAAAATTAATATTATACATTAATAAAATTATGGGAGCTAATTTTTGTCATGTAAAAATAATTAAATTATTTAATCAATTTAATCCTTCAGATACTTCTGGGAATCAAGCATGAAATGGGGCCGCCCCTAATTTAATAAAAATAGCAAAATTAAGAGTTATTATTATAGAATAATTTATATACTGTGGGAGAAAGTCAGATAAATTTAATCTTCTAATAATAGCAAATAAAATTAGAGAGGAAGCTAAAGCTTGTGTAGTAAAATATTTAATTATTGCTTCTGTTGGATATTGATTATTGGGAGATTTTATTAAGGGGATGATTCTTAATAAATTAATTTCTAATCCAATCCATATTCTAAATCATGAATATGCCGAAATTGTAATTAAAGATCCAAGGATTAAAGTAGTAAAAAAGAGAATTTTATAAGATTTAAAAATTAAAAAGAAAAGGAGTAAAACCTTTATAAGTGAGGTATGAGCCCAATAGCTTTTTTAGCTTTTCTTATTCTGTATTTTATTAAATATTTTGTCGCTAATAACCCTTGTGCTTACAGCGGATAAATAAAAAAAAAATAAAAAAAAAGATAAAAATTTTACTCTAGACTTCTATCTAGATAAATCCAAAGTAAAATTTGAAATACATTCATTTGGATTTAATAAAATGTGTGCTGTTTCTTTTAATTTTCTTTTTATAGAATTTTCTTCTTTACATAAAATTTTCGTTTCAGTCCATTTTATTTCGTGATTAAGAAAATTAAAAGCATGTTCACAAATCTTAGATTTATCTATATCTCCTTTTTTAAGATAATTTTTGTGTTCATTGAGGCGAACTTCAAGAGGACTTCCTGATTTCCCAATGTAGACTTTGCCACAATCACATGGTATACTATATACACAATTTTTTGTTTTTTGATCTAAATTAATTGGTTTTTGATAAAGGTGATCTAATTGTATTATTTGTTTGAAAAATTGTTCTTATATTAAAAGCATTACCAATTTTTTGAATTTTTTCAGAAATACCTTTTATATATGGAATTTTTGTTGTTTTTAAATTTTGTGTATGGTCAATTTGGTTATATAATCTCTGAGGGTTTTAAGTTTTATTGAAAGTTGATTTAATTAATTTTTCAGGATACCCATTATTCATTAAAACGGTTTTTATTGTTTCTTTTTCGTCTTTAAAAGAAGCAATATTTGAACATACTATTTTAGCTCTATCATATAAACTTTTTATAATTCCTTTTTTAACCGTCATACTGTGATTGGAATTAAAATTCAAATATCTGTTAGTATGTGTTTTTTTACGAAAAATGTTAGTATTAATTAAATAATCGGTCTCCTTCGTAATTAATATATCAAGAAATGGTAATTTCTCATCCTTTTCAATTTCAATAGTAAATTTAATAGAAGGTACTTTATTGTTAATATTTGCAAGAAATCTGTCTAATAAATTAAGATTGTAAGGCCAAATTGCAAAAACATCACCTACATATCTCCACCATATTTTTGGTTTAAAATTTGATGTTTCAATAAAATTCTTTTCAAAAAATTCCATATAAATATTACTTAATATTGGTAAAAGACAACTTCCCATTGCCATTCCTGTTTTTTGTTTATAAAAATTATCTTTACATTGAAAATAAGTTGATTCGATACACATAGTTAACAATTCCATAATGGTATCTACGCATAAAGTTGTTCTTTGATTTAAGTTATTATTTTCTAAAAATTGTTTGACTATTTGTAACGTTTTATCAACAGGTACGTTTGTAAAAAGGCTTACAACATCAAAACTTACCATAAGATGATTTTTATTTATATTAATGTTTGATAATTTTTCTAAAAAATGTTTATTGTTTTTAATGAATGAGTCAGTGTTATTAGATAAAGGATTGATGATATTAAGTAAAAATTTTAATCATTTACTGAAAGAAGAATTTATTGAACTTACAATTGGACGGAGTGGTATTCCTTCTTTATGAATTTTAGGTAAACCATAAAAATGAAATAAGTACAGAATTAGATGCAAAATTAAATTAGAAAAAGATATTAAAATAAAACAAAATCTATCATCATATGAATTTAAGGCTCTAAATTCTTTAAAAAAATATGATGAAATAAAAATTTTACCAGCAGATAAAGGAAATGCTACAGTTATCTTAAATACAATAAACATAAAAACGAATTGAATGACTAACAAAGAAGACAACTAACTCCACATTCTAGTAAACCACCTCATTCGGTCAATTCTATGGTAACCGAGTTTTGTATAAATTTAAAACTATAAAATAACTTGACATATTTTGACGTTTAGTTGAAAACGTGAAATTTATTATAAAATGGATATTTAAAATGATGCATTTGATTGTGAATTAATAGTCCAAGATCCCGGAGCCGCCAGACCTTCCTTATTTTCTAACTCTCAAAATTATAAGAAATGTGTGGGGTAATGTATGCTTAAGCACCTATGCATACCCGCTAACTTGATAACCGGGCCCTTTTGCAGGTAACAGGTAAGAAAGGTACATAAAAATAAAGCTTACTTTCCTTAAATTCTAACAGCTGGTTTTTGGATATGTTTTACTAAATATTGTACGAAATCATAATCCAATATTGCCAGACACCTCATGTGGGCGGTTACTCCCGCCAGACGCTTTAAAGTTGCATAAAAAATTATTGCATTTTTCTTATTTTCTAACTCCTAATTTTTATATATGATGTTCATGGGAGTATTTTAATACCTTTTGTATGCAGCCAGACCAACCCCATGGGCCAATCACCTGCCCAGACGCGTTAAAGTTATCCTGTAAGTGTAAGCGCGACAGCATTATCTATGCGCTTGAGTGCGAGTGAGATGTACTCTGTAGATTGATTTCTCACTTTCAAACTCATGGACTATTTTGTTTATACGTATGCACGTAGCATCTGCTTTCGCGCTTTTGACCGCGCAGGCATTATATTGCTATATTGAAGTTTTATGTTATTTTTTTGATTTTGGTTTTGTTAAGTTTTTAGTAGATTTATATCTACTATTCAGCTGGTTCGCAAGTCACGACTTCGGGAAAATTTCACTACAGTTTTTCGTTTTGGGCCCCCCTGACCTCAAAAACACCTTCCGTTCAAAAGTTTATATATATATATGTATATATATATATGTATAGTTCCGATATAACGAAATCTGTGGACACGATAGCGGTCGCATTTCTTAACGGATCGAAATGAAATTTGGTACAAAAATCAATCGTCCAAAAATCTCGGTCGAGTTCGTTAATGGGCCAAATCGGTAAGGCCGTTTGGGCGTGACATTAAATCAAAATGGAAAAAAATTCGTAACTTTTTTACTTCACCCTGTACAAAAAAATGTTACAGGACTTTTTTGTTTGTCTTAAAGAGACCTACAACTTTTATCTAAAACATTTTTTTCTAAAACATATACTTTTAATATATTCAATTAATATAAATCTACTGATGCGCCTGGCTTACCAAGGGCCATTTTTTTGGTTTTGATGAGTTTTGATATAAATATATATTTTCATAAAAAATTAATTAATTAATTACAGAATAATCAATTCGATGAAATCCAAATTATAAGAATTTGATCTCCTAAAAAATTTGTTTTTTTAATGTAAATTGAGAAAAAGAAAATGCATTTTTTAATGGTGAAATGCTGAAGCTATTTTAATTAATTTTTATGAAATAGTATATTACGCTAAAAGGGGCAAAAGTTGAATTTTCGGCCCTGCACGTCATAATGCCCGAGGCGAAAGCCGAGGGCATCATGACGCGCAGGACCGAGATTTCAACATATAAACAAAATAGTCCATGAGTTTGAAAGTGAGAATCGCATAGATAATGCTGTCGTGCTTACACTTACAGGATAACTTTAACGCGTCTGGGCGGGTGATTGGCCCATGGGGTTGGTCTGGCTTCATACAAAAGGTATTAAAATACTCCCATGAACATCATATATAAAAATTAGGAGTTAGAAAATAAGAAAAATGCAATAATTTTTTATGCAACTTTAAAGCGTCTGGCGGGAGTAACCGCCCACATGAGGTGTCTGGCAATATTGGATTATGATTTCGTACAATATTTAGTAAAACATATCCAAAAACCAGCTGTTAGAATTTAAGGAAAGTAAGCTTTATTTTTATGTACCTTTCTTACCTGTTACCTGCAAAAGGGCCCGGTTATCAAGTTAGCGGGTATGCATAGGTGCTTTATCATACATTACCCCACACATTTCTTATAATTTTGAGAGTTAGAAAATAAGGAAGGTCTGGCGGCCCCGGGATCTCAGTCTATAATGGAAGATGAAATTATACCACATGAAATTGTTAAGTCGGCCACCCAAGCAGGGTTTGTTAAAAAAATGTTAAAATTAGTTAATAAAGAGTTTTATTTGGAATAATAAAAGTAATAAAAAACTCTCTGTTTTTTATATATAACTTTCACTTTAATTAAAAAATCTTTAAAATGACATGTTTCGCTGAACTAGCATCATCAGATTGACATATTATAAAGTTACATTTTGTTTATTTGTATCTAACTATCTGATGTTGATTAGGTAATATTAAGGCTAGATTAGGTATGGAAGTAATTAGATATAACAATATTAAAGCCTAGATGTTATTAGCCCTAAGGGATTATCCTGGATGTATCTCCCTCTAAGATCAGTATAACTGTGCAATGATATAGGAAAACCAGGAAAAAACTATATCTGCTGATCTTTACAATAACTTAATATATTTGTATTACAATTATATCTTATCTATGTATAAAATGAAGACTCAATCAAAGTAAACAATTTAATAGTGGAGAATTTCTAAGATTAATTTGTTCATTAACAACTTTAAATTGTGGATCTGCTAGATGTCTTTTTATCTCAAGTTCTTCAAGGAAATCTAAATTTTGTTTTTTATTAGAAATGTGTAGTATTTGGATGTTATTGTTATGTAACAGTGAAGTTGGATGTTCAAGTAGGTGTTTTGCATAATTTGACTTATCTGGTTGTTTTAATCTATATGCTCTTAAGTGTTCATTGAATCTTATTTCAAATTTTCTTTGTGTTTGACCTATATATATGGCATTACATTTTGGACAATTAATTTTGTAAACACCAGATTTTTTTAAATTAGGTAATTTTGATTTCACATTTAATAATTTTGTACCAACATTATTTAGTGTTTTAAATGACATTAATGTTGATGTTGCTGAAGATATTATTTTTGAAATTGTATTGGAAATACTTCCACAATATGTAATATTTTTATAGCTTTTAATTTCTTTAGTTTGTTTAGGAAATATTAGTTGTAGTGACATTTTTTGTTCTTTCTTATTAAGGTAGTTCCACCGCGACAGTCCAGTCAAAAAGTTTCGGAATCGCACTATCGTTAAGCACGTTTGTTTGCACTATGACTGTACGTTAAATTTTTTAACGTGTGTGTACTTCTATTCTTTAAACGTAAACACATCTTCTGTGAAATATCATTCCGTTTGGAAATGTGGCAACGTTGCGTTATTATTCTTATTTCTCCCATTGACATATGTCAAAGATTTATCCTAACCACTGAAACTTACTTGCTATATTTTATTTATGTAAATAATTATGGGTGATCGTATTCGTCATAAAGGAAGATTTATTAAAAAGAAAGTTCTCGATAAAAAATTAAAAATTAAAAATGTTCTACAAGAAAAAAGAAAAGGTAACGATGATACCAGTGAAACAAACCTATGCGAAGGCATTCGTTTAGTGGATTTAAAATTTTTAGGCAAAAAATTAAAATGTGTACAATGTTATGAAGTACTCAGCCTAGAAAATATTGTACATGAACAGCAGTTAGGGTTGAATTCAATCTTAAAAGTAAAGTGTGCAAAGTGTGAGACGATATCAGTAGTTCCAACGGGTAAAAGTCATAACGTAGCTGGTATTCAATCAAAACATTCTGACATCAATACAGGCGTAGTTCTTGGTAAGTTCAATAAATATTCAATCTTTATTAATATTTTATAAGAAAAAAAATAGATCACTTGAATTTACTTAAAAACAAAAATAATTAAATGTATATAAGTAAAAGTTTTAATCCTAGTAAAAATATATTTTTACAGGTGCTGTACACGCTGGCTATGGCTGCTCTGGATTGAACAAAATATTGGCATGTGCTAATATTCCGACAATATCGCCACAATTATTTAAAAGATACGAAAGGGAAGTTGGTCCTGCAATCGAAGAAGCTGCTAAGGAGAGTTGTAAACGAGCTGCCAAGGAAGAGCGACAGCTTGTTATTGAAAATATTGATAAGCTGTGTGAACTATTGTAAGTTTCATTGTGCTTAATCAACAAAACTACGGAGTCACAAACTTTTTTTTTAATAATTTTTAATTGCTCATATGAAGATTTTTTCGATTGATTTATATATATTTAGATTTATTGTGATTAACGAAAGTGAAATTTTGGTAGTCTGTAACTTTTTTAAATGGTATATAATTTTTTGGACGTCAGTATTGTCTACACTTGCATAATGATCTATATTCAGTCTTGAGTAGATGAAAAATTTAATTGTATATATTTTAAAAAATCATTTTTTAATTGTTTATTCTCATATTTATATTATGTTTGAATAAATAAATGCTAATAAAATTTAATTGGACAATATAGATTTTTTACCATCCTATTTTTATCTCTTCTTCCTTTTCCTAGGCCTCAAGAGATTGTCCAAGAAATTTACCCTCATCCTGCAAAATTCATCTCTGCAACAGACTATCCTGATGAAAATAATACCACTACGTATGACGCAATTGTTAATATAATTGTCTCCTATGACATGGGCTGGAGTAAAAGAGGAAACGGAAAGAGCTACGATAGTCTCAATGGTTATGGAACTATCATAGGATTTTTAAGCGGAAAAATTCTCGACTATGCAGAAAGGATACGGAAATGCAAATTTTGTGATTTTGGTAGAAAGAAAGATGACCATGACTGTCGCAAAAATTTCCAAGGTAGTGCCAAGGCAATGGAGGCATCTGCAGGAGCCGAGTTGATCAACAACAGCAGTATTCTTAAAGAAGCAAACCTTGAAGCACGCGTATTAATTGGTGACGAAGACTGTTGCACAATCGCAGCCGTTCGTCGAGGCAACCCCAAAACAATCTTCAAACTTGCAGATCAAAATCATTTAAAAAAAAATTTTAGCCGAGATTTATGGAAGCTGGTGAGTTTTAAAGAAATTCAAAAAAGAAGTATTGAGCACATAAAAAAATGTTTTAGTTATGCATTGGCTCAAAATATGGGCGATGCTAAAAATTTAGCTAAAACAATACGTAATATACCTGATCACTTGTACGATAACCATGAAAACTGTGGATCGTGGTGTAGCCGCAGAAGTGGATCAAAGGATCAAACTATTTTGCTAACAAATCTCTCATTGTTTGATAAATTATTAGCGTTATGTGAGAAATACGCCGCTAATGCTAATAAATTTTCAATTCCTGCTTCCAGCCAAGCTAACGAATCTTTTAATAATATAATGGCTCATAAGTCGCCCAAAAATGTTTGCTACAGCAGAAGTGAATCTTCTAGCTATCGTCTCGCAAGTTCTGTGTGCACAAAAAATGATGGCGACTCCTGTATCGTAGAGATTAGGCAAAAACTGCAGTTGTCACCCGGGCGACACACTTCGTTTTATACACAGCAATTAGATACTAAGCGAAAGAAACGTGCATTAGAAGCTAAACTTCCAGCTGCCAAGAAACGTCGATTAATTACAAAGCAAGAACGTGAGAAACTGAGAAAGAAAAATGAAGATTCAGAAGGTGTTCAATATAAATCTAACTGCGGTATGTCGCAAGACAGTGAAGAATTAGAATCCTTTGATGAATCACTTTTTAATGGTCCAGATATTCAAATTTCGCCAGAGACATGTAACATAGTTTTCTTTGATTTAGAAACGTCAGGCTTCCGTAAGAGTGACGAAATACTTCAAATTGCTGCATCTTGTGAAGGACGTAAATTTAGTGTCTACATAAATCCTACTAATATCATTGATGATAAAGCTTCTGCGCATACTGGACTGAAGAATATTAACGGCGATTTATACTTTCATGGTAAAAAGGTTAAATCGTTGCCTTTAAAAAACGCTCTCCGGAGTTTTTTATTATTTTTAAAAATGTCTCCCAAGCCATGTTTACTAGTTGCACATAATGTAACTTTCGATAAGTCACATTTACTGCGTTCAATTTTAAAATGTTCGATGGTAACAGATTTTAGTCAAATCGCAGGATTCTCTGATAGCTTGCCTTTATTTAAGAAAAATTTTACATCTAATAAGACTCCCGGTGAATTTAAACTGTCTGAATTAGCTAAAAAGTATTTAAATGTTAACTCGGACGAAAAATTTCATGAAGCCTTATACGATGTCGAAATTTTAGAAGAACTTGTTTCATTGACGGATAACAAATATTTATTTGAAAGCTCTAAATCTTATAGAGAGTGTTTGATTCATTTAAATAAGCTCAAGGTAACTGCATCTGGAATGGACTGTTATCTCCATTAAAAGGAGTACTATCTGGGCATATAATAAAAAAAATGGCGTCTCAACCTATTAAATACCAAGATTTAATTAATAAATATAAAAATGGTGGAATTGAAGAGTTAATTAAATTTTGTAAAGAACCAGGAAGTGATAATAAACCAAAAATTACTAAAGATAAACGAGTTATAGATAAGCTCTGTAAATTTTTTACGGAAAAAGTTTGACATATTTATTCTGATAAATATACATATATTTATATATTTTTATGAAATAATAAGAAAAAGTTTGTGATCATAAAGTATTGCAATAATTAAAAATTTACTGTCGTAAAAGTTTCGTTTTTAAATGTTTATTAATATAATAATGTTGAATATATTTTGTATTTATTGTTATAATTAATAATAAATCATAAAGTTGCTCTATAAGATTTATTCTCTAATTTTAATAATTATCAATAATTCTTATGATTTATTAAAAAAAATTTCGGGCTATCTCTTTCTGCTCCGACAACTAACTTTAGTAAGCGTATATACACACGAACCACTAGTGTCCGACACCGGTCGGGCGAGTCTTTACACATGAAGCCACTTGTGTCCGACACCGGTGGTTGCCACCGGGGACGCATCAGCAGGGTATACAAGGTTCTCCTTCAATAGCAGTTACAAAATCCTCAGTATTGCATTCAAAATGTTTCTCCATAATAAACAATCAAACAATTTCAAGATATAAACACTAAAAGTGGTTGGTGTGTACACCTTTATTAAAAACAACGTACTGCTAAAAATAAAATATAGGAAAGTGGCCCGGCCGGTGGCGAGGGTAGGACACTAGCGTAGCGGCAGTCGAGCAGTTAAAAGTGGTGTGGTCCGCAAAGTGGCTCGTCTGTGATCGTACATTTAAAACAATGCATTGCTATCAGTGGTCGCCACCTGTGTCGGACACTGGTGGTTCGTGTGTATAGACGCTTAGACAAATAGATTTTTACTAAATAATATAGAAATAAAAATAAACTTTATTAAAATGTGTTTTATTAATAAAATATAATGGCAAATAATCCAAATTAATTAATTAATTCATGTAAGAGGTCTACACACCTTTGATTTTACATTTAAATTATTTATTTAACTCATCTTTTGCTTATATCTGAATCTTCTAACAACTTCTGAAAATATTCACTTATGTTTATTTCTTTAGAACTTAACAATAAATATAGTCACTCAAACACTATTATAACTACACAATCGGCAACAAAAAGTTAGGAAAAGACAATTTAAACACGAAGCAACATGGATTTAAATACAAAACCAAAGTAAACACAACCTTTGTTTGCCTCCCAGCGACCATATTCATAATAAAAACGTCAAAGTCCTGAAATAGCCTATTTGTGACAACGTTGCCACATCGTTTTCATGTCATTAGTCTTTATATCCCCTCCTTAGAAAATTATTGCTGAAACGAGTTGTTTATTTTAATTTTTTATCGAAACTATGAGGTAAATAATTTTTAATTTTTTTTTAATATCATCTAAATATAGTATTTTACCAAATATCAGTTTTTCATCGAGATGGTGA
This sequence comes from Altica lythri, assembly GCA_964028335.1. Taxonomy (NCBI): domain Eukaryota; kingdom Metazoa; phylum Arthropoda; class Insecta; order Coleoptera; family Chrysomelidae; genus Altica; species Altica lythri. The sequence continues at coordinate 48,456,876 of OZ034800.1, forward strand.
AAGTCATTCATTCATAAATTAAAATAAATTGATGTTTCCCACGCTTCCCCCATGTTACATGTACAATTAATGTCATTTTTAATTGCAAATATCTCATATCTGATGAGGTGAATCGTCTTCAAAATTTAACAGTATGTGTATTATACATTCACGAACTTATATTCTGAGATTTGCGAAATTCTTGAAACATTGCTTTCATAACCGTACTACCTTAATTAATTTATTTATTAAATGAATCGGATAGCCATTAGATGTAGCTATTTGTTTTATAATATTAATTTCTTTATCAAAGTTAATTTTGTCCATTGGAATTGAAAATGCTCTATGTATCATAGAATTATAAGCTGCTAATTTATGTGTTATAGGATGATTTGAATTATATGGTATTGTTACATCTGTTTGTGTTGGTTTCCTGTATATTGAATAATTTAGTAAATTATTAACTTTTTTAATGTTTAAATCAAGAAAATTAATTGAATTATTTTCTTCAATTTCTAAAGTAAAATTAATTTCAGGATGTAAAGTATTAATGTAATTAAAAAATATATCTAACTGTCGTTCACTACCTACAAATCCTGCTAATACATCATCAACATATCTATACCAAAATATAATATTATTTTTGTAATTAGAATTAAAGATTATGTTTTCTAAATTATCCATAAAAATATTTGCTAAAATTGGAGAAATAGGACTTCCCATTGGAAGACCTTCATTTTGAATATATATTTTGTAGGTAGTGAACGACAGTTAGATATATTTTTTAATTACATTAATACTTTACATCCTGAAATTAATTTTACTTTAGAAATTGAAGAAAATAATTCAATTAATTTTCTTGATTTAAACATTAAAAAAGTTAATAATTTACTAAATTATTCAATATACAGAAAACCAACACAAACAGATGTAACAATACCATATAATTCAAATCATCCTATAACACATAAATTAGCAGCTTATAATTCTATGATACATAGAGCATTTTCAATTCCAATGGACAAAATTAACTTTGATAAAGAAATTAATATTATAAAACAAATAGCTATATCTAATGGCTATCCGATTCATTTAATAAATAAATTAATTAATAAGAAAGAACAAAAAATGTCACTACAACTAATATTTCCTAAACAAACTAAAGAAATTAAAAGCTATAAAAATATTACATATTGTGGAAGTATTTCCAATACAATTTCAAAAATAATATCTTCAGCAACATCAACATTAATGTCATTTAAAACACTAAATAATGTTGGTACAAAATTATTAAATGTGAAATCAAAATTACCTAATTTAAAAAAATCTGGTGTTTACAAAATTAATTGTCCAAAATGTAATGCCATATATATAGGTCAAACACAAAGAAAATTTGAAATAAGATTCAATGAACACTTAAGAGCATATAGATTAAAACAACCAGATAAGTCAAATTATGCAAAACACCTACTTGAACATCCAACTTCACTCTTACATAACAATAACATCCAAATACTACACATCCTATCCTATCCTACTAATATTATATAGGCGAAAGTTTGTTTGGATGGATGTATGGATGAATGGATGGATGTTTGTTCCTCTTTCACGCAAAAACTACTAAACGGATTTTAATGAAACTTTACAGTAATGTAGCTTATAGATCAGAATAACATATAGGCTATAATTTATAAAGATATTGTGTGAATTGTCCAAAATATAACGATAAATGTCATTTAAGTCTGAAAAAATTACTGTATTTCTTATGTTGACAATATTGTTACGTTATTACAGTGCGAATGTAACATCTCAATATTGTCAGACTGTTATATTTTTCAAATACGACCCAAAAATTATGTATGTTATAATTTTAATGTCATAATGTTAGTTCTTTTCACGCTAATATAAGCTACTCGAAATACTAATACTGCGCACACGAAGTCGCGGGCACCAGTTATTGATACATAAAGACCTTGCTTTTATTCGAATTACACGCAGACGAAGTCGCGGGCAAAAGCTAGTTTGTAATAAAAAACAAAATTTAGATTTCCTTGAAGAACTTGAGATAAAAAGACATCTAGCAGATCCACAATTTAAAGTTGTTAATGAACAAATTAATCTTAGAAATTCTCCACTATTAAATTGTTTACTTTGATTGAGTCTTCATTTTATACATAGATAAGATATAATTGTAATACAAATATATTAAGTTATTGTAAAGATCAGCAGATATAGTTTTTTCCTGGTTTTCCTATATCATTGCACAGTTATACTGATCTTAGAGGGAGATACATCCAGGATAATCCCTTAGGGCTAATAACATCTAGGCTTTAATATTGTTATATCTTATTACTTCCATACTTAATCTAGCCTTAATATTACCTATTCAACATCAGATAGTTAGCTATAAACAAAATATAACTTTATAATATGTCAATCTGATGATGCTAGTTCAGCGAAACATGTCATTTTAAAGATTTTTTAATTAAAGTGAAAGTTATATATAAAAAACAGAGAGTTTTTTATTACTTTTATTATTCCAAATAAAAATGAACTTTCAAGTAGTAAGGGTCAGTACAATTAATTTAATAAAGAGTTCTTGTTATAAAAATGTAAACTAAATAATATGAAGTTTAAGGTACAACAATGCCCGTTTTAAAAAAAATATTGTACGTAATACGTCCCAAAAGTGCTTTTACTGGACTCGCAGGCTTGTAGGGCTCGCCCTGCAATTTGCCTACTCGTCCAGTAAAAGACCACTTTCGGGACTTGTTACGTAAACTACTATTATATAAAAAATAAAACAATACACTTTGCCTAACTGTTCTATATTTCATATTATTTGCAAAGTAAAAATAATTTGTCTACAAGAAATTCTATTATTACAGTACAGTCAAATTTCAACGTTAAACTTGATCGGTAGAGAAATAATTTCAACTTTTCTGGATTGGCGGCATAATTGGAGGTGGAACTCCTCCGGATATTGCGGAATTAGGACCTAATAGTAACTGTTTTTGTTGGTTCTTTTGCATTTCTATCATTTGCGCTTTTTCTACTTCAAAGATAACCGGAGCAAACAGAATAATAGAACTACTAAAAGCTATCCACATTGCACTCCTAGAAAAACTGTATGCACATCTAACACCTTCTTTAGTAAATACCATAGCTGACCATGAAAAATTTCTAATAGATTCTGGAAATATTTCTGTTAGACCCCAAAGGCGTTCTGCTAACGTTTCATCTGGCTAAAAATTAAAATTAGCATTTTATTTATAGTAAAAGTATGTTTTCGGTTTTACCGCACAATTTTTTTTATAAAGATTTGTAAAACAAATCATTGTTTGTATTATTTACAGTCAGTCATTTACATTTTTTTCTATACATTTGTGTATTTTCAACTAAATTTAATTAGAAAGATTTTTTAATTTCTTTCGATATATAAAACTAAAACTGTTTGAAATGCTTTATATGAACAATAAAAATTGAAAAAGTATTTTCAACAAGAAATTACGCCGAATAAGTACCCGTGCATTTTAAAGAGCACTACTATCAAGAAAAATTTAACATAGTTGAATTGTATCATGATTTCCTAAGTACTATATAAATTATCATAAATCATATTTGTATTAGATCATTTTAATATGTTTTTTATTTGTAGCATCAAAATTAGTGACAAAAATTGCGAGATTCATAATTCTGTAAGAAAAATCATAGTAGTTTTGTGAAAGTATACATCAATACATAGTATAAAACAAAGTCGCTTTTTCTGTCCCTATTTCCCTTTGTATGAATCAATCTTTAAAACTACGCAACGGATTTTGATGCGGTTTTTTTTAATAGATAGAGTGATTCAAGAGGAAGGTTTATATGTATAATAACATCCATTAAATAGTGAAGAAATACTGTTATTTTTGAGGTTTCTAATGTGATGTCGGTAATTTTACGAATTATGTTAAAAAAATCGATTATCTGTCAATTTGGCTGACAAGTAAAACGCCATCTAAAACCAGTCAGTTAACAGAAGTTGACATTTACGTGTAGTAAACACAAAAAAGTGATCGAATTTTGCTTAAAATCGACGAAAAAACGCGTAAAAAGTGTACAAAAAGTGTAAAACAGTGCAAAATGATCGTTAAACCCTAAAAATCACTACATAGTATAATACAAAGTCGCTTTCTCTGTCCCTATGTCCCTTTGTATGCTTAAATCATTAAAACTACGCAACGGATTTTGATGCGTTTTTTTTAATAGATAGAGTGTTTCAAGAGGAAGGTTTATATGTATAATAACATTCATTAAATAGTGAAGAAAAACTGTTATTTTTGAGGTTTCTAATGTGATGTCGTTAATTATCAATTTTTTTCCGCTTACATTGCAAACGCAGGCCGAACCTTACCAGATTTATCAAAATAATGTACTAATTATTTGTACACATTGAAAAGGTCTACAGAAAACTCCGCGATGGTATATGTCTATCTCTTATGGATATCCCACAATAACATTTTTTTGTCATTTACTTTTTACGACAAATAATTGCTAAATTTCAAAGCGATTTTAACCAATACAGCATTAATCCTTATCCAACTAAATAGCTTAAATACATTGTTAATTTAACATAGATTTATATGGTCCTGTACATCATAAGATTAAAATGAATATTTTCGAAGATATTACAGATTTAAAATTGCGGGACGTAGCGCTTGCGATGGTACTGGCCGGCTGGGGCGGCGGAACCGTGCCTATAAATAGTATAAATAGCGCATCGGCGGCCGCGATTTTCCCTATAGCACTTTGAATTTTGCAGCGATCGAACGCGTTTATTACGAAATGAATCATTATGACGCTACCCTAAGGTGGCGCAGTTGATATCTCATATATCTAAAAGAGCAAAACTTACTTACCTAAGAACTATGACGCCACTGTTAGGTGGCGCAGTTAATATATAATATACCTAACCGAGAAATTACAAAGTACTATAAATAATAGTAAAAACTGGTAACTAACGAGAAAATATGATAAAAAATACAAAAAACTAATCGTAAAAATAAAAATAAAAAAATTGGAAAAAACATTAGTGTTAGGCGATGCGAAGTTCGCCGGGTCCGCTAGTTAAGTAATAAATCAGAACAAATCGACTGGTGCCTATAAAGTGCAACCATGTTCTGGTCTTCTCAAGAAGTTAACTCCAAGGAAAAGTTCCGGTATTGTGAAAAAGATAAGCATTAATTCAAAAATAAGCAGTTTAAGCTTACCAAAAACTCAAGAATGTGTCCGAAACTTTTTAGAACAAAAAACAAAGCACTACAAATGAAACTGTAAAGGAAGGTATTTTACTGCATATTAACTATCAGCTTTAGTTTAACTAACATCATTTTTATTTTATTTTTCAGCCTTGTTCGTAAACATTCAATCTAACAACAGCACAAATAAAATTTACCTAATAGCCCAGTCATATAAGGGTTTCACCTCGGAATAAAAGATAATAAGCTGAAAATTGGTAAGAACCTTTGTTTTGTCGTCCTTAATATTGTGTCAAAAGTCACAATTGCTATCGTGCCAGCGTCTTAAGATATTGAAGGTCAAAGGTCACAAAAAACGATTTTTTGCGAATATCTCGGTTCCTATTGCTTAAATGATATTTTCATCTAGTATGAAAGTTGAAGAGTATAAAATTCTCTACAACTTTTGTCTAAACTTTTTTTTCATACGATCAACCGTTTTTAAGGTAGAGCGCGAAGAGTGCGCAGCGTACAGTCATATATGGGCTAATGTAAGGTCAAGCGTGAGTTACGGTTATCAGTGCGTTGTATAAAGTCAATTATTTACTAATAAATTATAATTATTAAGCAATACCCATTATTTCTGTACTTATTATTAATTATCCATATTTAATTATATGGATTATCTATTTTAATTATATTTTAAAATAAAAAGACAGTAAGGAGATATTTTACATACCTTTATTAAAGTGTGACTTTAAATAAAATTGCGAAGGGAAGCTAGTCATCTTCTTCTTCGTCGTCGTCTTCTTGTTGTCGCTCAAAAATGTTCAATTCACTGTCATCATCCTTATTATCGGTCATATTCATCTCCAAACCTTCCAGAATTTCAGGATCGTATGTGCTTTCTTCATCGATATTATTCGTATATAGTGGATCGTTGAGGCAAGCTTGTCCATTGCACTGGCCACAAGCTAAAGAACATAGTAGCCCTGATTTTCTGCATCCACAGCGGGATCCACAACCGTTTTTACAATTGCAAAAAATTGTGTCTAGTAGTTTGGCAGGTGCTGAAGGTAATAGCGTTCTTATGGGCTCTAGGATTTTATTTTCAAGCTTCCAGCCCCATTCTTGAGGTTCTAAGTTCTTCCCTAGTCATGTTTGATTCTGGTGGTAGACACGATTTATATGTTGATGAGCTGCTACACTTGTTGGGGGAAGTGTTGACAATTGTACAGGTTTATTTAGTTAATTTGATGAATTGCGTGTAGCACAATGATCAAGGTTGTCTTTAGATTTTGGAGCAATATATAATGCCAACAAGATGCGCACTCCATTTTCAAATAATCTTTGTACGGGGCAGTTTTCTTGTTAAAATACTTCTATCAGATCATCCAAATTGGTAATTTTTTCCAAAGCTCTAGTAACAGTAATTTTATTGAACTAATCGATATATTTACAGACTTGGAAAACATAACAATGAGACTTGATAACCTGATAATCTCTGGGATTTACGTTAGGGATACTTTTAAAGATATGACATTTTAAATATTACAAACATTACTAACAAAACAATTAGAATGGAAGATTTTAATGCGAGACACACAATTTGGAATAACCCAACAAACAATAATAACGAAAATAAATTATTAAACATTTGATTGTCCAACAATTTGGATAAACTCGAAACTCCACCTTGGCTTATCAAAATTATTCAATTTTTATTACTGGTAGAACTTTCCAGGTGAGAATAAATGGAAAAAAACCCCTTAAAACAACTATGCACGTTTTAAAGGAAACATATATAATCTCGTTTTAACTTAAAATATAAGTAAAATATATAATCCAGAATTAATAATACACTATACTTAGTTGAATAATTAAATATAATTAATTAATAATAAGTACAGAAATAAAGGGTACCTATTGCTTAATAATAACAATTTTTTTGTAAATAATTGACTTTATACAACGCACTGATAACCGTAACGCACGCTTGACCTTACATTAGCCCATATATGACTGTACGCTGCGCACTCTTCGCGCTCTACCTTAAAAACGGTTGATCGTATGAAAAAAAAGTTTAAACAAAAGTTGTAGAGAATTTTATATTCTTCAACTTTCATAATAGATGAAAATATCATTTAAGCAATAGGAACCGAGATATTCGCCAAAAATCGTTTTTTGTGACCTTTGACCTTCAATATCTTAAGACGCCGGCACGATAGCAATTGTGACTTTTGACACAATATTTAGGACGACAAAACAAAGGTTTTCACCAATTTTCAGCTTATTATCTTTCATTCTGAGGTTGATCCCTTATTTTACCTAATATAACTGGGTTATAATTATTTTGTTATGGTTAGTAAGTTAAGATATTGTCTTAACGATGCTATGTTTTGTTCGATAAACCTTAGTGCATGTTAAATGTGCTTTAAACATTTGCGACTATGGGAGAGAGGAATACGTAGTAAGTCAATGAATTTTGGAGTATTTCTGATTTGGAAAGAACAACAAAAATATCATGACGACTGTTACTTTTGTATTATCAGTATAGGGGGGATTAACAAAAAAAGACGCCATGAATAAAAATAATCCAATATTTCTTCTGCAAAAAATGTTCCAATACTAGTTTTATAACACTCAGAACAGTAAATTCAAGACGATCAAAATAAAGTACCTTGTTAAAGTGAAACTTTTATTAGATCGTTTTAAGTGCATGTTGCATGTCGCATGTCGGTCGAACGCCGAGCAGGTATAAACATTGTATAAAGTATAAAGTAGGCGGCGCTTATAGTTTAATACAAAAATGTACGGGAGTGAGCACATCTGCTAATGAAAACAATCCTACTATTCGTATTAATACGAACTTCGACTGCGTAAGTATCTACGACATGTAACGTCGACGGTTATATTTTACCTATTCGTATTAATACGAACTTCGACTGCGTAAGTATCTACGACATGTAACGTTTTAAAAATATTACAGTCGTAAATAATAATTTTTGAAACTGAAAATATGGAACTTGAGCAATAAATTTTATGTAACATATATTAAATAAAATCTTTTAAAATTAATCAAAACACTTTCATTTTTAAACAAATAAACTTTGTAATTATCCTACCCTTGTTATATATATTCATTTCATTCTTTTGTCGGTTTACTGAAGTTTTCACTTCTATCGTGTGTGAATCGCGCACACACCTTTTGATTTTGATTTTGATTTCGATTTCAATTTCGATTTCGATTTTGATTTGATAAAGCGATTTTTATACCCTTAATGGAATATGATTCGAAAAATTTTTAGTTAAATGTCTATAGGGTAAAAAAAAGTTTCACTTTTACCGTGGATTCATAAAACCACACAATGCTTTTTTTTTCTAAGTTTCCTTGGGGTGATGACTTTGAATGTCGTGGAAAAACATCAAAATATCCTAAAACGTTTTTACAAAAAGAGACTAATGATCTTATCAGAAACTTAGATCTTTTAAAAGAGCGTGCTGAGTTGCTTGCATCAAGATTAAAAGAAAATAATTGCCTTTCTTCTAATGTACGGATTGCTATATATCGCAAGAGAGAAAGAAGCTTATTACAACTTTTTTCTATTCCAATTTCCCACTACACGTGAATGAAAGAAGAATATGAGATCATATCTGTTCTTTTACAGAAAATAAAATATGTTGATTTGAAATTGGTATTTTTTTTTTGGTTTAACAGAATGGTTATACAAAATATCGTTTCTGGGATAGTGGAGCCAAAGCAAGTCAATGGATACAAAAAAATTGGCCTATGAGAGATAGTCTTGTTGTTGATAAAAAATGTGATAAATGGGTGTATGGTTTCGCCCTTGTACATAAAGTAAGAGCTAATGAAGCAATTTGTTAAAGCACTGGAAAGTGGTCAGTGTTTCAAGTTTATTTGTCAGATATTTCCAGATGTAAGTACGAAAAATTTTAAGCAGGCTTTTTGGATAGACCTTGAATACGCCATTAATTATTAAAGACTCTAGTAATTTAGAGGTCACCATGACTGAACTAGAACGACTTGCTCGGACATCTTTTGTAGAAGCAGTACAACAATTTAGTGGAAATTACAATAATCAAACTATATAGAATTAGTGGATTAAATGCAGCTCAGCTGCAAAAATTTAGGTTGTAATATGAGCATAAAAGTACACTAACTCCATAGTCATACAGATCACTTTGAAGATATTTTAGGAGATATTAGAGAAGAACAAGAAGAACGCTTCCACCAAGATGTAAAAAACTATGAAGAAAAGGTATCACGGTAGATAGGATGTTAATATAGTGGTTGATTACTGCTGTGGTGTCATGCGCGACTGTCAAAATCAATTTTACTCGAGAAAATCCTTTAAAATTTAAAATACAATTTCTTTAAGTAAATGTCTTAATAAATCGATGTTTCTATGTCTAAACAAATCGATATTTCTTTAAATATTAATTTCTTGTAAAGTAGAGTTAATACAACAAAAAACACAATATCAAATTTGATACCACGTGATATACTTATTATCAAGTCTTAAATCAAAATGTGTGTCGGCCGGTGTAATGTTCTCCAATAACTTATAACTTCATACACTGGATCTTAACTCAATAGAACACCTGTAGGAAGAATTAAGCGTCGCGTGAGAAACGTTTTAGTAATAGGGAAGGTATAAAAATTTGATAAAAGAAGAGTGGGACAACATCGCCCCAGAATTTACAAGAAAACTTGTGTTAAGTAGTATAAAAAACTTAATGTCATCATTAAATTAAATTGCAGTTACATAAAATGTTGCACTTTAAAAAATGCAATTCTCTATATGAGATTTAGTGTATAAAAACTTATTTGACGTAATTTCTTGTTGTTAATACACTTTGTTTTCTTTGTTCCAATAGTGTTGCAAAGGACCTTATTTTTGATTTTTTATTACAATTATTTACTAGAGTAATTTAGCAGTTTAGCGGCCGAGCTTGACGGTAATAATTTAATGAAGAATTTTTGGACCAATTATTTACAGTTTTTGTTTGTGGCAATAGACCTATTTATAATTTTTAACTTTTTTTTGTGGCAATAGACAATTTTTATAGTTTTAGTGAGTTAGACAGTTTTTATTTATTTTTCTTGTAGGTAGGTGTAGTGTCTTTTTGTGTTAGTGTACTGACAATTAGATATCGGGCACACATGAATATTGTAATACCTAACGAACCTTAAACTCCCAACGACATTCGCAATGAGATTGGGCACAAGGTTATCGCCGTCAAGCTGGGACCACTAAGTTGCAAAATTAACAAATTTGTTTGGCTGACTATGTTATAAAGGGTGATTCGGGAAGATCGCACCAAATTTAAGGAGTGTATTGTACATGTGAATAATAAAAAAACTCAAATGTTGTTATCCGATTTTTCTTTGTTTTCAAGTTATAGTGTTATTAGAATTTTTTTTATCCCAACATTGATTACATTTTAATTAATGGCGTTCATGGAATAGGTTTTCAAAAATACTACCATTCGCCTCCAAACATTTTCTCCTCTGTCTAAAAAAAGCACCCGTTGCTCTCTTGATTGCTGCATGTCTTTGTTTGATATCGGCTGCAGTATTTATAATGCGTTGAACTAGTGCATCCCGAATGTCGACTTTAACTCTGTATACTTCATTTTTGAACCAGCCCCATAAGCAATAGTGTAATGGTTTGAGGTCTGGAGATTGTGGAGGCCAAGTAGTAGGACCTCCGCGACCAACCTATCGTCCAAATGTTGACCTGGCGAGTGAAATGTGCAGGAGCTTCATCGTGCTGATAATACATTTGCATTCCGATGCTTAGATGAAGGTCCTCTAGTAGATCTTGTCATTCATTTTGTAAAAAAATTAAGTAATGCTCTCCTGTGAGGCGGTTCTCAAGAATAAAACGGCCAATTAAATAACTATTGACCATACCACACAACACATTTACGCTAAACTTGTGCTGAAAATTAGTTTCAACTTTTGCGTGAAGATTTTCGTCGCACCTATTATTAATGCCGCACGGGTGAATGTTGCTTGTTCATCGACAAAATTGCATGCATCTGGCATAATCTTCTGGTTGTATGTGCTGTACAGATAGAGACCTTATTCGTGGAATGTTTTAATTACTCTGGTTTGAGGAATGCCAAATTGAGTAGCAATTCTTCGTGAACTGGTCATTGGATAATCTACTAAATCCAGAATAATTTCTTCTTGTTCTAAAACTTGTCGAGTAGCTCCTTCGGATCTTATGTTAGCATTGGGAAGATTCGGTCTCGCGTAGTTTATTGAAAGCTCTGATAAATACCTTTTTATCCGGAATCTCTAGTGTGGAAACCATCGACGATATTCTTCAACAGCAATTGTAGCATGCCCATTACTAAAACCATACACAAACACCATATTTGCATATTTAAGATTTAGTATTAAGTATCACCGCAAGCGCTACGTCCCGCAATTTTAATTCTGCAATATCTTGGAAAATATTCATTTAAATCTTGTGCTGTAAAGTACCATATAGATCTATATTAAATCAACAATGTATTTAAGCTATTTAATTGGATAAGGATTAATGCTGTATTGGTTAAAATCGCTTCGAAAATTAGCCATTATTTGTCGAAAAGGGTAAATGACAAAAAAATGTTATTATGGGATATCCATAAGAGATAGACATATACCATCGCGGAGTTTTCTGTAGACCTTTTCAATGTGTATAAATAATTAGTTCATTATTTTGATAAATCTCGTAGGGTTCAGCCTGCGTTTGCAATGTAAGCGGAAAAAAATTGATAATTATCGACATCACATTAGAAACCTCAAAAATAACAGTATTTCTCCACTACTTAATGGATGTTATTATACAACATATAAACCTTCCTCTTGAATCACTCTATCTATTAAAAAAAACCGCATCAAAATCCGTTGCGTAGTTTTAAAGATTTAAGCATACAAAGGGAAATAGGGACAGAAAAAGCGACTTTGTTTTATACTATGTATTGATTACGATAGAAAATATTATAATAATGCTATAGCTTGAAATCAAAGGAGAATCGGATAACAACATCTGAGTCTTTTTATTCTTTTCACATGTAAAATACACTCCTAAAGTTTGGTGCGATTCTCCCGACTCACCCTGTATATGGAAAAGTTGTATTGTATTGAGTCCACTATTTTAGGAAAATTTAAATATTTTTTTATTGTTTTGCAATGATTTATGTATGTTCTTCATTACTACATTGATGTACTTTTTAGGTTATAATGATCATAAGTAAATGAAATTTTACCAACATTTTAACGCTGTTTTAGTAACTATTGTGCAGTGTTTTTTAGTTGTTTTAATAAAATTTGCAATATAAACTAACTCAAATGAGTATTTACTTTATTATTTACTTTTTTAACTGTGTAGAAAGAAATACTTATATTTTAACCGTATTCGACCAACTATCAGTATCACTCCAAAAATTCCAGAGCCAACATTTTGTTAAATAATATAAATAAATTTAAAATAAATATTTTACCTCATCGTCTTCACTACCTTCAATTTCTCGTCTTTTATCGATATCTTCAAAACCAAAAGATCCATCTTGAGATTCCATCCCACTATCTCTATCGTTTTCTTCTACTGGGGCCATAGACAATATGAAATTATAAATTTAGATAAGATTTTATAGTAAGAACTATTAATTGTTAAGATATGAATGTAAGTTAAAAAAATAAAATCTGAAAGTGAAAGAAAAAACCAGGTTTTAGGTTGGATCTATTGCGATTGTGTAAAGTATATAACTTTACGCACGCGTGAAATCTAATAAAAAACACTAAAAAAAATCACTATTTAACTTACAATTCTAAAAAGACCTGATTTTCTAGTGTAAATAATTAAAAATTAAGGAAAAAATCGTAGATTGCTGTTTTTTCTAATGAATGGTTATAACCTCACTATTACTATTTACACAGCAGTCACATGGAGCGCTGAGTAAGCAACTTAGATACAGGCCAAGAATAATATACACTGCTCTAAAAAAATAACGCACTAATATAATACTTTTGAAAAGTTTAATCGTTTAAAAAAAAAAACTAAAGAATATTTAAATAATTATATTGAGGAAGACTATTTACTCTATATTGAATATTTTAACAATTATAATTTTCATTTGCGCCATTTGCGTTATTGAATAACTACAATGAAAAAAATAAGAATCTGGCGCTTCATTATAACAAAAAACTCCATATCTTGACTTTGAGTAATTAAAAAATAGACAGTATTAGCCCAATTAATTAGCAATATAAAATTTTAATTTTGGGGAGGTATTAGTCTAGAAGTACGTACAGAAATAGTTTTCGTAGAGAATGGCTCGCTAACAGCTCATAAATATGTAACGAAAGTCCTAGAAGATCACATTATGTCTTTAATGGATATAGGCGAGCAAGGCAGTTTCATATAAGACCACATACTGTCAGGATATTGTCACAGAATATCTAGACGAAATAGGAATAATTAGGCGGTTTGATTGACCAGGATGCAGTCCTGATATGAAATCCATTGAACGTGTCTGGGATGAGTTAGGTCAATGTATCGGATGGCATCTAAAGGAGCATCAGTGGTTATCTCAAGGGCGTTTATCAGCAACCAAATGGGAATTGCATTAATTCAGGAACCATGGGTTCGTGAAGGGCAGGTGAAAGGACTGGCCAGTAGGAATACAAAGGTGATATACAATGTACGTAATACGGATATACCGAGAGCTTGCATCCTGGTAAGTAACAGTATTTAATTATTGTTGTGTTTCAGAATTCATGACGAGAGATATCTCGTCCCGATTCAAGCTGAACTCGAGTTCAAGGAAAGACGCCAAGAATAAGTCATGATAGTTTCATGCTACTTTGCAGGAGACGGGACTGCACCGCCTACAGAATTGCAAAACCTAGTAGAATACTGCCATGACAATAAGCTACCATTACTCATAGGATGTGACGCCAATGTCCACAACACCATATGGGGAAGCACAGACAACAATAAAAGAGGTGAGCAAATCTTAGAATTTATCCTCAATAAGAATCTTCTACATAATATAGGGAATATCCCTACGTTTGTAACAAGAATAAGGAAGCCCTAATAACCCGATACATGGTTTTGCAGATAATAGCAACCTACATTGTAGCAAAGCGCACAACCGTCCCATACCTCTAGATATTCTGGAAGAGCACAGAAGATCCACAACGGCTTCTCTCAATCAAGATTTGAGAATTGTAGACAAGTGGGGAAGAAAGAATCTTGTTAATTTCAACGCTTCCAAGACAAAGACATGTTGCCTGTCCAACAAGAGGCAAACTGTGGTTCTGGGTAAATATATTTATAGATAAACAAAATAAAATTAAAGTTTATTAATAATAACTTTAACAACAAAGAAACGATGAAAAACATATATAAACACTCGTAGGTACACTACTATTTCTTCTACTTGACTGACTTATTGACAATTGTTAGATGGAAACATACTATCAAAACGTGACACGACGCCACGCCACCCGACGTATGTCAGTACTTATCAATTCCATATATTTAATACAGTTAGAAGCACATAGACAACACGCTATGTGACCACACGCCGCAACATAAATATATGGAATTGATGCGTCGGGTGACGTGGCGTCGTGTCACGTTTTGATAGTATGTTTCCGCCTTAATAGTCGTGCCAACTATTGACTACTATAAAAGACTAACTACTATTATGCAACCGCATATTCTACATTTAAGTATTGTTATTGGCATAACTACAACACAAACATGCGACTCATCCATTACAATCAACGATCAGACACTGGTAGCGGGCGATTCCATTACGCTGGTTGGTATAACGATCTCCCAGAACTTACTATGGAACGAACATATTGCATCCATAGCAACTGCAGTAGGAAAGAGATTAGGCTTTCTGTTTAGAGCACGGAAATATTTTTCTCCATCCAACTTAGCTACTCTTTACAAAGCCCAAATACGGCCTAATCTTGAATACTGCTCGCATGTATGGGGTTCGGCGGCTCCGTCAAGGCTCGGAGTTCTTGATGTAATACAAAAAAGAGCAGTTGGACTAATAAACGACACCAGTATTACCAAAAACCTAGCCCCATTAACCCACCGAAGAGCAGTAGTGTCTGATCTTTCCTTGTTTTACCGATACATAAACGGATTTTGCTCAGAAGAACTCCGCTCTATAATGCCTCTACTTTCCAGACCAGCCAGAGCAACGCGACGTGCCAACTCTATGCACCCTTATACTGTTCAGTACCAGACATCGAGAACGAATCGATTGGATCGTTCTTTTATCCCCAGGGTCTCCAAATTGTGGAACTCCCTACCATCCCACGTCTTCCCCACTCGTCCTAACTTACAGTTCTTTAAATCCCAAATTAATAAATTGACTCTTCTGTCCCACTAGGTGTTCTCGGTAGATTTGTATTTAGGTCTTACCTACGAGGACGTCCTTAAAAAAAAGAAGGAAATGCTAGACATAACACTAAGCACACTCAATCTGAAAGATCATGTAAAAGATTGGAGAGTTTCGAATGAACCGTCTCTCTCTAATCACAGATTGTTCATGTTCAGACTAGAATGCAAAGGAATGATCAGAAATATAGCAAGAAAAGAGGGACACAATAGATCTTATAGGTCGCAGGTATATTTGTTACCCCTAACTACTTACATACATCGGATGGCATACACTAGTCCCAAGGACTGAAAGAGTTGCTATTACAGGAGTGGAATAACGTGGATCAAAATATGATTCTTAATTTGATTAAGCGACTGTCTCATCTAAGGCAAGACTTTGGTGCAAGAACCGGATAAGTCCACTTTTTAAGTTTCGGAGAAAATTGAAAAAAACTGTTTATTTTCTGAATAGCAAATCAGAATAAGCTCAAATTAATACTGATGTTTATGGATATGATATGCAATATTTAAGACATAAAATATTATAATTTCAATCAACAGTTTAAAATAAATAAACAAGTTATAATGGTGTCGTGGGACACCAGGTAGGAACTAAGTTCCTTCGGCTAATGTAGAATCGACACTACTCGCTTGTGTATACGACTGTAGCGCCTGCGCACGTCTCATTTAACGGTTTTATTCCACGGACTTTTTCTTACATTTTTTTTTCAGTTCGGTCGCGCAGTAAAATCCCTATCTCCTTCTAGCCTTGGATTATACTACGTTATAGATTAATAATTACATTTCTTTTGGTTGTACATATTTTCATAATTTGTACTTTTCGTCTGGGCAGCTTATATATCAATAAATTCTCTAAAGATATAATTTTTATAATGATAATGATCGGAATAAGATAATTGAATTAATTTTATTTAAAGTTAAAATAATATTTATAGTTTTTTGTTTAACACTGGAAAAAAACTGAAAAAAATTACCATCCCGCGTATTCGATCCTCCAACGATATCCAATCGTGAAGAGTTATCATATGCTAGTCAAATTATTTTTATGTATTTACTGCATAAATTTTGATCATATTAATAATAATAATTTATTATAAATTTTAAGATTAACATTAGTAACAGGTGTAGATAATCCAAATAAATAAAATATTACAACATAATTTACACATTTTACATTTAAAAACCAATGATTTTCATTAATTTATAGGATATCACAAAAGTTGACATCGTTGGATATTTCCATATTGTTTACAATGTTTACAATTGGCCTCAGACAAAAAATTTGTGAAAACGTGTTTTAATACGTCACACGTCGAATAAACATATTATATAATACACATCAATACCTACGTTTTGGCCTTTGAAATTTCCAATTCGCCTCCGATTTTGGAGGCGTATTCGTTTAGCGCATATTGCGTTTTGGAGGTGTATAAGACAAAATGCATATATATATATATATATATATATATATATATATATATATATGAACAGTAGTGGTGTTCCGGGTTTCAATCCGTTGGTTGTTTGTGTCTTCACGACGTTTCGCCAACATCTCAGCTGGCATTTTCAAGTGATGCTTCCTTTGCGGCTGCTAAACTTGGAATCCAAGTGAAGACACAAACAACCAACGGATTGAAACCCGGAACACCACTACTGTTCATTCTACCATCCGTGAAACACTACATCATAACACATATATATATATATATATATATATATATATATATATTTATGTATATATGTGTATATATGTATATATTGTTATGGTTCAAAATAGTTGGTCTTTGTGTATAATGTAAATGTATTTAACACTAATTAGATAAGAATTTTAATAAGATCAATTTATGCAAATTATCAAGGAATCATAAAAAAGTTGGTTGCTACGTTTCTAAGGGGATTGATGGGATTATTGATTGAATGTCACAGAATTTTGAATTTAAAAAGTCATAAGAAAAATTGAGAAAAAGAGAATTGTATTGAATATTAAAAATAAGAAAAGATTATAAATTGAATATATGAATAATAAGAAGTGAAAAGAAGTTGTTACGTTTATGTTTTTTTTTTAATTTTGATTAATGAGAAAAGTCATAAAAAGATATTTTGGAAAATGAATTTGAATCAATATAAGTAAAATAAAACTAAAGTAATAAATAAATAGAAATAAATGGAATAATGGTATGGACAAATTAAATAGAAAATCAAATGGAGAGATAGAAAGGATCAAATAATGAAAAATTTGCATAAATTGGAATTATTGACTAAGATTAGCATAATTTATTAAGATAAGTGGTAGTATTTATATAATAGAAATAATTATTAAGGTTTTTTAGAAAAAGTGGGCAAAATTTAATCTAAATTAAATAGTAATAAGTATCTGACGTAATGAATGTCATAAAATTTGTATTGTATGAATTTGTTATAGTAAAAGTTAAAGATATTTATATATTAAACGTTGTTAAAAAATGAAATGGACTTTTTAGTAAATGATAAGAGAGGAACCCAACCTGAGGAGTCTAAAAAGACAATTGTGTGAATATAGAGAATCATAACAATATATTGAGATGATATTAGTTACTATGTTATATTAAATAAGATGTAGAAGGAAAATCTAATGGAAAGTAGAGAAAGGAGATTTTCTTATTTCGAGTCAGAGCGCAAAATTTAGTAACATTGGGATTGATTATCATCATCTTCTTCATAATTCCTAAAAAAGAAAAAAGAAAATAGAATAATAAAAAAAAAAAATATACAAATACATTTCAAAGATTTTTATTTAAAGATTCAAAAATGATTAATCTACATTATATAAAGTTTTGATAATTATGAAATTGATAAATGGGTAAAGTAGATAATTAAAAGTTTATAAAATAGCCAATACGTTAGTAATCAAACATTAATTTTAAATGAATTAGGGGTGTAAGTAAATGAGAAAATTAAATTATAAAAAAAAGACATCACAAATAGTTAAAATACATGTTAAAACTTCTACTTACTTTTAAATAATACGTATTTACCAACCATATTCTAATTTATTAATAGTTCAAATGCCAAATGAAATATTCTGAAAAAGAGAAAATTATTAGTTTGTAGTGCTAGTAAATTTCATAAGAATATAAAAAAAAATGATCATTGTTTTAAATTGTAATATTGAATCAAGAATTAGATTTTGTTAATAATTTTATTTGAATAAGAAATTAGTAGGCGATTAGATGGAAAAGATGTATAGATTTAAGTTTGTTGAATTTGTCATTTGTTTTTTTGTTGATTCTGATAGAATCTCTCTTGTTTTGGACCTTCTGAAGAGGAAGGATGTAAAAAGTTTCGATGAAGATTTTTTGTAAAAATTATGATGTTAAAAGAAAGTTAAAAGGAGATTAGTAAGATTTATATTATAAATAATTAGTTAAGAAGTTTGTAGAAGATAGAATCGCTCTTGTTTTTGGGGGTTGTTGAAAGAGAAGTTGTATTAAAAATTTGCTCCGTAGAAATTTTGAGTTTTTTTTGAAAGTATTGATAATAGAAAGTATTAAAACAGTTTAAAGTATAAAGAATATCCCAAGGTAACCAGAGAGAGCAATTGGTAAGAGAAATTTATATGATTTTATGAAGAAATAGATATTTCAATTTATGGGGCTGAGCACTTTATGGTATAACTGTAGTTTAATTGAGTTAAAGAAGATTAAATTCATATTTAACAAGAAAGAAAGTCATAATTACACTTACCAAAGAAAATAGTAGCCATCCATTGCTTGGTTTTGAAGAGGAGGTGATTATTTGATCTTCATAAAGTTTCCTGAAATCTTTGCTGTATTGGAGGAAGAAAGTAGATTGTCCTAAGAACAGAATCCTGATTCCAGAAGAGGGTGAAGCTTCACACAAATGGTAACAACTTTGCACTCGTTATAATAAAGAGTTTTATATGTGTTTGATTTTTGAAATTTTGATGAACATTTTTATTTCACTGTTTTATGTATTTAACTAAATTATTTTTATTCACTTTTTGTTAAGTTTAATCTAAATTGTTTAATAACTCAAGTCAGAATACTTCATTTTATATATTTGATGCATATTTGGGTTTATCAACGGTATCTTTGAAGTTTGACACATTTTGAATTAGAAAGGTTAGAAATTTATATGCAATTCATGCCTGGAAAATATTGATGGTCTAGGATAGTGCGGTTATACAGTCATTTTATTGCAAATTTGTGTATTAACTGATTTTGAATCTAGTTTGGTTGAATATTTGAACTCTGACCTTGACATAAGGGAATAGCCGGTAGCATATTTAATTAATCATATTGGAAAATAATTACACTGAGTTAATTCTTACCTATTCACTATTTATATTTAAAATTTAAAATTAATTAAAGGTAAGGAATATTTTATAACATAGTGATTGATATTATCAAAACATATTATTATTATTCATATATGTTATAATTTTGGCGCCCAACGTGGGGCTCTAAACAATCGAAATTAGAGCCTATTCTAAGAATTAAAACTTGAGAGTTTTGTTAAGGTTGTTGTTTCATTATTTCGCTCTAAACAATCAAAATTAGAGCCGATTCAAATAATTAAAATTTGAGAATTTTGTTAAATTTTTTTTTATTATTTCACTCTAAACAATCAAAACTAGAGCCTATTTAAATAATTAATATTTAAAATATTTTTTTTTGAAAACTTGATTTGAAATTTTTTTTTTGTGATTCATATTAGTTATATTTATCTCGATAGAATAAATTGTGAATATGGAGGGAAAAATGAGATTGAGAGATGGTAAGATAGTAGGAGATGAGAGTGAAAGTAGTGATGGAGGAGAGATTGAGATGGAAAGTGTGGCGGTACAGGTACATGAAGAGAGAGTATTAGAAGCAGGGGATTACCGAGTGGAAGAGCTGATTCAAACAGGGCAGACACAGGAAGAAGCAGAAACGGAAGGAGAGAATTTAATTGAGATAGGGGGAGAACAGGATCGAACCATGGTTGAAATAGAGATAGAGGCAACTACTGGTGAAAATGAACAAAAAGAACAGGTGTTACAAGCACAATCAAAAGAAGAGAGTCAACCTGAGATGAGCAGCATACTACAAAATCTTTTGATGAGCATTACGAGTATGAGGGAAGATATTAAAAAAGATATAAAAGATATGGATAAGAAATTTGATCAACAAAAAAAAGAAATTAAAGATATAAAAAAAGATATAAAAGAAGATAATGTGAAGATGAAGGAAGATATTAGGGAAGATATAGATAAGAAATTTGAAGAAAATAATAAAAAGTTGGATCAACAAAAAGAAGATATTAAAAAAAAATTAGATGAAATAAAAGAAGATAATAAGATTTTTAAAAGAGAAATTAGTAGTATTAAAGAAGATAATTTGAAGATCAAGGAAGAGATGAAAATTATGAAGATAGACTGTAACAAGAATATGGAACACCAAAATATTAAATTAAGGAATGAAATCCAGGAGACAGGGATTAAAATTAAGGGGGAAATTAAAATGGTAGAAGAGAAAATAGTAGAAGTGAGTAAACAAACAGAACAAATAAAAAAGGAAATAGGACAGATAAAGATGCAAGAGCAAATTAATGAAGAGGTAGTGGACAATTTAAAAATTAACTTAGGAAAAGAATTTGAAAGACTAGAGGGAGAAGTAGAAAAACAAAAAGGAGTTTGTAGTAAGAATCAAGAATTAACCCAGTATAAATTAAATAAGGAAATGGAAGATATGCAAAAGAAGTTACAAGAAATTATGGATAATAATGTCAGAGGAAATATGGTGGGAGTTCTTCCTAACATGATATCACACTACAACAATACCGGAATTAAATTTGATGGAAACATTAATCATATACATCCAAAAGTATTTGTGAATATAATAAAAAGTAAAACAAAACATATTAGTGATTTCTTGGAGAAAAAACTGTTGATCCGGGATATGTTAACAGGACATCCTTTACTATGGTTCTGCAATAAAGAAAATCAAATGTCGTCAATAAAAGATTTCGAAGAGCAATTTTGTAGATATTTCTGGGGGGAAATCCAACAATCTACTTTTAGAGAAAAACTGTATTTTGGTAAATATGACTATAATAAAGAAAAAAATTTTAATGCATATGCAATGCAACTATATAATAATGCACAATATTTGGAACCTGCAATGAGGGAAGAGGAAATTGTTTTGTATGTGGCGAGACAGTACAAACATGAAATGACGGAAACAATAGCAATT
This sequence comes from Altica lythri, assembly GCA_964028335.1. Taxonomy (NCBI): domain Eukaryota; kingdom Metazoa; phylum Arthropoda; class Insecta; order Coleoptera; family Chrysomelidae; genus Altica; species Altica lythri. The sequence continues at coordinate 48,478,755 of OZ034800.1, forward strand.
CATAATATTAAAACAATGGAACAGTTATCAAATTATTTACAGAGACTAGAACGAAGTCTAATGAATGAAAGTAGAACGAATGGGAATGAAAGATTTAATGATAGAAATAGATATGATAATAGGAATTCTGGAGGTAATAGATTTAATGAAAGGAATCGAAATGAGAATAGGAATGATAGTAATTACAGATTTAATAATAGGAATAGGGAATTTAATAGGGGATATAGTAATTTTAATAGGAATGAAACAAGAGCAAATGAATATAGGAATGATAATAGTAATGGTAGAAATGGGGAAAATAGGAATTTTGATAGAAGAAATAGGGAATTTCCAAATAATAATAATTATGATAGGAATGTAGGATCAGGTGATAGGTGGAACAGAGATAACAATTATAGTAATAGAAATTATGATAATAGAAATGTAGTAAATCGGGAGAACGAAAGGAGAGATAGAGGTGAAAACAGTAGACAGGTGAATGTTGTAAGTGTTAATCAGAGTGATGTGACTGGTCAAGGCCAGGGACAGAGCGTGGATTTTGCATAAATCGCTCTCATGTGCATAATATCATCTACTCTTCTAAGTATGAACATCCTAGGGAATTTATTGTGAATGATGACGAGGTTAAATTTAATGAACTAAAAAGGTTAATTTTTATAGAGGGGGTTTTCCAAAATATTAAATGTAAAATTATGATAGATACTGGTTCAGAGGTTACTTTAATTAGTCAAAGGGTGGTTTCACAAATCAAACAAGATGATATTATGGTGATAAAAACAAATAAATTATCATTAGTGGGAGCGAATAATAAGAAATTATATGAAACAAGTAATATGATTATGGGGGAAATTTTAATAGGGTGTAAAATGTATAAATTTCAAATATTATTAATACAAAATTTGAACTATGACATTATATTGGGTTCAGATGAATTAAATAATCATAAGGTTATCATCGATTATGAGGATGAATGTTTAAGATGGGAACAACAAATAATACCATTTATAGTAAAAAATAATGAAAGTTCGGAAATTAATAATAATGTTATGTACAACAACATAGAAAATATGGAGTTTGACAAATTAGAAGAAAATTGTGGATTGTATAGAACGGAAGTAGAAATATTATGTAAGAAATATTATAAATTGTTTAATGAAGATATATGTATAGCTACAAATTACACGCACAAGTTGGAGATGAATAAAGATATTAAGAATTTTAAAATAAAAACTTATCCGATACCGTATAAAATAAAAGATGAAGTATATGAAGAATTAAATAAAATGTTGAAGGATGGAATAATAGAAAGATCGGATTCTCCATACATAAATGCAATTACTTGTGTAAGAAAGAAGTCAGGAGAGATTAGAATATGTCTTGATGCAAGAAACATAAATGCCTATACAGTCAAACAATATGAAAGTCCTATGAATGTGGAAGGAATTTTTGGAAGAATTACAAATGCAAAAATTTATTCTAAATTAGATCTTAAACATAGTTTCTGGTTAATTCCGTTAGAAGAAAATAGTAGACCATATACAGCTTTCATGGTAGATGGTATTGTATATCAATTTTGTGTGGTGCCATATGGATTGCAAAGTTCATGTGCAGCTTTAGTTAGAACTTTACATACAATTTTAAATAAATATGAATCATTCATTTTACACTACATTGATGATATTTTAATTTATTCGGAAAATGAAATTGTTCATAAAAAACATTTAGAAATCACATTAAAAGAATTGGAAAGAGCTGGACTAAAATTAAATGTGGAAAAGTGTATATTTTATCAAAAAGAAGTTAAATATTTAGGATATGTCTTGAATACGATAGGGGTAAGTATGGATCCTGAAAGAGTACAAGCTATTATGAATTATCAAACACCTAAAAATTTGAAGACGTTAAGAGGATTCCTTGGAATTATAAATTATTATAAAAGATTAATACCAGATTTGTCAAATAAAGAAGTTCCTTTAATAGAGCTACTGAAAAAAGATGTTAAATGGAAATGGACACCCGAGAGAGAAAAAGCTTTTCAAGAATTGAAATTTGTCTTTACCAATAATTTAAAAGTGTATCACCCGCAATACGATAAAGTATTTATACTTAGGACAGATGCATCGATAGAAAGATTAGCAGGAGTGTTAATACAAGTTCAGGAAGTAGGAGAAGTACCTATTAGTTTTGTATCAAGAGTAACAAAGAATTGTGAGAAGAAGTACACGGTTACGGAATTGGAGATGGCCAGTGTGGTATTTTGTATAACCAAATTAAGGTTTTATTTGTTAGGAGCAAAGTTTATAGTGGAGAGTGATCATAATGCTTTAACGGCGATGATGAAAAATAGGTATGCAAATAATAGGGTACACAGATGGTTGTTATTGTTGCAAGAATACGACTTTGAGATTAAATATATTCCAGGAAAAAGTAACATCATAGCAGATGCATTGAGTAGGGAAAGTGAAGAACAAGGGGACCATAAAAAATTCAAAATAGGTATAAATAAATTATTGGATAAAGAGGGATTATTTACTTTGGAAAGGGTTATACAAGATCAGAATTATTTGACAGAGGTGGAAAAGAAAAGAACTTTTACAGAAGACAATATTATTTATAAAAAACTAGAAAATTGGGATACGTATGTTATTACAACTAATTATGCAAAGGAAATTCTATATAATCTTCATCACGAATATGGTCATATCGGAGTAAGAAAATTATGGATGCTATTTAGGGAAAATTATTATGCAAAAAAGGATTTAACTAGAGCCAAAGAAATATGCAAAGCTTGTACAATATGTCAATTAGCCAAAGAAAAAAATTATCATAATAGCAATATAAATAAATCAATAGTGACACAAAAACCATTACAAATTTTAGCAATAGATTTTATAAGTAATTTAGTGGAGAGTATTCAGGGATGTAAACACATATTGGTCATGGTAGACATATTTACAAAATATGTACAGATGTATCCTTGTAAAAGAACTAATACCAATACAATATTAAAATGCATTAAAAATTATATACAAATTCATGGAAAACCAGAGAAATTAATTTTAGATCATGCCACATATTTTGAGAATTATAAATTTTTATCTGCATGTCAACATTATAATATACAAGTAAATTTTATTAGCATAAGAAATCCATCATCAAATCCAGCTGAAAGATATATCAAAGAAGTAATTAAATATTTGAGAATTTTATGTATACAAGAACACGATCAGTGGGAAAATAACTTGGATAAAGTACAAAGATATGTGAATGAAACACCTCATGGAGTGACGAAAGAATGTCCAGAGCTTTTATTTAAAGGTAGAGTACCAGAAAGAAAGTGGGAATGGAATAGAAGACAAGAAATCCAAGAAATATTTGATAAAGTTAAGAAAAATTTAAAAAGAAACGCAGAACGATATGTCAAGAGACAAGAAAAGAAATTAAAAAAGAAAACTAAATTTGAAAAGGGATAACTTGTCATAATAAGAGCTTTACAAGTAGCGGATAAAAGGGAAAATTTGTGTGCAAAATTATTAATGCCTTTTGAGGGACCATATGTGGTAGATAATCATAATGCTGAAAACAGCTATCGGTTAGTATATCAGGATACAGGGAGATTAAGGGGAGTTTTTAATATTAAGGATTTGTACAAGTTTATACCAGAAGAGGGGTAGATGATATTAATAGCAAAGTTCTGTAAATAATAGTATTAAGATGTAAATATCAAATTAAGATTGAATGGTTTTATTAAAAAAAGGTTTATACAATCTGTGCAAATAATATTAATTGAGGCTAAAGTTTTTGTAAAATGAGTGTTTATTTATAAAAAAAAAATAGATTAAAATTATAATTTTTAATCCAACATCAATGAAATGTTTGATGTAAAAATTTTAATTGGGGGATTTGAGATGATATTAGTTACTATGTTATATTAAATAAGATGTAGAAGGAAAATCTAATGGAAAGTAGAGAAAGGAGATTTTCTTATTTCGAGTCAGAGCGCAAAATTTAGTAACATTGGGATTGATTATCATCATCTTCTTCATAATTCCTAAAAAAGAAAAAAGAAAATAGAATAATAAAAAAAAAAAATATACAAATACATTTCAAAGATTTTTATTTAAAGATTCAAAAATGATTAATCTACATTATATAAAGTTTTGATAATTATGAAATTGATAAATGGGTAAAGTAGATAATTAAAAGTTTATAAAATAGCCAATACGTTAGTAATCAAACATTAATTTTAAATGAATTAGGGGTGTAAGTAAATGAGAAAATTAAATTATAAAAAAAAGACATCACAAATAGTTAAAATACATGTTAAAACTTCTACTTACTTTTAAATAATACGTATTTACCAACCATATTCTAATTTATTAATAGTTCAAATGCCAAATGAAATATTCTGAAAAAGAGAAAATTATTAGTTTGTAGTGCTAGTAAATTTCATAAGAATATAAAAAAAAATGATCATTGTTTTAAATTGTAATATTGAATCAAGAATTAGATTTTGTTAATAATTTTATTTGAATAAGAAATTAGTAGGCGATTAGATGGAAAAGATGTATAGATTTAAGTTTGTTGAATTTGTCATTTGTTTTTTTGTTGATTCTGATAGAATCTCTCTTGTTTTGGACCTTCTGAAGAGGAAGGATGTAAAAAGTTTCGATGAAGATTTTTTGTAAAAATTATGATGTTAAAAGAAAGTTAAAAGGAGATTAGTAAGATTTATATTATAAATAATTAGTTAAGAAGTTTGTAGAAGATAGAATCGCTCTTGTTTTTGGGGGTTGTTGAAAGAGAAGTTGTATTAAAAATTTGCTCCGTAGAAATTTTGAGTTTTTTTTGAAAGTATTGATAATAGAAAGTATTAAAACAGTTTAAAGTATAAAGAATATCCCAAGGTAACCAGAGAGAGCAATTGGTAAGAGAAATTTATATGATTTTATGAAGAAATAGATATTTCAATTTATGGGGCTGAGCACTTTATGGTATAACTGTAGTTTAATTGAGTTAAAGAAGATTAAATTCATATTTAACAAGAAAGAAAGTCATAATTACACTTACCAAAGAAAATAGTAGCCATCCATTGCTTGGTTTTGAAGAGGAGGTGATTATTTGATCTTCATAAAGTTTCCTGAAATCTTTGCTGTATTGGAGGAAGAAAGTAGATTGTCCTAAGAACAGAATCCTGATTCCAGAAGAGGGTGAAGCTTCACACAAATGGTAACAACTTTGCACTCGTTATAATAAAGAGTTTTATATGTGTTTGATTTTTGAAATTTTGATGAACATTTTTATTTCACTGTTTTATGTATTTAACTAAATTATTTTTATTCACTTTTTGTTAAGTTTAATCTAAATTGTTTAATAACTCAAGTCAGAATACTTCATTTTATATATTTGATGCATATTTGGGTTTATCAACGGTATCTTTGAAGTTTGACACATTTTGAATTAGAAAGGTTAGAAATTTATATGCAATTCATGCCTGGAAAATATTGATGGTCTAGGATAGTGCGGTTATACAGTCATTTTATTGCAAATTTGTGTATTAACTGATTTTGAATCTAGTTTGGTTGAATATTTGAACTCTGACCTTGACATAAGGGAATAGCCGGTAGCATATTTAATTAATCATATTGGAAAATAATTACACTGAGTTAATTCTTACCTATTCACTATTTATATTTAAAATTTAAAATTAATTAAAGGTAAGGAATATTTTATAACATAGTGATTGATATTATCAAAACATATTATTATTATTCATATATGTTATAATATATATATATATATATATATATATATATATATATATATATATATATATATATATATATATATATATATATATACAAAACGGGAAAATTATTGGGCATGTACGCAAAAAGGATCAATAAGGCCACGAGTAGGAATGGTAACCGCAGACATGCATGTTTCTGGCTCATTAGCCGTCATCAGTGCGGCATAACCAAGTAGGGTATTGCACTTGGCTAGCAAAAGTGTTGGGTACTTGGGAGCAAAGGATGTTGGGGAAACATGTGTAAAGAAACATAAAAACACAAAAACAACGAAAGCTCACACAGGAGTCCTATCGCCATTTTGTGCTTTCGGCCAGCTGTGCCAATGGGTTTTCGGCTAGCAACCAGCGTCGCAACGTTGGCGAAACGGACTCATTGTGTTTGAGTCGTTCTAAGCCCAGGATATGAAATAAACAAAGTGCCAAGAAAATGCGTATTAATATAAACAAAACGGGAAAATTATTGGGCATGTACGCAAAAAGGATCAATAAGGCCACGAGTAGGAATGGTAACCGCAGACATGCATGTTTCTGGCTCATTAGCCGTCATCAGTGCGGCATAACCAAGTAGGGTATTGCACTTGGCTAGCAAAAGTGTTGGGTACTTGGGAGCAAAGGATGTTGGGGAAACATGTGTAAAGAAACATAAAAACACAAAAACAACGAAAGCTCACACAGGAGTCCTATCGCCATTTTGTGCTTTCGGCCAGCTGTGCCAATGGGTTTTCGGCTAGCAACCAGCGTCGCATTTTCTTGGCACTTTGTTTATTTCATATCCTGGGCTTAGAACGACTCAAACACAATGAGTCCGTTTCGCCAACGTTGCGACGCTGGTTGCTAGCCGAAAACCCATTGGCACAGCTGGCCGAAAGCACAAAATGGCGATAGGACTCCTGTGTGAGCTTTCGTTGTTTTTGTGTTTTTATGTTTCTTTACACATGTTTCCCCAACATCCTTTGCTCCCAAGTACCCAACACTTTTGCTAGCCAAGTGCAATACCCTACTTGGTTATGCCGCACTGATGACGGCTAATGAGCCAGAAACATGCATGTCTGCGGTTACCATTCCTACTCGTGGCCTTATTGATCCTTTTTGCGTACATGCCCAATAATTTTCCCGTTTTGTTTATATTAATACGCATTTTCTTGGCACTTTGTTTATTTCATATCCTGGGCTTAGAACGACTCAAACACAATGAGTCCGTTTCGCCAACGTTGCGACGCTGGTTGCTAGCCGAAAACCCATTGGCACAGCTGGCCGAAAGCACAAAATGGCGATAGGACTCCTGTGTGAGCTTTCGTTGTTTTTGTGTTTTTATGTTTCTTTACACATGTTTCCCCAACATCCTTTGCTCCCAAGTACCCAACACTTTTGCTAGCCAAGTGCAATACCCTACTTGGTTATGCCGCACTGATGACGGCTAATGAGCCAGAAACATGCATGTCTGCGGTTACCATTCCTACTCGTGGCCTTATTGATCCTTTTTGCGTACATGCCCAATAATTTTCCCGTTTTGTTTATATTAATACGCATTTTCTTGGCACTTTGTTTATATATATATATATATATATATATATATATATGTATGTATATGGGTATGTATATATTGTAACGTTTTTAACAAATTAAAACACAGGTTCGATTTATTTTTAAGTTGATTTATTTTCTAACGAATAACTACACAAACTATAACACTGCTAAATACTAAATTCACAATTTATTTGCACTATTCGAAAGCTTAAATATTTCGCGCTACACTGGATACTACCGTCCGCATTCGAATCTGCTTTATTTATATAGCGGCGCCATCTCACGTTCGAGGACCAGAGAATTCGAGAACAGAGTTCTTCATTGTTTTTGGTATCAGAATATTCGCTGCAGAGGGTGTCCGGATTATTCTCGATTCTCGAGAGTTCCGGATAGCTAAACATTCACCCAGTGGCGTAGTTTCGTTACACTGCCCCCTCCTTAACTCTGATCGTCCCGATCAGATACTTTCCAGTGCTTCCCAGATGTATGACGGAAACGACAGTTGGACCCAGCCCGACAGATTCCTTTACCAAAGAAATATCAGTCCACGCTCTTCTGTAGATCTACTTCTTTCGGTTGGTAACAGCAAACTGTTATTGACACTCCGGAACCATAGAAAATTACCTCGATCATGCTCCTTACAATCTTCCAGTCAATTTGTTCCGTTCCATTGCTGATCTTTGGTATCGCCAATTCCTTGATTTCGTAATGACTCATAATTTCCTTCAAGTTACTCAATGCGTGCCAAATGTCCCTGTAGGCCAGTTTTTCATTGGACGCCCTTTTCGTCACCAGATAAAGTATGGACCTGCGGCCATCTTCTAGTCGCAACACTTTGCCTACCCGTGGTTGTTGGTCGAGCAGTTCATCTAAACGTCCAAATTTCTTCTTGAAGACGGACGCTATGCCTCTTTCCATACTAAGATCTTGAGACACACAGTGAGCGATCGACACGTTTTTAGGAACTTTGAAGATGTCTTGCCGAACTTCTGCAGTAACGCCAAACCCAATTATTTCTTTCGGTTGATGTAATCGGTAATGAATCTGTCAAAGTCAGGCCGATTCTCTTCGATGCTTGCTTCCTGCGAAACGGCCCTAGCTTCCTCGACATTATTAGAGCCTTCGTAAGGTGAAAGTCGATTTATGTGGACCACTTTCGGCTTTCCTCTAGGCAGTTTTTGAATTCGATAAATTACGTCGTTTATCCTTTTCTTAATCTCATACGGGCCTTCCCATTGTCTCTGCAGCTTGGGACATAAACCCTTGCGTCGCTGTGGGTTGTGAAGCCATACAAGGTGTCCTGTTTCAAATATCCTGTTATTTGACCTGACGTTATATTGATTTTTCATGCGATCGCTAGCAATCTGAATGTCATATGTGATGTGATAATTTGAATATGATCTTGTTAGATAGGAGGCCTCATCCATGCTACTCCCACTGGCATGAATGTGGAGCCCTATTACAGGATATCACGTTTATTGGAAAACAAATTATAAAATTCATTAAACAAGATCTTATTTCTTAAAGTACTTACATTATCTCGAGGTTAGTTATTAATTAAGATGTTATCCACATGTAAAGTACATAAAACCATATTATTGGTACAAAATTTAATCAAACGTTAAAATTGCAGACATTAAAAATTATTTAAAATTACTATTTGTAGAAATAACGGTATTAATGACAATTGTCGTTTTGACGTTTTTTTAATGTAATAATCTTCAACACTGGTAGTTTTTTTTTTTTGTATCACTTACTGATAAAGAACGCATCGAGCACACTCTGGCCAACAGGTATTAGAGTTTTTTTGGTTTTAAATTGTTTCTTAATCAATAAATTATCACATCACATATGACTTGTGAGAGAGGTTAAGATGTGTTTCTCTTTCCACAGGATAATCGACGTGGTTTGGTGTTAATTAAGATGATTTGACACATAATATTGTTTGTAGTTTCCCTGAAGATGGAAATAAACGTTTCCGAAAGCTTGGAATAATTATAAAGAGTTCACTTTTATTTCACTGCCGCTACCCCAAACAATCTAACATTTGCTTCCTAAATAGTCGGCAACAAAGACTTCCCCTCTTTTATATATATATATATATATATATATATATATATAAAAAACAATCTAGGGTAGTCTTGGCGGACTAATAATTAATAGAACTGTTTAATTTTTTGGGGATGTCGCCAATTTTTTTGGCGACATCCCCAAAAAATTAAACAGTTCTATATATATATATATATATATATATATATATATATATATATATATATATATATATATAGTTAATGCCACAAAGAACTTAAAGGGAATATTTAAATAAAAAGTTCGTTATTTAAAAACAAGCTCACATGCAAATAAATTACTACTAGGTACCTGACACAAGGTTAATTAAAATTGTACTATATGTTATGTTTATAGGTAGTAACGATTTATTAAAAAAATATAAATAAAAATATATAAAAATATATAAAAATATTGGTGCAAACTGACATATTTTTTTAAGGAAGATAAACCGTTGCTAATTTCATACTTATACTAATAAAAAATGACATTCGATTTTGATTTTATTTTAAAAGTGTTTTCTAATAAATTTTGTAGTCTGGATTCATTAGTCTGTATCTCCTACATTTGACGAAAGTGAAATATCCATCTGATTAATATTATTAGTTGCACAAGCACAAGATACTAAATCACCCATCTTGTTGAATTTTATTTTTTCTACAAGAAAATTAAATTACGATTTTTTATTACTTTAAAAATGTGTCCTACCGTTATCCATATTCTCATTTATTTTTTCATCAGGAGTTGAACCTTCCTGATGCATACAATCATTCTCAAAAATTTTATATGGACTATAAATGGTATCAATTTCAATTTTATTGATTTTCTTTTCCTTTAAATATGTTTCGGTATTCATTGGGACTGTTCTGGATTTTGTATAAGAAACTGTTTTTGGTAAACAGTTACCAATAGAAATATTAGTTCCATTTGAATGTGACGTATTTAATTGTTTAAAAGATTTTACTGACAGTTTTTTGGATTTATTTTTACCATCTTTAATAAATTCATTTTCAGATATATTTAACTGTTCTTCACTTTGTATTTGTCTACGTTTTTTTTTACTCTGCTTTTTGAATTCTAAAACATTTGAATTATTAAATAAAGTTCAGCACCTACAATTTAATTATACCTTCCATTTCTAAATTGTTAGGTTCTTGTTTACGTTTCTTCTTGCTTTTCGTAATACCGTTCTTATCTACCTCTGCAATTCTAATGTCCGATGAAGGTAACAAAGGACCATGGTTCTTTTTACTCTTTTTCTTTTTGAAAACCAAAACATTGACCTGTTCTTCTGGAATTGGAACAGCCCTAGAAATATAAACAATTACCCGCTGACCATTTTATCATCCGGAAAAAACGATATGAATTAACTTACCAAATAATATCATTATTTTTAATTATTCTAACATCTTCAGATGGTGGTAAATACACATTATCATTAATCAAAGCAAAATCTTTTATTTGAAATATATCGCTTATCTTCTCTATGACATCTTTTACAGTTTGAACATTACTGTTAATATATAATCTAGCTCTATGTCTATGATCATGAAAATAGTTTGATAAATTAACAACAATTGTAAAATTTTTGTTAAGCGCCATTTTAAATATACATTTAATTTTAGGTCTCGTTTGAATATTCAAAGTGACAACACGTATAAAATCTGCTGCCTTATCTGGGCTAGTTTTTGTGCATTATTTTATTTTATTTTGTGTTTTTAAAACTAATAATAATAAATATGAGGAATAAGTGACAACGTTTACAAAGGACTATTGAATCGACAACAAATATAAATGTTCCCGACAGGGAATGGCCCGGGGATGGACCTTAATTCACTGAGACAGCCTCCATCCAGCTCACAAAATATGATACAAAATACAGCGGTTTCGCAGGCACAAACGATGCCTGTGAATCAACATCTCCAGATGCCATACTTATCAACATCATCCTCAACTCTCCCAAATCAAATAACAAACCAATTTCCATTCTATGGATTTAACTCACAAGATCAACAGAATGCTATTCAAATGCACAACAACCATCCACAATTGATCCAGCAACCAAATTCAATTCAAGCTATAAACAATCTTCTGCCATCTTCTTCAAGCGACGACGAAATCGAAATGGCTAGCGAAGGTGAAGAAACTTCAAAAAAGCATTCTTGGCAAGTCGCGACAAATAAAAGAAAAAGAAAAATAAATAGACAAGATTCATCAGAAATAACACACCAAACTAAAATCTCAAATAGATTCCAATCTCTTCCAATTGAAGAGAATAATAAAAGTGATGAAGGAAGCACAAATAAAGAAAGATCAATTTCAAACACACAAAGCGTTGGTAATACTTCTAATAACATAAAACCTCCTCCTATATATATATATATACTCTGTTATGGACTATAAAGCAATGATTAAAGAGCTAACAACTGTAACTGAACAAAATACCTTTACCACAAAGGCATTAGCAAACAACACAATCAAGATAAATCCTACTACTCCAGACTCCTACAGAAAATTAATCCAACACGTACGCAAAGAAGAGATAGTCCATCACACGTATCAGATAAAGCAAGAAAGAGCGTACAGAATAGTAATTAGAGACCTACACCATTCAGTGCCACTAGACGATATCAAAACTGAACTAAAGGAAAAAGGGCACAATGTAAGAAACATCATTAATATTAGACATAGGGTCAGTAAGGAACCTCTTCCGATGTTCTTTATCGATCTAGAACCTGCAAATAGTAACAAAGAAATCTACAAAATAGAATATCTACTATCGTGCAAAATCAGAATTGAACCACCACGTCACAAAAACAGTATTGTACAATGTACAAGGTGTCAAGAGTATAACCACTCAAAATCTTACTGTATGCGCCCGTACAAATGTGTTAAATGCGGTGGATCTCATGATACCAAAACATGCACTAAGCCTAAAAATACACCTGCTAAATGTGCCCTTTGTCAAAACAATCATCCAGCAAATTACAAAGGCTGCTCAGTCTACCAAGATCTAATAAAATCAAGAAATAAAACAAACTTAAATAAATCCGCACAAAACCAGATCCAACAAAATCATGTTCAACCAATTCAACAGTCACATAACCAACAAGGAACTCAAAATATGCCTTCTTACTCACAGGTACTCAAAAATAATGTAATGCCTACTCAAGCAAACGATAATAGCACTGATATAACTGAGAAACTGACAACCTTCCTTAACGAATTTAAAAACATGTTTTCACAGTTGATCAACCAAAATAGTATGATCCTCACTATGCTAACCACAGTTATTAATAAGTTAACAAATTAATGGCTACTTCAGTTAGAATTGCAGCATGGAACGCAAACGGTATTAGCAACTGTAGCATTCCCAAAAAACCACCTTAAATAATATTATCTTCTCGTTTACCCTTTTGTCGGTATGCAACCAACTTTACCTATTCCACAGACAGTTACATATAAATAATATTATATTCTCGTTTACACTTTTGTCGGTATGCAACCAACCTTACATATTTTGAATTCAAATTCTGACAGGCGGAAGCGGATATCGAACGTAAATACTCGATAAGAACCGAGAAAAGCAACCGGGGAAGAGAACGCATTTCTAGCGACACTTACGATTTTACGTGACAAGCGAAAGGAAGCTGATTTCCTGGTTTGTGAAAATTAATGGCTGCCGGTTAATTCACAGTATTAAGATTACCGTTTGTTCTTGGTTTATTCCGTATCGGAAGTGTAGAAAAAATACTGCATTTCAATCTGGATGTAGATGTGCTTAAATTGGAAGTACAACCTGTTTGATTCATGGTATCAATAAATTCATGGTGCTACGTGCTGTCTGATGGAAGACTACATTTTGAAATTTTTATAAAATTATATGGTACCGAGGTAAATGGATACCTAGTGATCTAAAAACCTTATGGATGGTTTTATAGATGATTTCCTATGTGCTGATGTTTAATTCTACATGGTTCTTGGTTAATTATGGTATGTTTAAAGAAGCTTTATTATAATAGAAGCGTGACTACCCGGTCACGAAGTATGATTTTTGGTTCCGGATTACAAGGTAAACTTTCGACTATTCTTTCTGTTATTTCTCTATGTTCGATACTTAGTTGAACTGCGAATATTCTAAGAAACAGTCACAATTTTAGTGCTTATTCGGAAGAATATGCTTTTGGAAACTTTTTATAGTGATTCTATTTAAATTTAAATTGTTATAAGCTTTTAGCGGCATTAAATCAGTTGATAACATTAGTTACTATTCAAATCTATGGAACTATGATTGAATGATAAATATGTAGTGTTTTTAAATTTTGTTTTTTAACTTTCTTCAAAGTGTTGGTGTTCAATCGTAATCTTACATGATTATCGCCTCTATGGTACTTGTATTGATAAATTTCATATTTGTATTCATGTATATAGTAATCTTTAGATATTTAGAACACTCAGAGTGCACTCTTTAGAGAACTGAATTTTGTTTTTAAAGAAAGGAAATATACCTTCAGTATATATTTTGTTTTAATTGAGTTCTCTACATACTTTCGTTTATTGAAAATAGGTTATGCAATTTAGATAAGATCTGTAATATTATATGTACAGGAATATTAGTTTTTTAATAACCGTATTGTCAAATACCGGTTAATATCTTTCACTGTATAAACAGAAGTGTTAGCATTTTGGTGATAACCGTTCTCACTAATACTGGTGATTTTGTTTTATTTTTTTAATACATTGTTTTATTGTTTTTATTGATATCGTTGAAGTATTTATTTCTTATACCTTCCCAGTAACTGTTCTGATTCAAACCTCTTGTTTAATAAGGATTTAGATTTTAATAAGACAAAAGGATTCAAGGAATTGTAGAATCAATAAGGTAAGTTTAAAATAATTATTGACTTAAGGATATAGCTCAATTAAAGTGTGTTCCCTAACCATTTCAGATTTAATAAACTATTTCTCAATAGGTTTCTTATTTTCTTTCCTATTTCACTATAAAAAAAATAAGTGGCGCCCTTTACCGATTTGTAAATATTTTCTATGTTTCCTTCTTCCTAGATACTCGCCCAATTGCTCCTTCGACCCACGACTCGCTCTCCTCCTACCCCCTGAGTGCCGTCCGCATTTGACTAACCCTTTGTGAGCCTTTAACATAAAAAAAAAGGGTTACACAACCATATCCAAGAAATCATTTTATTCCTAAATCTAAACAAAATTGACATTATGCTGATATCGGAAAGCCACTCCACAGATAGAACTTTCGTTAAAATACCTTACTATAATATATATTTTACTAACCATTCAGTGTACAAGTGTTAAAGTTGAAGCCCTAAAAAGACCAATGACATTTACAGCAATATACAGCCCACCCAAGCACGGTATAAACCAAGAAGAATATGATGACTTATTTAAAACGCTTAATACTAATTTTTTGATAGCAGGAGACTGGAATGCCAAACATACTGCATGGGGATCTAGGCTAATTACACCAAAAGGCAGAAACTTATTGAAATGTGTGCAGCAACACCAACTGAATATATTGTCAACGGGTGAGCCAACCTACTGGCCAACTGACACAAATAAAACCCCGGACTTGCTAGACTTTGCCCTAACAAAAGGAATATCTGATATTTACAGTGATATTGAATCAAGCTTTGATCTAAGCTCAGATCATAGTCCTGTCATCATAACTATGAGCACTAGACCAATTTGGAAAAAAACACCACTGAGGTTATGCAATAAGAAAACTGACTGGATAAAATTTCAACAAAATGTAAATGAAAATATTAGATTGGACTGGCGACTAAAAACCAGATGTGATGTTGAGGAGGTAGTCCAACATATAACAACTGTGATACAACAAGCTGCTTGGCATGCCACACCAACTAACCACAAAACCACAGATGCTAAACATAACATCCCCTCTTCATATAAAAGAACTCGTCATCGAAAAACGTAGAGCACGACAGAGGTGGCAAAACAGTAGAAACCCAGTAGATAAAACACACCTTAATACTCTTACTCGAAATCTTCGTAAAGCTATTCAAGGAGCTAGAAATGATTCCTTCTCAATGTACCTAACAAATTTGACCCCTGAAGATCATTCCTTGTGGAAAGCAACGAAGAAAATAAAAAGACCAATTGTAGCTGTTCCACCGATAAGGAAAACTGATAGTGCTTGGGCGCGATCAAACTGTGAAAAGGCCAATACATTTGCAGAATTCCTTAGTACAGTACTTTCTACTCCACATGAAGACAATGTTGAAGATGATAGTGTAAAAAAATTCATAGAAGCACCATGTCAATTGTCACCTCCATTGAAAACATTCTCTCCTACTGAAGTGAAAAGAGAAATAAAATACCTCAAGTTGCACAAAGCACCCGGATTCGACCTCATAGTTGCAGAAGTCTTAAAGAAGCTTCCTAGAAAAGCAGTTGTTCTGTTGACTACAATATTCAATAGTATGTTGAGATTATGCTACTATCCTGATCAGTGGAAACACGCATACATACTAATGATTAATAAGCCTGGAAAACCAAAAACTGAAGCAAGTTCATATCGACCAATAAGCCTTCTTCCAATAATGTCAAAAGTCTTCGAACGACTTATTTTAAACAGGATTGAAGACGTAATTCCTATCGAAGACCTTATCCCCAATTATCAATTTGGGTTTAGGAAGGAACATTCAACAATTCAGCAGTGTCACAGAATAGTAAATAAAATTAAGCAAAGTTTTGAAAATAAAGAAATGTGCACTGCAGTGTTTCTGGACGTTCAACAAGCCTTCGATAGGGTATGGCATAAGGGTCTACTTTATAAGATCAAACAACATCTACCTGATCAACTATATTTAATTTTAAAATCATATTTAGAAGACAGGCACTTTCAAGTAAAACATGAAGACGAACTCTCAACTTGCCATCAAATCAAATCTGGAGTACCTCAAGGCAGTGTCCTGGGCCTTTTCTTATTTTTATTATTCACAGCCGATATACCAACAACTGATGAGACAGACTTAGCAACCTTCGCTGATGACACAGCAATCCTAGCATCTGATATTGATCCTGTAAGAGCTTCCAACAACTTACAAAACCATATAAACATTTTGCAGTCCTGGTTAAAAAAATGGAAAATAAAAGTAAATACCAATAGGTCCTGCCAAATTACCTTCACTACTAAAAGGAGTATCTGCCCACAAGTTACCATTAACAATGCTCGCATACCTATGAAGAATAAAGTCAAATATCTTGGACTGCACCTAGACCAGAAATTGACATGGTGCACACACATCAAATTGAAAAGAAAACAACTTGATTTAACAGTTAAAAATATGTATTGGCTAATAAACAGAAAATCACAGCTATCACTAGAAAATAAAATTTTAATATATAAAACTATGTTAACACCAATCTGGACATATGGTATTGAACTATGGGGATGTAGCAAGCCATCAAATACCAAAATTCTGCAGTCCTTTCAGTCCAAAACTCTTCGAATGTTGTTAAATGCTCCATGGTATGTAACAAATACAACAATACACAATGACCAGCAAATACCATTCATCAGAGATGTCATCGAAACCCATTCCATAAAATATAGAAATCGATGTACTGACCATAACAACGAACTTATCAATGACCTTTTCACCCTGCCATTGGAGGATAGAAGACTTAAAAGAGTATGGCCAGAAGATCTTTAAAGTGAAATCCAGAGAACCGTTATTGGACGGTGCCTGACTCAAGACATTTAGTCAATTTCAGATCATTTACTTATTACTCCTTATGTAGTAGATTGTAAATTTGCAATAAATAAATTAAAAAAAAAAAAATTAATTTTAACAAACGTAAATTATAACAAACATACAATTAAAGTAAGGAACACTTTATTTAAAACATATAACCTAACATTTTCCGGCAACTAACAATCATGAATGTCATTTTTTATTAGTATTAGTATGAAATTAGCACCACCGCTCTTCCAGCCCCAAAAATTTCTTAAAAAAAAATTGTTTATGCCTAATAAAAGAGCTTAATTTGCACCTTTCAAAAACGTATTTTTCATAATTTGCACCATCGTACTTTTTTTTAAATTTTGCTTTACTTAAACCAGATTCAAATGCTCATATCTCACTCCCTAAAGTGTATTTCGATATGCACCTTTTACCAAAAATTTGCAATTTTAATTTTCTAATTTGCACCATCGTAAGATTTGCGAAAAACGGTAACAATTATTATAAAAATTAATAAAATCATTTCCTGGCTGATGTACGTTCAGAAATAAATAACTGCGCATGCGTTCACTACCCGCAGTTACTTATTACTGACAGCAGTCCGAAACGAATTTTATTAATTTTTGTAATAATTGTTACCGTTTTATATATATGTATATATATATATATATATATATATATATACAGTGTAAACGTCACTCGATTTAACGTCAAACTCCCTAAAACGTCGAAAAGACTCGTTGTTGGTTGGTTTAGCTTGTATTCCTTATAACAACACACTCTTTATAGCGTCACACTCACTCTCAATAACGACAACAATAAGTAATAAAAGCTACCTTTTAAGTTGTAAAAATTTGGAAAAACACATTGATTCAATTGTTGCTATAAACTGTACCGGTACCTGTTTAACACCTGCATTAAATTACATTTTCAAAGAAAGATGAATTTGGCCCATCCGGATTAAGTAGGTACATTATAATCTAATTAGGGTTGTCCCGTCAAGCAATTCCCGGATTATCGGCAATCGGAGAACTGTGAAGAATTCCTTGAATTATACAACTGGGTTTTTACCCCTTCATTAATTAGATGGTCAATATTCCACCCCCCAAAGATTTAATCGTTTATAATTTACATAAATAGGAACGCAAAATCAAATTTATGATCAGATCGTTCCGATAAAGTGAAGTGAAAATGTCATGTAAAAGAAAATCGTTTTGTATTGACGAAAAAGTGCTGTGATATTTTTAATGCGGACGAAGCAGGAATTTTTTATAAACTAACCCCAGATAATACAATGAAATTCAAAGGAGAAAAGTGTGTTGAAGAAAAGTTGTCCAAGGAACGAATTACAGTGCTTGTCGCCGCTAACATGGATGGGACAGAAAAAAAGAAATTAATGGTAATAGGAAAATCAAAAAACCCGCGGTGTTTCAAGAATATAAAAGAATTACCGGTAAATTACAAGGCCAATAAAACAGCTTGGATGACAGACCAACTGTTTGAAGAAGAAGTACGTAAGTCGGACGCAACTTTAATGGAGCGGAAAATTTTACTTCTTATCGACAACTGTCCAGCTCATCCCAATATACCGGGTCTACGAAATATAGAACTGGCATTTCTCCCGCCAAATACCACAAGTGTATTACAGCCAATGGACCAAAGTGTCATTAAAAGCCTTATGGGTCATTATAGAAGTAAATTGTTGATGGAGCTTGTCGAATCTGACGGAAAAACGTCTATAAATATGCTGCACGCTGTAACTTTATTAGCTAAAGCCTGGGAAGAAGTCACATCGACAACAATACAGCACTCATTTAGGCATGCTGGCCTGTATACGAATTCAACAGATCAGGAGGTACGAACGAATCCTGAAATGGATGATAGCGATATGGACGACCTTCCGTTAACGGAATGGATAAAACAGACCAATATAGCAAATTTCACAGAAAATTTTAAAACGTATATGGGAGTAGACAACTGCCTTATAACAACGGCTTCACTGACCGACGAGGAAATATTAGATTCGGTTCGAAAATCAGAATTTGAAGAACAAGGAGATGAAGAGGAAATTGATGAGCCTGAGTCACCACCGAATTTTAAACAGGCTCTGGAAGCAGCTAAGTTATTAGAAAGGTATTTTCTTTATCAAGAAGATGTCTCAATGTCGCAAGACATAAAGAAATTAACTAAAAATTTGCAACAAAATTACTGGTCCAGCAGAAGAGTTTAAACCAAAATTACCGATTATACAGAATAGTGAATGTAATGAAGATAATTAATTAATTAGCAATAATAAATATACTCTGTAAATACGTATGTAATCTTTAACATTAGTTTGGTTTAATAAATTGTATCTTATATGCATATTTTTTGTTCCCTCTGATTAACGGCAACTCTTTATAACGCCATTAATTGCCCAGTCCCTTCAGTGACGTTATATGGAGTTTACACTGTATATATATATATATATATATATATATATATATATATATATATATATATATATATATTATAACATGTATGAATAATAATAATAATAAGTTTTGATAATATCAATCACTATGTTATAAAATATTCCTTACCTTTAATTAATTTTAAATTTTAAATATAAATAGTGAATAGGTAAGAATTAACTCAGTGTAATTATTTTCCAATATGATTAATTAAATATGCTACCGGCTATTCCCTTATGTCAAGGTCAGAGTTCAAATATTCAACCAAACTAGATTCAAAATCAATTAATACACAAATTTGCAATAAAATGACTGTATAACCGCACTATCCTAGACCAACAATATTTTCTAGGCGTGAATTGCATATAAATTTCTAACCTTTCTAATTCAAAATGTGTCAAACTTCAAAGATACCGTTGATAAACCAAAACATGCATCAAATATATAAAATGAAGTATTCTGACTTGAGTTACTGAGCAATTTAGATTAAACTTAACAAAAAGTGAATAAAAATAATTTAGTTAAATACATAAAACAGTGAAATAAAAATGTTCATCAAAATTTCAAAAATCAAACACATATAAAACTCTTTATTATAACAAGTGCAAAGTTGTTACCATTTGTGTGAAGCTTTACTCCTCTTCTGGAATCAGGATTCAGTTCTTAGGACAATCTACTTTCTTCTAACGATACAGCACAGATTTCAGGAAACTTTATGAAGATCAAATAATCAATTCCTCTTCAAAACCAAGCGATGGATGGCTACTATTTTCTCTGGTGAGTGTAATTATGACTTTCTTTCTTGTTAAATATTAATTTAATCTTCTTTAACTCAATTAAAATACAGTTATACCATAAAGTGCTCAGCCCCATAAATTGAAATATCTATTTCTTCATAAAATCATATAAATTTCTCTTACCAATTGCTTTCTCTGGTTACCTTGGGATAATCTTTATACTTTAAACTGTTTTAATACTTTCTATTATCAAAACTTTCAAAAAAAACTCAAAATTTCTACGGAGCAAATTTTTAATACAACTTCTCTTTCAACAACCCGAAAACAAGAGAGATATCTTCTACAAACTTCTTAACTAATTATTTATAATATAAATCTTACTAATCTCCTTTTAACTTTCTTTTAACATCATAATTTTTACAAAAAATCTTCATCGAAACTTTTTACATCCTTCCTCTTCAGAAGGTCCAAAACAAGAGAGATTCTATCAGAATCAACAAAAAAAACAAATGACAAATTCAACAAACTTAAATCTATACATCTTTTCCATCTAATCGCCTACTAATTTCTTATTCAAATAAAATTATTAACAAAATCTAATTCTTGATTCAATATTACAATTTAAAACAATGATCATTTTTTTTTATATTCTTATGAAATTTACTAGCACTACAAACTAATAATTTTCTCTTTTTCAGAATATTTCATTTGGCATTTGAACTATTAATAAATTAGAATATGGTTAGTAAATACGTATAATTTAAAAGTAAGTAGAAGTTTTAACATGTATTTTAACTATTTGTGATGTCTTTTTTTTATAATTTAATTTTCTCATTTACTTACACCCCTAATTCATTTAAAATTAATGTTTGATTACTAACGTATTGGAAATTTTATAAACTTTTAATTATCTACTTTACCCATTTATCAATTTCATAATTATCAAAACTTTATATAATGTAGATTAATCATTTTTGAATCTTTAAATAAAAATCTTTGAAATGTATTTGTATTTTTTTTCTTATTATTCTATTTTCTTTTTTCTTTTTTAGGAATTATGAAGAAGATGATGATAATCAATCCCAATGTTACTAAATTTGCGCTCTGACTCGAAATAAGAAAATCTCCTTTCTCTACTTTCCATTAGATTTTCGTTCTACATTCTTATTTAATATAACATAGTAACTAATATCATCTCAAATCCCCCAATTAAAATTTTTACATCAAACATTTCATTGATGTTGGATTAAAAATTATAATTTTAATCTATTTTTTTTTTTTTATAAATAAACACTCATTTTACAAAAACTTTAGCCTCAATTAATATTATTTGCACATATTGTATAAACCTTTTTTTAATAAAACCATTCAATCTTAATTTGATATTTACATCTTAATACTATTATTTACAAAACTTTGCTATTAATATCATCTACCTAACATCTTTATGAATTTTTTTAATTTGTAAAATTCTGTTAATCTCAAATTCCTTCCCCCTTTCTAACATTCATTCAAATATAACTTAATTTTTCTACTTTTAAACTTGTTCCCCCTTATTTAATATATTTCCTATACATTTAATTCTCCGATACACCTAAATATCTTGCCTCTTTCCTGATATTTCCAAATATACCCAATACCTACTATATTTTTAAATTTCTTCCCCCTTTCTTGGTATTTACAAATAAACAATTTTTCTCGGAGCGCTTGTTTTATCTTTCCCAAGAAATATTTACAAAATTGCTTATCATCCACAGACAAATTTTGATTTTCTCTGTTGTTAACAATTTGATGGTGCATTATTGCTTGAATTTCTTCTACTTGTTCTGGTTTATTCTGTTTTTTCGTATGACTTAGCAATATACCACTGTCTTTGACTTTCTGAATTATTTTATTTTCACTCTTTTCTGCTTGTTTTGCTTTATATTCATCTAATCCTTCATTATTTTCTTCTAGTTTGTTATTCACATCTTCCTTTTTTATATCTTCTTTCATATCTTCTTCTCTTTCATCCAATGTTTCATTATTTTCTTCAAGTTTTTCTTCAAATTCCGTGTTTATGTCTTCTTTTATATCTTCTTCTCTTTCATCCAATTTTTCATTATTCCTTTCCAATTTCTTTTCAAATTCCCTATTTATATCTTTTCTCATATCTTCTTTTATTTCATCCAATATTTCGTTATTCTCTTTCAATTTCTTATTGTTCTCTTCAAATTCCATATTTGTATTTTCTTTTATATCTTCTGTGATTTTATTCAATCTTTCATTAGTCTCATCCAATTCTTTATTGTTTTCCTCTGGTTTATTATTGTTATCTTCTTTTACTTCATCTAATCCTTTATTATTTTCTTCTAGTTTGTTATTCACATCTTCCTTTTTTATAACTTTAACTTCTTCTCTTATCTTTAAATTGTCTTCTTTAATACTTTTCATTTCACTTCTAAAAATCTTATTATCTTCTTTTATTTCCTCAAATTTCTTATCTATATCTTTTCTCATCTTCAAATTATCTTCTTTTATATCTTTTATGATATTTTTATTAGTCTCTTCCAATTTTTTATTTATTTCTTCATTAATATCATCCTTCATCTTCACATTATCTTCTTTAATTTTATCCAACTTTTTATTATTTTCTTCAAATTTCTTATCCATATCTTCTTTTTTTACCATGTTCATCATAATACTTTGAAGCATACTACATATATCAGAAGGAATCTCATCTCCTGGCCTTTCTTGTATCACCTGTACTTCCTGTTCATTTCCACCAGCATTTGCCTCTGTCTCTATTTCTACCATAGTTCGATCCTGCTCTCCCCCTATCTCTATTAAATTCTCTCCTTCTTCCGTTTCTGCTTCTTCCTGTATCTGGCCTGTTTGAATCAGCTCTTCCACTCGATAATCCCCTGCTCCTAACACTCTCTCTTCATGTACTTGTACCGCCACACTTTCCATCTCAATCTCTCCTCCATCACTACTTTCACTCTCATCTCCTACTATTTTACCATCTCTCAATCTCATTTTTCCCTCCATATTCACAATTTATTCTATCGAGCTAAATATAACTAATATGAATCACAAAAAAAAAATTTCAAATCAAGTTTTCAAAAAAAAAAATATTTTAAATATTAATTATTTAAATAGGCTCTAGTTTTGATTGTTTAGAGCGAAATAATGAAACAACAACCTTAACAAAACTCTCAAGTTTTAATTCTTAGAATAGGCTCTAATTTCGATTGTTTAGAGCGAAATAAAAAAAAATATTTAACAAAATTCTCAAATTTTAATTATTTGAATCGGCTCTAATTTTGATTGTTTAGAGCCCCACGTTGGGCGCCATAATTTATAACATATAAATTTAATAATAATAAGTTTTGATAATATCAATCACTATGTTATAAAATATTCCTTACCTTTAATTAATTTTAAATTTTAAATATAAATAGTGAATAGGTAAGAATTAACTCAGTGTAATTATTTTCCAATATGATTAATTAAATATGCTACCGGCTATTCCCTTATGTCAAGGTCAGAGTTCAAATATTCAACCAAACTAGATTCAAAATCAATTAATACACAAATTTGCAATAAAATGACTGTATAACCGCACTATCCTAGACCAACAATATTTTCTAGGCGTGAATTGCATATAAATTTCTAACCTTTCTAATTCAAAATGTGTCAAACTTCAAAGATACCGTTGATAAACCAAAACATGCATCAAATATATAAAATGAAGTATTCTGACTTGAGTTACTGAGCAATTTAGATTAAACTTAACAAAAAGTGAATAAAAATAATTTAGTTAAATACATAAAACAGTGAAATAAAAATGTTCATCAAAATTTCAAAAATCAAACACATATAAAACTCTTTATTATAACAAGTGCAAAGTTGTTACCATTTGTGTGAAGCTTTACTCCTCTTCTGGAATCAGGATTCAGTTCTTAGGACAATCTACTTTCTTCTAACGATACAGCACAGATTTCAGGAAACTTTATGAAGATCAAATAATCAATTCCTCTTCAAAACCAAGCGATGGATGGCTACTATTTTCTCTGGTGAGTGTAATTATGACTTTCTTTCTTGTTAAATATTAATTTAATCTTCTTTAACTCAATTAAAATACAGTTATACCATAAAGTGCTCAGCCCCATAAATTGAAATATCTATTTCTTCATAAAATCATATAAATTTCTCTTACCAATTGCTTTCTCTGGTTACCTTGGGATAATCTTTATACTTTAAACTGTTTTAATACTTTCTATTATCAAAACTTTCAAAAAAAACTCAAAATTTCTACGGAGCAAATTTTTAATACAACTTCTCTTTCAACAACCCGAAAACAAGAGAGATATCTTCTACAAACTTCTTAACTAATTATTTATAATATAAATCTTACTAATCTCCTTTTAACTTTCTTTTAACATCATAATTTTTACAAAAAATCTTCATCGAAACTTTTTACATCCTTCCTCTTCAGAAGGTCCAAAACAAGAGAGATTCTATCAGAATCAACAAAAAAAACAAATGACAAATTCAACAAACTTAAATCTATACATCTTTTCCATCTAATCGCCTACTAATTTCTTATTCAAATAAAATTATTAACAAAATCTAATTCTTGATTCAATATTACAATTTAAAACAATGATCATTTTTTTTTATATTCTTATGAAATTTACTAGCACTACAAACTAATAATTTTCTCTTTTTCAGAATATTTCATTTGGCATTTGAACTATTAATAAATTAGAATATGGTTAGTAAATACGTATAATTTAAAAGTAAGTAGAAGTTTTAACATGTATTTTAACTATTTGTGATGTCTTTTTTTTATAATTTAATTTTCTCATTTACTTACACCCCTAATTCATTTAAAATTAATGTTTGATTACTAACGTATTGGAAATTTTATAAACTTTTAATTATCTACTTTACCCATTTATCAATTTCATAATTATCAAAACTTTATATAATGTAGATTAATCATTTTTGAATCTTTAAATAAAAATCTTTGAAATGTATTTGTATTTTTTTTCTTATTATTCTATTTTCTTTTTTCTTTTTTAGGAATTATGAAGAAGATGATGATAATCAATCCCAATGTTACTAAATTTGCGCTCTGACTCGAAATAAGAAAATCTCCTTTCTCTACTTTCCATTAGATTTTCGTTCTACATTCTTATTTAATATAACATAGTAACTAATATCATCTCAATATATATATATATATATATATATATATATATATATATATATATATATATTATATATATATGCATTTTGTCTTATACACCTCCAAAACGCAATATGCGCTAAACGAATACGCCTCCAAAATCGGAGGCGAATTGGAAATTTCAGAGGCCAAAACGTAGGTATAGTCCATTTCACGGTTTTTGGCCGATGACAGAAATCATACTCGAAGTAAATTTAGAGTTACATCTCTCTCAGATACAGGCAAGTTAGAAATTTAAATGAGGACGTTTGTTTTTTAATACAACACTTACGTAACTGCATCTTGTTTCACCGGTAGATAAAAAGTATTCAATACGGAAGTCTTGACTTAATTCACATTCCTAGTATCTGTCATGTACGGCTCGTTGTTGAAGGGTAAATTTAATAATTATTAATGTCACATTTTTGTACATGTCAAACCACACTGATAGTTTCAGAAACTTACGACCTAATTTAGAAAAAAAAACTGTCCGCCATTGGTAACTTGGATGACAGTTTAATCTTATTTCAGTGGTTTCTAATATCAAATCGGCCAAAAACTATGGCCAAAAACGATGAAATGGACTATATTGATGTGTATTATATATGTTTATTCGACGTGTGACGTATTAAAACACGTTTTCACAAATTTTTTGTCTGAGGCCAATTGTAAACATTGTAAACAATATGGAAATATCCAACGATGTCAACTTTTGTGATATCCTATAAATTAATGAAAATCATTGGTTTTTAAATGTAAAATGTGTAAATTATGTTGTAATATTTTATTTATTTGGATTATCTACACCTGTTACTAATGTTAATCTTAAAATTTATAATAAATTATTATTATTAATATGATCAAAATTTATGCAGTAAATACATAAAAATAATTTGACTAGCATATGATAACTCTTCACGATTGGATATCGTTGGAGGATCGAATACGCGGGATGGTAATTTTTTTCAGTTTTTTTCCAGTCTTAAACAAAAAACTATAAATATTAATTTAACTTTAAATAAAATTAATTCAATTATCTTATTCCGATCATTATCATTATAAAAATTATATCTTTAGAGAATTTATTGATATATAAGCTGCCCAGACGAAAAGTACAAATTATGAAAATATGTACAACCAAAAGAAATGTAATTATTAATCTATAACGTAGTATAATCCAAGGCTTGAAGGAGATAGGGATTTTACTGCGCGACCGAACTGAAAAAAAATGTAAGAAAAAGTCCGTGGAATAAAACCGTTAAATGAGACGTGCGCAGGCGCTACAGTCGTATACACAAGCGAGTAGTGTCGATTCTACATTAGCCGAAGGAACTTAGTTCCTACCTGGTGTCCCACGACACCATTATAACTTGTTTATTTATTTTAAACTGTTGATTGAAATTATAATATTTTATGTCTTAAATATTGCATATCATATCCATAAACATCAGTATTAATTTGAGCTTATTCTGATTTGCTATTCAGAAAATAAACAGTTTTTTTCAATTTTCTCCGAAACTTAAAAAGTGGACTTATCCGGTTCTTGCACCAAAGTCTTGCCTTAGATGAGACAGTCGCTTAATCAAATTAAGAATCATATTTTGATCCACGTTATTCCACTCCTGTAATAGCAACTCTTTCAGTCCTTGGGACTAGTGTATGCCATCCGATGTATGTAAGTAGTTAGGGGTAACAAATATACCTGCGACCTATAAGATCTATTGTGTCCCTCTTTTCTTGCTATATTTCGGATGATTCCTTTGCATTCTAGTCTGAACATGAACAATCTGTGATTAGAGAGAGACGGTTCATTCGAAACTCTCCAATCTTTTACATGATCTTTCAGATTGAGTGTGCTTAGTGTTATGTCTAGCATTTCCTTCTTTTTTTTAAGGACGTCCTCGTAGGTAAGACTTAAATACAAATCTACCGAGAACACCTAGTGGGACAGAAGAGGCAATTTATTAATTTGGGATTTAAAGAACTGTAAGTTAGGACGAGTGGGGAAGACGTGGGATGGTAGGGAGTTCCACAATTTGGAGACCCTGGGGATAAAAGAACGATCCAATCGATTCGTTCTCGATGTCTGGTACTGAACAGTATAAGGGTGCATAGAGTTGGCACGTCGCGTTGCTCTGGCTGGTCTGGAAAGTAGAGGCATTATAGAGCGGAGTTCTTCTGAGCAAAATCCGTTTATGTATCGGTAAAACAAGGAAAGATCAGACACTACTGCTCTTCGGTGGGATAATGGGCTAGGTTTTTGGTAATACTGGTGTCGTTTATTAGTCGAACTGCTCTTTTTTGTATTACATCAAGAACTCCAAACCTTGACGGAGCCGACGAACCCCATACATGCGAGCAGTATTCAAGATTAGGCCGTATTTGGGCTTTGTAAAGAGTAGCTAAGTTGGATAGAGAAAAATATTTCCGTGCTCTAAACAGAAAGCCTAATTTCTTTCCTGCTGCAGTTGCTATGGATGCAATATGTTCGTTCCATAGTAAGTTCTGGGAGATCGTTATACTAACCAGCGTAATGGAATCGCCCGCTACCAGTGTCTGATCGTTGATTGTAATGGATGAGTCGCATGTTTGTGTTGTAGTTATGCCAATAACAATACTTAAATGTAGAATATGCGGTTGCATAATATTAGTTAGTCTTTTATAGTAGTCAATAGTTGGCACGACTGTTAAGGCGGAAACATACTATGAAAACGTGACACGACGCCACGTCACCCGACGCATCAATTCCATATATTTATGTTGCGGCGTGTGGTCACATAGCGTGTTGTCTATGTGCTTCTAACTGTATTAAATATATGGAATTGATAAGTACTGACATGCGTCGGGTGGCGTGGCGTCGTGTCACGTTTTGATAGTATGTTGTCAATAAGTCAGTCAAGTAGAAGAAATAGTAGTGTACGAGTGTTTATATATGTTTTTCATCGTTTCTTTGTTGTTAAAGTTATTATTAATAAACTTTAATTTTCTTTTGTTTATCTATAAATATATTTACCCAGAACCACAGTTTGCCTCTTGTTGGACATATATAAAGTACTTCTTAGTCGTTTGCTGATTATTTAAGACACAGTGAGGTAAATAGTGGGTATTGAGCAAAAATTAGGCGAAGTGTACTCTTTAAGATTTAATATTTTAACATCTTCAGGAAGTTACTACAAATGTTACAATTCAATTAAAATAATAACTAGTTATGTTCTGATGATGTTTTACTTACTCTTGTGAGGATGAAGCCAACGATGGAATTAGAAGGACGTAGGTATAATGAAAATAAAATATTAAAAACAATCACTCTCCTGGCTTTGTTCTTATATTTTTCAAAAAATCGAAGTAGTTACGTCTCTATTTTATGTTAATCCAACATAACGATGACGTCTAACCCAAAATCTGTTTTTCAACATTTGTAGAGTGTTTCTAATAGCATTTTCTCCTGAGAAGTTTTACTAATAGTTTTAATAAATATGATTTTAGGTATTTAAATATTACCATTAATGATTTAAATTTAACTTTACATAGATTTACAACTACTGTCAACATGCCTATTGCAAGCAAGATTAAATATAGCTCTGAATGAAACACAGAGATGTATGTTCCTAGGGGAATAGACATTTTCACATTTCCGTCACTTCTGTAGATTCCTGAACCATTTTCAGTCTTAGATCTCTATGTGTACCAGGTGTAATCCTGAAGCTTGGGTTGAGTGTTCACACTTCGCCATTCCTCACACCTGAAATGTTTTCTTAGGCAGATATTTGACAACCAAGTGATCTGATTTCGTTTTCCTGATGTCGTCTCCAATTTTTTGCTTTATATTGATGTGTCCTAATATTACAGAAATGTTGCTCAAATTTTCTGTCAGCTGTAAAAGCCCATAATTTCCTCACTCTTCAAAATTATGTAAAGAGGATGAAAGCCTAACAGAAGTTTAATTACTGTTTTTGAAATGCCTTCCACAGATGCAGGTATGCCAAGGCAAGCAAGTCTTTGAACCTTGCATAGCTTCATAATATTTTTTTGTTGATGTAAGTGTTAGATTTAACCACCATGTTATAAATCCAATATAGCATGTTTTGTTTTAAACCTTTTGTCGTTCGTTCGTTCGTTGTAAGTATATTTACTATTAACAAACTATAAAATAACATATTTACTTAAACCTTTTGAAAAAAAATTGAAGTCTTCCAAAATTTTTAAGATGATGTTCGGTTTTAATTTGTTCACATAAACTTCTCACACATAAAGGAAATTTGTATTTAGCAATATAAACCAACTCCATGTGATTTATGTATAGTGAATATCGGATCAGAGGTTTCTCTTAATGAAGTAGAATTGTACATTGACAGTGTTAAGTTTGTTGCCTCACTCTTTAATTACGGTATTTCTCGGCCAAGCATCTAAAAAACAAAACAATTTATTTTAAACACAATTAGATGTCTTAATTAGAGACAAAAAGTTATCAATATAGAAACCAGAAAATAAGAACATTGTTTAGAAAACATCAACCTATGATTTTATAAATCTCATATTAGTTTTTAGAGTCTAACAGTTAATTTTATCCTTTAATGGATAAATTACTATGACCACAGCCATTTTTACAAAAAATTATCTATTCTTAACCAGCGGCACAGCTTCTGTAATAATAAAAAATGCTTTCGTTTAAATCTGAATAATTTTTTTTATTACAATCAGAAAATAAAGTATTCTGCACGAAAAAACTTAAAACTTATCTCCTGTAAAATTTGGTAATTCTTCGTCTTGTTTCAATATCTGCAGCAGATTGTTTACAACAAACATTTTTCTATTTAATCACCAAAATTTATCCAAATATTGATATTTGTATTTCATTATAGTTATTCTAGTAGACTTGATATATAATTGTCTTATGTTAATTTGCTTACATATTTTTCAAGGAAAAGTAAAATTAATTAAAAATAATCATAATTATTACCGTCACGTCTAATATGAAATCTACAATTATCCAATACTTTTTTTTCCATTTTCCGTTATATCCGGTCTTCAGACTTCGGCTCAAGATAGAATCATTTTTTAATACTTGTAATATTGTAATCGGTACCTCATTCTATTAATAGTTTGTCAGAAGTGGGTACAAATATGTTTTCTTCGGGATAAACTGCATACATGCAGACATAACGAGAATCAAGGGATAAACTGCATACATGCAGACATAACGAGAATCAACCGTATTTTCTGTGGTTAAACAAATTATATCCCCATCCATATTTTGTTGATAATTCAGACAATAAAAATTAAAAATCTAAAAAAAAAAATTATTATTTTTTAACTAGACCTTAAAAAAAATTATAAGTTTTGTAAAACTATTATCATAAATCATTTGTAAACATATTACTATAGATTTTGCGTATTACAATATTTATTACTTACGTTCAATATTGCACTGAATACATGATAATTTTTAATAAAAATCACAGATTAATTTAATGTCTAATATTTGTTTAAAACTCTTTCACATTTCACTATTTGATTTACATTTGATTTGAATAAAGATTTAATCTGAGGTTAGAATATTGTAAAATGTCAAATAAAATCTCAAACACTTATTCTTCTTTTTATTGAAGGGCCTTGGTTATGATGATTACTTCATATTTAAATTAACTAATTGCTGAAACAAAAGAGGCTGTAGGAACCCCTAAAAAGCGAAGAAAAGTGTAAGGACATTTGACGATTTGATAGAAAATTGACCTATTTATAAATTTACAACCTTAAAATCCATTTTTGAGAATGTTGTCGCGATTGCGAGTGTTTTTCGCTTCGAAAAATATCCAACCGAACATAAGTCACAATGTAGTAAGATATGCTGTTACTAATAAACATGGTGTAGTACTTCAACCTCCTTATCGAACATCATTAGGAATTCTGAAAGTTTTTATCACAGTTACGTCTGGTTTGCTTATTGGAGCTGCTATAAGTAAGAATATTGCGAATTTTCTCGAAGAAAATGATCTGTTTGTACCTTCAGATGATGATGATGATGATGATTAGTGCTGATAATTATAAAGATAGAATTTTAATTTGTACAGCAATAGAATTATGACCTCTCTTTACTCTTATTTACTACTTTATTATAACGGTATTGTGATCCAGTAAATAAAAGCTTTAATTAATATTTTTTATTAATTCATTAAATTTTTATTCATTTGTCCGAAATGGGTGACAATTTTAATTTATTTGTTTTAAGTGTTATTTAGAACATTCTGAACAAATCCGATACTTAGTGTATTTGTTAGGTTAAATTTAATTAAGTTTAAAATTTATTTTACAATAATTTACAATGCAAATGGAATGTTATTTTTTTTACAAATTTTTAACGCAACTCCATCTGTAATTCAATAGAGAATTTATTTAACGAGATGATGTTTTTCTTTCTTTATTTTTGACAGTTCTCAAAAATAACCTAAAACTTTTCTTTTCCCGCTTACCGCCAATCGCCAATTTAAATTTGTGCATTTGATAATCACAATTGCAGTAGTGAAATAGAGGTAGCAACTGAAAATCTAGTTTACGCGTAAAATGCAGGACGATACTTATAATTCTGATAACCTTCATGATTTACTAAAATTGTATTATAAGCGAATCTTTCCACTGTCTCAGTTTTGTAAATGGTTAAATTATGGTGAGTAACATTTTTATTATAATTCGACTTCTTATAAATATCGTATTTATACATTACAGATGGAAATAAGCTTGCCTATCGTGAAATTTCTTTCACTCTTAAAGGTGATCTTTATATTCGATATCAATCTTTTGATACCCCAGAAAATTTCAGTAACGCTTTATTTAGTAAACATCCCGAAAAGATTGATATCGGCGCTATTTATCAAACAAAACCAAAAGAAAGGGAACCAATGTCTGAATTAATTTGTATAGAAAAAGAATTAGTGTTTGATATCGATATGACGGATTATAATGAAGTCAGAACATGTTGTTCTGGTGCTGATGTGTGTAAACAGTGTTGGAAATTTATGATTATTGCTACTCAGATTATAGATAACGCATTGACTTCCGATTTTGGATATAAACATTTGCTGTGGGTCTTTTCTGGAAGAAGAGGTATGTGTTATATATTACTTATATCGGTTATTATTAGTCACCAAATGGAATAAAAAGTATATTACAGTTAATATCTAGATACTGTATAAAGTCAATAGAAGCATATGAAAATGATTATTACTAACTGACAACCGTAATATTATTTATTATTTGTATGTCAATGTTACATATATAAATAATATAGGGCTTATAAGTTAAAATTCCATTTTACAACATTCCGCCTC
Organism: Altica lythri; assembly: GCA_964028335.1. Lineage (NCBI taxonomy): Eukaryota > Metazoa > Arthropoda > Insecta > Coleoptera > Chrysomelidae > Altica > Altica lythri. The sequence goes on from OZ034800.1 coordinate 48,511,624, forward strand.
AATTTTACAAACTAATAAATCGTTGAATCGTTAAAAAATTTTCAGCAGCTAGACTTTTAAAAAATATATGGAAAATACTGCAATTCTGAGGGAAAACAATTTAAAATCTAAACTTGTTTTAATATTACGCAAAATGGGTGTAAGACCAATCCATTGAGGATCTGTTGCATTACTTATCAGAAAAAAGTAAGTTCAGATCTATTGCTCAACATAAAATGCATTAAGGCTTCCTATTAATTTCCTAGGAATTTTTCAACGTCGCGATAAAAGTTTTCACTTCAAAAATAAAGAAAATATACTAAAATCAGACTTGCTATTTCTGCGGACACCCCAGACATTCGCGCTCTTTGTGTCCTCCAAAAGCAGCAACTTCTTAAAATTGTTATCAATTCGTAAATTGGGCCAAAATATGACATGTATGAAATCTAAAAACATACAACTTAAATCAACTTCTTCGTCTACCTTTATAACAGTTTCGTCAATGAAAACTCAATTACTTTCGAAAGCTTTAGAAGACGTAACAATTAATAAAATAAATGCAAATTTTTACTAGACACCTCGGGTACTTTTCTAGATCATGAATGTTCCGTTAAAACGAAATCATAATTTTTACTGCTAATGGAGAAGTTTCTATGGCATCCATGATATATTCAACGCTAATTGAAGGCTATTGTTTGGTGTCTCTTCAGATTCAGAAAGAAAAATATCAACAACTAAAAGTTTTAGTTCTACCTAATCTCTGTACAGATTTGATAATTGGTCATGATATTAAGAAACAACATGAACATATAACTACTACATTAAAAAGGGACCAACATCGCCGTTTTCCATATGTTGTCTAACGGAAGCTAAAATTAATCCACCTTTGTTATTTGCCATTTTAGCTGAAAATTGTAAACCTATTGTCACTAAATCACGTAAACAATTTGAAGATTATGAAAATTTTATTTGAAACAGAAATAAAACAATTACTCCAAGAAGAAATTATTGAAAAAAGCACATCACCTTGGAGGACTCAAGTTTTTGTAAATATAAATGAAAATCATAAACGTCGTATGAAAAACAATTATTCCCAAACAATTAATAGATTTACTTTACTCGTTTCCAAAATTTCAAAACATCAAATTTTTAGCACAATTGCGGCTCATCATCAAGTACCAATCCAACCATTGGACAAACCATTTACAGCTTTGAGCAAACGGATGCCTTTAGCAATTCCGACGTATCATTCTGGGGTTACTAATGAAGTCTCATGTTTTCAAAGAGTCATTGAAAAAATCTACAAGATGTGTATTCTTATTTAGTTTGCGGCAAAGAACAAGAAAGCCATGACTCAAATCTACAAAACTTTTTAAATGTTGCCAAAAAATATGGATTAAATTTAAATCAGAATAAGTGACATTACAATAAAAAAATTATCATTATTTTGGGATATACAATTGTAAATTTTACAATGAAACCTGATCCAGATAGATTATTACTTATTTATTAGATTTACCTATTCCGAATGATTCTAACAGGACACTTGGAATGTTTTCACACTATCCAAAATGGGCTAACAATTTGTCAGCAAAAATTAGAGGTCTTATATATTGCAAGAAATTTCCTTTTAGTTCTAACTTTTTAAAGATTGGAAAACTGATATTGCTAATTTATTTTTATGGACTATCGATGATAAAGAAGAAATTATTTTTGTTAAATAGATACATCTGACTTTGATATCGCTGAGTCAAGCTAGAAGACCCGTTGCAGTTTTTTCACGCACACTTTTAGATTACAACGAAGACATTTGCAATCGAAAAAGACGCTTATGTTGAAGCATTTAAGAAGTGGAGAAATTTTTTACTAGAAAGACAGTTTAACTTAGATGCAGATTAAAAATCAGTTTGATTTATGTTTAATACAAATTATTCAAGCAAAATTAAAAATAAAAAATTCTGAGGTGGCGATTAGAACTTTCGTGTTTTAAATACGATATAATTTATCGTCCAGGAAAGGCCAATGATGCACCAGATGCTTTATAGAGAATGTACAATAACCTAAACACTAATAAATTTAAACTGCATTCAGATGTATGTATTTTTTAGAATTCGAAATTTACCATACTCATTAGAAGAAATTAAACAAACTATTACCGCATGTCCAATCTGTGCTAAAATCAAACCCAGGTTTTATCAAAAACAAGAAGATAAATATCCAATTATGGCACCAGCTTCGTTTCGATTTTAAAGGGCCGATTCCCACCCACTACTTCGAAAAACTCGTATATGTTAATAATTATGGATGAATATTCCAGATTTCCGTGTGCTTTACCTTGCTTAAATATTAGGAACAATAAAAACAATAAAAAACTTTTTGTTTTTTATAAAACTTTCACTTTAATTAATTTTTTTTATGTTTTTAATTATGACATGTTTCGCTTCAATAAGCATCGTCAGATTGAAATATAAAGTTACATTTTGTTTATTTGTAGCTAACTATCTGATGTTGAATAGGTAATATTAAGGCTAGATTAAGTATGGAAGTAATAAGATATAACAATATTAAAGCCTAGATGTTATTAGCCCTAAGGGATTATCATGGATGTATCTCCCTCTAAGATCAGTATAACTGTGCAATGATATAGAAAAACCAGGAAAAACTATGTCTGCTGATCTTTACAATAACTTAATATATTTGTATTACAATTATATCTTATCTATGTATAAAATGAAGACACAATCAAAGTAAACAGTTTAATAGTGGAGAATTTCTAAGATTTATTTGTTCATTAACAACTTTAAATTGTGGATCTGTTAGATGTCTTTTTATTTCAAGTTCTTCAAGGAAATCTATATTTTGTTTTTTATTACAAATGTGTAGTATTTGGATGTCATTGTTGTGTAAGAGTGAGGTTGGATGTTCAAGTAGGTGTTTTGCATAATTTGACTTATCTGGTTGTTTTAATCTACATGCTCTTAAGTGTTCATTGAATCTTGTTTCAAATTTTCTTTGTGTTTGACCTATATATATGGCATTACATTTTGGACAATTAATTTTGTAAACACCAGATTTTTTTAAATTGGGTAATTTGGTTTTCACATTTAATAATTTTGTACCAACATTATTTAGTGTTTTAAATGACATTAATGTTGATGTTGCCGAAGATATTATTTTTGAAATTGTATTGGAAATACTTCCACAATATGTAATATTTTTATAACTTTTAATTTCTTTAGTTTGTTTAGGAAATATTAGTTGTAGTGACATTTTTTGTTCTTTCCTATTAATTAATTTATTTATCAAATGAATTGGATAGCCATTAGATGTAGCTATTTGTTTTAGAATATTAATTTCTTTATCAAAGTTAATTTTGTCCATTGGAATTGAAAATGCTCTATGTGTTATAGGAAGATTTGAATTATATGGTATGGTTACATCTGTTTGTGTTGGTTTTCTGTATATTGAATAAATTTACTAAATTATTAACTTTTTTAATATTTAAATCAAGAAAATTAATTGAATTATTTTCTTCAATTTCTAAAGTAAAATTAATTTCAGGATGTAAAGTATTAATGTAATTAAAAAATATATTCAAATATATTAAGTTATTGTAAAGATCAGCAGATATAGTTTTTTCCTGGTTTTTCTATATCATTGCACAGTTATACTGATCTTAGAGGGAGATACATCCAGGATAATCCCTTAGGGCTAATAACATCTAGGCTTTAATATTGTTATATCTTATTACTTCCATACTTAATCTAGCCTTAATATTACCTATTCAACATCAGATAGTTAACTACAAATAAACAAAATGTAACTTTATATGTCAATCTGACGATGCTTATTGAAGCGAAACATGTCATAATTAAAAACATAAAATATTTTTAATTAAAGTGAAAGTTTTATAAAAAACAAAGAGTTTTTTATTATTTTTATTATTCCTAATAAAATGAACTTTCAAATAGTAAGGGTCAGTACAATTAATTTGCTTAAATATATCCAGCCAAACAGTAATTGAATGTCTGAACTATTTTTTTTTGTGCATACATATACGCTGATCGTGGAACTAGTTTTACTTCAGAAGAATTTATTATATATTTGCACTTTAAAGGTATATCTTCAAGTAGAACAACACCATATAACCCAGAAGGAAATGAACAAGCAGAAAGGTACAGTGGGGTTATATAGAAAGCAGTGATTTTGGCACTTAAAAGTCGAAATTTAAATACCACTAAATGGGAAACTGGCCTACCAGATGCTCTGCACTCAATAAGAAGTCTATTATGTACTGCAGTGATTTCTACACTCCATGAACGTATTTTTACTTACCTCGTGGCTTAAATACTCTGACAAAGTATTGTTAAAAAAATTGTAAGTAATAAATTCGATCCATTGGTAGAAGAAGTTGACCTTTTACAGGCAAATTCATACTACGCTCTAATACAATACCCAAATGGAAAGAAAGAATGTTACCAATCATCACTGTCCCTACTTAATTGAAGTTCCTATAATTAATATCTCTAATAAGTTAAAGTATGATGTATATTATTACGATTTCAAAAACTGCAACTTCTCACTTTTGAATGACCTCCTTGCAGGGGTAGACTGGGATGCTATGCTGGATTTATCTAATGTCAATAGCGCAGTAGATAAATTTTATAGTTTTTTATATGAATTTGTTGATATTTGTGTACCTATAAAGCGCTTCAAAAGCTCAACTTTTCCAGTATGGTTTTCTAGGGAACTGCAGGCCACAATTTTTAGAAAGAAGATGGCTCATAAAAAATATCTCGAAACACGTGCTAGGTCAGATTATAATATTTTTTCAGATTTAAGAAATAGATGCAGATATCTTCGAGAGGTATGTTATGGTAAGTATATTGCAAAAATAGATAGAGATATTATCAGTGAGCCGGCTTCTTTTTGGAAATATGTCAACAGTGGTAGATCAGCAAATGGTTATCCTGCAAGCATGTTTCATGGGGATTGTACATGCAGTGATGGGGAGGGAATAGTGAATTTGTTTGGTCGGTATTTTGGTTCAGTATATTCAGATGCTCAGTTTGATGTTCCGGATTATTTTTTTGAGAATACTATTGATATTAGTAATATTAACATCTCCTTACAGCTAGTGTATGAACGTATTTCAACCTTGAAACCAAAGACATCCTCAGGTCCTGATGGAATACCACCTTTGTTACTAATAAATTGTATCTGCACACTTTGTAAGCCCCTTTATCTGTTGTTTCAATCATCCCTAAATACAGGCACTTTTCCATCTTATTGGAAAAATAGTTATATAACACCTATTTTTAAGTCAGGGAACAGGGAGGATGTGTGTAACTACAGGGGTGTCGCCATCCAATCAACTATTCCCAAGATGTTTGATGAGATTGTAGCGGATATACTTACCTGGGAATGTAAAAAGGTAATTTTAAATGAAATGCATGGTTTTGTAGATAGGAGGTCTACCGTGACAAATCTTCTTACTTACGAGCAGTATCTGTTAGATGCCTTTGAGATGAGACTTCAGGTCGACAGTATTTATATTATTAGCAAGCTTAGAGCACTTGGGATTGGGGATGTAGTTTTAGGATGGTTGCGCAGTTATTTAACAGAAAGGGTGCAGTGTGTAAGGATAAATAATTTTCTTTCGGGGGAAATTGTAGTGTCTTCAGGTGTACCCCAGGGGTCACATTGTGGACCTCTTCTGTTTAACCTTTTTATGTAGGATATTGCACAGGTTGTTAAGCATTCGCAATTCTTACTCTTTGCAGATGATCTGAAACTGTTTAGAATTATTGCATCAAGAAGAGATAGTGACTTGTTGAAGGAGGACCTATTTTCCTTTCAGGTTTGGTCGACTGTAAATGGTCTTGTTTTGAATGTTGATAAGTGTTGCTGTATTACTTTTACATGGATCAAACAACCATTTATCTTTGATTATTTATTGGATAATAAAGTACTGAACCGAGTGGATGAAATAAAAGATCTTGGAATTGTTTTTGATACTAAAATGACCTTCAGTAATCATATTCTCTCACTGACTAATAGGGCTTTTAAAAGACTGGGTTGGATTAATAGAATCTCTAAGGACCTATCGGGCTATTCATACTTGACTCTATATATGTCATTGGTTCGATCGTTGCTGGAGTATGCTTCGCCGTTATGGAATCCTAATTATGGGGTCTATGTTGATCAACTTGAGAAAGTTCAAAGAAAGTTTGCCAAATCAGTTTCATTTAAGCTAGGTTTTAATAACCTTGATTCTGATTATTATCGTGTGCAGTTGAATACTTTGAAAGTTCGAAGAATGAAGTCTGATTTGTTGTTTTTGTACAAACTAATCAATGGCCTAGTTGATCTACCCAGTTTGCTTAATAAAATTAATTTTAATACTGTCCATAGAACTAGAAATAGTCAGTTGTTGCAAGTCTCTTTTCACTCGACTAATTATGGTCAAAACAGTGCACTTACGCGTATGTGCAGAATGTGCAATAAATTAGATTTGGATCCTTTCCTGAGTCTAAGTGGTTTTAAAAGATGCCTTAGATGTATTCTTAACAGCTATGATTAATGTATTTATGTGTATTATGGTTTGTTATATATGTGTTAAAACTTAATTGTTAATTGTTAAACTTATATTGTATTTTTTTTTGTACAAAAATGGAGAATTCCGTAAGTAAATAAATAAATAAATAAAAGTACTGTTGCAACAAAACATTTGGCTCCCAGAGGTGATATAAGATTTTTAAATTTTGAAGACGATACTCAAGTTTCAGTAGGTATGAGTAACTCCAGCAATGTGGAGATCATTTCGAAAATATCTGATAACGTAAATTTACCTGATTTTGAGTCAAGCCCACTACAAGATGTGTCTAAATCGACCCGAAAATCATGTAGGAATAAAACTAAACCGAAATACTTAAAAGATTTTGTTTTGAATAAGGGATGGGTAAATGTAGTACAATTATTAGTGATCATCTATATCACGAAGACTAGATACCAGGAGTCTACACGGTATAGGCTTTTCCATAATATTTCTGGTCTCAATAATCAACCCAGATCATAGTTCTATATTTTGCCACTGGCGACGCGAGTAACCATAAGAACTTATAGAGCCTTATAAAAACCGATGTTTATGACATTTAAATTTCGCGAAATTAAATTCAATATATAACATTAATTTATTTATTTAAAATTAGTTGTCATAAAAGCTGTCAATAATAATAAAACTTCCAGCGTAAGGATTTAAACGAGTATCCTAGTAACACGAGCGCACTCTACCGGCAATAGTTCTGTCCCCTAAATTGAGACCATTTTTTTAACATTACGTTTAAACTCCTGGTATCTATACTTCGTGATCTATATCTTGAGGCCCAATTGTCTGTCAGTTACGTCATTGTGACGTAAATGCAAGTGGAACCAATGCGAGGTTCGAATGAATGTCAAGTGGCACTAGCGCACTTAATAATGTTGTCCAGTGGTGACATTTTTCTTAAAAGTATCACTTTCTATTGCGCGTTAATAAGACAAAGATAAGTTCTAAATTAGTTCTAAGTTTAACATGGCAACTAGCATCCATTCGAACCTCGCATTGGTTCCACTTGCATTTACGTCAAAATGGCGTCCCTCACAGACCATTGGGCCTCGAGGTATAGTATGTTCTTAGTTCTTGATGTTGTTAACTTATTGTGTAAATTGTTTGGAATTGTCAATTATACATGTCTTGAAATCCATAACATCAAAATATGCGAATAAAAACCTAATTTTCTAAAAGATTATTTTACTACACTCCTACAAAATATTACCGGTGCAGTATCTTAATCTTTATACTGAATAATTTAATATTCTTTTTTTAACCATTTTGGGACTAACTGCTTCAGTAAATATTTACAATAATTTTATTTGAAGAAAAAAATAAAATAAAAGAATGAATATTTTTAGGTATACATTGTTGGGTTTGTGATGAAGCTGCACGTAAATTGGATGAAAGTGTACGTTCAGCCATAGTTGATTATTTATGTGTCATAAAAGGAGGTGCTGACTCTAAAAAGAGAGTTGATTTACCTGGAGATAAAATACATTCATCTTTGGTGTACGTAAATCCTATTTATTTTTAATAATAATTTGAAATGATTCTGGTTTAAATATTTCATTATTTTAGGAGAGCGGTGAACATTATAGATAAATATTTTGAAAATATAATTGAAGAACAGGACCTTCTAGGTACGGATAGCCAACTGCAAACATTTTTTGAATTAATTAAAGAAGATATCAGGTCGATTTTTAAAGGGCCCATTAAGAAAGCAGAAACGTCGTTAGAACGATGGAAGATATTTGAAGCATTGTTTGATGAACTTATGAGAAAAGTATTACAATTATAATATTAGAAAGTAATATTTTTTTACATTTTTTTTTTGTTTTTTAGGGTCAAATACCAAAAAATTCAATAAATTTGAAAGAAGAAATAAAATTACAATATGCATATCCAAGAATCGATGCAGCAGTAAGTAAAGGTTTTAACCATTTACTGAAAGCACCGTTTTGTATTCATCCAAAAACTGGAAAAGTTTCGATTCCATTTAACCCTAATTCCAGTGATTTTGATCCTGCTTATGTTCCAACTCTTTCGTAAGTGACTAATTTTACTTCTTTTATTTAATGTATACAATAACTAGCTGACTTTGCGCACTTCGTACCGCCTAACAGTAAATGCATGGTTGTTTTTACAATTTTACTTGATTTTTACGGTATTTAACGATTTTTTCTCAATTTTTATAGGATATTTCCGTTTTTTAAAAGGTTATCCGTTTATTTCTGATTTTTTTAAATATTTTTTTAGAATAATGTGTAATATTTCATAATTTACAAAAAAATCCAATTGAATTTTCATAATATTTTATTCCAATTCGTTCGGTTTGGTATAAGTTGGGGGGGGGGGGGAGGTAACATTCAAATCGAGCGATCAAAAAAAAATATATCAAATTCCTGCTATACCTGGATTTGCATTCACTTGGCATTGACGTCATTTGACGTATATGCAAGTAGACCAATCTTTCTAAGTTAAACATGGCAACTACGCTTCATTCCTGCCGCGTATTGGTTCTACTTGCATATACGTCAAATGACGTCAATGCCAATGAATGCAAATCCAAGTATATAAACTATATCTCCGATTCTTGTTGATGTATAAAGTTTTTAATGTATTTTCACGTTTCTTTTTTTAAATTTGTATGTACTCTTTGTGTACATTACGAATGTCTTTTGTTTAATAAATTTACTGTTAAAGTAACCGCATATATGTTGGTTAAACAATAAAAAAAGAAAGACATGAGAGAGATGAAGTAAGAATAAATTAAATAAATAAATATAATATTGACGTCAATAGCATTTTTATTATACAATTGAAAGCATTTTATGTAACTACAGATGACAACCTTACCATAAAATAAATTTAATTAAACGTAAATATACTTATAAAAGACAATACATAATTATCATTTGATTGTGAACATAAAAAATAAAACAAAATATCACACAAGTACAATCGCACTAAATAAATGTCACAGGTATAATTAGATTACAGAAACTAGCTCAGCTGGATTAAAAACATCAGTCCATTAAAAATGTGAGGTATATTTATATATCTCTTCACAAAGCTGTAGATCTTTCCATTTAAATTGAGAAAAATTGAGAATATGCAACTGTTTTCAAAAATCTCTGTGTGCTCTCAATCGTATCAATATATTTTTGGTACAATGGTGTCCAAATGACAGAACTCTATAATTGACCGAACCAAGGAACAATAGAGTACAACAAAGCAGTTAATGTTTGAGAAATCGTGATGATAGCAGAACCGAGTACAAAAAATCAAAAATGTGTTGAAAACTATGTGACGCTTGTACAGATTCAATCTATCTCAAAAGTCCTTGTTTCTCTGAACACAAAGACGATGCAGCACGATTCTAGTAACGTAAACCTTTTTGGATGCCTGAAAACACATCGATAGCAATATGTCGCATGTAGAGATTCGACCTATCCTCAAGTCTTCATTTTTCTAAAGGTTTACAGCAATTTGCTAAAGATGAAAGATTCAGAAATTTTGGAATATCGAGTATAGATGTAAAACCCACTTGTTTTTAGGAATTTAAAAAAATAATAAAATATTTCTGAATCGGGAACAGACTCACATTCAGAGAATCGAAATCGCAATTTTCTGTTTTTTGATTTTGAGATTTGCTAGTTTGTGTTTGTTAATATTTTGAAAATTCGAGTTTAATTTATTTTATGGAATTTTTTAATCATTTCAAATGTCCCGAAATTTGGATAAAATGCAGATTCAGAAAATAAAAAGCGCAGGTTTGTATCTTTTTTCGTTTTTGAGACGTTCACAGTCGATTTTTCAAAATTTTGTCGCTTGTTTTTAGGTTTTTTTTAACTTAAAATCGATTTATAAAATCGAAATCACATATTTGTATATTTTTGAGATATGCAGAAACGAAGGTTAAAAATTTATACAAATTTTGTTTGGTAGAACTGGCTTGTTGTTTTTGGAATTTATAAAGATTTACTATATTCTTGAATCGGAATAAAACACGCTGCTGAATTGAAATTAAAGCTTCGAGATGTAGATTTATACATCGCGATGACTGGCTATGACACATCAGATAATAAAGTAAAAAAAATCTGTATTGTAAATGTAACTTGTCAACCATTGCTCACAGTGGGTTTTTAAATAATTTTATTCACCTATGCTCCGCTAATATGGTGGAACAAAACAACGTAACAAAAGGTAATAATAAAGTTGCTAAAGGTACAAAGACTCGGTTGCATAAGGGATCTCTGGCACAGTGAGATCGTGTTCTATTGCGACCTTGGAGGTAATTATAGACCTTCCGCCGTTGCATTTACATGTAGAAAGGATTGCTCTGGAAAGTAACCATAATTATAATTTAATAAGGACTAAGTCTCTGAAACTCGGTGATCTTACAGGACATCTTTGGAATCTAAGGGTCGGAGTACCCCAATTCATTACGGTTATCATATCTCGCAAATTGTACGGATGGGTCTAAAACACCAGATCGAGTAGGTATAGGGGTTACAAAGCCTAATGTTAGGCTCTAAATAACTCTGGAAAACCCTCCTACCATCTTCCAAGCGAAGCTATTAGCAATAGACTTCTTTGCTCAAGAGTGCAATAAAAAATGCCTTAATTCAGCAAAAAAAAATTATTGTCTCTTGATAGCCAAAGCTGTTTTAAAAGCAATCTACCACGTTCGATTCCAAAAACCTGGAAATGGAATAAGTTAAACAGAACAAAGTAACTTTGCTGTGGGCACCAGAACATAAAGATATTGTCAGAATCGAGATTGCTGATAGTCTCGAAAAAGACGGATCTTGTACTACTTTTATCGGACCTGAACCTCTGTGGCATCGCGGAATTCCGAATTATGGTTAAGTTCATAATGGAGAAAAGAGACTCAGTGCATTCTACTGGAAAAACACTTCAGATGAGGATAATACGATCTTAACTGCGCTTTTCTAAATTACAATTAGATCTCAAAATTTGCGTTTTTCTATTTAAGTAAAACGTGTGTGAAAATTTTCCTACGACAGCTATTTTTTTGAAAAGAATTTTAAATATCTTTTAATAAAATAATGATGCAACATTTTTACTCATTAGATTACATGCTCTACCATCGCCCTATAAGCATTTTTCCGAAAAAAAAAATCGCTAATCATGAATTTTGTTTTTTTTTTGCTAATTGTACTGCGTTAATGTAGATATTAATATTTCAGTGGTTTGTTGAAAGAATTAGATAAATGTGGCGAAGAAATGAAAACAGATACTGATAAGGAAATAAATATTATTGAAAAGACTAGCATATGGAAAGGAATTAAAATTTTTGAGAATTTTTTACAAAAAATGGAACAGGAAAATATAAAAACCAAACGAGGTATAATTTAATTATATTCACAATATAAGATCTAAAAATATAATTTTTTTTTCAGAACCCTCATTAAATTTTTGACTCGATATAATTATTTTTACTTGTTTGCGTTCTTTATTACTTGTTTGCGTTCTTTGTTACTTGTATGCGTTCTTTGTTACTTGCTGTTTATACATAAAGCGTTCTAAAAAACTTTTATCGAAAGACCAACATTAAAACAGAGGTGTCTTCATAGTGACTTCTTCAATTACAAATTATATTATAATTTTTTAATAAATGACTATTTTTTTAATTATAACTGTATTATATTATTTTTATACCTTATTAAAATTATATTTGGTGAAAATGATATTCATACTGTACAAAAAAGTATATTTAAAGACAATAATAATAATAATAATGTTTATTGTTCACACGTAAATGTAAATACATGAACAGTGAGTGGCTATTCGTAGTTAGGTACACATAGTAAAAAAAAAGAAAACAGGTAAATTAAATCATAATTACTACAGTCAAAACATACCTACCACGGGTTGGATGATTGTGTTGATTCTATTAATAGGTTATTCGTTTATAATAAATGACCGAAGCTTCATTGCTCCTCCTATAAATTTGTATATATTACTGAGTACTGTATGATCTGTAGATGACAATGTAAAATTTATTCGAATTATTAAGGAAATTAACGCTGGTTTCAGTTGTAATACTTCTTTATTACTGACAAAGATTAGTCAAAAAATTTATATATATATACAATTCCATAACAACCAAAAACAAGATACATAAACGTAACATAAGGGTTATAATTATCCATACAGGGCGCCTTGAAAGGCTGACTGTCTTTCAAACTTATTCTATAGGTAATACACAAAGTTTTTGTACTGCTCGTTTTGTAACTCCCGATTGGGTTTTTACACTAACTACGCGCACTACATTTTCATGTCCTGGATGAACGTCAATAACACGACCAAGTTTCCAGTATAATGGTGGAAGATTTTCATCAATCAGAACAACCAGGGAACCAATATTTAACTGATCACTTGAATTTTCACAGCATTTCATTCTATGCTGAAGACTAAGTAAATACTCTCGAGACCATCTTGTCCAAAAAATTTGAATCATCTGTTGAAGTTTTTGGTATTGTGACAATCGATTTTCAGGTAGTTTAGTTACATCAAGTTCCGGAAGTGAAATAAGTGGTTGACCAATTAAGAAATGCCCCGGTGTTAACGCTTCAAGATCATTAGGGTCATTCGAAATCGCTGTTATTGGACGTGAATTAATTATTGCTTCCACCTGAGCAAAGACAGTACTTATTTCCTCAAAAATGAGGTTATTCTTACCAATAACCCGATCTAGATTATATTTAGCCCTTTTTATGGCTGATTCCCACAATCCACCTTGATGTGGAGATCGTGGAGGAATAAATTTCCATGTTATCAAATTTTTTAAAAGAAAGTTTGCTATTTCTACATCTTTTATAAATTTCGGTATAGTTTGATATAAAGTTTTAATTTCGTTATTTGCTTCAGTAAAATTAGTGCCATTATCACTATAAATGATTTTACAAATACATCTTCGAGATATAAATCTCTTTAAGGCATTTAAAAATGACAATGTACTTAGATCACTAACAGCTTCTAGGTGAACGGATTTAGATGCAAAACAAATAAACAGGCATAAATAACATTTAATAATAGCCCTGTTCCTTGGTTTTCCGTCCTTGATATTAAATGGACCCGCGAAATCAACTCCAGTAATGAAAAATGGTCGATTTTGATTTATACGATCTGCAGGTAAATCGTCCATTTTACGAATTATATTAATAGGCTTGATTCTAAAACAAATTTTGCATTTTTTTAATATACTTCGAATTGTTTGTCTGCCATTTAAGATCCAAAATTTCTGCCTTAAGAATGTTCCTGAGTGTAAATGTTTATGATGTTCAGCTTGAACAATTAATGAGGTAAGGGGATGTTTTGAAGCTAAAATAATTTGATGTTTGCTACCATATGGTAATTTAGACTTAACAATACGACCTCCTACTCTTAATAAACCCTCTGAATCTAAGAATGGATTTAAACATCTTAATTTGGAATGTTTTGAAACAGATTGGTTGACTTTTAAAGCAGATATTTCAGGAAAAAACATTTGGAGTTGAGCAATTTTAAGAAGAGCTCTAGTAGAATATGCTATTTCTTCTATAGACAATTGTTCTGTATTTAAGTTTTTATATTGTTTATGACGTTTGCAATTATTATAAAACCTAAAACAATAAGCTACTATACGTTGTAGTTTATTCCACGACGAATATAAATTGAAAATGTTATCTTCGGTTGAATGGAATGAAACTGATGATAACATTGCTTTCTGTTGTCGTAATTCAGGTAAATGAAAATGTAGATGGTTAACATCTGTGATAAATTTAGATTGGAATTCTATCTGATTAGATAGCCATGGAGGCCCAAACCACCATAAGTTACAATATTGAAGATCCTTAGGATTAATTCCTCGAGATACAAGATCTGCAGGATTTTGTTGTGATGGTACATGAAACCATTGTTCAGATGTAGTGGAACTTTGTATTTCTGAAACTCTATTTGCTACAAACAGTTTCAGTTTGTTAGGATCTAATGAAATCCATGATAATACTATTTGTTGTAAATCACGTTGGTTTTCTGAAATCATTATTTGTCTATACATTTTTACAATGTCAGCAGTTAGAACAAATGTATGTTTCCGAAAACGTAACAAAATAGAAAAAATGTCGTCTTGGATTGTAGGACCCACTTGTAAAATGTCATTAAGAGATATATTACTATCTGATTTACATGAGCCATCAAATACAACCCTTAAACGTGTAGTTGTACTCAATTCATTAAGTACACCATGATGCGGCAAATAGAAAATATTGGGATTATTCAGATCATGAATTATGTCAACTTTAGACATATGCCCTAAAGACTCATATTCAGACATAAAATCTATATATTTTTGTTTGAATTCCTGATCTTTTCGAAATCGTCTTTCTATTGAATGAAGACGTTTCACTGCAAGAGGTAATGAATTACCTAAAGAATTAATTTGATTTTTTATTGGTAAAGTAACTATAAATCTCCCATCAATTGTACTGCGGGTTAATGTATTTATAAAATTTTCTTGGCATGCAATTTCTTCAGAGGTTGGAAATTTTTTATGCGTGCACTCCTCTATTTTCCAAAATCTTTCAAGTTGGTGTTCTAAATTATTACAAGGATCTGTCGATATATTACAAACTGTCAAAGTGTTAGAAGAAAAAGAAATAGGACCCGAAATAATCCATCCTAATGTAGTATTTTGGATAATAGGCATTTGATCGCCAAGTTGAATTTGTCCTCTCTTGAGAAGACTATAAAATATACTTGACCCTAGTAACATATCAATAGGCAAAGGAGAGTTAAAATTATCATCTGCCAGGTTTATGGTAGAAGGAATGTTTAGATCCACCTTTTCAAAACCAAATGCTGGTTGATGATTTGTGATTGTATCGATAATTAAAAAATTTAGGAGAGATTCGAAGGAATTATAAAGCGATTTAATTACAGTAGTAACCCTCCATGTAACAGTAGTAGCAGATAGACCTACTCCTACAATTGCCACATTAACATCAGTTATAGGAAGTTTAAGTTTTTGTGCTAAATGATTTGTTATAAAGTTAGATTGTGAACCGCTATCTAGTAAAGCACGACAGCGTATCCACTTTTTCCGAGAATCACGAATTAGAACCATAGCTGTCGACAACAGTATTAGTGGTTCTTTAGTGACACAAGTTGTCACTGACTTTGAACAACTTGGTAAGAATTCCTGAGGTTCGTTTGAGACCTCTTTCTCAAAGGTTGTGTCTATATGAAGTAGAGTGTTATGTTTGTTTGAACACACTAAACAACCAGAAGCATTACATTCATTTATTGAATGATTACCTTTTAGGCAATTTAAGCATAGATTAAGTTTATTAATTTCTATTAAACGTGTTGTCACAGGTAGTGACCTCAGTTTATCACATTGATAAATTAAATGCGAATTTTTACAATACAAACAAATCCTAGGCGATTTTTTGTCAGTTTTAGAATTATTACTAGTGGCATGAGAATAAGTTTTTTTTGTAAATTTTTCATTTGAATGCTTTTTGAATTCATTACCCTTGGACAAATTATTGAAATAATTATTTTTATCATGAGGTTCTGATGTTTCTGCTAGGGTGCATCTATCAGAAATGAATTCTAAAAAATCATTCAATTTAGGTCGTTTTAGTTTTTAGCAATCAGCAATTCTTCCCAGAGGGATATTGTTTTAGAATCAAGCTTACTAATTACTAAATGAATGATAATTGTGTCCCAATATTCAACCGGTTCACCTAGAGTTCGCAACGCACGAAGCCGTTTTTGAAGTTCAGTCTTTAGAAACTATCTGTAACTTAATTAGCGCATTAATATTAGTTTTTATTACAAAGCTTTCGTTCTCAAACCTTTCAACAAGGATAGTCCATGCATTGGAATATTCTTGTTCTGTTACAGCGATGGATTCTATAACTTTAGCTGCATCTCCGCCTAGACTACTGATCAAAAGGTAAAATTTTCTCAAATTGTCAAATTTTTTGTTATTATGAACTAGTGTTAAATACAAGTCGCGGAATTGCGGCCATTTGTCATAGTCACCATAAAATTTAATGAGTTTCGGTTTAGGGAAAATGTCATTATGATTGTCACACGAGTATTGATTTGTGTTATCATCTACTTGAACTGTATTTTGATTTTTAAATGTAGATAATACACCTTTGGCTAAAGCTAACGCATCATAAAAGCTTTCTTCAAATGATACACGTTCGTCAGTCATCACTTCCTCGTCATCTAACAATTCAATTTTAATTTGTACCTCATTAAAACGTTCTAAAATGCTTTGTATATTATGAAGACGATCTTCTAATTGTATAACTTTATCTTTCGTACAATTTGATACAAAATTAGTAAATCAAGTTAAAGTAGCCCTTAGTTGACCTCTTTCTATACGTAAAGATTTTAATTGACTTTTATCAGTCATGTTGACGGCTAATATTTAATAAATTCAATTAAATAAGTGACTGTCTTTACCCACGTGAAAACAATAAAAAACTGTATCGATTACGTATGCCTTAATTAATCTAGGAATTTGTCATGGAACAGACTCACCACTCTACCATTAGAGATAACGAAATCCATCTAGGTACTACGGGAACTTGAGTTACAGGGTTCAGGTTATGCTTCTAGGATATTATGATGCTGACCGGTTTCGGCACTCTTTCGTATCCAATGAAGACAATTTGCTCAACACGATTTCGTTGATTCGGTGTACAGGCTCAACACGATTTCGTTGATTCGGTGTACAGGCTAGGGTATTTTTTTGAATCCAGCGGCTGAAGGACCATGTAGAATTTATTCGAATTATTAAGGAAATTAACGCTGGTTTCAGTTGTAATACTTCTTTATTACTGACAAAGATTAGTCAAAAAATTTATTTATATATACAATTCCATAACAACCAAAAACAAGATACATAAACGTAACATAAGGGTTATAATTATCCAGACAATATAGAGTCTAAATCGTCTGAGAGTCCTCGAGGTTGAATAAAATGATCTCGTAGGTTTTTATACATATATATTAAAGACAATATGTCTTTTAATATAGATTCATATATTGTTTAGCATAAATAAGATCACATCCATATTTTAGCATTGGTAAGGACATATTCTGCAAACTTTTCTTGTTTTAAATTTTTCATCGGTTATATTTTGTTTTTCCTTAATTTTTAGGACTCTCTGACCTTACTTCTCGACTGAAATGAAAATTTAAAATGTTTTTATTTTTGGAGTGACTAACATCAATGCCAGTGTTTTTTACAAAAACAAATCATTTCACTTAGGATTGAGAAAAAATTGAAAGAGGAGATATCTAACATCCTAAAGAAAATCGCCATTGGTCCATCGTCTAGTCCTAGTCGAAGAAACGCTGCACATCTAGGCTATCTCCTTAATCTCAATGAGGGCTACCGTTTTTTTGCTCACCAGTTGGCGCCACTGGCGTTGTAGGTCCTTCCATAGAATAAATTTGTAGTCACGTTTACAAATAAATATTAATCCATTAATATTTAGAGGAAAATGCCGTAGTGTTGCTCAGTACTGTTCTTTCAGCCTGCTTAACTTTGCACCTCTTTTTCGTAGTTCTATTCTTAAAGCAGTGACATTCATTGACCCGTAACTCGTATTTTCCATAATTAAAACATTGTTTTAAATTAAATATTATTATACCTCGTAATAACTCCAAAAAGAAAAATAACACCGTGTATCCCACCCATAAACAGTGACGCGGGGACCTCCACCTACACCAGCGCCTCTAGCGGCGAATTCACACGCAGTAGCCCTGATTATAATACGATAATATTTCAGGCTTTCCAGTTACATTGTTTACATTTATAATACAGTAAAAGATCTTTATTCGCGGGGTATATGTTCCGTAAATATGACTCAAATACAGAAACCGTGAATATGGAATGGTAATTTAAAAGAGATTATTGAGGATACTTCCTAGGTGACAAAATAAAAATCAAATAAAACAATCAATTTAATTTAGATTTTGAACATATTGATTAGTAATTTGGCGGTTTTTAAAAGCTTTTTCAAATCAGACTGATATTCAGCAATGACATTAGCAATTTGTCTGTTAAAAATAAACAAATCAATTTCCATCAAGAAATCACAAAGGTCATTTACCATTTTTAAAACTTCACTAAAATTTTTCAAATCATGTTTCCAGTTCCATTTTGAAGCCTCTCCTTACATGGGCTCTCAATTTATCATTTCTCAAAGTTGGTTTCAATCAAATTTTCATTTTGCGATTCAAACAATAATTCTAGAATGTCACTTCCTGTTTGAACCCATCTCGTCCTATTTCATTCGCTTTTTCGAAGATGGGTGCAGTTTGAATTTGTACAGATTTCTTATCATTTTTTGCCACAGTTTTTGAAGTTAAACTTCTATTCGTGCACTCGGCGGAAAAGATTTGTGTGGGGTTAAATGAGAAAAATCATTATATATATAATGGTGTGAGTAAGAGAGAGTGTGATGTCGCACTCCTTTTGCGACAGATAGGATTTAATAAATGAAACGAAGATGCTCAGAAATTACTTTTATTCAACCTGTATACTTATAATTCTAAGATTTATAAAACTACCGTCTCACATCTTGAGGCTCCTACTTAATACTAATCAATCCTTATATCTATCGGTAGGACGGTCCTCAAAAGTAGTAGAATAGATTCTGCAAAATTGCAGAATATTGACGACGTCGGTTCAAGGTATAATTATATTATTAAATTAACAAATTCGCAAACAATTTCAACACAGTAAATTACTAAACAAAAGACAAATATTTCAAAATGATTTTAGTTACCTATAATTGTACTTTGAACATTTTGTTTATTAAACTTATAACTATGACATACTTAATTAATACATCACAAGAGACAGAAACACATATAAGGTATATTGGTCGGTAAAAACAAAAATGAAATATTTACTACATTTTTAGTCATAACTGTAAGTCCTTTGAATACCGTTTAAACATTCAGTACATTAAAAAGAGATGGATATACAAAAAACACCATTTAAACATTCAGTACATTAAAAAGAGATAGATATATAAAAAACAGTCTGAGCTAATGTTTTGAATATCATAGGGACGTATCACATTGTGTTTGACAGATTATTTTATAATTCTGTCACGTAAGTAAACATATAAAGTTTAGTATTTTATATTAATACTATTAATAATAATATTCAGTAATGAGTATTGTATTGTAGTACATAGTACCGTAACATGGTTGCATTATATCCTGCACTATGCTTTTGAGATTATTGGCTACATAAACAGAGTTTTTAAGAATAGTCGAAAAGTGCATTCCGAACAGACAATAGATATAAAAATTACAACTCTGTAAGTATTCCAAATGGGTTCAATTTATATTATCAGTAAGCGAGTGCATTATTTTAGGGAACGTGGTTTTGTCGAAAGCTCCCTCGATATCTGTGAATACGCCCAGGGTGGACTCTTTCTTGTCCAATGATTGCTCGATCTGACCAACCACATGATGTAGGGCCGTATAGGTGGATTTCCCTGTTGTGTAAGCATGTTGGTTGGGATGCAGTGGTTTGGTGTTAATCACTGTATCTCTTATGCACCTTTCATTTAGCCTCTCTAGAGTTTTTAATAAGAATGATGTAAGGCTAATAGGTCGGTAAGCTTTTGGAATGGAGTAATCCATTCTTCCAGGTTTTGGTATGAAGACAACCTTTACTTCTCTCCACATCTTCGGTATATAATTTAGAGCTAGGGAAGCTCTGAATATTTGCACTAGGTGAGGAAGGAGCTCCTCCAGACCCCACTGCAGCAGGGCTGGATAAACTCCGTCCATTCCCGGTGATTTGAAGGGGGAGAAGCTAGATATTGCCCACTTAACTTTGTCCTCGGTAACAATGAGTCTGGCAATGTGCCAGTCCTCTGTCGAGGGTATGTGATGTTCCTCGTCCCACTTTGCCTCTACTGTGGCAACAGAATCGGGGAAGTGTATTTCTCGCAAAAGATGTAAACTTTCTTCCAGGTTGGTAGTTTGGCTACCATCCTGTTTCTTAAGTATACCAATATCTCTATATGGATCTTTTGTTAAGGCTCTTTGGAGTCTCGCTGCCTGTGGAAAATCTTCGATTTCTTCACAGTAGGTTCTCCATGCCGTTCTCTGTTTTTGCCTAACGACTTTTTTGTATTCCTTAAGGTGGAGCTTGTATAAGTTCCAATCCTCGAGGAGTTTTGAACTACTTGCCTTGTTAAAAGCCTTTCTCGCCATCTTCCTTAGGCGTTCTAATTCTGGGCACCACCAGGAGGTGAAATTGCCTTTATTATTAGTCAGCCTTAGGGGGCAAGAGCTTTTGTAAGACTTGATGATTGTGTTCTGTATCGTTGTTGTATACCGTTCCAGATCACTATTATTTCCGGGTGTGGTGACCTCACACTCCCGCAGAGTCCTTTCCAACCGAGAAGCGTAAGCTGCTCTGTCGGTCTTTCTAGGGTCGCAGGATAGAGTTGAGGGCACACCACCCGGATCTATTTTAAATGCTAACCACCGGTGATCTGACATTGATACTTCGTCAGACACCTGCCAGCATCGGATTTGTTTTGATATTTTAGTTGTACACAACGTTATATCTACTATGGTTTGACTTCGAGAGTTTACAAAGGTGGGAGTGGTACCTCTGTTCATAATGCAGAGGTTATTCCCTATTATATAGTCATAAAGTGACTTACCTCTGGCGTTTATGTCCTTACTGCCCCAGTTGACGTGATGTCCATTGGAGTCGCAGCCGATTATGAGCTCCAATTTCTGGTGCTGGCAGTACTTCACCAGTTCCTCCAGTTCCCTGCTATGTGGTGGTGCGGCTGCATCAGAGGGGAGGTACACTGATGCCAGGACTACGTTATTTGGTTGTCCGTCACAACTAGCACATTCCATCCTTACCGCAGTCAAGTCTGAGCAGGAGAGATGTGCCAGAGGATGAACTTTAATTTGCCTAGGTACGTATATGGCAGTCCTTGGCTGGTCATTGCTGGGAAAATAAAAAGTTTTACCAGTTAAAGTACTTAAACCAATAATTCTGGTTTTCCTTATCCAGGGTTCTTGGATTAATGCAATAGTGTCCTGTTGCTCAGCAAGGTGGCGGCTGATGGTTGCCGTGGCCACTCTGCTGTGCTGAAGGTTACACTGAGTAAATGAAGTCGTGTCAGATCCTCCTCTACGATCCATTATTATTATTATTATTTTTTTTTTTCCAATTATTTATTCGGTCAGGGGGGCCGTTTCTGAGGACCCGTCGGTCTGCATCTTTTCAGGTGCCTCCTCGGTTGCCTCGTCTGCAGGGGTGTCGACAGCTCGACGCCACTGCTGGTCTCCTCCTGACCTTCCTTCTTGGCCTCTTCGGCCTTTACCTTCATAGTCAATGAGGTGAACGCATAGCTCAACCTCATCGACTTTTGTTTAAGGGTAGTCAAATCCTCGTCCCCTACTCCGAAGACGAAGAGATGCCCCCTCGGTTCTGTTTTGGCCTCGTGGTGGAAAGAGCACCATCTCGAGACCTTGAGGTCCGGATTTTGCCCACTTAGCCGACGCAGCACGACCTCCTTCTCCTCGAGTATCTCAGTTGATCTACTCGGGATCCAGAGGGATGCTTTTGTCAGCTTCGGTAGGCAGTCTACTCGCACCACCTCGAGTGATGCGTCCTCCCACGGTCGAAGGCCAACAACAGTATTTGTAAGCCATGCCAACGTCGCGTCGTCATCGCAGGTAACTCTGATGATTTCACCAGAGTGCGACCACTGACGGAACGTTGGTGGCTTGGCGTTACTGGAGGAGGCGGCCAAAATTGCTTTGTCCAGCTCTCCCAGCAGCATAACTTGGACAAGAGCTTCCCTTTCGGCAGAAATTTTGCCGTAGGGGTTGCTTTTGTCTATTATAGCTACTCGGAGGTGACTGGTAGCCGCTTCCTTGTAGCTTTTTGGTTGAGCGGCCGTTGTGTCCTGCCTAACCTTTTTCAGGGTTTTAGGCGTCACCTCGGATGAGGAGGCGCCTGACCTGTTTCTTTTTTTGTTTTACCTTCAGGTATGTTGTGTTCCTTGCCTCTTTTGGAGGAAGAACTAGCAACATTACCTGAAGGTTGTGCTTCTGAAGGTCCAGAGGTGGTTCGCGCTGCGGGGTTTCCCCCAGCCTCGCGTGCCTTCTTCCTTCTCTTCAGTTCCGCACCGCAGACTCGTTTACCTCTGCGGTGCTTGGATTTTTCTGATTGAGGCGGACATTTCTGTCCAGCCTCAGTGGTGTTGTTTTTTTGTTCGTTTTCCATATTGGTCCCACGAGTAGCAAGGGAAAAGTAAGGTCACCACCTGACAGAGCCCCGCATGCCAGGGGAAGGCTTAATACAAGAGGGTGCCGCCCGGTGCCCTCAGGGGAACGTTCGCGACCACATTCTAACCAGTGGCCTTTCAGCCCTCGGCACGTTACCTTACACCTTAGCATGGGTTAAGCTGGTCCGCGGCGACGGCTTTCGCAAAAGATTTTGGGGGTTTTTAGGTCCCCTCACTCTACTTATAACCGTCACTGATCAAGTTGCCCTGACCACCTCCTATCCGCCACCTGGAGACGCGCCTGGTAGGTAGCTCAACCTCCCTTTAAACAAACAAGTTATAATGGTGTCGTGGGACACCAGGTAGGAACTAAGTTCCTTCGGCTATTGTTGAATCGACACTACTCGCTTGTGTTTACGACTGTAGCGCCTGCGCACGTCTCATTTAACGGTTTTATTCCATAGACTTTTTGTTACGGTTTTACTATTACTTTTTTTTCAGTTCCGTCGCGCAGCAAAATCCCTATCTCCTCCAAGCCTTGGATTATACTACGTTATAGATTACATTAATAATAATTACATTTCTTTTGGTTGTACATATTTTCATAATTTGTACTTTTCGTCTGGGCAGTTTATATATCATTAATTCTCTAAAGATATAATTTTTATAATGATAATGATCGGAATAAGATAATTGAATTAATTTTATTTAAAGTTAAAATAATATTTATAGTTTTTTGTTTAACACTAGAAAAAAACCAAAAAAAAAATTACCATCCCGCGAATTCGATACTCCAACGATATCCAATCGTGAAGAGTTCTCATATGCTAGTCAAATTATTTTTATGTATTTACTACATAAATTTTGATCATATTAATAATAATAATTTATTATAAATTTTGAGATTAACATTAGTAACAGGTGTAGATAATTCAATTAAATAAAATATTACAACATAATTTACACATTTTACATTTAAAAACCAATGATTTTCATTAATTTATAGGACATCACAAAAGTTATTGACATCGTTGGATATTTCTATATTGTTTACAATTTTTATATTATGTATATTATTAAACTTACCTTTGGTTAGGAAATTCTGTAATGAGAAGATCATCTTTTGCTTGACTCATTATAACTATTATATTTTTTGTAAACACTTTCAAGAAAGTTTCAGTGACAGTTAAATATTACCTATATATTATATATTATATCATAACTGTCAACATTGTGTCTATCGTATACTGAACACTGAGTAGAGACTATATAGCGTTGTGTGGAGACTAGTAGTAGACTGCCTACTAGATATAGTGGCACTATTACAAGCGTTACGGTTTTTTACTATTACATTTTTTTCAGTTCGGTCACGCCGCAAAATCCCTATCTTATCCAAGCCTGCCGTAAGGAACATAGTTCCAATAAAGGGTGCCAGGTAAGATAATCCTTAATAGGGTCCTTCTTAATTTGGCAATAACCCTAATAAATAAAAATTATAATCAAAACTCCAACCTTTAAGTAATTTACATTCGCTATCTGGTTCTCCAAATTTCGAGAAAAAATTAATTACATTCCATGTTTATATTTTATGACCACAAAAAACTGACTTTCACAATAGCAATGTATTTGATTA
Source organism: Altica lythri (assembly GCA_964028335.1). Lineage (NCBI taxonomy): Eukaryota > Metazoa > Arthropoda > Insecta > Coleoptera > Chrysomelidae > Altica > Altica lythri. Next base: position 48,536,153 of record OZ034800.1, read on the forward strand.
GTAAAATTCTTAAAATAATAAATTCACCGCAATTTGGATAATTTAATACAAATAAAATTTATACTAAAGCAAAAATATACTACTATGAAGGGCCAAGGTAATCAGGAAATGATTTCAAGAATCGAAGTTAAAATGAAAGAATAGAACTAATTTTCTAACGAAGTAAAATAATTTTGTCCGTTCTCCTACCACATAGACGCGATCAAACCTTCCGCACCGACGCGATAAAATTGAAATAAATAAAAATATAGTCAGGTGGATTTCGGCCCAAAAACGAACGTTACAATGGAAAGTTAAATTGTATTTTTTAGTATCTTTAGTTACTTATTAAATTATTAATCTTCTCCTGACTATAAAATACACATAAAAGAAATATTTATCCAATTTGGTGCAGTCATTTAAAAAAAACACAAAATGTTTTTACGATATTCACAATATATTACTTTGTAATATGTGACGTGTTTCGCTGTAATATAGCTCAAATAGTGGAACCAGTTTATATTGTAAGGGATTTAAATAATATTCCTGAGAAGCGCAACTGCATTGGAATTGTAAAAGATACGATAATTTTTTCCATCGAATCCATTTCAAGACATATATGCACCAATAATACTATTACTATGTGAAAAAGGTTGTTCTTATAAGTATAAAAGTATTTCTATATTTAATAAATATTTCGTAAAAGTTGTGGAAGGTTTGTAAAAACTTTCTCAAGAGGGAGTTCCTGAAACAAGAATAGTTAACTTCCAGTGATTATCCGCAGTATTATAAACAAGTACAATTCCTTGCTGCAACCGGTCGCAAATATTTTACAGTCCAAAACTCTGAACATATACATATGATTTTAACTGCAGTTGTAGAACACAGACGTTCTGCTGAAGAAGAGTAAAGAATTATAAGTCAGCTAATGAAATAGCTGAAACGTTGAGTTTACAGCTATCTTATCCTGCTGGTTTATTAAGCGAGTACGTTTGGCACTCAAATAGCAATCGCCAGCATTTGCTCTTACCTTGTTACACCTTAGGTAGTAAAACTCACAAACAAAATTTGAAAGTTCGTACGGAAGAAGTGTCCGAGCTTTATGAATTGGAAGCTGAACTGTGGCGGATTTCTTCACAAATAAGAAGGGTGATTTTGAAAATTTAGAGATAACCGAAGTTATTCAACAAACAGACAATTTCTATCCAAAACTACAAATTGTATTGCCAATGGCTTATTCTACCGCTAACATTGAACAGTTTTACTGAAGATTTTTGCTGAAAATATCGATATCGATTTCCATTGTGAAGCAACACTGCTTTCAGGCTCAGTTTGGATGAGTCGATGAAGAGTCGTCGGTTCATCTGGCAGCTGTAGTTCTTAAAGAAGTTTTTAAGAGCCAGTGCACTAAACTAAATTTTTATCTTTGCCAAACAGCTGCAAAAACTGAAATAAAATTCGCGTACATTTTAATGAGGATTCCAAAAGTTAGGTCTTAGATATTCTTCGTCTTTCACTCAGTCTCACTCCAAGCTTAGTTGGGTTCGTCATTTGTTTCCACTTGTCTCTATTCAATGTATCCTGTCTTCTAAATTTTTTCTTTCGTGTCCTTATTTATTCTATCTATCCATCTCATTTTCGGTCTTCCTCTTACCCCCAATGTCACATTCATGTACTCCTTTACTTACATAATTCTCATTCTTCTTCTTTACATGACCAAACCATCTTAACCTATTTTCCTGGATTTTCTTGCTCAGCTGTCCCACTTTCACTGTACCTTTTACTTTCTCATTTTTACTCTATCGTTTCTCGTTAATCCACACATCCAACGCAAAATCTTTATCTGTTACTACTAACGTTTTCTCTTGCTCGTTCGTTATTAACCAGGTCTTATACGCTGGTCTTACAACCTTTCATTTTTGCGCTCACACAAAACTCTAATTATTCTTCTCCAGTTCATCCATCCACACTTCATTCTATTATTCAACTTACTCGTTAACCTTCCATTCTTTTCTAGAACAGACCATAAATGTTTGAGGTTTTGGACAGCTCGCAGCACTTGGTCCTGTAGATTGATTCGTTTCGACTGTCATATACTCAGTCTTTGTTCTACTCAACTCGACTTTCAAGCGCTTTTCACCATTTCTAAATTTTTCCTTCCAGTCTCTGTTTCACAAAATCTACAATCACAATATCATCTGCATACATCATATCTCATGAAGCTTCACCTCTTATCCCTTCAGTTGTAACATCCATCATCATATTGTAACGGGATAACCGTAAAGGAAGGGACCTTAATTTGAAAGATTGTTATTGACAGTTTCTAAAAATCAACTGACCATTTTAAATAATGTTTCTAGAAACTTCTAAAGACACTAACTAGATTAAATAAAGTTGTATATAAGGGGATGCATGGGCAGTTAACGTCAGTTCAAGTTCAAGTATTCACAAGAGTTCATTGTATTGTCAAGTAGTTAGACGTTATCCAGCAGAGTTCAGTGTATCTTAACAATTTTGTAAATAAATTGTGTAAAAAGCCCCCATAAGTGTTTCAAATTGGTGTCAGGTGTGGGGTGAAGATACAAGAATGCCTGGAAAAAAGATAAATGAACTATTGGTGGCTGAGCTCAGAAGAGAGCTCGAAGAATTGGAGTTGGAAACTACTGGAAGCAAATCCGTATTGTTAAGAAGGCTCCGTGAATACTATGTAAATAATGATTTGGACCCTGACGCTGTGGAGTTCGAAGACCCAGTTCAAAAAGCAAATTCTGAACTAGCTCAACAACTTTCCCGGCTGCAAGAAGAACAAGCTCAACAACTTTCCCAGCTGCAAGAGGAGCTATCAGGACGAATGACGAGCCAACAAGAAGAACAAACTCGACAACTTTCCCAGCTGAAAGAGGAGCTATCAGGACGAATGACGAGCCAGCAAGAGGAGCTATCCAGTCAGATGAAGAGCCAGTGCGAAGATATGTCCCAGCTGTCCCAACGAATGACGAGCCAACAAGAAGAACAAATTCAACAACTTTCCCAGATGAAAGAGGAGCTATCAGGACGAATGACGAGCCAGCAAGAGGAGCTATCCAGTCAGATAAGAAGCCAGCGCGAAGAGGTGTCCCAGCTATCACAACGGATGTCTCCCCTACCAGAAGAGTTATCCAGTTCCTTCTCCCAGCAAATATCGCATTTGCGCTCCGAAATGTACACTTTTTGTGACGAACAAAATCAGCAAGTGTCCAGCTTGCGAGACGAACAAAATCAGCAAGTGTCCAGCTTGCGAGACGAACAAAATCAACAAGTCGCCACCTTGCGAGACGAGCAAAACCAGATCAACCAGCAAATGCAGTCCGAAATAAGGAAGCTTCAACGAGAACACGAAGCTTGTCGTCGAAACCAGCCCATCCACCACGGCGACGGAGATGCAGAAAGGATGGAAACCTGCCACGTAGACGTCGACCGACGAGGAAATGGGGAGACTACCCAGGTACGAACGACGATGAAACCCCCGACCTTCGACGGGAAGACTTCCTGGCAAAATTACCTGAAGCAATTCGACGCAGCGGCCAGAGCTAATGGATGGTCATCCCAGGAGAAGGCATTGTCCCTAACCGTAGCTCTGCGAGGCGAAGCTTTAGACGTCTTGCAATCATTGACACCGGATGAAGCTGACAACTTCGAGTTATTGGTGAATCGTCTAGAGATGCGTTATGGTCAAACTCATCTACAACCGGTGTACCGAATGCAGTTAAAGAGCCGAAAACAGAAAAATGGAGAAACTATCCAGGAATTTGAGGCGGATGTAGCAAGAATGGTACGACTTGCAGTCCAAACCTTCACCGATGGTCGTCGAGACGTCGAGTTGCAGCGCGCTGTACGGTTGGCGCGGCCGAAGACTCTTGTGGACGCCTTGACCATTGCCCTGGAGTTTGAGGCGGCGACGGAGGCCTCACGTGGAGTTGCTCGACTAAGGGAAGTCACCGGTAACTACGACCATGCTGTTCATTCCGTTAGCGACGTTGAAGCGGTAGTAGAGAGGTTAATGAAGTTATCTCCAAAAAGAAGGCGCACAGTGAGATGCTGGAACTGCGGAGAACTTGCCATATAAGAAATACTTGCCCCCAAAAAGAAAAATCTCCTGCTGAAGTACCCCAGCAGCAGGAAAACTAGAACGGGTCGACTCCTGGAGGGCGAAATCGACCCCAAACATTCCCGAAGCCCCTCACGCCATTAAATTGGCAACTCTGCGACATCACGTGGACAGCTTATATGTAGATGGCCTCATTGATGGGAAGAACTTTAGCATGCTGGTAGACACTGGAGCTACGAAAACTATCGTTCGACCATCCATCATTATGCGAAAGAAGATGTGGCCTACCAGTTGGAAACTGCGTACCGCTACCGGAGATTCTGCTAGAGTCTACGGTGAGATACAGGTGACGCTACAGTTTGGTTCAACCTCACTGGTTCACTCGGTGCTGGTGGCTGACGTTGATGAAGATGTTGTTCTGGGCATGGATGTTATGCTCCACTGTGGTTTTCATTTGGATCTTCACCGACGTATCCTTCGTACTGGTAATGAAGAAATATTCCTGCACCGAAAACAAGTTGACAATGCCTCGATTTAGCTAATCGATGATATCGAACTTCCGGCGAGCTGCGAATGTGTCGTCACAGCGCGGTTGGATGGACTGGAGCCAGATGGTGCCCCAGCCATGATAGAGCCGAAGAACCATGACCATGAATTGGGAAAAGGACTCCTTGTGGGTAAGACTCTTGTTAGATCCGCCAAAGAGGTACCCATCCGAGTTATCAACTTGAACGATCATCCAGTTCTTCTCCGAAAGGACATGGAAATGGGAAGTTTAGAACCAGTAACGGCCATAATTCACAAGGTAAACGTTACGGAAACAGATGAGACCAACGGAATTGAACAATTCTTGACAAAATTAGATCCCTCTTTGTCAAAATTAGAAAAGAAACAGGTAAGAGATCTACTTTACCGTTATAAACCTGTATTTGGTTCTAAAAGTAAACTGGGCAGAACTGATGTTGTACAACATAGAATTGACACTGGTGATGCACGTCCGATTCGACAGGTACCCCGAAGGATGCCTCAAGTTAAGAAGGAAGAAGCCGACAGAGCCCTTGAAGAAATGATTCAAAATGGCATAGTCGAACCATCCAGTAGTCCGTGGGCTTCTCCTGTGGTATTAGTGAGAAAGAAAGACGGATCCATGCGGTTTTGTGTCGACTATCGAAAGCTAAATGATGTCACTAAGAAGGACAGTTATCCTCTGCCAAGGATTGATGATGCCCTCGACGCTTTGGCGGGTTCTACTCTGTTTTCTACCTTGGACCTTAAAAGCGGATACTGGCAAGTTAAAATGAATCCTGCAGACAAAGAAAAGACTGCCTTTACCAGTGGATCAGGGTTATGGCAATTCACGGTCCTTCCATTTGGCCTTTGTAATGCTCCTGCGACGTTTGAACGACTAATGGAGAACATCCTGCGGGGTTTGTCATGGGAAACTTGTCTAGTTTATCTAGACGACATCATAATAATGGGTAAGACCTTTAAGGAACATTTATCTAACCTGGAAGAAGTTTTTAAAAGATTACAGAACGCTAATCTAACATTGAATGTTAAGAAATGCCACTTGTTCCAAAAACAGGTCAACTATTTAGGACATAACGTAAGCAAGGATGGCGTTGCTGTTGACCCCGCTAAGATACAAGCCGTTCAGGAATGGCCAATCTCTATCGACAAACATCAGCTCCGGAGTTTCTTGGGTCTTTGTTCCTATTACCGACGATATGTCAAGAATTTTGGAGACATCGCCAAACCCTTGACACGTTTGACAGAACAAGATAAGTCCTTCTGTTGGGATCAGGAATGTCAAGAGGCGTTTGAAATATTGAAGAAACAGCTTACGTCAGCACCTGTTCTTGCTTATCCACTTCCTGATGGTAAGCTTATTCTGGACACCGACGCCAGCAATGTGGGAATTGGAGCCGTCTTGTCACAGCTACAAGACGGTAAGGAAAGAGTGGTTGGTTACTTCAGCAAAACTTTATCGAAAGCTGAAAAGAACTACTGTGTAACTCGGAGGGAACTGTTAGCAGTTGCAAAATCCGTCGAACACTTTTATAAATATCTGTATGGCAGAAAATTCCTGATCAGAACAGACCATGCTAGTTTAAAGTGGTTACTTAGCTTTAGGAACCCAGAAGGACAGAAAGCAAGATGGCTCGAAAAACTGCAGGAATATGATGTTGAAATCGAGCACAGACCTGGAACAAGACATCGTAATGCTGATGCACTTTCCAGAAGACCATGTCAACCTGATTGCCCCCATTGTACCCGTATGGAGCAGAACGAGGAAAAACTTGCCTTAGTTAAGGTTGTGCCAGAAGACGAGAGCTCTATGCTGGAGGAGCAACAAGAAAACGATCCCGTTCTGAGAAAGATTCGGGAGTGGAAGAGAATGGACCATCGTCCGTTGTGGAGAGAGATATCCTCATCCTCTCCTGCTTTAAAAGCATACTGGTCCCAATGGAACTCTTTAATTTTGGACGGAGGGCTCGTTAAAAGACTTGTAGAAAATTCCGAAGGCACAGAAACAAGGAAACAAATAGTGGTCCCAAGAAATGCTGTACCGGAAATTTTAAAACAGATGCATAATGATAGTTCTGGAGGACATCTGGGTATCACGAAAACGCTGCAAAAGATCCGAGATAGATTTTACTGGGTAAATTGCACTAATGATGTTAAAGATTGGTGTCGTAAATGCACTACATGTGCTGCCAGTAACGGTCCGCACCGAAAACCGAAGGCGGAAATGCAACAATACCTGGTTGGAAGTCCTTTTGAAAGAATCGCAGTAGATGTATTGGGGCCACTTCCACAGACCGATGTAGGAAACAAGTACATCTTTGTTGTAATGGACTACTTCACTAAATGGGTTGAAGCATATGCAGTTCCCAATGAGGAAGCCACCACTTTAGCAGATATATTGGTTGAAGAATTCGTAAGCCGATTTGGGGTACCACTAGAATTACATTCAGACCAAGGAAGAAATTTTGAGAGCAAGCTGTTTCAAGAAGTTTGCCAAAGATTAGGCATCCACAAAACGAGAACCACAGCGATGCATCCTCAGTCTGATGGAATGGTGGAACGAATGAACCGGACTATAACCAACTATCTGTCAAAAGTGGTGTCAGATTGTCAGAGGGATTGGGATCGACATATTCCACTATTTCTAATGGCAATTCCGACCATCAACGAATCAACTGGCCAAACGCCTGCGAAGGTCCTATTCGGTAGAGAAATGAGGCTACCATGTGACTTGGTGTTTGGTTGTAAACCTGGTGAAGAAATGGCACGTGAACACTATGTTGCCGACCTTCAGAATCGAATGGAGAATATACATAACCTGGTGCGTGGAAAACTACAATTATCTAGTGATCGGATGAAGAGGTACAATGACACACGGACAATGGAAAAGAGTTACCAAGTTGGAGATTTAGTCTGGCTCTATAACCCCCGACGGCGTCGAGGTATTTGTCCCAAATTACAAAAGAACTGGGAAGGTCCTTACACCATCAAGAAGAAGATTAACGATGTCATTTATCGGATCGTGAAAATTCCCAGAGGGAAACCCGTCGTGGTCCATCATGATCGTTTGGCGCCTTACCAGGGAAACCACAGTGGAGATGCGCAGCAACTCCAAGAAGATGGTTTGGCTGGCTCAGGGAGTGTGCGGGATTCCGATGTAGGAAATAACATTCCAGGAGGAATGAATCTAAGGAGGGGGCAGTGTAACGGGATAACCGTAAAGGAAGGGACCTTAATTTGAAAGATTGTTATTGACAGTTGATTCTTAGAAGTTTCTAAAAATCAACTGACCATTATAAATAATGTTTCTAGAAAATTCTAGAAACTTCTAAAGACACTAACTAGATTAAATAAAGTTGTATATAAGGGGATGCATGGGCAGTTAACGTCAGTTCAAGTTCAAGTATTCACAAGAGTTCATTGTATTGTCAAGTAGTTAGACGTTATCCAGCAGAGTTCAGTGTATCTTAACAATTTTGTAAATAAATTGTGTAAAAAGCCCCCATAAGTGTTTCAATATTAAACAGTTAGAGGCTCAGCACCGATTCCTGGTGGAGTCCGACATGCAGCACAAATCTCTCTGTAATAACAACACTTCATTTCATTTCTGTTTTTGTTCCCTCATATATATCTTGCACTAATCGAACATCCTTTTCTGGCACTACTTTCACTCGCATACATCTCCACATTTCCAACACACTCGGCCAAACGCTTTCGGGATATAACGTAGCATTTCCCGACATCTCAACATCATTCTTCTTAAAACAAAACAACATCATTTGTTCCTCTCCTAGGCATAAATCCAAATTGCTCTTCACTTATTCTCGTCTCTTCTCCACTATTCTCTTACAAATTTTCAAAGAATTGTAACGGGATAACCAATTAGGAAAGGGACCTATATTTGAAAGACTATTCTTAGGTTATTTGTTCTAGAATGTTCTCTCTCTTTCTAGTGTGTACTATTTAAGTTCGATTTATGTTTCGCGTTCATTCTAGAATGTTCTTTTGTTTTATATAAGGGGATGTATGGACAGTTAAAGGGAGTTCAAATAATAGTTCATTATATTGTCAATAAGTTTAGACGTTAACCAGCAGAGTTCTGTGTATCTTTACAATTTTGTGAATAAATTGTGTTAAAGTCCCCATAAGTGTTTCAGTATGTTTAATGCCTCTATTCTTACCACATTCTTGTATACCCTATTCTTTATAGATTGGCACAGTCACGCTTTTCGTCCACTCACTTGGACCTTAGATATTGAAAGTTTGAAATCGCGAAGAATATCGTTGCCTAAGTGAAATCTAAAAATGTTCTTTGTATCAAAATTTGACGTGCTGGATAAAATATGACTACATATTATGTATTTACTGTGTCCATATGTATAGAGTTCACATATACATATTTTTACTCTTTTTGCTCTTACGTTGATGACCAGTCTAATCTAATTATATAAATAAAAGAGTTTCGAATTTATTAAAATTATGTTTCACTTTTTCTATTAAACGTACAATATCTCCGCCTGTATGTCATTCTTCAAAAACTTGTGTAAAATTTTCCTTGGTTCTTTTCATACATCTGCCGGATGTATGAAAAGTTTTGAAATCAAACTCATTATATTGTCTTACATATCTAATATCTATTATTATTATGTTAAATAAAATAGAAAATAATTGAACAATTTACTTATCTAATTAAGTTAAAATTTAATGTGATCATATAATTTATTATAATTAAATTTTTAGCAACATTGAACGTTTTCGGCAAAAAAATCATTATTCTGTCTCATCACAATCTGCTATACTATTGAATTGGTCTCCCATCAGTGCACACTAAAAAATAATATTACTTAAATAATACATTTTTATGCAAGAAATAAATATTTTTGTGTTACAAGGTAAATGTAACTTTTTTATTCTTTGCTGTTTTTAACGTATAATTAACTCTTTTAGAAATTGTGAATTAAATTTATAAATATTTACTGTCAAAGGAGTAGATAAAGAAAATTATAATCCTGACACAGCCCATGGATGTTGGCGTGAATGTTGGTGGAGGGATTCTGCTTGTCTTAAAGTCCGAATAGTCTCAGTAGCTGAGGACTTTAAACAAGAAAAAAAAGAAGAAAATTATCTACGCTAGTTGTGAAAAAAGAAAGCTTCATTTATACGATAAACGGTGAACATATTCTGGCAAATGCCACATTCGAGTGCGTGCTCCTTATGTAGTCTCCTTGCGTATAAACTTCAAAGAAAGATCATCACGAGCCGAACTCTATAAAGACCTAACATCACTATGTAAAATAAACCATCATATATTTGAAAAAATATTAATTGAAATTTTATACTATTTACGTAAATTAAATAATAGATAAGTTTTATAAAAAAACATACTTTACAATTGATCTAATTATAATTAAATAAACCTGGTTTTACTCTGGGAACTATCACTTTACCATTGTTTTTAATTGCACTAAAAGAAATTTGGTTTTATTTTGGGAATCTTCTAACATTTTCATACAATTTGTTGAGTTTCAACTTTATTGTGGTTTCTTTTATGAAAAATAAACAATATTGTTATAAAAAAACGATCTTTTCTATTAATCGAAATTCTATATTAAAATATACAGTGTGACCCATTTCGAATGGAAACACCCCTGTAGAATTCTTATTTATTAACGGATTGGAATAATTTTTTTTCTTATTTTTAAGTTAAAAAAAGTTTTACTCGAAGACCTAATTTGACATCTTTAATTTCGTTTTCAAGGCCTACTATGCCACTTTTTTGTTGTCAAAAACGAAGAATTTTTATTAGCGATTTTTTTTATTAAAAAATGACAACACCACTGGATTTAGAGTGGCTTTAAATAGCTCTGATTAAAATTTCATAAATACATATTCATAAATAAAAAAGTTATGACAATATGAAATTTGAAAACTCGTCAACCTAAGAGTTACAAAATAACACTCTGTATCAACATTTATCCACACAAATTGTGATTCTTTTTATTAATTTAAACAATAAACCACTTTTTCACAAACTAAGTATCTTAGTCTTATAATTGTTTTGTTTATTTTAGATCCTGGTCGCCTCTACCAATCCACCATTTAGTTGAACAAATTTGTCGCAGCGCTTGCGAATAGTTTTAGTGACATTCCTTAATTGTTGCGGGGTGATTTCTTCATAAACCTGTCGAATTCTTGCACAAAGTTCTTCCCTGTTCCTTAGGGGCTGTTTATAAACCTTTTGTGTTAGAAATGTTGATACAGTGTGTTATTTTGTAACTCTTAGGTTGACGAGTTTTCAAATTTTAAGTTTTCATAACTTTTTTATTTATGAATATTTATTCATGAAATTTTAATAAGAGCTATTTAAAGCCACTTTAAATTCAGTGGTGTCATCATTTTTTAATAAAAAAAATCGCTAATAAAAATTCTTCATTTTTGACAACAAAAAAGTGGCATAGTAGGCCTTGAAAACGAAATTAAAGATGTCAATTTAGGTCTTCGAGTAAAACTTTTTTTAACTCACAAATAGGAAAAAAAATTATTCCAATCGATTAATAAATAAGAATTCTACAGGGGTAAGGCACTATAAACATAGGTATTATCGTCAGCCATGTTTTGTCCAATGTCAACCACAAAACCAGAGATAATAGAATAGATGTGTTGATGCTAATATAAAGATGGCAACAAGTTCCGACTTCAGCGCACCATGCTTAAAACTATTCACTATACTTCTGCACCCTTTTTATGCTTAAAGTACCTTAAATTTATATTAAAACAACACTACTAGTACTTACTAAGGCACTATACGATTATAACTACTTTTCCGCTTTTCGAGCTACCAGCTGGGTTAGTTCCTATTTTCACCACTACAAAATATGATTGCACGTCACTTTAATTTGTTTATGGTCTAACACGTGAATATAGTGACATTGGACAAAACATGGCTGATGATAATACCTATGTTTATAGTGCCTTAACAGGGGTGTTTCCATTCGAAATGGGTCACACTGTATATAAATAGCTAACTTCACGATTGTTTTTGTTTACAGTAATCTTGTTTAATTTGGGATTTCTTCAATATTTTTGTGAATTTCATTGATTTTAAATGATTCTTTAGTTTCTTTTTACCAAAATAAAGTATATTTGAATAAAAAAGTTTTTTTTATATAAATAGAAATTATATATGTATATGTAGCAAAAATAGCTAGCATCACTGTATTATAAGGTATTGTTGTTTTTAATTTTGATGATGAATATCATTTTTTAAACAAATTTTAACGTTAATAACATTCTATTATGCTGGTATTAGTTCTACTATTTGTTCGTTAATAACTCTTCATGTGAGTGTCTAGTTTTCGTGAATTCAAGGGTTTCAACCTTAATATTAGAACAAAAAAGTGAGGTTATTGTTATTGTCCAGGTTCTGATTATTAATCCTATTTAATTGTTAATTGGTCAGTCGGGTGTCTGTGAGTTCCATTGTTAGTTTTGTTTTTGCATTAGTGAGCAAAAGTTGTAAAATACAAAAGGTAAGTTGAATTGTCAACATATTTAAATGGTTGGTTTGTTTATTCACGAATAAATTGTTTATGTAATACCAATCTATATAATATTCATGTATATCGCAAAAAGTAGCTCACTTCACGATTGTTTGTAATTACAATCAAAGAGAATAGTCTCAGTAGCTGAGGAATTTAAACAAGAAAAAAAAAATTTTGTTTTATTTAGAAAATTTGTGAAATTTTAATTTAAACGTTTTAGTTCCTTGCTTGCAAAATAAATTAGGTATATATAAAAAAATAATGAAAATTTGGAATATTTTGCGTTCATTTTTATAAAAAGGTAACATCATTCAATTTAATTTATAATAAGGGATGTTGTTTTATTTTGGATTTGGATTGGAATCGTTTTCTGTGATTTTTGTTTTGTAACATTTCTGTGGTTTCTTTTAATCAAAATAAACCATTTTTGGAAGAAAAAAAAAACGTTTATAATATTAATCAAACTTATATCGCAAAAATAAGCAGCTAACTTCATTTTTATAAGAATCTCACGATTGTTTTTATGTACATTAAAATAAATATTATTTTTTATTGATGTTAAATATTATCTTTAAACATTTTTAGATTCATAACATTCTAATAACTTGGATTGAGATCTACAATTTTTTTGTAAATAACTTTTAACTTTCGAAATTACGTTATATTTCTTCTTCTGATGTGATGATGGCTTTGTTCTGTGACAATTGCCACTACGTTATATTTTAATTTTTGTCAAATATTCTTGTAAACATTAGTGCCAACCTTAACAAAAGAAAACAAAAAAAAGTAAGTTTATTCTTCATTTTTGTTCCACGTTTTGATTATTGATTCTATATTATTGTTATCTAGTAAATCGGATGTGTGTGAATTTTCTCTTATAATTTTGTTTTTATTTCATGAAATATATGCAAGTAAAATTTCAAAAATCTCTACAGGTTGGTCAACCTGCTTTTCGTCAAATTAGTATTATTAAGTGTAAAACGACCTTGAAGTGTAAAGAAGACCTTGAATAATTTCACGAATTTGCTTTTCAAAATTATTTTCGAATATATTGTAGATATAATACCAAAACTACGTCATGTTTTTATACCTATGCAAATAACTCAAATACTTTGCTTTGTCTATTCGCTCATTCCGGGATCTGTATTCTGTACATTAGTTTTGGAAAGTGGAATTTGGTAAAATTGCTATTAAACGACTTACGTCTGAAACGCTTATTCTAGGCGAATTGATTGTTTGTTCGGGATATATCCAAGGCTTGAAAAACGGATTAACTTGTGCTGCTTTCCATGTTTCATACCCATCTGCAGCTTTTCTAAGTTGTTTTACAACTTTTGGTGCGAATTTTTGAGTAATTTTATTAACTAACCATGACGGTAGTTTTCCTTTAGGATCAGTTTGGGATATATATCCTAAAAAACATCCTTTGGGACTTTCCCTAATAACGAATCCTGTCAGATGAGAAATCGCCCTATAAATTTCAGTGTCTCAGTTATTTACCTAGAGAAAAAATGAAAGCAGTCTTTTATTCTATATTTTAATGAAATAAAATATTGCTTTTCATGATTAATAATACCTTACCTAATAAATCCTTTTCTAACTGCATAATCTTTATGATTTACTGAATGATTTAATATTAGTTTCTCACTACCCATATCCAGCCAAGATCGTTGTAATACAAAATCCCTATTTTTCACTGGGGCTGGACAAGATACTAAAAAAACGAATCTTACTTAACTAGTTTGTCACGAAATAACATGTTAAGTATATTCCACTATTATGTGTGGAGTATAAGTTAGTTTACCGGTAATACTGGTATGACATCTCGTGAATACGTTTGTAATTTTATTCAAGGATAGTATTTAATATACAATTTTGTGTTTTTGTCAAACTTTTCATCAAACTATCATCAAACATTATCCTGAATTCAGGGGTACACATGTTAACAAAAGACAACAAAATATCTGTTATCGGTATGAGTATCGGTTTTCGCCCTTGGTTTAGTGTTTATTTGATTGAATAAGTAGCAAAAGTTGAAAAATACAATAGGTAAGTTGAGTTGTCACAATATTTAAAGGTTGGCTTTGCTGAATTTTAATTATGGAGGGTAGAGGTATTTTAATACAAGTGCAAAACGAACGATATTGTGAATAAGACCTTAAATAAGTTCAAGAATTTGTTTGTCAAACTTATTCACGAATACATGTAGATGTAATACCAATATTATATTTTCTGGTCGAGAAGCATATTTTCTGTAACTTTTAATTTTTAAAATGGTACTATTTTTGTGAGTCGTAATAATATATAATCATTTGCCAGATTTATTTGTGAATGAAGCTGAAAATAAAAAATAATCATCCATGACTCTAAAATCGGCTAATAATAACGATGTGATAGAAAAAAGGAAGCGCAAAGCGTGGGTGATTGCAAAGCATCCCATATTTGACTCAATAATATATTTTTTGTGTATGTACATCTAAGGTTCTAGAAGCACAAGATCCTGTAATTGCTTTAACCACTAATTCGTGTACGTTATTTCATAAACATTTTAATAAATCTGTTCATAATTTTTTACTCATTATTAATTTTTATTTTCGCCGTGTTCTTTGTCTCTTTGTTATTCCGTGGAATTTTGTAATCGAATTTAAACTTATTTCCCGACTACCTAGAGCTCTGAAATTTTCAGGATAACTATATAAGAACTGGATGACAATGCATGTTTCAAGTGTATTTAGGCATATACATAGATTTATACTGAATTGTTATTAAATTAAATATGATTTAAGTTGTGTATAGATATTATCATTTTGAAAATTTTCATATAAGTTGATGGTAGCTGAATTGGATAAGCGTCTAATTGTGACAGTTCTTTTGGGTTATCGTAATGGGATCATCGATCACGCGAGAGAGAATTTTCTTTTTCTGTTTTTTTTTTTTTATATAATAGTAATATGACCTATAAATCAGTGAAAAAATCTTTCTACTATAAAAAATTCTTTTTATAAATTGTGTTCTCAAACCAGGGCCCCGAAATGATCCTAGCATATGCAGACGACATCAACACCGTAGGAAATAGCACAACAAAAATGAAGGATTGGTTTGTTCAAATAGAAAAGAAAACAAAAAAGTGGAACTCAACATCAATGCAGAAAAAACAAAATACATGCATGTAAACCGAAGAGCAGGTAGGGATAGAATAGGGCAGAATATAACTATGGACACATACAATTTCGAATGTGAAAGAATTCCAATATCCAGGGGCCAACATAACCCACGACATTGATTTGACCAGTGAATTACGCACACGAATACAAAAAGACAATAAGTGTTTACATACATTGCAGGAGCTGTTTAAGTCACAACTGTTGTCTAGATCATCCATACTCCGTATATATAATACAGTAATTAGACCGATAATAACATATGGATCAGAAACCTGAACCATCACAAAACAGAATGAGGAGTTATTAAGACGTTTCGAACGCAAGATACTACGAAGAATATATGGGCCGATAATAGACGAAAGAACGGGTCAATATCGCATTAGAACATGTATAAGTAGCCAAGTAAAACCTACGAAATAAAAGCCCAAAGACTTAAGTGGGCAGGGCACGTTCAGAGAACCCATGATTAACGACTTATTAACCGAATATGAGAAGAGAACCCGACCGGCAAGAGACCCTTAGGCGGACTAAGATGGAAAAATAACATCGCAAGGGATTTGGATGTATTGGGAGTACAGGATTAGAGAAATGATATGAGGGATCGAAACAGATGGAGGCAAGTCGTGAATGCAGCGAGGGCCCACGAAGGGTTGTGAAGCTACAGAGATAGAGAGAGAAAGAGAGTATAAGATCAAGTCGATGCTTAAATACATTAAAATTTAAAGTTGTTTTAAAGACAACTGTGGGTGTTAAATTATTTCAGTGAAAAACAAATTAATACAAAAATGGCACACTACAATAAATGCAGTTTTTGAAGGTGACGTTTCTCTATTACGTTATGTACAATTATTAAATGCGTTTACTGTATCTGTTACATATACGTGTATATGTAATTTCGTGCCGCATTTATTTGCATTAAATTTAGTAGCTAATACATTTTTTTACATTTATTATTTATCAATTGTTCTTAACCTACATAATATATTTTTGATAAAAATAAATGAATATTTGAAGCTAACAGCACACTAAATCGGGTGCAGAGGTCTAAACCAGCCTAACCATCAGCTGTATAATTTAACTGGTCAACCTGAGTGTATATGTCCCACACAACAGAAAGTCACTTTTTCAGGGACCCAGATTGATTAAGATCAGTGCAAATGTTCACCAACCCTTTTGATGATTTCGTGTTTTCGGTTGTCATTCCCAAGTATCCTCTAGCATAGACAATAGTTCATGTGCAGTGCATATTCCACCGTTGCCAAGTACCAAATTCTAGAAATTGCTTTATTTTCTAAACCTTTGATTTGCAGAAAAAAATTAGATCATTGAAACATAGGTCGCTTTGTGACCATTGGCTCTTCGCACCCTCAAACAGCCTTGAGCTAGCCGACCTTCGAAAACGTATTTAGCCATGTGTCATTATTTTGTTTTCGAATTTAGGTACAAATAAATCTAGTATAATGTTTCTTATTCTAGGATGATAATTTCTTTACAAAAAAAGTTCAACTTTAAAAGTTAAAAAATAAAGAACTTATACTCTTCGACCATATAGTACTAGAGATAGATTTCAGTGCTGCCGATGCGAAAAAGGTGTACAAAGAGAAAGAAGCATATGCTATCTCTCTCGCGCTGTTCGCTTGACTGGCTAGTGAGTACTTCTCTCCACCCCCAAGCTAGTCAAGCTTAATGCATGAGAGAGATAACATATCCCAAATATACTTCTTTTTCTCTCACACCGACAGCTCGGACTACTGTTTTCAGTAGTATATTTTTGAAAATTATACTAAAGGCATAATACTGTAATATACTTTTTATTCCATTTCGTGACTAACCTCTTAAATAAATAACACAGGTCGACAAAATTTTACTTAATACCAGAACCAGAAATTAGAATATACTATCCCGTAGGTTTTTGTTGTGCTGAATATGAATTGCGCTATCAAGTCAAGTTTTCGAATTATCTTAGCCCAAAAGTACAAAATCGCTGTTTTTAGAAACTCATGATTTTAAAGTAAAATTTAAAATGTCGTTGGATTTATGGCTTTGGATTAAATTATTTCGACAAAAATATGCCAGGAAACTCGCTGTTTTCAGGGTTAGGTGGGATAGCCTGCTTTGGTTTTATGATATATAACTAAATTTTAGGGAAAAAGGCTCATTTCAAAAACAATATGCTAATAAACTTCTTCATCCAGGGTCAGGTGGATGAGCCTGCTTTTGGTTTGGTAGGGGTGGTTTTTGGTGGTTATTTAGGTATGTAACAGCTTCTTGCACTTTTAGGTTAAGATATCTCGAAAATCTGACATGATAGCGCAACTCTGTGACCGAAATCGTATTCAGTGCATCGAAAACCTTTGGGAATGTATATTTTAGTTTCTGATTTTGATATTTGTAGGACTGTGTAATTATTCAAATTTGATTTAAACTTACAAGCATAATATCCTACATCGTTATTTGGATTTAAATAACCTATTTCTATAGAGGCCTGCATGTGTTCGTCCCATTCTTTTCGATAGAATGGATCATGCAATACATCAAATAAAGTAGCGGCGTTTATATCTGGGAAGACTGATTGAACTTTAACCATTTTAAAGTTAGTGTTTGGTGTTGTTTTTGTCCATACCTAGAACACAAAAAGCACACATTTATCGGTAGGTACACCCAATTTTGATGTTCATGAAACTCTTAAAAAGAATTGTTGAATGTAAAAATACTAATTAAGGAATTGTACTAGTAGTAAAAATATATTATTTCACCTTAATTATATTTAAATTAAAACTCTTCCTTTGATACCGTTAAATTTTAACAATACATTAAGCGAAAATATATATTTTAAATAGGACCACTTTGGGCATAAAAAAAGATTTTTCCATGATAATTAACTTTGTTTTCATTGAATAAAAAGATTAACAAAGCTAAATTTAACGAAGATTCAAGGAAAAAAAAGCATCAACAGTGTTGGACAGAAATATATAGTGTAATAAAAAATGTAGCGATTTCAATCGGAGTTACCTTTTTAAAATTATTAAGCTTCCAAATGTAGAAACTTACTGCAATATGCTAAAAGCAACGTGTCGCGTCAATCCGCAATATATAAATATATACGTAAAATAAATATTGTATAATATAAGCTATCATAAAAGTAAGTAAATATATCTACCTTTGTCTCGTTTCCTTTATCATATTCTAATTTCCAGTTCGTGTGATCATCGATCAATCTTTTGAGCATATTAAAATCCTCATCGTCTGCAATCTTCACGATGCCCGGCTCCATTTAACTAAAAAGAACACCAACCATTTTAGTTTAATTTCGTTTCGGTCTGATTTTCTCTAGTGTAGAACGTATGAAATAGACATAATCGATTTTTTACTTAGTGTTTCTAGCAGTAAAGAAATTGTTGGTCGCAGCGTCGGCGGTTGTATCGTCAACATAGTAAAAAAAATTCATTGCGACGTCATTATAAATTAGGTTTGTAGGTGGATGTACGAGGTCAGTTTCATATTTAAACGGTGAGTTTATTTAATTATATTGTTTATAGGTGGCACTGTAGTATATGTAGGTATAAAAATTGTCGTATTCAAATTCATATTTAGAGTATTCTACGACTTTTAGCCTTGAAAATATATTTTTTCTTTCATTCAGTAATATTGATTAAATTGTTTTTTTAGTTTTCTAGTCAATTTGAATATTGTTATTGTAGGAATGGAATGCTTTACTCTGGATCTGTATTTGGGTCTGTTCCGTCTTCTTGTTGTGGCTTCTTTTTTATATTATCAGATACTTTTTATTTTTTTAATTGAAATATTTTATTCATTTTTGTTAACTATAATGACATTTTAACATTTTATGAATTACCCATTTTATAAAATATTAACAACTGTCTTTCTAAAAAAAATGACATTTACATTACTATTTCCATCTAATTCAAAACAAAAAGTCGTTATTGTCTCCTCTTCGTCAAAGTCTTCATAGTCGTCTCTTTTTTAAGTTTTAAATTTTAGAGAGTGATATCGTAACAATATGTGTGAACATACTAGTCGTGAGGTTCTGGCACAGAAACATTAAACATAACACTTTAAAATAAGATTCAAACATATTGAAACACTTTAACACAATTTATTCACCAAAATTGTTACAGATACACAAACACTCTGCTGGATAACGTCTAAACAGTTTTACAATAACAATGAACTATTTGAACTTCCCTTAACTGCTGATATATCCTCTTATATAATAAAAAGAAACATTCTGGTATTTTCGAGTTACATGATCTATCTTAATAACTACATCTAGAAGATTCTGGAATAACCTAAAAACAGTCTTTTAAGTATAGATCCCGTTACAATATTATAAATTTTTGAAATTTCTTAAGAATATACATTTTAGGGCAGTGTTTTTCAACCTTTTTCATGATACAACGATACAACCGACCCCCCTAGCACCAAAAAATATTTCGCGATCCCCCATTAGAAATATTTAATCACGTAATTTAAAATCGAATACGTGGAGAGACTACCACCGCCATCTGTTGGCAAGATTCAGAACTGCAAAATATCAGCGCCATCTGTTGGTAACACTTCACGGCCCTCGTGAAAGATCGAGACATTTCGTTCAGCTTCGAGATGAGTCTCGCTAGAGTGCGGTCGACCGTGGCAACAGCATCAGTCGAGTTTGGAGTAAACTTGGAAGCGATACCGCGATACCTATAAAGGTGGAAAAGATTCAAGTGGAATGGTGTAATACACAACATTAGTGTGTGAGTTTAAGAGTGTTATTTTGTGAGTGTTATAATAAAAAATGGATAAATTCCTGAAAAGATCGTCAGAGTCATCAACTTCTAGCGGGAGTAGTTGAATAAAGATTATCTGAAATTTGGGTTTACTGTGATTAAGGATAAACCACAGTGCGTAATTTGCTTTGAAAGCATGAAGCCATCGAAGTTGGTACGCCACCTAAACACAAAACATTCTAATGAAAAAAATACACCCGTGGGATTTCTTAAGCGAAAATTAAAAGGTCTTGAACATCAAAAAAGTGGTATAGTGCAAATGTCCAGCCTAAACGAGAAAGCGTTGCTCGCAACTTATCGAGTAGCTTTTCGTATGACCAAAGTAATGCCATTCGTACATTTCAGCCTTTTAACTGCAAGTTAATTGTAACAATTGCTAGCAATTATACACGGCTTCTTACATTTCTGCAACTTTACAGACTTTTTAGGCTTATTTTGACAATTGACACTGTTGACAGTTGAGTTGAGAACTTGAAATTACATAGCCCAACAAAAAAGAATAAGAAGAAAAAAAAGAAGAAAATTTGAAATTGCTTACTAAAAATATTGTTTTGGTTTGTTTAATTTTTAAAGAAATGGATTTGGTAAATGCTAAAAGTGTGTTATTGATAACAATAACAGCTGTCCTCTCGATTTATATTAAAAGGCGAATGAAAAATCGCAGAAGAAGAACCCTATGGAAAAAACCGTGGTTAAACACGCAATTAAGAAATTTAAATATTGTCAATGAATTTAAAGAATGTAATGATTTGAATACATATAAAAATTTTCTTAGAATGGACGAGGTGACATTCAATAAATTACTGAAAAAAATTAAACCGCGGATACGAAAAAAGAATACTTTCCTAAGAAAATGTATTACGCCAAGAGAAAAGCTAATAATAACATTAAGATACTTAGCTACTGGCGAAAGTTTTCAATCCTTGGAATATAATTTTAGAATTTCTAACAGTACAATTTCACAATTCATTCCAATTGTTTGCAAGGCCATATATGAAGAATTAAAATATAAATATTTAAAAGTAAGCCCTTGAATTTACCAGGCATATAGGTTTACATATATAAATATATACAAATTTATTTCAGGTCCCTTCAACTTCTGCAGAATGGTTAGAAATATCTAAAAAATATGATGAGATTTGGAATATGCCTAATTGTTTGGGTTCACTGGATGGCAAACATGTTCTTATTCAAGCACAACAAAAAGAAGGTTCTTCTTTTTTTTAATTATAAAAAACAACACAGCATAATATTGCTTGCCTTGGTTGATGCTGAATACAATTTTACATACATTAATGTCGGTTTTAATGGCAGATTGTCAGATGGAGGAGTATTTCGAAAAAGTGATTTAAGTAAAGCTATAGAAAACAACACTTTAAATTTTCCTGAAGATAGACCCCTTCCATTACGAACAAATTCTGTTCCATTTGTCATAGTAGCAGATGCAGCATTTCCCTTGTCGACTCATATTCTGAAACCATACCCATTAAGAAACATGACCAAAGAAAAAAGAATTTTTAATTATAGAATAAGTCGTGCCAGAAGAATTGTAGAAAATGCTTTTGGTATTCTAGCAAATCGTTTTAGAGTCCTGCTTAATGTTAATGCTGCGTCACCTGAGAAAGTTAGGATTGTTACTATGGCATGCTGTGCATTGCATAATTTTTTAAGGAGTGAGCAGGGTGAAAAAATAAAACTGTATATACTGAAATAGATCCGAAATTTGAAATTGATAGGGGTCATACATTTTTATATGGTTTACGTGCACAGGCAGGAAACAGATCAAAAGAATAAGCAATTAAAACAAGAGAAGAATTTATGTCCTATTTTAATGGTGTTGGAAGAGTCTCCCGGCAAGATGACATGATTTAAGAAAATAATATTTTGTTTCTAAATTGAAAAACTTTGTATGTTTTGTATTTTCTATAAAAATAAAAAACTGACTGCTTTTTAAAATTATTTAATTTATAAAAACATTACATTCATTATAGTAAACAAAAAAAGTTAAATTATAACATAAAAATAATATAATGCTAGTCTCTATTATTAATTCTGTCTTCTTTCTTAGCTCTCATAACTAGTTAAAGCAACTCAGTTTTTAAATTGTCCAAAATATCTTCGCTTTTAATTTTTAGCATTTCTTTAGCCAAAAACCTTGTAAACTCTTTTTCTAGAGGTAGGGTGTTGATGGAGTACACATACAGCATTAATAATACATTGCTGAAGAGGGTAAGTAAAATAAAGGACTTAGGTGTAGTATTCGACCAACAGCTTACATTCAAAAGACATATACAGGAAACGCGTGCTTCTGCTAATAGTACACTTGGTCTCATTATGAGGAATAGCAGGAATTTTTCACATCGAACAGTGAAAATATTGTACTGCTCTTTGGTGCTATCTAAGTTGGATTATGCTTCTGTAGTCTGGTCTCCATTTTATAACTCTGACATTTCTGAGATCGAAAGTGTTCAGGTCAAATTTGCTAGATATATTGCATTTAAAATGGGCACATACAGGGATTTTAACTACGTAAATACTTTGTCTATTCTAAAGATGCAAAAATTAATTGTACGGCGCCAAGTAACTGATTGTACTGTTATCTATAAAATATTACACAATGTCATTGACTGTCCGGAGTTACTTGCATTGATATATTTTAACATTAATGTATATAATACTAGAAATAGGGAGCTTTTTAATGTGACGATTCATAATACTAATTATGCTAACTACAGTCCTATCCCGAGAACGCTACGTCTCTTAAACAATATCAGCCCTAGAATTGATCTTTTTACAATATCACTAGATGCTTTTAAACAACAAATAACCAACAGTATCGTTAATGTTACATAAACCAGTCCCCACAGCCACTTTTTTTTGAAGTCCTTGTACGTATTTTTTTATATTTTAAATATTTAATTTTTGAGTATGTTGTGTCTGTTATTTTTATATGTTTTTATTATTCAGTATTGACAGCAATTGTTACTTATTTACTATTGTATTTTTTTATATGTAAATGGAGGATCCGTGAATAAATAAATAAATAAATAAACTCGTTTGTGGCACAATTTACATCACTTTTTGTTTTCAATTCTTCGCTTTTATTTGAAATGTTTGATAAAGCTGCTGTAGCATTGTTCAAAATATTGGCTAGCTGTTTGTCTTCCTCTTTTCTTTTTTTAAGGCTGGATTATCTCTTTTTGTACACTGGTGTCTCATCATGGAAAGTGTTTGAAATGGACCTTTTTGGGGTTTTTGTAAAAGGCACAAATGAGGAAGGGGTGTCTTCGATCTGTTCTGTGTTATTTAAAAATGACATTGAAGCAACCTCATCTATTGTACCTTCAATTATAACTTCTGCATCATTTTCACTTTCTACTGTATCCAGTGTGTTTTGACTTTCTAAAATATCCAGAGTGTTTTGACTTTCTACATTATCCAATGTATTTTGAGATTGTATAAGGTCCAAATTAGAGTGTCCTTGCATCACAACATCAACATTTTCTAAAAATTGTAGTAATTCGAAACACCATAACGTAGGGCAGTAGACATCATCTGAAGACACACCACTTCTTAACTTTATTTATTTCATTAGTGTATTGGGTTCTAAGAGTATGCATTTTTGCTTTTACGATGGATTCATTGACATCAAAATTTGGATCAAGTTTTCTTAAATCATTTAATATGCCTTGGTAAGCTTTATTTCGCAGATTCCTGTTATGGTATTCTGCAGATTTGACTTTATACAGGCATGGATAACTTTCCCAAAGTATGATTAACTGTGTCGTCAAATCAGTACTCCATTGGCGTTTGCTACAAAAGAAATTAATTTAATAGGTTTTATAAATTTTTGTTTATATCAAATTTACCTGGTACATTTCGACATTTTATAAAAAATAGAAAGTTGCGATAGACAGTAAAAATTCTGAAAAATTATCATTCACATAAAACTACCTCTCGCCTCACAGCAAAAAATGATTCAGTGCTTCTTCTTTTTTTAAAAATGTCACACAGCGTCGGTGGAGTCATCAGTCACACTTACCAACATACATTTTAGGTTGTTCTACACTAAAACTCCCTAAAAGAGTCGAAATTGCATGAGAATTGCGCATATTTGGCCTTGAAAAATAGGAATTGTTCTAAATTTTTGTCAGCTTATTTGTTGCAGGAAAGTTGAAGTAACAAATCTGAAAGGCATGCGCAGTTGTTACTTTAAAAAGTCTAGCAATAGAATTGCAAGCAAAAGGCTGAAATGTACGAGTGGTTTAAAACCTCACACTATTGCCGAAAATTTGATTTTACCAGCAATTTTAGCTATAGCAGAGATTATGTTTGGCAAACAAGAGATAGAAAAGCTCAAAAGTATACCTCTCTCTGACAATACCACTCAACGCAGAATAAACGATATGGGGACTGGCGTTCGTGATCAAGTCTTAAATTAAGAAAAGTTATTTTGTGTCCTTGCAATTGAATGAATCGACGGATATTGCGGATTGTGCACAGTTTGTATTTTTTATGCGGTTTGAATCCAATGAAAAATTAATGGAAGAAATACTATTTTGCTAGGCACTTCCCACAGCTACTACACGTCAGTGCTTGTATGAAATGTTCCTTGAAGATACAAAAGAATTGAAAATCGATTGGACAGAAAAAGTCGTTGCTATTTGTAGTGACTGAGCAAAAGTAATAACTGGTGCGAAGAGTGAATTTATTGTTAGGCTGAAAGAACTGATGCCAAATGCTTGTTGGATGCAGTGCTTTCTCCATCGTCAAGCTCTTGCAGCCAAAACCTTGCCACAAGAATACAGTCAAGTTCTAAATAATGTTATTAATATCGTTAATTCGATTTAGAAAAAGCGTTACAGAGTCGATTGTTTCGAATCATTTTTGAAGATATGGGGGCACTCCATCGAAATTTGCTTTATCATACAGAGGAAAGGTGGTTATCAAAAGGAAAAGTACTGACCAGAGTTATGGCAGTATCGACAGATGTCTTCATCTACTAAGTTCAGCTGACTCTTGTGTTTTCTGAGCCGACAATCATTCTGACCATCGTTTCGCCTTTGTGATTGTTCCCACCACTCTTGGGCCTTCCCTAGCCTCCATTTCTCAATGGCTGCCTTTCTGAAGGTGTCAGCAACTCCGCTGAATGATTTCGAGCCTTTTCATTGCCCCGAAACCCTGAGTGTCTTGGTATCCATGCCAGTGTCAGAGCTATGAGCTTATTTGTGCCGATACTATCGCCTTTAGAGCTGTCCGAGTAATTGACTACGGTTTTATCCGTTATACCCTGACTAACGCTCTCCGTTGCACAGTGTTGTAGCCATTACTTCAGCCTGAAACACTATAGCATACGCATCTAGACTTAGTTGGACTTGTATCCCGTCTACTATATATATCCGAACCTGTGCCTTTCTCAGTCTTTAAGCTATCCGTATATCAGATTGACTTCCCTTGAATTGGGAAGACATTGTTCCATGAGTCTCTTTCCAGTAATTCTACTCGAAAATTTCTCGCAAAGTTATATCTGGGGACTATACTGTCCTGAGGCATACTCATTATTTGATCCGCCTTAACTCTATCATATAGCTTTGCTTGCTTTTTTCCCTTTAATAAAGTAATGGGAGCCAGTACTTGTAGCAGCCTGTGAGCAGTTGCCATATCCTCGTCCTGTATGTAGGTATTTAATGGTGGTAAGTTGAGCAGAACCTGTAGTGTGTCCGTTTCTCTGCCTTTGAATGCTTCCCAGTTGCCTGATCGCCTCGGAATGCTGCGTTCTACTCCACACCAACGAACCATAGGTTAACATAGGCCTAATGACCTGTGTATACAACCAGAGGTTCATTTTGGGGTTTAGGTCCCAGTTCTTGCCACACAATTATCTACACCTACAAAGGGCTATTGTAGCTATGCGGATGAACTTTTGAATGTGCTGTTTCCATGATAGCCTCCGGTCAAACACCACACCCATGTATTTGTATTCTGTGGCAATTGGTACCAGCACGTTATTGGTTTTAAGCCTTGCAACGGCCCATTTATTTGTGAATGGGACAACTGATGCTTTTTGTGGATTGGCTGTTAGGTCGTTATCTTTGCACCACTTGTACACCATATTCATCTGCATCTGCTCTGAGACTGTGCCCAGAAACCTCCCCTGAAAAAACTAGGCAGTGAAAGCCAGTAACCCTTTTTATGGACAGCCCAGCCCCTTCCCACTATTGCTTCAATGGACGCCTCACCTAACTTGGACACTACGATCGCATATTAGAGTGGGGACTCCCCTCCTTGAAAGTGCATCAGTCATTGACTCGGATCCCACATTACTGAAGGCTCCTTTTATGTCAATAAACGCCGCTAGGGCTACTTCTTTGTCTTCTTATGACTTTAATACTAGTCTGTTCAAAACATCCAGCGCTAAGTCTGTGGATTTTTTCCGCTAGTCTGCATATAGACGATCACTTAATGGGTTCTCCTTTAAGTTTTCGTCCATTATATATCTATCAACCAGTTTCTCCAGCATTTTCGCTACGAATGACGATATACTTATTGGTCTATATGATTTGGTAGTTTGGTTGTCTTTCCAATTTAGGGAGATATAAGACTTCCACCGTCTGCCACACAGATGGTATTTATCTATAGGCCAAACAAGCCTTGAAGATTTTACACAGATGTGTTATAATCACATCCTGCTCTTTTTGGATTAGGGCTGGGTATATTCAGTCCGTTCCCGGTGTTTTAAATAAATGGAATGCGCTGATAGCCCATCTGATTTTTGTGGGTCTAGTTATTTCGGTAGCTAGCTTCCAGTCATCCTGCTACCATAATCCGTGAGCCAGAAAAGTATGCCAGTGTTGGCATTTTTAAACTTTCCTCCAACGTTTTGGTATATGACCCGTCCTCCTTTTTACCTGTACCATCCTTAGCCAGGTCCTTGTGGATTCTGGAGCATGCAGGGGTCGTTTGGACTTCCTCGCAGAATTTACATAGTTTCTGATTTATTTGAGCATTTACATGACTTAAATAAAAGTTTTCCAAGGGCGGCATGAAAGTGTTATCATAGCCAATGACAAACTCCATGGCTTTACAAAAAAATTGAATTGTGGTCATCGTCTATAAATGAAAACAACTTTGATTCATTATCGTCGACACAGTCTTTCATTGAAGAAGTCGGAAGTAAGATAAACATTAATTTATTTATATATCGGGTATGTGTTAGGTAATTTGAAGAAAGAATTGTATCATTACTTCTCAGTGCAAGAGACATTGGATACCACTGAGCCAGGTGGATCTTAAATCAGTTTCTAAATGCATCTATAAATGCAAAGAGAATCTGCTGGAATTATCTGCCGATGGGATGGTGTACTTGGAATTCAAGTCTGAAAACTTGGATACCTTTAGGTTAAAAAGAAAAACAGAATACCTGAAATTAACAGTAACTCCATTTGCTACATCGTACTTGTGCGAGTTGACATTTTCATCAATGGCCCAAATAAAAAGTAAACAAAGAAATCGCTTTAATTGACAAAAAGGTTTAATGTTGCAAAAACGGATCCATGATGAGAGAAACTGAAAGAAGAACAAGCGCAACCTTCACATTAATATGAACGAGTAGTCGAAGATTTTATTTTTTGTTAATTTGTTTGTTTATTTTTAACTTACCGCTAAAAAAATTAAAAATTTTTTTCAAAATCGGGAACTTATTGGTTTCACCCCGTTTTTCGAAAATCGAGTTTTCATCGGATCTCAACGTTTTGAGGTCTTAGGAACCTCCCCTGACTATTTTTACGAGGGTGTCTGTATGTCTGTATGTACGTGTGGATGTGTGTGTGGATGTATGTAAACCTCTTATAACTTTTGAACGGCTTGACCGATCGGAATGAAATAAAAAGCATTCCAAAGAGGTCCATCTAACTTAGATTCCCTGTAAGTTTAAACCGATTCGAGCCGGTAGATTTTGAGAAATTTCATAATAACCGAAAAAAACAATTGGTAAAAATGATGTTTTTTGGGCATATCTTTTTGGCTATGACATTGATCAATTTCATAACCTAATCAGCTCTTAAGCTTAAAAAACCACGTCGAATGCCGTTTTGCAAATTAAAATCGGTTGATTTGTTCGTGAGATATCGTTGTCGAAAAATTTCAAAAAAAGTGTTTTTTTTTCAATAACTTGAGATTTTTTGACTAACCGATTTTGCACTCCCGGTAACGTTTTTAGGTCTCAAAAAACTGCGTCAAATGCCATCTTGAACATCCAAATCGAATACGGCGTTAAAAAGTTATGACTTTTTAAACATTTCAAAAAAAGTCAAAAACGTCAAAATACGTCACGTTACTATAGCTTTGCGGTTAAAACTAGCGGGAAGTTGCAAGGATGGCCTTTAAGGTCAACCTCTTTTCAAATTTTTTCTTAATATATTTATATTTTAAATATTATTTGATGTTTTTACTGAAATTTTTATTTTATCTCGACCTCTCGCGATCCCCCTACAAAGGCTTCGCGACCCCCAAGGGAGTCGAGCCCACAGGTTGAAAAACACTGTTGTAGAGGATACAATTTAATAACTGGTTTCCAGTTTATTCCATTATTTTTCCTACCACGGTTTTTTTTTTATAAAATATCCTTTATTTTGAAAAAAATACCACAAAATTTAAATTATTTACCTACTTAATAATTTTTTTAAGAAAGTTTTTATCTTAAAAGACGACATTAAAGGTATTCACGCAATAATAAAAATATATTTGAACGGAAAAAAATATAGGGGAAGGGTTTTTAATTTTTGTGACGAAATATTTCTGAAAGGGTTACAGAAAGTGTGACACAACGTGACAACAGGTAGGAGAGGTCAGAAAAAGCTAATTTTAGCTTGACGCCTATATATATATATATATATATATATATATATATATATATATACAAAGGGTGCCAAGTATGCGTATTTATGATAAACAAAAGGGGTAAATTAACGGGCATGTACGCAAAAGGATCATAGGATTACGAGTAAGAATGGTAACCGCAGACATGCATGTTTCTGGCTCATTAGCCGTCATCAGTGCGGCATAACCAAGAAGAGTATTGCACTTGGCTAGCAAAAGTGTTAGGTACTTGGGAGCAAAGGATGTTGGGGAAACATGTGTCAAGAAATACAAAAACAACGAACGCTCACACAGGAGTCCTATCGCACAAAATGGCGATAGGACTCCTGTGTGAGCGTTCGTTGTTTTTGTATTTCTTGACACATGTTTCCCCAACATCCTTTGCTCCCAAGTACCTAACACTTTTGCTAGCCAAGTGCAATACTCTTCTTGGTTATGCCGCACTGATGACGGCTAATGAGCCAGAAACATGCATGTCTGCGGTTACCATTCTTACTCGTAATCCTATGATCCTTTTGCGTACATGCCCGTTAATTTACCCCTTTTGTTATATATATATATATATATATATATATATATATATATATATATATATATATATATATATACTAGATCAAGTTTTTTTGATATAGTCCATTTCATCGTTTTTGGCCGATTTGATATTAGAAACCACTGAAATAAGATTAAACTGTCATCCAAGTTACCAATGGTGGAGAGTTTTTTTTTCTAAATTAGGTCGTAAGTTTCTGAAACTATCAGTGTGGTTTGACATCTACAAAAATATGACATTAATAATTATTAAATTAGGAATGTGAATTAAGTCAAGACTTCCGTATTGAATACTTTTTATCTACCGGTGAAACAAGATGCAGTTACGTAAGTGTTGTATTAAAAAACAAACGTCCTCATTTAAATTTCTAACTTGCCTGTATCTGAGAGAGATGTAATTCTAAATTTACTTCGAGTATGATTTCTGTCATCGGCCAAAAACGGTGAAATGGACTATAGTATTGTGTTTGGTTGTTATGAAAATTATTATTTGTCACTGAATTTGTAAAGGGTTGTTATTATTAAAACATTATTATTATTTTAAAAGTTAATAAAAATAAATATCAGAAGAATTAGAAAGTTAAAAATAAAGCAAGAGCAAGTAGAAATAGAAAAACCGGAATTTGGAAGGTAGGGGAGCTGAGAGAAAAAGTTAAAGTAACAAGCAGAGATAATCGAGATAATTGAAGTAAAACTTCTTTAGGCGCGACTAGGGGTAACGCAGATTGTAATTCTAACGGAAGTAATTGTATGGGAGGAGCTTAAATTATCAAATTTTCAAAATTTTCCAAATTTTTAAAATTTTTAAATTATTCAAAATTGTCCCTTTTTTCAGGTATTTAAAGGTACGTTACTCTTAAGTAAAATTCATATTTTTTGACACACCTCGTATACGGCTTAAAAAAATTGATATCTGATGGTTGTATTTTGAGTTTTAGACCATGCACAACTTTTTATAAAGAGTAACTTTTTTTCATACAACTATGAATAAAAAAGTTTCCCATATGATGCCGACTTAATTGGACACACTGTATATATATATATATATATATATATATATATATATATATATATATATATATATATATATATATATATATATATAAACTGAAGGACAAAAAAAGTGGCGCCCCCAAAATTTTCAGAAAATATAAACCTTCAAAACTTTTGAGTTGGTGGTCCGATTGCAATGATTCTTTTTTTATTTTAGAGAATGGTTCTTTGGTATTACGACGCGGTTATAAGAGGTTTTAATAATTTTAGGTTTGTAGCCAGTATTGCTTAAATAACAAGTACACGTTTTTTACGCTATTTTTGAAACACCCTGTGAACGTTGCTGTTACTCTAGTCGTACTAAGTCTTTTAAGAGCCTCCCTTACATTTTTGGTCTTTAAATCATGTCTCTATCTTAGATGGTTCAAGCAAAGTTTTACTCCCAACACAAAAATCCATAGGAAAAAGTAGGCCGAGAAACGGCTTATTTGTGACACTGTCATTTTGGCTAAACTTCTGACTGTCAGTAGTTTGTGTAGTAGTTTTTCGCAAAAATTTATAATGGTTCAACAAATCACACTCGAGCAAGTTTGCTCCAATGATGGCTCTTGTAGAGGATGGTAAAAGTAAAAGATATGCAGCACGAGCGGTTGGTTTTCCCGAAACAACTGGACGGCGAGCAATTCAGAGGTATCAAGAAACTGGCAAATATCATAGAAGAGCTGGTTCAGGGCACCCTAAGAGTACCTTCAATATTGATGATCGATTTATTAGATTGCAAACTTTGCGCAATCGTTTCCAAAGTGCTGTTACAACAAACCATCAATTAAGAGATGTACGCGAAACGCATGTAAGTGATAAAACGATTTGTCGAAGATTGAAGTAAGTTAATCTAAGAGCTAGGAGATCAGCAACAGGACCAAGATTACTTCAAAGACATAGGAAAGCTCGTCGTCGCTTTGTCGGGGAATATGGGGATTGGCGTGATCCGGAATGGGATAGAGTGTTATTTACCGATGAATCGAGATTCTGTTGATATTCAAGTGGTGGTCGTCAAAGAGTATGAAGAAGACCTAGAAAACGATATGAACAGGATATGATTGGAGAGCGAAAGAGTTTTGGAGGTGGTTCCGTAATGGTCTGGGGAGGAATTTCAATGTAAGCCCGTACAGAACTTTGCGCGCTTCCAAGAAATGCTCTAACGGCCAATATGTACATAGAGAACATTTTAGAGCAGCACTTAGTACCATTTGCACCACTCGTTGTATTTTTATTAATGCACGACAATGCAAGGCCACACACTGCCCAAATTGTTTGTGAATATTTGAACCAAGTTGGTATAGCAACCATAGTTTCGCCTCCCAAGAGCCCCGATATGAACCCTATCGAGCACTTGTGGGATGATTTAGGGCGTCGAATTTGGTCTCGTCAGATTGTTCCACAAAATCTTGTTGCTTTGGGTGATGCACTTGTTGAAGAGTGAAATAATATTCCTCAGGAAAGGATTGCAAACCTAATTCATAACATGCCGAAAAGAATTGAGTCTTTAAAAAGAGCAAGGGAAGCCAATACCCGATATTAATTATTGTTGTTTGTGTTATGTTGTCGTTATTATTGTTGTTGTTCTGTAAACTTAATAAAATTCTTAATAAAAGCAAAACTTTACTTAAAAGCCTCTATCTTTTGAACCGTCTAAGATAGAGACATGATTTAAGACCAAAAATGTAAAAGAGGCTCTACTTAAAATGCCCATAAAAGACTTAGTACGACTAGACTAACAGCAACGTCCACAGGGTGTATCAAAAATAGCGTAAAAAACGTGTACTTGTTATTTAAGCAATACTGGCTACAAACCTAAAATTATTAAAAACTCTTATAACCGCGTCTTAATACCAAAGAACCATTCTCTAAAATAAAAAAGAATCATTGCAATCGGACCACCAACTCAAAAGTTTTAAAGGTATATATTTTCTGAAAATTTTGGGTGCGCCACTTTTTTTGTCCTTCAGTGTATATATATTCTTTTAATATTTAAGTTAATTTTATATAAACATTAAATGTTGCAACCTTACAGACACGTAAGTATAAATTTGTGAGAGATTTCTACTTACATTCTGTAACTAATTAAATATTGGAGCAGCTCCCTGACGATGAAATAAATCCATTTCGAAAGCTTGGATTGAAACTCTAAAGAGTTTTATTAACGTTAAGTATTGCTGCTTCATTCCCAATGTTCATTTTTACTTACACTTATTTTTTCAGTAAATACTATATATATATTCAATATGGTAAAATTACTATCGTTTCCGGAAATAGACACACTAATTACACCCACATTTGGTTCTATTTTTATATTTTTATCACATAAATTTAAAATAAGAATAAAAATATGTAATTATGAATGGAAATCCTATCGATTAATTCTTTATTTAGCTCTTTTTTAAATTATTTCTTTTCTGTGGGTAGTTGTGATTTTCATTACATTACAATATTCTAAAAATGGTTGTTAAATAAAATCATAAAATTTTTTTGTTGGCTTGGAAAATTGCCACACCACTGCATAGTGGAATTTTTGGGAAATATTTTTTAATTTTTAAAAGATGATTGATTTGATTAGTTTTTTTAATGTGCATATTATAGAATTCTATTTTTCCAACAGCTGCTACAAAATTGGTTTAAATATTACTAAATGATTTGATTGGTATAGTTTTTGTTTGTTTTGGTGCTTCCATAAAAAAGTAATTTCACAATATTTTTTGATTTTACCTAAAATTAAATAAGATGAAAGAAAATCTACTTTCCCTGTAATGTAGTTCATACACCATATTGAAAATCTTTTTGCTAGCTATTTTTTTTTAATTATGTATAAAACAATCTGAAAAACAATTTATTTTTAGTGATTTTTTTGTGAAATTTGATCATTTTTAAAATCCTAGTTTTTCAGATATTTTTTTGACGATATAACAACGTCACATTTTAATAACATCATAATGTTACAAAAAAATGTCAAAAAAAGCAGTATTTTTTAAATGATTTCCGAAAAATATTTTTTTGGTCCTCCGTCCAGAAACAATACTATTAATTACTTCAAAATCGTCCGGAAAATGACATTTTCCGGCCTAGGCCGGCAAAGTAGCTTTTAGATTATCTAAAGAGATGGCGCGATGAGTCATCAAAAATACATAATGAATACTACAAATTTTAATTAAATTTATTTAAAAATAGCGTATAATATACTAAACTAATAACTTTTTCTAAAGGTAAGCAGGATTCTAATTCTAACTTACATTTAATTTCTCTTAAAACTTTTATTTTAAATTTGACATTTATGTCAATTTACAACTACTTATCATTCGATTATGAAAATACATATCTCGATTATATTATTGCTCATTGAACTATAATAGTTCATTGTCTCTGCTATTTTTATATAAAATTATTAGATATTAATATTATCAATATAACAATTTTTACTGTGCTGCTTATTAGCACAGTATTCGTATGTATAAAAATTAAAGATCGTAAAATCGATTATCAGAAAATCAGTTCTTATTACTAATTCTTTTAACCGTGCAATAGATGTCAATAATGTCAATATACACCTAATCTTGTATGTCACAAAGTAAACAGTTTTTGAACTTTAGAAAATATTAAAAATTGGTCGGACCAAAAAATAGTGTATGTTACACGTCCGCAAAATGTTTTGCAAGTGCTCGTATTGTTTCGCCTCGGTGCTACGCCCCTCGGCTACACAACTTTACTCGCTCTTGCAAAATGGCATTTTCCGTCCTTGTGTCACAAATAACTATTTTAATTCAAGTCATTTTCAGTGGTTTTGTAAAAAATTCACGAAAATCGCTCTAAGGGACAAACTGCAATCGCAAACTGCCGCAAGTATCAGATACCGCGTGCATGCAACCGAGACTTGTCTCAACGAGTATGTTGTTTTTTTTTGTATCGCGCTACTTAAAGTATACACAATTGAGATTTTGAATATGACAGATCGCGAATTTTGGGAGGAATTTCTCAATATACCTATACAAATTATACCCATGTTTATGGTGCAAAGAATGTTTGTTTTTGTCACGTAACGATTGCTTTACCCATATTCTTTGTTGCGTCTTTTCTTTTTTAAAATATCTGACAACGTAACTGCTACGGCAATAAGCACAGATGGCGGTAGCAACACCATTTCTACATGTGAATTGAAGTAAATTTTAATTGAACTAATGTTTCATGGGTCCATCTCAACGTGTAGGAACAGTACCTACTTATAATAGATGCAAATCTCAGATCGGTGTCAGAATTTTGCCACATAGGTACTTCCGGTAACAAAAAATAGATGTCCGAACTCTGCCATGGATTAGAGTACGAGATTAGGTTTCTAAATCATTAGGGGGTCAAGAGATTATCAATGTGAACAAAATATGAATGTCCCGCCCATCAAAATACTTACACAAATTTTAGATTAGAAAAACAGGAAAACAACATTTTTTTTGACTGATCTACAACCATCAGAAACTCTTCCCCGCGATTTGTACTAAGATATAACTCACAAACAGTATGGAACGCTTCTTCTTAGTTTTTAGGTAATATTGGCAAGATTTTTCTTCTTGCCAGAAGAATATTTTTTCTTACTTGAAATAGGTATCTTATGAGTTTGTTATCTGCAAAATTATTTGATTGCAATTCTCGAATAATTGATTTTTATGGTTTTTCAGCTTGATCACAAATTGCTTTCATTTCTACACTATTACTTAATACATTTCTTGCAAGTTTCTTTTCAAAACCATGATTGTGTTCTCATTTGACCTCTACTATTATCGCTTCATTAGGAACATAGGAGTACACTTTAGCTGTACATTTAGCGTTACAATATTTCTATTGAATTTTTCCACATTTGCTAGTATTAGCTTTGGAAGACCTAAAATTATTCAACACAATTAACTTATTTCCTCTTTTACTAAGCATGTTATCCATTTTAACTCAAGTAATTGCGTGTTTACATAATGCCAGTAACTGGCGCCAGTCTTACTGGCATGCCAGTGCTTGATTAGGACAGCGCTGGACTGGTACGTTTACACGTATTCAGTAGCTGGCGACAGTCTCACTGGCACCCTAGTTCCTACTTCACATGTACGCCAGTCACTGGAACGCTGTGTTTACACGTGTCTACACTGGCGCGGGGTTGGAGGGCACGCGGACGAGGGCCTCTGGCATGAAAAGTAGACCAACTTTCTATTCGAGACAGCGCTGGCAGACAGCGCTGGACTGGCACAAGAAAGTGTTTACATGGTGCCAGTACCATGCCAGCGCTGGCATGCCAGTAAGACTGGCGCCAGTCACTGGCATCATGTAAACACGCCTTAAGGTAGAGAATAAACTGTTTGATAATATGCACAATAAAAAAAATTAACCACTTTCTCCTTCTTAATATTACCCTTTCTCACTTTTGGAAACTCTTTAGGTATTAAATATGAAAATCCTTAATACTTAATACGAGTAAAGTTAATTTGTCCTGATAAAGTTCGGACTCTTCCCTAATCCCTTAAATCTTAAAAATCAGGTTAAATTTTATTTGTGCAGAATTCGGATGCGCCCTCTCAGATACCTGTATTGCCGTTTGCTGTGAGACATGTTACGATATCGATCTCAACGTGAATACGGCCCTTTACTTGATTTGCTACTGCGTGGTTGCGTTTGTCATTCTCTAGTGTGACAAAATAATTATGTTCTCCTGATGTTTAGTATCTTCAAGAAGTGATAGATTGTCATTTGCTTTACATAACGAAACGTCAGATTCAGCGGTTGAAAAAATTTCAAAGCACCCTTTTGCAGATGTAAGTTAGCTTTGATACTATGTAATCATTTCTTAACTTCATTTTGTTGAGTTAGACTCAATGAACAAAAAATGGTTGTCATATCCATTGATAATTTATTTTTTTATTTTGGAACTAATACGTTTAATCTTTGAAGAAACAATGATATACGCTTATCAAACGTCAAACACTATGAAAATATAAAACCGGAATAAAAATTTGTTTTGAACTTTTATATATTTCAAGGGATATACGTTAAACCTAATAATCAGTTATATTTTTCAAATAGTGAAAGTGTTGATAAGAGTCCATTATGACTCAGCGCAGATTTGGGTTGATCATGATTTTTTTCAATTTTGCCGATGGTGAGCTACAACCAGATTCAGAGCATAAAAACTGTATACTCTAAATGCCACAATTAAGCATTTCAAAAACAAATTTATGTCGTTTTGTATACCAGAAAAGGAAATATCTGTTAAAGAATTTCTGCTTGGTTGGAAATGGTCGCTTAGGTTAGAAACAATATATTTCAACTGTGGGAAAATTCTATACTTGCTTGGAAGGACTTTTTTGGATTATCTGAAATAAACAAAACACCACTAAACTTCGTCACAATCTATTTTCTATACTTATAGAATATCTAAACGATAATGCAAATTATTACTACACTACGCCGCAACCGGCTTGCTCAAAGTACACCAAAGTAATATGTTTTAAAGATGCCAATGATATTTATAAAAACTAAAAACTTACGCTACTCTTAGCTAATAAATATATAATAACAAAAATGTGCATCTCGGACATGTATTATCTCAACTTAAGTTTAACTGAATTGAATTGGCTGGTATATTTGCAAAACGCAGAACTGAGTGAGACTTTATAGAAAAAACATCCTGGTTTAATTAAAAGATCCAAACTAAATAAAGTTGAATTGATTGCATCATTTTTCTGAAAAGAAATAACCATGAAAGACAGGACAGCCACTCAACGATTAGTTTATTCCATGACAGTTCCTTTTTAGAGTAAAAAAATACACAAAAACGTTATAAAACCTCAAGTGGTTGCTAAAATAGATGGGATAGATTTAACCTCGATATAACTATCCAAACAAATATTACAAAAAAATATGTTTTCATTTTTTAGATATAACCGTTCTATATGCAAAAGGCAAAAGAAAAATGTTACATTTTGTTTTAGACCTTTGAGGAAGACTCATTAAGAAATATGCAGCTTCTTCAAAAAATAATACACAATACTCTTGTATGTGTTGCACACTCTTCATTGAAAGATATTTTCCTGGCATAATAGCCGTAGCTACAAAAGCGAAACCTACTAAATGGTTTGTTGTTTCGACGAAGGCAGAAAAAAGGAATCCAGATACTGGTTTCAGAAATGTAGACAGGACTTAGTCCACGATCTTCTTTTTAAAAAATATCATACCCAGTAAAGTATAAGTAATTTTTATGTTATAATAACAATGGTCGGCATTAAAATAAGAGCAAAAATGTATACAAATATGTATTCATAAATAAACCAGGACGTCAAATTTTGGATTTCACTGTGCTCAAAGTTAAAAAAAACAAAAGAATTTATTATTTTGTTTTAAATTATTTTAATTGGCAAATAATTTTATACTGTTTATTGAGCATAAAATATTACAATGCCTTTTATTTTAATTGTTTTAGGTTCAAGACAATGCCACGTTCATGTAAAAATTTAGCAAACAATTTTTTATATTTGTGGTGATTTTGTAATAGCAATACATCGTCAAAAATTAATACCTATTAATAAAAAAAGCTTACCCATGTTATTTAGGTTTGGAAATAGATGAAAGAGTCAAAAGCTGATTACCAAAGATATGTTCTATAATCTGGAGGTATCAATAATATCATATAAATGACTAGCTATTTTTGTATCAAAGGTTACTCTAGAAAAATTTAATAAAAAATACAATATTTCAATATATCTTCTACTTAAAGGCCTATAGCTTGCTATAAAGAGCAAGCCGTGCGAGTTCCTCATTCGGGCGAACAAATTCGACAATACCAAATCAAACCTTTGTTAAATGAACCGTAGAGAAATTTAACTCTAGCAGTTCATTTTTTAGCCTAACCGGAGAACCACGATTACCTAAGCGATCTAAACTTAATAATCTTGTTCGCGATTTTGAACTTTCAAAATTTAAGGCCCAATTTTTGGGATCAAAATTACAAAAATGGGACGATAATGTAATTTTTCAGGAAAAACATTCCCATAAGCATAATGGACCCAAAGGAACTCTTTAACTTTGGACGGTGGGCTCCTTAAAAGACTTGTGGAAAATTCCGAGGGCACAGAAACAAGGAAACAAATAGTGGTCCGAAGAAATGCCGTACCAGAAATTTTAAAACAGATATATAATGATAGTAATAAACCAAAGAAAACACGAAGTCTAGTACCACACAAACTAATTTATTATCAAAAAAGTGTAACTGACAACTTAGTTTCGACCTCTATGGGTCATCATCAGGTCTAAAACAATATGAAACAGGTAATAAATATGTAATTAATAGTAGAAAAGTTAAACAACTTACCAATAAAAATCCATGGATTTATAAATTATATAAATTTTATAAATTTGACATTTTTATTGGTAAGTTGTTTAACTTTTCTACTATTAATTACATATTTATTACCTGTTTCATATTGTTTTAGACCTGATGATGACCCATAGAGGTCGAAACTAGTTGTCAGTTACACTTTTTTGATAATAAATTAGTTTGTGTGGTACTAGACTTCGTGTTTTCTTTGGTTTATTACCAATTTGACCACATTTGAGATATGGATGATATTCTCCGTTTTTTACCTTCCGAACAGCAACGCTGTTATAGGAAGGTATTGTGATCGCGAAAAATTTCGATCTCGGGTTTTTAGCGGAAATACGCGTTTTAGGGTTCCCTGAGCCTAAAAAACCCAAAAATAAAAAATGTCTGTGTGTCTGTGAACACATTTGCGGCTAAACAGCTAATCGGATCGGAATGAAACTATAAAACCTTACTTATAATCACCATCGGAGGAATCTAATAGAATTTGAGTAAAATCGGCCGACCGGAAGTGGACGTTTACTCTTATCAAAAAATGGAATTTTTTGAAAATATTGGGTTTTTATATCGTTATTGGCAAAATATTTATACTTTGTGGAAAGAACATGTAATTTCAGTCATTTTTGAAAGAATACATTTTTTTGATATTTTCATTAGTTTTCGAGATATTGACACTTTTATCAAAAACTACCACTACTTGTTAGTGTTCGGAAGGTCGTGTGGTGCCCACACCAGATTTTTTTATATAATGATAGTTTCGGACGACATCTGGGTATCACGAAAATGCTGCAAAGGGTCCGGGTTGAAGCTTACGCAGTTCTCAATCAGGAAGCCACCACTTTAGCAGGATTCGTAAGCCGTTTTGGGATACCAGTAGAATTACAATTAGACCAAGAGAGAAATTTTCCGATCAGGATGTTTCAAGAAGTTTGCTAAAGATTGGGCATCCACATAAATAGAACCACAGAAATGCACCCTCAGTCTGATGGAATGCTGGAATGAATGAATTGGACTATAACCAAATATCTGTCAAACGTGGTGTCAGAGAGATTGGGAACATTATATTTCACTATTCTTAGTGGCAACTCGATCGGCCATTAACTTATCAAGAGGCCAAACGCCTGCGAAATTCCTGTTTGGTAGAGAAATGTGACTTTATGTTTGGTTGTAAACCTAGTAAAGAAGTCGCTCGTGAAGAATATGTCGCCGATCTTCAGAATCGAATGGAGAATATATACAAACTGGTGCGTGCGGAACTTCACTTATCTAGTGATCAGATTAAGAGGTACATGCGGACAAGAGCTACCAAGTTGGAGATATATTTTGTCTCTATAACCCCGATGGCGTCGAGGCATTTGTCCCAAACTACAGAAGAACTGGAAATGTCCAAACATTATCAAGAAAAAGATTAACGATAACGTCATTTATCGGATCGTAAAAATTCCTAGAGGGAAACCCGTCGTTGCCCATCATGGACCTTACCAGGGAAACCACAGTGGGGATGTGCAGCAGCTTCAAGAAGATGGTTTGGCTGGCTCAGGGTGGGTGCGGGTTCTCGATTTAAGAAATAACACTCCGGGAGGAATTAATCTAAGGAGGGGGCAGTGTAACGGGATAATCGAATAAAGAAAAGACCTTTAGTTAAAAGACTTTTTGGTTAAGTTTTAGTGAGTATACTCCAGAATATTCTAGGTTCTTCTAGTATGTAGGAATGAGGTTAGATCATGTTTCTCGAAAATACTAGAATATTCGTTTTTACTATATAAAGGGATGTTGGTAGTTAAGGGGAGTTCTTGAATAGTTCTTTATCATTGTAAAACTATTTCGACGTTCTTGTGAATCTGTTACAATTTTAGTGCATAAATTGTGTTAAAGTCCCCATAAGTGTTTCAATATATTTTATATTTTTAAGGATACCCCCTATAAGTGTAGTACTCCGTAATATAGGTCAGTATTTCCTGTATAAACTGTTCAAAATTTTATATGAGACATATTGCAGAAAAATCGTATATTTAGGCCTTTTATTGTTTCGGGGATAGTTTAAACCCATTGTGGCAACCGTTTCGATTAAGACTAGGTTAAAAAAGTTTTCAAAAAAAAAATGATGCCTTTCATGATTTTTAACGATTATTTAGATACCTCAAACAATTTTTTAGTTTTTTTATTTGTTGTGAAATGTGCAAAAACAGGCGAAAAAAAGACTTTTTGTGGTTACTCATATATAAAATTGTACATCCCTATCCCTATATCCCTTCCCTATATATTATAAATGTGAATGTAAGTTTGTTTGTTACGCTTTCACGCGAAAACTACTCAACCGATCATCATGAAAATTTGTACACATATTCTTGGAGGTATTAGAATTAACATAGGATACTTTTTATTAAAAAAATCACAAAAACTAGCTTCTTCAACGCCATCTAGCGGTTCAGTAATGAAGTTCCAAGCCTGAGTATTCCACCGTGAGGTGGCGCAGTTAATATCTTATATATTTAAAGTAGCAATTACGACTTAATAAAGTACTATGGCGCCACCGTAAGGTGGCGCAGTTAATATCACATATATTTAAACGAGCAATTCTTACTTAAGGTTTATTTCGCATAATATCTCATATATTTCAACAAATTCTTGCTAAATTAATAATATGACGCATCCCTTCCCTTCCCTATCCCTATCCCTTCCCTTCCCTATATATTATAAATGTGAATGTAAGTTTGTTTGTTACGCTTTCACGCGAAAACTACTTAACCGATCATCATGAAAATTTGTATACATATTCTTGGAGGTATTAGAATTAACGTGGGATACTTTTTATTAAAAAAATCACAAAAACTAGCTTCTTCAACGCCATCTAGCGGTTCAGTAATGAAGTTCAAAGCCTGAGTATGCCACCGTGAGGTGGCGCAGTTAATATCTTATATATTTAAAGTAGCAATTACGACTTAATAAAGTACTATGGCGCCACCGTAAGGTGGCGCAGTTAATATCACATATATTTAAACGAGCAATTCTTACTTAAGGTTTATTTTGCATAATATCTCATATATTTCAACAAATTCTTGCTAAATTAAATAATATGACGTAAGGTGCCGCAGTTGCTACCTAATATATTTAATCGATAAATTACAAAATATAATCAAAAAATAGTATACAG
Organism: Altica lythri; assembly: GCA_964028335.1. Lineage (NCBI taxonomy): Eukaryota > Metazoa > Arthropoda > Insecta > Coleoptera > Chrysomelidae > Altica > Altica lythri. The sequence continues at coordinate 48,578,216 of OZ034800.1, forward strand.
CTGAAAATTTACGAGAAAATATGATAAAAACGATAAAATCAAAAAAAAAATTGAACCCAAAATAAAATCGTAAAAATTTGAAAAAACCAAAAAATACATCCGTTATATGCGGTACGAAGTCCGCGGGGTCAGCTAGTATATTATAAATGTCAATGTAAGTTTGTTTGTTACGCTTTCACGCGAAAACTACTCAACCGATCATCATGAAAATGTGTACACATATTCTTGGAGGTATTAGAATTAACATAGGATAGTTTTTATTAAAAAAATCACAAAAACTAGCTTCTTCAACGCCATCTAGCGGTTCAGTAATGAAGTTCCAAGCCTGAGTATTCCACCGTGAGGTGGCGCAGTTAATATCTTATATATTTAAACTAGCAATTACGACTTAATAAAGTACTATGGCGCCACCGTAAGGTGGCGCAGTTAATATCACATATATTTAAACGAGCAATTCTTACTTAAGGTTTATTTCGCATAATATCTCATATATTTCAACAAATTCTTGCTAAATTAATAATATGACGCATCCCTTCCCTTCCCTATCCCTATCCCTTCCCTATATATTATAAATGTGAATGTACGTTTGTTTGTTACGCTTTCACGCGAAAACTACTCAACCGATCATCATGAAAATGTGTACACATATTCTTGGAGGTATTAGAATTAACATAGGATACTTTTTATTAAAAAAATCACAAAAACTAGCTTCTTCAACGCCATCTAGCGGTTCAGTAATGAAGTTCCAAGCCTGAGTATTCCACCGTGAGGTGGCGCAGTTAATATCTTATATATTTAAACTAGCAATTACGACTTAATAAAGTACTATGGCGCCACCGTAAGGTGGCGCAGTTAACATCACATATATTTAAACGAGCAATTCTTACTTAAGGTTTATTTCGCATAATATCTCATATATTTCAACAAATTCTTGCTAAATTAATAATATGACGCATCCCTTCCCTTCCCTATCCCTATCCCTTCCCTATATATTATAAATGTGAATGTACGTTTGTTTGTTACGCTTTCACGCGAAAACTACTTAACCGATCATCATGAAAATTTGTATACATATTCTTGGAGGTATTAGAATTAACGTGGGATACTTTTTATTAAAAAAATCACAAAAACTAGCTTCTTCAACGCCATCTAGCGGTTCAGTAATGAAGTTCAAAGCCTGAGTATGCCACCGTGAGGTGGCGCAGTTAATATCTTATATATTTAAAGTAGCAATTACGACTTAATAAAGTACTATGGCGCCACCGTAAGGTGGCGCAGTTAATATCACATATATTTAAACGAGCAATTCTTACTTAAGGTTTATTTTGCATAATATCTCATATATTTCAACAAATTCTTGCTAAATTAAATAATATGACGTAAGGTGCCGCAGTTGCTACCTAATAGGTATATTTAATCGATAAATTACAAAATATAATCAAAAAATAGTATACAGCTGAAAATTTACGAGAAAATATGATAAAAACGATAAAATCAAAAAAAAAATTGAACCCAAAATAAAATCGTAAAAATTTGAAAAAACCAAAAAATACATCCGTTATATGCGGTACGAAGTCCGCGGGGTCAGCTAGTATTACATATTTCAATTATTTTGTGGAAGAATACATATACACATTTACAGAAAAAAATATCCACTTGAAAGCATATCGCTTGTCCAATTATTGTAATTATAAATAAAAAACTATGATTGCATTGTGACTCATCATTGTTATTGTAAAATTTAAACTTACCACTAATTTTGCTTTCTATACACGTACAATTCTATTATATTATAAATTAATTAACAACTAAAATGTTTATATATAAAGAACATTCATGTCAAAATCGAAAATATAAATATTTTAAGGTGCTTTTATACCCATAAAACAAAGGAACGTCAATATAATTAATGCTACATGGGAATATATATTAAATATTTGTATATGTCAAAATAAACAACTAAAAAATTTCCATTCAAAATACATTTATTAGCGACAATAAACGGAAATATTTAAAAAAATAAATGATACACAATTAGTTGATATTATCTTTACAAAATGAATACGATATACACTTTAAGAATGAGGTGTTAGCTAATTTTAAAACAACAAATATTTAGCTATAATGAATACATTTAAAATGAAATGAATTATACTGAAAAATTTTTTTGTTGTCAGTTTAGGAGCACTCTAAAACCCAGCAGCTCGACGAATAATTATATACCTACTCTCTATATCACTGATATGTATCAGATATTGATGAAATAAAAACAATGAAAAGGTTGATAATTTGTCAATCAATAAAGTTAATTATCGTTAATGTTTGTAATCGTCAATTTTTAAAATATTGTTAATATTAAATATACATATACAACTTACCCTCGCTAATAAGATTGTTTCTTTATTTTCATGAATGATTGAATGTCAATAAAAGCACTTAAATTTCTGGGAGTTAAAATAACAATAAAATACACTTTTCATTAACTGGTTGATAAGACATATTAATCGACTAGGCTACCCGTATGGTTATCAAAGGTAGATAAAACGTTCAATTACAGGTTTTCGCTTCAAAAACTGGATATTTAGTCTGCAAGCAAATATATGTTGATCACTGATTATTTAAAAAAAACCTTTTTTCACTTAAAAAATGTTAACAATGTTCTCGTTAAAACGATATTTCTGAGCTGAAATATGTTAAATAATTTCAAAAAAATGATGTATAACTGACAGAAAATCTAATTAACTCTTATTATCATCTTATCTTTACTACCTACTTGAATGTACAAACAGTAAATCAATTGAACTCTCTGATTCGTTGTTTAAATTGGTGATAATAGTTCCACAAGGTGAATATAATATTAAAACCGTAGTTTTCGTTTAGTCTCATTAACTCAAACATTTGTAGGTAGCATTTTTTCAATTGAATAAACAAGAAAATGCTTATTTAAGACAGTCTTGGAAATTAAAACATAAGGTAAACAAAATTATAAATGTATTAAAAAATGGATTGAAATGATACAATTCAGAATAATAAAACAAATCATAAAAAAAAATTCGAAAAGAGGTTGACCTTAAAGGCCATCCTTGCAACTTCCCGCTAGTTTTAACCGCATAGCTATAGTAACGTGACGTATTTTGACGTTTTTGACTTTTTTTGAAATGTTTAAAAAGCCATAACTTTTTAACGCCTTATTCGACTTTTATGTTCAAGATGGCATTCGACGCAGTTTTTTGAGACTTAAAAACGTTACCGGAAGTGCAAAATCGGTTAGTCAAAAAATCTCTAAGTTATTGAAAAAAAAACAGTTTTTTTGAAATTTTTCGACAACGATATCTCACGAACGAATCAACCGATTTTAATTTGCAAAACGGCATTCGACGTGGCTTATTAAGCTTGAGAGCTGATTAGGTTATGAAATTGATCGATGCCATAGCCAAAAAGATATGCCCAAAAAACATCATTTTTACCAATTGTTTTTTTCGGTTATTTTGAAATTTCTCGAAATCTACCGGCTCGAATCGGTTCAAATTTACAGGGAATCTAAGTTAGATGGAACTCTTTGAAATGCTTTTTATTTCATTCCGATCGGTCAAGCCGTTCAAAAGTTATAAGAGGTTTACATACATCCACACACACACACACACACACACACACATCCACACGTACATACAGACATACAGACACCCTCGTAAAAATAGTCAGGGGAGGTTCCTAAGACCTCAAAACGTTGAGATCCGATGAAAACTCGATTTTCGAAAAACGGGGTGAAACCAATAACTTCCCGATTTAAAAAAAATTTTTTTTTTTTAGCGGGAAGTTAAAAAGTATAACGCGAGAAATATTTTCTTCTTACAAAAATCACTTTTTAAAAACTTTATTTTCAAAATTTACACTAACAAACTTTATACTGAACTTTACACAAAAATACACTATGGTTACTAAATAATTAGAACTGATTTGATATTACAAATTTACTACTATTTATACTAAAATTATTGATGATTGAATGGAATCGAAACGTCAGACTTGCAGAATTGCAAGTTTGGTTCCTCGAGTGTAACATCCTGTTGAATTGCAGAATTTGATATTGGGAAGTCCGCTGGTGACAGGATTATTGTTTTGGACGACTTTTGGGGAAAATCGTGGGAGGAGTTTGTTCCTTCTGACTATTTTTTTGGAATATACTTTTGAAAAGGGTTTATATGTTATTGGCACATCTCGTTTTTCGTTTCTTTTTTCGATATTTTTCACTTTTATTCCTTGGATTTTCTTATTAATCTCCTTATACATTTCTTTGGTCTTATCTCGATGGCATTGTGTATAGTTATTAAGCAGAGTCTTTTTTATATCAATGTCGAATGGATCTTTAGCTTCCAGATGGCCGTTCAGAACGTCTATGGGTTTAAGTTGGGTCACTGAATGAATAGAGTTGTTGTACCCTAGTATGGCATATAGCATCTGTTCTTTTATATTTAAGGATTTCTTTTTCTCTCGAATAATTCTAAGGTGTTCAAGAATTGTAGAGTGAAACCTTTCAATCATTCCGTTGGACTGCGGGCTATCCGGGGTGGTGTAGTGAATAGAGATCTTGTGTATGTCGACGAATTCTTGCATCAGACCATTCTTTAACTCGGTTCCGCTGTCTGTCACTATAAGGTGTGGAAGTCCATGATGGGTGATGAACACAAGGAGAGCATTTAGGACACTGATTGCATTTGCTCCTTCTATCGGGTAGGCTTGTCCGTACTTTGAAAAGGCATCAACTATAGTTAAGAATTTTTGTCCGCTGGCTTGAAATACATCTAGGTGAATTATTTCCATAGGCTTAGTTGGAGTTGGGGTTAGCATAAACTTAGGTTTTGGTGGGTTCCTATCTCGCATAAACTTATAATCTCTTCTATATCCTTCTTTATAGTTAGCCAGTAGAAGAGTTTTCGGATTTCTGCTTCTACTTCATTTATTCCCCTGTGATTCGTCTTGCCTTCGTGATATCTTAATATTATTTGTTTTTGTCTTTCGGTGGAATTTACATCTTCTAAAATTGTATTGCATTTAACTAAGCTGAATGCGGAGTTCTTAAATTTTTCCCTTGTAATCCTACAAAGGATTGGGTAGAGCTCTTCGTCTTCGAAAAACAAGGCGTATTTCTTCTTGGGATCGATAAAGTCTTTGAAAAATTTGAAGATTTCATTGTCAAGATTGTTTCTCCCAATTTGTATGTGAAATCGTTTTTTGTTAATAAAAATCTCTTCTTTAATTGGCGAAGCAGGGTTGAAATTAACGAGTCTGAGGATAATTTGGTTATTGTAATGGTTAATTGCTCGTTCGCTTATGGGTATACCAAGTATAGGGTCCTCTTCAGCGGTGTGTCTGGTTATATCGCTATTGTCGTCTGCTATGTTGTTATCTTCCTTTGATTTTTCATTTGGAAGAAGCTCGTTTACGATATCTTGTTCTTCTGCATTTAATTCGCCTAGTGGGTTGTTTATTATGTCTTCAACTGGGTTGTATATTGATCCCGGATGGTTGAAGAGGGAGATTTCATCGAATTCCTTTTCGTTATCTTTTATTTCACTATCTTGGATTTTAAGAGTCTCGTTGGTGTTTATTTCGACTCTAGATAGAGCATCGGCGTTTGTGTTTAATTTACCCTTTTTGTATACGACTTCGTAATCAAACTCTTCTAGTTTTAGGCGCCATCTGACGAGTTTTGAATTTGGATCCTTTAAAGAAAAGAGCCATTGGAGAGGGCGATGGTCTGAGAGAATTTTGAACTTTCTTCCAAACAGATATGGGCGAAAATACTTCGTAGCCCATACTATAGCTAACATCTCTTTCTCGATAGTGGAATATTTTAGCTCTGTTTCATTTAACGTCCTAGACGCATAGGCGATCGGTTTGTCGCTTCCAACTGGACCTTGTGATAATACAGCGCCAATTGCGATGTTGCTTGCATCTGTCGTTAAGTTAAATGGTTTCGAAAAATCGGGATACTGTAGAAGTGGTTCGTTTGTAAGCAAGTTTTTGCAAGTTTTCACGCATTTTAGGAATTCTGGTGTGTTCTCGATTTTTGCGTCTTTCTTGAGACATAGCGTCAATGGTTTAGTAATCTTTGCGAAGTCCTTTATAAATTTTCTGTAGTATCCCAGTAATCCCAGGAATCCTCTAATTTGCTTTGCTGTTTTTGGTATTGGATAATCTAGGATTGCTTGTATTTTATTTGGATTAGGTTTTATTCCATCTGTAGTTATAATGTGACCTAAGAATCCAACTTCTTTTTTAAGGAATTCGCATTTATCGATTTGCACTTTGAACCTGGTTTCTCGTAAACGTTGAAAGATCTTTGCGAGGTTCACCATGTGCTCGTGTAGGGATGTGGAAAATACTACTATATCGTCCATATAAACGAGACAGATTTCTCCCTGAAGTCCCTTAAGAACGTTGTCCATGACCCGTTGGAATGTTGCAGGAGCGTTCTTAAGTCCAAATGGCATTCGAACGTATTCATAGTGGCCATTTTCTACGTTGAAGGCAGTTTTTTGTATGTCCTCTTTTGCCATTTCGATTTGGTGGAATCCGTTCGCTAAGTCTAGCGTTGAAAAATACTGGCATCTTCCCAGTTTGTCTAAGATGTCAGATATATTTGGAATCGGGTATTTATCATCTATCGTTTTTTCATTTATTTTTCTATAGTCGACCACGATTCGCCATTTGATTTTTCCTGAGGCGTCGGGTTTTTTTGGGACGACCCAAATTGGAGATGACCATGGAGATTGGCTGGGTCGAATAATTCCTTGGTCCAGCATAGATGATATCTGTTTTTTAACTTCCTCCTTATGGATGTGAGGGTATCTATAGGATTTGGTGTAAACAGGAACTTCATCGGTGGTACGAATATTATGTTTGACTTGGTTCGTAAATGTAAGTGGAGCATCTGGGTTATAGAAAATATCTGAATATCTTCTACAAAGTTTTCTGATATGTTTCTCTTCTTCTGTATTAAGGTGGTCTGTTCTAATTTGTGGGTCGATGTTTAATTGATATTCTTCTTGAGGGAGGACGTCTGTAGTATAGAGATGATATTCTTGAGGGTTGATTTTTGTACTTTTTACTGCTTCTATTAATGATATCTGTATTGGCTCATCGGTATCATTTATTAGTTCTGTCCAAGCCAGATGATCGCAAGCGGTGGTAAGACTTTCTCTTAGAACTGCACCTTGAACTTCTTGTCTTGGGAGAATTAGGGTTCCTGCATCTTCGTTGACTGGTACACGGACTTTGGTAATTGTTTGTGGTTCAAGTTGAATAGTATAGAATTGTGTTTTATTACTTTCGTAATAATGAATTGGAAGAATTGAGTTTTCAGTAATGAGTTTTGAATCTGGGAGATTGACATGAGCTTTGAGAAGTTTTAGATTGTCTAGGCCTATAAGACCGTCAAAAGTTTTATGAAATTTAAAGAGATAAAATTTGAAGTTGCCGTTCGTTTTTAATTCAGGAAACATTGGAATGTCTGCGCAATAATCTTGACTGTGGTTTTGGAATATAGATGTGACAATGAAAGGTTCACGTTTGATATTGTTACAGTAGAATTTTGAGGCAATTTCGGGATTAAGGAAAGATTTGGTAGCACCGGTATCGATTAATAGTTTGAGAGGTGGATTAGCAATTGATATGTATGGTAGCTCCTTTTTGTCGGCATAGGAATGAAGTTCGACTACGTTTCTGTGTTTTTTCTTGGAACTTCTGGAAAATTTTCTTCCTCGTATTGTAGGTTTTCTGCTTCTTGATTATCGTGGGTGTAGTATGGTTGTTCACAATAATGGTTGTAGTTATCTTGGTCTTCGTCGGGACCATACGTATTTATATCGTACCCGTAGGCTTCGTCGATTTGCTCGATATTAAACAGTTCTTCGGATGTAAATCCCGAAGGTCCTTGGTTTCTAAAGAATGTTCCTTGATTTGGAGTCTTGTTTTGGCTGGTAGCTCTTGTACTTATGCTCATGGGTGTCGGTTTATAGGGTTGAGATGGTCCTGGCCTATTGAGCGAGTTTTGTTGGAACGGTGTTCTAAATTGTTGATTTCCTTGAAACCTAGGTTGTTGTTGGAAGGGTGGTCTTGTATGATTATTTACATGCTGTTGGAATTGTGGAACCTTAAATTGCGGGAATGGTCGTGGTCCTGTATTGGTTTGCTGCCATTGTGGCCGTAAAAAGTTAGTGGTGCTTGGGAAATGAAGCGGCCTAGCTGTAGGGTTGGTGGTTTGTGTTCTGTTCGTAGGCGGTACATGATTTAGTCCCCTTTGCAGATACCTTATATTATTTTCTTCTTGGATGTACTGTAGAGCTATGGATAGTGACGTCGGTCTCATGGCTCTGATAGTAGAACCCATTGGTTCGCGAAGTCCTGCCAGAAAGGTAGTTAAGGCTTGTTGTTGGAAAAAATTCTCTTTACTTCGCTTTATTGCTTCGTTCTCTTCATGTAGTTCGATATAGTTAGTGATTGTGCTTAGGAGTCCCATTACTTTCTCGTGAAATTGTTGTGGAGAATCATTGGGCCCTTGGCGTAGATTAACTAAATCTCTAGTTAATGAATTTTCGTTTCTTTGGTCGGCAAAGTGTTGGATTAAGGTATTTTTTATTTCCACCCACTGTTTGCATCCGAATACAGAAATTACTTCTCTGGATTTTCCTAAGGATTCCTTGTATAAGCATGTGGTTTTGAAAGTGGTTTGGATCAATTGTGTTCCAGTGATGATTTAGGATCATTGTAGCTACATTGATGAAGCTGTAGAGCTCGTTGGGGTTTCCATCGAATTCTGAGAGGACGCACAAATCCTTGAGGTTAAATTGTGGTGTCATGGTGATTGTTTCGATGATTGGTTCTGGGTTTTCTGAGGTTTGTTGTGTTGATTGGGATATTATTAATGTAGGAGGTCTAAGGACGGGGTTCTGTGGTGTGGATGATTGAGACATGTGTAACTTACAGGGTAAAGATGATGCTGAAGTGCATACTCTTCCTATTTTTCTTTTGATGTGAAACATCTATAGCCGCACGTGAATCAGATTTCTCGCGTGGCGACGGTGACGTATGATTCGTATGACGTAAAAAACCTAACGCATCGATAATATATAATAAAGAGATGTACTAATACCTTATATGAAATTGGTCTCATGTTTTGAGCGACGCCGACGGTGGCGCGCCAACAATAGGGGGAAGAAGCTCATCGATTCAAAAATTTGGCGGGACAGGGTATGAATTGTTTCATAAAAACCTAACTCGATTCCGCCTACTATCTATTCTATATATATAAAAATGTTTGTTTGTATAGGCAACATAATATACCTACATATTTTGCTGACCTGTAAAATTGACAGCTTGTTAATCAAAATAGATTGTTGGTGAATAGTCCCTGTAAAATTTGTGTATAAAGTGTTTGTTTTAAATAATAATAAACAAAGTGTTAATAAAGAAAGTGATGAAAAAATATTGAATAAAAATGAGTGAGTACCTACCTACTCTATATACATTAGGGTGCCCGTTATTTCCCAAATTTGGTTTTGTTTTCCAAACACCCATCAAATTTTTAGATTATGACCTAACAAAAATTATCAGACCCAAACCAGCCCTTAATATTCACATTAACCCGTGTCTAAATCATAATACATTTCCCATTTAAATACCGTTTAAAAGTTATTCAACGATAAAGTTGTATTCATAGTTAAATTCATCATTTTCCTATTTTTTATTTACTATCGCTTTTTGTTTGTACTAAAATTATGAAGTAACTACAATTATATTAATATAGCAACGTACTTCTATATAAATTTGTGTTTTAATAATTTCCTTTTTTAAGATTATTGAATTTAAGGCAATTAAATAAAAAGCTAAACGAAATCACGTTTTAAATTTATTTTCGTTCTGTAATCTAACGACATCTGTGAGCAATCTGAGAAAACGTACAATAAATATTGTGATACTATTATTTATAAGCGATAATATACTTTATTTTGTATCCAAATTTTGTATTTGTTAATTTTATTACCTATATATATATATATGTATTTAGTTTGATATAAATAAAAATTATGGTGAAAATTACAAAAAAAAATCGTGAATTTAACTCTGATGACAAATTTATTGCAAATTTCCTACAAGAAATAGATATTTAATTATTTTTAGCTACATTTGTTTCAGTAAAAAAAATAACGACAAAAAGTGCAAAAATGCCATGTTATTTAAATTGGAAATTTCTTATGATTTAGGCACGGGTTAATGTCGATGTTTCACATCTGTCAGGCGTCCCGTGACGGCTCACATTTTTTTTTTAATATGGTTTTCTTGGTGGCCCTCAGGTTGACAGTTAAATGTTTCCTTGAGTAGGTCGATTAGCGAGCAAACGTTTAAAAACGACGAGGATCTTCAAAGACTCTCCCGCTATCCTTATGACTGCGCCAGAAATATTTTCTTCTCACAAAAATCACTTTTTAAAAACTTTATTTTCAAAATTTACACTAACAAACTTTATACTGAACTTTACACAAAAATACACTATGGTTACTAAATAATTAGAACTGATTTGATATTACAAATTTACAACTATTTATACTAAAATTATTGATGATTGAATGGAATCGAAACGTCAGACTTGCAGAATTGCAAGTTTGGTTCCTCGAGTGTAACATCCTGTTGAATTGCAGAATTTGCTATTGGGAAGTCCGCTGCATTGAAAGGAAATCGGGTATCGGATATTACAGGTCATCAACTTATAACTCGCGAATAGAATGCGAAATATATTTCGCGCTAGTCTAAAGGTTTATTTTAAAATCCGAAACGTATAATAGACTTTACTGGTTTTAATCAATTTGTATTTTTTTTTAAATTCTTATAGTCTATTTTTTATTAAGCTGGTATAATAAAACCGTCACCGTTACTATTGAAAGTTCATAGGCATAGGCATACGAAACAATAAATATTATTATATAAAAATAATTTCTTGGATATCAAAGTTTTTAAATATTTAAAATGTAGTTCTTAACCGACACCCACGTTTTAGGTATTCAATTGCAAAATTATTTAATACTAGGTGTACCCGCGACGTCGTTCGCGTGGCGTGTTAATTGTTGTATAAAAATTTCTCTCCTCACCCCGTTAAAGGGGTGGGAGGAGAAATTTTTATACACCAGATGTTAAGTTAAAAGAAGACAAATACATCTGTGAAAATCGCATTCGGATTGGATCAGTAGTTTTCATGTGATGCGCGCACAAACATATAGATTGACAGAGAGACGTACAAAAGAAAAATAACCACATTTTTGGGTTCTATATCGATGTACCCGCGACGTCGTTCGCGTGGCGTGTGATTGTTGTATAAAAATTTCTTACCCCACCCCATTTAAGGAATGGGAAAGAAATTTTTATACACCAGATGTTAAGTTGAAAGAAGACAAATACATCTGTAAAAACCGCATACGAATCGGATCAGTAGTTTTTATGTGATGCGCGCACAAACATATAGATAGACAGACAGACGTACAACAAAAAATCTAACCACATTTTTGGGTACTATATCGATTATCGATGTACCCGCGACATCGTTCGCGTGACGTATAGATTGTTGCATAAAACTTTCTCCTCCCACACCGTAAAAGTGGTTTTCACAACATTTCCTTTCACTGCTCTGCTCCTATTGATTGTAGCGTGATGTAAAATATCCTATAACCAGCTCAGGAGTATGAAAAATAATTGTACCAAGTTTCGTTAAAATCCGTCAAGTAGTTTGTGTTTCTATAACGGTTATACAGACAGACAAAAATGATTTCATTTTTGGCATCAGTGTCGATCCCTAACCACCCCCTGATAGTTATTTTGGAACAATATTTCAGGTACAGAATTGACCTCTCTACAGATTTATTATAAGTATAGATTAGGCAATAGGAAGTTGAGATTTTTTGATCCTCTGTAATAAATATGTAGACGTATGTATAAGAGTAGATATTTACCTGACTGTAGTAAATAGATACTCTCTAACCTAATACTAATTACATGAAATTCCCAGAATTAACAAATGCTCATTAAAAGCTTATTTTGGAAAACCCTGATAGGAAAGGTCTTCTTCTGTGTTCCAGTTTTTAGGCGAAGAAAATGTGGATTGACTTGTATCAACCAAGGTTATATTGAACATAATATGTGAGACGACAAGAATGTCACTTGTCACCGCCAAAACTTTTTAGATTGTTATTGAACAGAAATAAAACCACCTTCAGGAAAAGGCATTATAAAACACATTAAAAGCGTTGTGCTTTTTTAAAGGATAGATTGCTTCTTTCACCTTTTGTATCCAGTGGTACTGGCGATTACCATGAAGATATGAATGCCGATGGTAATGATGTTATAGATATAGATTACGCACGTTATTACTCTAGAACTCTTGCAAAAACTCCGGCCAGATCTTCTTGAATGGAAGAGATAAAAACTGGATAAGGCAAAAAATCTACCTTTTCAAGAAAACATGGTAAAAAAAGAACTTTAGCTATCACAAAGTCTTATAGACGGCATTATTCCAAATATGTCGTCGACAACATGGCAAAAAGCGAGGAATAACTGTTCTCCGATTACCACCTTATCACTGTATTGAATTAATCTAAGCACAAGTACAGCAGTATGTTAGAAAAAATACGACATTTAAAATGAAAGATGTAGAAAAAAATGTTTTATGTGACTTCTGACAAATGGAAAAAATGTGTTGAGCATTTTATTAATCTAGAACAAAAAAAATGGCCCTTGGTAAGCCAGGCGCATCAGTAGATTTATATTAATTAATTATATTAAAAGTATACGTTTTAGAAAAAAAATGTTTTAGATAAAAGTTGTAGGTCTCTTTAAGACAAACAAAAAAGTCCCCTAACATTTTTTTGTACAGGGTGAAGTAAAAAAGTTACGAATTTTTTTCCATTTTGATTTGATGTCACGCCCAAACGGCCTTACCGATTTGGCCCATTAACGAACTCGACCGAGATTTTGGGACGATTGATTTTTGTACCAAATTTCATTTCGATCCGTTAAGAAATGCGACCGCTATCGTGTCCACAGATTTCGTTATATCGGAACTATACATACATACATACATACATACATATATATATACATATATATATATATATATATATATATATATATATATATATATATATATATATATATATATATAACTTTTGAACGGAAGGTGTTTTTGAGGTCAGGGGGACCTAAAACGAAAAACTGTAGTGAAATTTTCCCGAAGTCGTGACCTGCGAACCAGCTGAATAGTAGATATAAATCTACTAAAATGTGATAACTTAATTGAAGAGACAGTTTAGCCGCAGTTAATGGTGAATTCTAATTCACAGTAATAGTTTATAACTATTATTATATTCTTTTATTGAATAAAAATATATATATTAAAAAAAATTTTTTTCATCAATTCGTTCATATTCTTGTTTTGCCAATGACCACAATTTTATTTCGATTTTTCCTTTCAAGACCCTAAATATTCATTACCTATTTACCGGGTGCGTGCGTTTAAGACCATTCAGTGGGTTTTATTTTGCAAGAAAATATGCAGGGAAAATATTTGTTTGCATTTAAGAGATTAAAATTCGACGAGAACGATTTATTATACCAGCCTAATAAAAAATAGAGTATAGTTATTTATATTGCATGTAGATAATTATTTTAGGGTATATAGACACGTATTACCGTAAATTGTCGGTAAGAGATGATATGCACGTTAGAGAATTTAAGATTAGCGAAAAAAATTATTTTTGCTAATTGTATAATTCATTGGTTTTTTATTGTCCGATCAAATTTATTGATTTTGAGTTGTTTAGTTTTTTTTAATTAAAAAAAATATATCAACCTAGGTTTTGATATAAATATATATCCTCGTTTTGTTTTCATTGAATTATAGTCAGTTGATTTTTCGATTTTTAAGCTTTGTTCATAATAATAATATAGAAAAATTATAAAAATTGGAAAATATCAATTATATCAATTAAACAGGTCATTTGATAAATTTTAATGAAACAAACATTTTAATTTCTGAAAAAAAAATTAACGAAATGAAACTTTCTTGAAATGGCTTTTATTTCTCAAAATAATAATAGCATGATTAAAAAATCAGATATTGACCGTTTAAGTAATTTATATTCTTATTTACTTCATCTAGATTTATGTATATCCCTTCTCGGATGTGCAAAAAAGCTTTAGAGTTTATTTATGATCTAATAGTTAGTTATTTGTCACATTACAACTAATGTCATAGTTACATGATTATCATGGAATAGGCAAATTATGGAAATGTTAAAAGACATGAACAAGAATATTGATTCAATGAAAAAAGAAATGAAAGAACACATGAATAAAAATACTAAAGAAATGAAAAAATACATAAATAAAAATACTGAAGCAATAAAGGAAGACATGAACAAGAATACTGATTCAATGAAAAAAGAAATGACTGAGCAAATTGAATTAATAAGGTCAGACTTACATGGAGTTAAAACAGAAATGAACAAAAATAAAGAAGAATTAAAAGATGAGATGAGGAAGCAAATGGAAATAAACATAAAAAATTGGAAGAAACAAAAACAGAAATGAGAACTAAAATGATAGCGAGAATAACAGAATTAGAGGAGTTACAAGAAGTAAAAATTAAAATAATTATTAACAAGGAATGCAAAAATGAAATAAAAGAAATCAATGCTTATACGAATAAAAAATTAAATTAGTTAGAAAAAATTATAAAAGAAGAAAACGTGGAAAAGAAAAATGTATTAAAAGAATTGCAAGATACAGTAAAGAAGATAATTGAGATGGAAAAAAAGTAGAAGGAATAAAGGTAGTACAAGAAAAAGAACGTGAAATGTTATTAGAAGAAGTGGAAAAAAAGAAATATAAATAAATATCAAAATAATATGGGAATAATTAAAATTGAACATAAATTTAATGGAAAATATGAAGAAAGTGGAAAGAGATTTAAATTTATAGAAGTTCTATATCGAGGGAAATATCAAGAAAGGGGAAAGAAATTTAAATTTATAAAATATTTATATCGAGGGAAACATCAAGTAAGAGGGAAGAAATTTAAAATTATAAAAGATTTATATCGAAGAAAATACCAGGAAAGGGAAAAGGTCTCAAAATTTATAAAAAAGTTATATGTAGAAAAATATTGAGAAAGGGGAGTTTTTGTAAAAAAATTATATATAGGAAAATTTCAAAACAGCGGGAATAAATCTATTTATATAAAAAAATTATATTTTGATAAATGTTAAGTAGGGGAAATGAATTTTAAAAAATGATAGTATATAAGAATTGTAATTAGCGGATATAATATTTAATATAAACAGACCACGATGTTATTTATTAGGGGGAAGGTTTTATGCAAAAAAATGATCAACAAGTAATAACATTAAAATTGAAGAATAAATTTATAAATTTGGTGGTTACAAATGAAAGAAAAATATTAGGGTGTTTCATTTTTAGGCGTTATTTTTTTTCCTTCGTGCTACCTGTAAATTTGATACCTTATACGAAATAAAAAATTTTACCGATTAAGAAAAGTACTTTAGTGCTCTTTCAAAATTTTTTTTCATATGAATAACAAGGGGACATTTTTTTTTTGGTTTTAACTTGATCCTTCGGGATGAAAACATTTTTTCTGAAAAAAATGAATACATAGCTTTTGTAGAGTAATAAATTTACTACAAAAAAGTTTATTTACTTTACGTTTCTAATATTTATTTATTTTTATTTATAAAAAATTAAACACATGCAGTTAAGGCCGGCGAAAAGATCTCTTTTATTGGCCTCCCACTGGGCCCAGGTAAGGGGTGACGCGAAAGACTCTTTAACCCATTAAACATATTAATTTACTCAAAAAACTAGATTTTATAGTTAGGAGATGGTTACGATGATAATAATTTATATGTTCATTCAGATAATTTTATTTTTTTGACTCAAAAGATCTTTACAAAAACAATAAACTAACTGGAATTTAGTACAGTATTCCATGTATGTCCATCAATAGTAGAGAGAAACAAGAAAAATAAAATAAATGTTATTCATTTACTTTTTCTTATCTGTTTTATATTATGTGGATAAAATCAGAATCGATTATATTAAAAATAAGTTAATGATATAATTTGCAATGAAATTTTTATGTTGCTTATCAGAAAGTATGACGTAGTATCATCAATTGAATACTTCACGTCAATAATGTTTATTTTTCGCAACCAATTGCTCTCTGCTGGTGTTATTTGAATAAACTATTTAGTTTTATCTACATTTATTACACAGTGTTTTATTAGACTTTAAATACTTTACATTTAAGTATTATATAAAATTGTTAAATTTTGGATTGGTGAGTTAAAAATTTATTTTCAATGCCAAATAATAAAATTTCGAATTATTGGATTAATTTATATATGCTATATGAATTATATCAATCTTTATTTCTTTCTGTTCTCTTTATGGTTATACTGAATAATTGTATTTTCAGAAACCTTTTAAGATGGATCTAAAAACTGGCGATAAAGATGTTGATGAAAAAGTGGCAGAGTGGTTGAAATGGGATAGAAATGAAAAAACAATAAGAGCTCTTAAAGAATTAATATCAGAAAAAAAAATTGATGAATTAAGAAAAGTTATGTGTAAAAGAATTGCTTTTGGTACTGCTGGTCTTAGAGGTCGAATGGATGTTGGTAACGCTAATATGAATGATTTAGTAATCATTCAAACAGCTCAAGGATTCCTTAAATATCTTATACAACATGATTCTCATTTATTATCTCAAAAAGGTATCGTTATTGGATACGACGGTCGTCATAATAGCAAAAGGTAATACAATCATAATTTTCCTATAATTAAATTTAAATTAATTCATATTTTAGATGGGCTGAATTAACAGCTGCTATATTTATCCATGCTGGATACCCAGTTTGGTTATTTAATGATGTTGTTCCGACTCCATTTGTTCCATTTACTATTTTAGAATATGGCTGTGCTAGTGGAGTAGTGGTTACTGCTTCTCATAATCCTAAAGATGATAATGGTTACAAAGTAAATAATTTTTTATTAATTAATTATACATATAATAACACAAACAATTCGTTAAATATTAAGTACTCACAAAAAACGTAAACAATTGAATTAGAGTGTTTCAACTGATCCTAGTACCGTGTATGGCCTTCTCTTCTTCTTATTACTGCATTCATTCGCCTTGGTATACTGAAGATCATATTTTTGATATCTTGGAGGATACTCTCCCACTCTGCTTTTACTGCATTATGGTTAACAGGTGATGGCCTATGACTGCGAACTTTTTTTTAGAAAGACCCATAGCTGCTCTATGGGATTTAAGTCCGGACTGTTGGCTGGCCATTCCATTTATTCAAGATCAATATCATTTAGGTAGTTAACCATTTACCTAGCCAGGTGGGGATGAGCATTATCTTGGATCTCATGCGGATAGGAACCAACTCTGTGCTGCCATTAAGACAGATTCTTCCCCAAAACAACACAGTGGAATTTTGGGAACAATATTGCAGCTCGCAAATCTTTCTTCAGGCCTTCGCCAAACATGCTTACGTTCATTTGAAGATTTTAAGTTGATCCTAGTCTCATCTGAGAACAAAACTCTCTTCCAATCGTCAATTGTCCTGTTTTAGTGGTTAAGGGTGAAATGTAGTCTTACAACTTTGTGCTCCCTGATTGGCAAAGGTTTTTTCGCCGGTCTTCTACCGTTCAGTCCAGCTTCATATAAACGTCTTCCCATATTTCAAGACAGTACATTGCGAGCAATAGCCAATTCATGTCATAACATTGTACTAGTGACTATCTTGAACAGACGCAGAAAGCGCTGATCTCTTACATCTGTAGACCTTTTGCGTCCTTGTACAGGTCTGCGATTGTAAGATCCTATCAGGGTGAGCTCAGAGTAATAAATTTATTACTCTGAGGGGTGAAGCGTTTAACCGTACGACTTATAGTGGAATTATTTCTTCCTAACAAATTAGCAACATAACGTATAGAGTATCCTTCTGTCAGTAAAGTTGATACCTTTAACGCTACTACTACGAACAACACTTTCTAGCAAATGAAATCTTTTGCTAATAAACCATTTTTACGACAATGAGCTCGACTTTCAACACAAGTTAAAATTGACATTTTATGATTCACAAACGACTATTTGACAGCATGTGTCTAGATTATCAAAGAAGACATATCCCCATTCGTAAAAAATTAGCAACTTAATCATGATCATTATTTTGAAATATAAAGCAAAGAAAGAATAGATTAGATGTTTATTGGGTCGGCTGTATCACTGCGACCTTTGCAGATCTATTACGACCACCCATTATCTCAAGAATAGGATGAGAGCACCTTGTCCAGACCTGCCCTCTTAATGAGACTTATTAGCCTTGACAGTGGCCTCTCCGCATAACTTGGAGCAGCCGGTTTCTCCTCTCCCAGTACTAGATACCGCGTCCTTGCAAGGCCTTCACACTGGCATAGGACATGAAATGCGGTTTCCTCCTCCTCTTGGCAGTATCGACAGATGCTAAGTTCAGCTGACTCATGTGTTTTCTGAGCCTACAATGACCTATCAAGAGACTGACAATCATTCTGACATCGTTTGGCCTTTGTGATAGCAGTTCTGCAGTAAACTTCGCTAAGTGTCCCTTTATGAAGATCACCACTCTTGGGCCTTCTCTAGCCTCCATTTCTCAATGACTGCCTTTCTGAATGTGTCAGCAACTGCGTCGGACAATTCATCAGCCTTCTCATTGCCTCGAAATCCTGAGTGTGCTGGTATCCATGCCAGTGTCAGAGAGCAAAGAAAAGAAGTATTGCTTTAATTTTGTCCATGAATTTAAATACATAAACATACATACTTACAAAATACATACCTAAACTTAAAAACAAGAAAGTTGTAGCACATTTGTACTCGTAGAAAAAATAACGCCACCCTATATTTTGCAGTGTTTGTCCCCTTAAAATTGTTTAACAAGGACTTAGGAGGTAAGAAAATATGTCACAAAGGAGGTAGTTAAGTTAGATTCTAAGATTTTAGTTTAATTAGAGCATAAATTTAAAAACAAATGCAAATTTGTTGGTGCATAACTATAGCGCCTAATAGTCAAAGCTTAATTAAATCACTAACAAACATAAATAAAAAAAAAAACTAGTGTGGCAGTCAGTGGGACTGCCGGCAGAAGTTATACTTCTATGCACGCGCATGGATTCATAAATTTGTATGCGAATGATTTAGCAAACTCATTATATGATATTCGTGGTAAGCGACCCCATAACCTCCTAGTACCGTGTGCACACTCTTTTTGTATCGAATTTGCATAAAATTCAACCACCGAGTACCAAGTATGCACTGATTTCGTACAGAATTTACATAAAACCCCAGGAGAAAAGGTAAATAATCTAGACACCAAGTGCTGCGGATACTTTCGGAATCGTGATATTCGTGTTCAGCGACTCCAAAAACACCAAGTATATAAATTGAACCCATTTTCAGCAATACTTACCGAGTTGTAAGTTTTCTCTCTATTGTCTGTTCGGAATGTACTTTTCGAATGCAGAAATGCAATTTCCATTTTTACATTATAAAATATAGCGACAAATTTCCTGCTACTTTAACGAATCCAATGCAAAAAAACGCATTTTGATCCATCTTACGTTACAAAATTCGGAGGTTTTGGTGCTTTATTTCCTCGACTATTCGTAAAAACTCTTTTTATGTAGCCAACAACCTCAAAAGCATAGTGCAGGATATACTGAAACCATGTGACGGTATTTTAGACTACAATACAATACTCATTACTGAATATTATTATTAATATTATTAATATAAAATACTAAACTTAATATGTTAACTTACGTGACGGAATTATAAAATAATCTGTCAAATAATTATGTGGTCCGTCGCTATGATATTCATACATTAGTTCAGACTGTTTTTTGTATATCTATCCCTTTTCAATGTACTGAATGTTGAAACGGTATTCAAAGGACTTATAGTTATGACTAATAACATGTGGTAAATATTTCATCTTTGTTTTTACCGACCAATATACCTTATAAGTGTGTCTGTCTCTCTCTTACTCACGCCATTACATATGTAATGATTTTTCCCATTTAGCTGTACACAAATCTCTTCCACTGAGTGCATGAATAGAAGTATAACTTCAATAACGTGCTACATCTCTATTTTTACGATTTACTTCAAACAGTCTATTATTCATGGTAACCTGTCTAACAGTTTACCTAAGACCTCTGGCTTCAAGTTGACCCAAATCTCTTCTATGACAGATTTGGATTGACGAAGAATATCGTAATTCTTATTATTGGCATACAGCATGGTATGGTACATGGCATACAGCATACACTGAAATGTGAATAAATTAAGACCTAATAATAATAATAATAATAATAATAATAATAGTCAATTCGTTTATTTTTAGGTATATGCAAAAAATGGATCTCAAATAATTTCACCGGTAGATGATCAAATTCACAAATCAATTTTACTTAATTTAGAACCATTAGATTCTTCTTGGGATGCTAGTATTCTAGCTACTAGCCCTCTTTTAAAAAATCCTATGTCTGATATTATCAATCGTTACTTGAATTACATCGATGAAGCAGTAACAAATGATACCAAAGAATTAAATAAAAAAACAAATTTGTTATTTACATACACTGCCATGCATGGAGTTGGATGGAAATATATAGATCAGGTTTCTAAATTAATTAATGGTAGATTAATAGTTGTTCCAGAGCAGAGAGATCCTCATCCTGAGTTTCCTACTGTTTCGTAAGTGCTTATTCACTATGTCTGAAAAAGTTGAAAGTTGACAACAAATGGAAACTTCCTTTATAATTGATTTTTCGAAAAGAATTTATTCTGCAACACATAGTGATCAATAATCAGAAATAAAAATTGCCAAATATTTATTGGTGTACAGGGTAATTTTTCGATTTAAGCTAAAAAGTTCTGTTTTGGATTAGAAAGATTTATTTGTGGACTGTATTTAATTTTTATTTTTATATTGACAATTTTATTAATTTTTTTTGACAATCTAAAAAAAATCCATTCTTAACTCAAACCATTTATTACTAACTACTAATATTAAACTAACTAAAACGACCTTAACAATTACTTTTAAATGTAATTTCAATATCTTGATTCCAATTAAAGATTATGTGAATGTGCACTTACTGGTTACATCACTCATTCTCTCATTGCAAATTTGATAAACTTGACTTTGTTTTGCTACAATAATTTGGGCAAATACAATCATTTTAGAATAATGCAATATCTGACATAAACAAGAAAAATCCGGGTTAACTTTTCCTAAATGCACATACGCCACAATATATCCACCGTCCTTTTCTAAGCAGGTAATTATCTTTTGAGAATTTTTTTTTAATTGTTTCCTTATTGTTTGTTCGAAATGATTAATATATTCAAATGGTCTTTTAAGGTACACTTTTTGTTTTAATTATCCCCATAAGAAGAAATCTAGTGGGTTCAAATCCGGAAATATTGCCGGCCAAGCAAAGTCCTCAAATGTTCCAATTACTTTTCCGTTAAAAATTTGTAAAAGAAATTCTCGAACGTTTCTATTACTTTGACATGTTACCATATACGTTGCCTTTCCAATATTATCAAGGAATTCAGGAATCTCATTTCTTAAAAATGCTAGATAATGTTGGCCATTAATAATGGTTCGAAAAAAGAATGATCCAATTAATTTACTTTTATAAATTCTACACCACACATTAGTTTTAAAACCGTATTGAACACGAGATTGGATAGTAAAATTAGGATTAACGTCTTTCCAACAACGGCAATGTTGTGAGTCGACTACCCCATCCAACATAAACCTCTTTTCGTCTGAAAAAAGTATACATCATCCCATAAAATTATTATCTTCTTACTCCCCTTGGAACCAAGAACAAAATTCCAACCTTCTATCAAGATTTTATGCTTTTAGAGTGAACTGTGGCTTTTAAGGTTTAAATTTATTTCATTTTAATATTGTTGAAACCACATCTTTACTAACACTAAATCTTTAGGATTTTTTACTGCTGAGAGCATTACAAGATTTTGAATTTCTTCAGTACCAACCCGTGCCTGATGCTTCTTTTTGAATTTATTATCAACAATTTCACACCTCGTGGAATTTTTCCATTATTTTACTTACTTTTGCCAAACATACACTTTTTTCAGGATTTCTGTTAATAAATATTAAGACTAGCTTCCCTATAAGTTATGTAGTTATCCCCAACAATTAAAATAATTTTGAATTTTATCTGTAAGATTTCATTTCAACGGCATTTTTACTATTTAAATAGGTACTGACGTTTTAAAGCTTACTCTAATAACTTAAACTATTCATATGTTTTGAAACATAAACAATTTTTTTCTGTTCTTTTTCCCGCACGTATTTTAATTCAGAAAATAACTCTTTCCCGCACTGAGTGCGGGTAAGATTTTTTCCGCACGTATTAAATGAATATGTCCCCCGATAACCTTTTTGACAAATTATTGTATTATTAACTTTATCTAGTTGTACTACATACAAATAGTAAAAAAATTAAGATTATTTTACACAAAAATAGGGATTTTTAAAATGTTTGTACCTCTGTAAACCTTATTCAAAAAGCAACAATAAACTCAACTGTTTAAGTAGGGTTGCTATAGCTTCAGTCGTGTATTTATTGACACTATTAAAGATTTAATTGTCACAATCGCATCTTTTCAAGTATCTAAATAATTTTGAACTATTTTTATGCTTGTAGAAAAAATACTGATCCTAACTCTTGCGGAAATTAACTTTCCCGCACTTAACGGCAGTTCGCGTGCGGGAAAGTACAACTTTCCGCACTTGTTAGGATATAGTACATTACGCAACGAGTGCGGAAAGCAGGTGATCCCTATTCTATTTTTTATCACTCCGTGAGGAAAGCTCTTGAATTTGTCTATAATAAAAGAAAAGAAGATAATAAAAGTAGTATTAGGTCTGATCCGCCTGCACCGCGAAGGCGCTGAAGGAGGGTTGGGGGAGGCGGATCCCCCCCATTAAAACAAAAATTTTTAGAGTTAAGAAATTATAACATTTTTATTAAAGAAAAACACTTTTTCATTACATAATTATGTGTAGTTATGAATCTTTGTTAAATACGTTAAATGTTATATTTGAACAGTTGCTTAATTCTATAGACATATTTTTTTTATTTAACTTAAGTATATTAGATAATAATTGAGAATCAACAAAATCTTTATTTAGTAATGAAACGTTTGATTGCTTTTATCGTGGTGCATTTACTACCGCGTTATCAGATGCAAAATTATTAGAAAATTCATCCTCAATTTCTCTTAATTCACTTTCTATCTCATTTATTTTTGATTGGGAAACACTTATCAACTCTGTTTCGGACATTCATTGCTTTCCGCACGGTCCTGCATGGTCGAAAGCAGTGTTTTCCGCACGGAGTGATGAAAAGTTTTATATTTCGTAACGTTGAAGGAAGCATTGCTTTCCGCACGGTCCTGCATAGTCGAAAGCAGTGCTTTCCGCACGGAGTGATGAAAATAACTATTTCAATGAATTGACAATTGTCTATTACGTGGGAAATTGAAAATTATTTTTTTATGTAGAAATATCTTCTTTAAAATAAATTAATTAATAACATTTTATCATATGTTCAAACGTAAAAGTACTTTACTCTTGAATAAAATTCACACGTGATAGTTGTTATTTCGGATATATTGCATGCAGAACTTTTAATAAAGAATAACTCTTTTTCGAAAAAACAACTTTTTCAGCCCTGCTGCATATATTAATAAAATATCTTTAATGTTTTTTTTTTAATTATTTATAATTTTTCCACATTATTAATATATCATTAGGTTTCCCAATCCTGAAGAAGGAAAAAGCAGTTTGGAATTATCTATAAAATGTGCCGATGCAAATAATAGCAATATAATTTTAGCAAATGATCCAGATGCAGATAGATTTGCTTTAGCTGAAAAAAGTTTAGAGTAAGTTGTATAGAATATTTAGAATCACATTTAATATAATGTTGGATTTACAATTTCAGAAGTGGAAATTGGAAAATATTTACAGGCAATGAGTTGGGTGCACTGTTTGCCTGGTGGACATTTTATAGTTTTAGAAAAAGATGTCCACATATACCAACTAACAAGATTTACATGATATCGAGTACAGTTAGTTCAATGATTTGTAAATCGATGAGTAAAATTGAAGGTTTTAATTATATTGATACTCTTACTGGATTTAAATGGATAGGTAAATTTATTCATTCATGCCTAATGAAGAAAATCATAATTTTTATTCTTAAATACTTTTAGCTGATAAAGCAAGAGATTTGGAATTAGAAGGAAACCATGTGATTTTTTGTTTTGAAGAAGCGATTGGGTTTATGTGTTCAACTAGAGTTTTAGATAAAGATGGAATATCTGCGTGTGCTGCAATGATATCAATGGCAACATATATATATTCTAAAGGGAAAACAATGATGGAACAATTAGCTGAAATTTATGAAATCTACGGAATACATATTTCGCTAAATTCCTATTACATTTGTACAGAACCACTAGTGATTAAAAAAATATTTCACAGAATCAGAAATATTAGTGGTCCAAATACAGTGAGTGAATTAAGTATAATTATCCATCGTAGATATTATTATATATTTTTTAGTATCCTCAATCAACCTTAAATGGAAAATACAAAATAAAGAATGTAAGAGATTTAACAACAGGATATGATGATAATCAACCAGATAGAAAAGCTGTTCTTCCTGTTTCATCCAGTAGTGAAATGATAACCTTCTATTTTGAAAACGGCTTTGTTTGTACTTTACGAACCAGCGGTACCGAGCCAAAAATCAAATATTACACTGAGTTGTGTGCTTCTCCGGATCAAAAGTAAGCGTAAAATGTATAAATATAAATGTCATTCATATATTATTATTATTACGTGGATTTTTGCGTTTGAATTAGGTATATCATTTGTAATGTTTAAACTTTATTCTATGGCGTCTCTTACCACAACATCTACCAATGTTCTTCTGTTTTCTTCACCTTACCTAAAAAAAACAAATAACTGTACCAATTTTTTTCTCCGCTTTCGAAGGTGGTAATAAAAGTGATAAATAAAAATGACTAGCTCGATTTATCAAATGATGAATATAAAATAGAAACGGAGAGTCAAAAGCTCACCAAAAATGAAAATACTAATAGATGTTAATCATATACATCTAGAAAAAATATCTTTTTATCAAAAGTTCTGTAAGATTGATAGTCATATTCTTATCGTTTATTTCTTAGGCTTAAAATTCTAAAAGAGATGTTATTAGTGAACTTGTTAAATGAAAGAAAGCTTTAAGATTTTAGATAACTACTATATTAACGATATGGGGAAGACGTTGGGACTCTCACCCAAGGTCGTCCGATGGATATACCTGGCGGTTGTCAGACCCATTGTCTCCTACGGATCATGCGTATGGTGGAACAAGGTTGAGCAATCAACTGTTCAGAGGAAACTGGACTCGCTTCAGAGGCTTGCATGCCTGCAGATCTCTGGTGCCATGAGGACAGCCCCTACAGCGGCACTGGAAGTTATCCTGGGCTTGCCACCTCTCAATGTTTACATCAAAGGGGAGGCGATGTCGGGAGCTTACAGGCTGAAAGTTAACGGGTGTGATGTTGATGGTTTGTATCGTCATCGCACACTGTTCACTGGAGATTGTCAGGTCCTGTTGACAGGCTTGCCAACTGACCAGATGATCCCCTGTTACAACTTTGAGAGTCGATACCAAGTCCGGCTGAGAGATAGAGCTGAGTGGACTGTGGACGGCTCTCAAAGAATTTTTGACGATGCAGGGATCAAATATTTTACTGACGGATCTCGCACGTCAGAAGGAACCTGTGCAGGGGTCTGTGGTCCACGCAACCTTAGGCAGCACTTCAGCTTGGGAACGGAGACAACCGTGTACCAGGCTGAGGTATACGCCTTACTAAAGGCTGTCGACCACGCCCGAGGCCGTGGCTGGAGAGGGGAGAGGATAACTTTCTTCTCAGACAGCCAGGCTGCACTGCTGGCCTTAAAACAATTTCGGGTTAGTTCCAAGCTGATCTGGGAGTGCATACAAAACCTCAATGAACTGGCTAGACAAAACAGTGTCTTCTTGGAATGGATACCAGGGCATAAAGGTTTTAAAGGAAATAAAACCGCGGATCTTCTGGCCAAGAAGGGAGCGGATACACGATTTACTGGTCCAGAACCTGTACTGGGACTGCCTAGAGCCTGGGTAAGGACCAAAGTCAGGAACTGGGTCTGGGAAGAGTCGACCAAACACTGGAGTAACACTGTAGGGCTGAGGCACTCGAAGCTGATGCTCAAAGGCTACTCCAAAAAACTCACGTCTGACATACTGGATCTAGGCAGGAGTCAGATCAGAGTACTAGTGGGCCTGCTCACCGGGCATGGACCATTCAGACTACACCTTCGGAGGATAGGGATTCTGACACAGGAACCCACCTTGTGCCGACTGTGTGACATGGACGATGAGACGGCAACTCACATTCTATTCGAGTGTGAGGCCTTGGACTATAAACGGTTCCTCATCTTCGGTGACACGAATCCTGAATCCTATCACTACCTTGAGGAGCTGGTCACAGGACTCAAATCTCTTATAAAGGGAACTGCCCTGTGGCAACAGTGACACAAGGAATTTAGGACAACTGGATTCTAGCCTTCCTGAGGATCAGCGGGATGCTGATTTTCAGCTGACTCTTGGTGCCGAACCTGGTCACAATATTCCCATAGGAAGCAGTGCTTAAAACATGGGGCTCCATAGGTGAGACCATGCCAGGTTACTTAGATTAGATATTAACGATAACAACAACATACCAGTTACAAGGTGGACAAGATGAGTCTGATTATTTACAAAAAGGTTTAAAACAGCTGTTACTGCGACATAACTACAAAGATAAAAATGTTTATACAAAAAAAATACAACAAGTAAATCGACACAAAACAAAATGGTGAATTGGTTGAACTAATACAAAAAAAGATGTGTCATACCTAAAGCAATTACAAAAAAGGCTATTAAAGATTGAATAATGAAAAAAAAACGGACTAAGAAAAACACTTACTGATCTGAACAATCAAAACCTAATAGTGACACTCCTTACGAATTGGATCTAACAAACGACTATGTCCGAAAAAATGTAGAATTCGGTCGAACGCTCTATTAAGGATAAAGTAGTGCTTCTACACGCCAAAAAGAATTAAAAAGAAGACAGTATAGCAACAGGTGTAAGATGTAACTACGTGACCTATGGTAGAAGTGAATTGATCAAATTCTCAGAAATCTATTCTCGAGTTGCAATGGTTTTTACTGTATTATAACGTAAAAAGCGCGGGTATATTCTTCGAAACAAAAGGGAAGGGGTTATAATAATTTTAATATGAATAGAGACAATAGAAAAAGAAAGGAAATATCTAATAAAAACTTAGTTTGTAGAAAAAAAACGTTAGAAAACAGAAAAACGTTGTTCTGTATCTAAAAATAGGAATAAAAAAAGTGTGAGGTGTCAAGGGACACCCGGATGGAACGAAGTTCCTTTCGATTAATTAGTGAAGGAATAAGTAATTTGTAAACACAACAGAGTGTTTATACATACATAAGCATTTATTATTGTCTGTATAAAATCTCTACTTACCTAACAGTTCGTTTCTTTAAACAAAAGTGTCCATTTATACAATACCAGAGCTTTAGATAACACATCTTTTTAGAATTACTTTTTATAATTTAAAACAGGAATTAACAATTCAATACAAAATTTTAAAATTAAAATATTTGACAGTAACTGACAGTTAAGGTAATTTGACGTAGGTACCTAAATAGTCAAGTTACGAACTATTGGAACGAAGTTCCCTTTCGCGCGTTATGAACAGTTACGACTGACGCTAGGAGCTAGCCAAAAAAAATTCATACCAAAAGTTGTCACGACACTATGACACGACACACGCATGTTTCTCTCTCTCACAGACCAAAAAATAAATAACTCTCTCTCCCTCTCTCTCATAGATAGATATATTACAATTAAAAAGACACTATTTTAAATTAAAAGAAAATGTACATTAAAAAGAAAATATTGTAGAAAAAATAATAATTAACTATAATAGTATTACATTTTATTTCATCCTGTTTTTATAAATTAATAAATTCATAAACATTTTAAAAATAGTTCGTAACTTGACTATTTAGGTACCTACGTCAAATTACCTTAACTGTCAGTTACTGTCAAATATTTTAATTTTAAAATTTTGTATTGAATTGTTAATTCTTGTTTTAAATTATAAAAAGTAATTCTAAAAAGATGTGTTATCTAAAGCTCTGGTATTATATAAATGGACACTTTTGTTTAAAGAAACGAACTGTTAGATAAGTAGAGATTTTATACAGACAATAATAAATGCTTATGTATGTATAAACACTCTGTTGTGTTTACAAATTACTAATTCCTTCACTAATTAATCGAAAGGAACTTCGTTCCATCCGGGTGTCCCTTGACACCTCACACTTTTTTTATTTATTTTTAAAATGTTTATGAATTTATTAATTTATAAAAACAGGATGAAATAAAATGTAATACTATTATAGTTAATTATTATTTTTTCTACAGTATTTTCTTTTTAATGTACATTTTCTTTTAATTTAAAATAGTGTCTTTTTAATTGTAATATATCTATCTATGAGAGAGAGGGAGAGAGAGTTATTTATTTTTTGGTCTGTGAGAGAGAGAAACACGCGTGTGTCGTGTCATAGTGTCGTGACAACTTTTGGTATGAATTTTTTTTGGCTAGCTCCTAGCGTCAGTCGTAACTGTTCGTAACGCGCGAAAGGGAACTTCGTTCCAATTATATAGGGGGATATAAAAATGTTACAAAACTATTCTAAACATAACTTAAATGAAACAAATTGGCACAAATTGGAATGTATGAAAGTAACAAATCTAAATGAATAACACCTTTTGTTTAAAAAGACAAAGTCTTTAAAATGAGAATGTTCATCGGATTAAGTTTGAGGAGACCCAAGTCCTCGCTACTACATCAGCATACCATTCCAGACTCTATAGAGAAGCCATAGAGATAGAGAAGCACCCGAACAACTTTAATAAAAAAGAGGAAGCAGTCAAGATCAACAAAACATGGGTCCCCATAATTAAGGGTGCGAAAACTCTACTCTTAACGAACAACACCGACGAGAACCGATTGGAATCGAAAGCAACTGAGGCCCCGCCCACTTCCTTCCCGACGTATAAATACGGGCTCCGTTCACGCAGAGCTCAGTAGTTCGCAGACTGTCAACCAGAAAGCAACTTCTGAAGATGCGAACCGCTGGTGTTAGCGAAACGTCAAGTCAAAATGACAATCCACGCCGGCCTAACAGCCCAAAAACCATTGATACATTAGAATGTTCTTTGTTGGTTCTGGAAAATCTTAATTTCGATGACTCAATGGATACTACCAATCCTATCATCTTTATTTACTTTGTCTAAAAATTTTTGTACATTAATAACATTAATAATTATTTATTCTGGTGCAAATACAGTTTTTTCTTTTTTATTTTCTCCCTCATCGTTTTCGAAAGTAATTAACGCTTTTTTATGATGTGATGTATTGTCGTTTACAAAGTTTAATTTTTGTTGAATAGTTTGTTTGGTCGCTGCATTCTTACCATATGTGGAAAACATCCCGCTGTGTAATGTGATTTGGCCCGCGAGACATTTTGAAAAACCTAATTTAAACACAAATATTAAAATACTTACTGATACTCACAGAACCAAGTAAGCGAACAAGCCGAGTGACGGCGATCGTCAAGGAGTGAGGCGGCGCAACAAAAGTTACTTCTTCTCAACTGTTTTACACCAGACGACTTTGGATCATTCCTTTATTTTGCCTATATAAGCGTGTAGATAGCTCGAACTTAAGTTCAACTCTATTTAGGCTAGGTACCGAGGGGAAAACTTTAAGAAGCAATATACTACTGGACTGCTAGTGTCGTCAATTAACCTTTTCATTTTATGTGCATCTTAAGTGCTAACTAATTATATTTTATATAAAAAAATATGTATAGTGGAAAGAAACAAAAGTAGATGCAGAGAGTAACCTGTTTCAAGAAAAATTGACTGAAGAATTCTTTTTTATCTTGCACAATGGTAAGCTTATTTATTTGCTGTGTAATAAATCCATTTTCTTTTTCATTCAAAAGTCATGAAAGAATTCAATATAAAGAGATATTACCAACTAAGCATGCTACGCTGCACTTACTGACAGGACAAATAAAAAAGACAAAAGCTTAGAAAAAGCAGTAGCAAAATGTTTTACAAACAAAGAACACAACTTGATAATATTATAAAAGCCAATTTTATAGTTAGTTTAAAATAGACAAAGTCATTAAAACCATTTGTCGAAGGAGCCTTTATCAAAGAGTGTATCTTAGAAGTTTGTAGTGTTTGGTGTATTGAAAAGAAAAATAAATTTGAAAAAATTAGTTTGTCAAGACGAACTGTTATCCGACGTATAGAAATATGGCTAATGACATAACAACTAACCGTAGGCCTGGCTTTAATTTTATTTTTCGACAAATTTGTTGGACACATCTCAACTGGCTGTATTTTTTCGAGATATTAATAAAAAGTTTGCTGTTACTTAGAAATTGCTTGCTTTACACCCGTTTCAAGAAACCACTACAGAAAAGGACATCCGCAGATGCTGCATCTTCTATGGTTTGCTTACGTAAAGATTTCATCGCAATTTTAAATGAAAAAGCAATTGAATTAAATGTGCAAAAAGTTGATCTGATAGTCCTTTATTGCATTATCCACCAATAGAACTTTATTTCTAGTTCCATTCAATTCCAGAATATCATGAATTGATCTCGAGGGATTAATCATCATCAGTTCAAGGCGTTTTTGAATAAAACGTCAGCCAAATATGAAACTAAATGCTAAAACTGGTCTACGAGCTTATAAATGAGATGAAAGACTTTATGCAAAAAAGATAAACCACTATCTGAATTGAGTGTCCCAAAATGGATATCTAACTTAGCATTTCTAGTCGACATTGCCAGCCATTTGAATAAAACTTCAAAAACAAGAACAATTAGTTAATGCTGTCTGCTAACACTGTGAGAATATTGCGTATGCTTAATATGCTGTCAATTTTCGAACAGATTTAGCGATTTCAAAACATAGAAGAGCATTCAATTTATTTATAACTCCAATAAAAAAATGTACAAAATGCTCCAATACACTTAAAAATGGAGTTCATCGAGATTCAAGAAAATTCATTCCTAAAATCTAAATCTAAAGACGATTTTTACAAAACATACTTCGAAGAAGACCATTTTTCGCAGCTTAGAAAATACGCAAGAACATTTTTTTGTGCGTTTGGAAGTAGGTACTTATAAATACGAACAGTTCGCTTCAATGATGAAAGTTAATAAATTCAAGCTCAAATGTCTCACTGATTTCGATGTCGTTCTTTAACTTTCGTAGTTTGCAATAATTTCAAATTTAATTATTTAATTATAATGGTGAACCTATTATTTCCATTTCATTTTGTTACTTTAAAATTATTTAATGTCTGATGTATATCAAAAAATTATGAAAACTACTTTAAAATATACTTTAATCGCATTCCCACAAACGTATTAGCACAAGAAAGTTTAGTCCACAATATTTCATGTTGTATAGGTACTTTGATTAATTTTGGAATGACAAAGGTGCGAAACACTTTTTCTAAAAGATGTGTAAATTTTGTCAATATTATTATCTCTACAACTGGATATATCGAAAATTTATTAAATAGTATGAAAATATATTTGCTATTTTTAAACTGGTCAGCACAATCTATATTTACTTTTTCAAAAATTCCACCAGGGAGCAGACTTCACTATATTGAGTTCCAGCTTGGTACGATTTGCATCCGCTAATGATATTTTCATTTATTTTGTCCAATTTTGGAAATGATAAATTTGTTCTCAATTACAAGTCCCAAATGACCTTTATGTGCTAAGAATATCTATTCTGTGTCCTCTTAAAACGAGACCATCATTATAAGTTAATTCTTGTTTAATTTTTTAAAATGATATCAAACTTTGATTCATTATATTTATAGGGTTGGTTGAAAAGTTTTAAAAACGACACTTCTTAACCCTTAGATGAATCGAAATTTATACGCTATTTTAACGTTTTTAATCATTTTGATTTGTCAATTATTTCTTTGTTTACAACTTATTTGAAGTTGACGTACCTATCAGTATATTTTGTTACAATAGAATATCGTGCAGTAATAAAATTCTTTTTTTTTTCAAACCGGCCAGAAATTAGTACTTTCCGGTTTATTTTTATGTCAGAAAATCTCATTTTGTCGGACAAGGCCAGAAAATAAAAATGAGTCCGGTAATAGTATTATACGTTACAAGGTCGGTAGGTGACTTATTACAGTACGAGTTAGTTTACGGACAAGGCGACGTAGGAGCCGAGTCTGGAAATAAAAACATGTACTCTAATAACACCTAACGACAATGAATCGTATCATATTTTATTTTATCCTGTTTTTATAAATTAATAAATTCATAAAGATTTTAACAGTATTTCGTAACTTAACTAGTTACGTCAAATTACCTTAACTGTCAGTTACTTTACGAGTGGAGTAAATTGCATATTACAGCGAGTTTGTTTGGCCCATGAGCGAGCTTGCGAGCGAATGGACTAAAGAAACGAGCTAAATATGCAATTTGGTCCTCGAGTGAAGCACTATGCTTTACCTACGACTTACCAAATGGTTTTGTATAAAATTAAAAATAACAAACATAAAATCTAAATTTTGGCATAAGTTGTCAAAAATATTCGATTTCGCAGACACTTCTGTCTGAGAAATGTCAAATGTTAGTTTAATTTAATGAAAACTGTAGGTAACCAACATAATAATACAGGTTTCTATTTACTTACTCTACTAGTTTAGTAAATGAAACTATAACACAACTCCTCAATAATTTGACACTTACTGACAGAGTTATAGGTTAAAAAATACGCAATTTACTTATGAGTCGTGGGTAAATGAAAATATAACACAACTGTTTAATAATTTGACACTTACTGACAGAGATATAGGTTAAAAAATACGCAATTTACTTATGAGTCGTGGGTAAATGAAAATATAACACAACTGTTTAATAATTTGACACTTACTGACAGAGATATAGGTTAAAAAATACGCAATTTACTTATGAGTCGTGGGTAAATATTTTAAAATGTTTGTATTAATTGTTAATTCGTGTTTTAAATTAAAATAAAGTAAAAAGTAGGTAAATAATTATTTTATTTTTAATTTTATAGTCATTATAGTGTTTTTAAATGTCAAAAATTAAAAGTAATTGTCTTCCCTTAAGCAATCAGAGCAGCGTTGCTAGGCAACACATTACAGTACATTATACCGTAATGTTTTACTTACCGGCGCCAAATTGATTATAGGGAAGTTTATTTACTGTATGAAATAAAAGCTCTTACCGGACTATCACAATAATTTTCTGACCCAGTCCGACAAAATGATATTTTCTGACCCAAAAATAAACTGGAAATTACTAAATTCTGGCCGGTTAAAAAAAATATTGTACGTAATACGTCCCAAAAGTGCTTTTACTGGACTCGCAGGCTTGCAGGACTCGCTTGCGCTCGCCCTGCAATTGCCCACTTGTCCAGTAAAAGACCACTTTCGGGACTTGTTAAGCAAACTACTATTGTTTTGGAACGTTTATTAGCAATATAAATTTATACAAAAATAGTAAAAGTGTTAAAGGAATCGGCTCCTTCATTTCAAACTGTGCATAGATAAGTTTTAGAGTTTAAACGTGGTCGTACAAGTGTCGAAGATGAACCACATAGTGGACGCCCAAAAAGTACGACACCAGAAATCATTGAGCACGTTTATGATATTGTTTTTAAAGATCAAAATTGCTAATACCATAGGCATCTAAGATAAACGAGTACTCCCTATTCTACACAAAGAATAACATATGAAAAAGCTGTTCGGAAATGTAGTGCCGAATTCGTTAACAATTCAACAAAAATTGAATCCAAACAAATTTCTCTGCGTAATTTAAGTAGAATAAAACCGAGTTTGTGCGCCGTTTTATAACTATGGATGATCTACCATCATGATCCTAAACTGAATTTGTTTACAGTGGACTGAAGCTGGTTTTCAGCTTCAAAACAGATAAAGTCAGAACGATCGGCAAAAAAGGTTATGGTAGTTTTTTGAGATGCAAAAGGTGTTTTGTTGATTGATTATCTTGAAAAAGGTAATACAATTAATTAACTGTAAATATTATTGCAACCTTATGGACTAGTTGGATAAAAAAATTCGAGAAAAAAACTCGATTTAGAGAAGAAAACCATCCTTTTTCATCAACATAATGCACGTGTTTACACAAGTTTGTTGTCGATGGCTAAATTACACTTGTAATGGTTTTAGAAGCATTCGCTTTTAAAATGTTGATATATTCATCTATTTTATCAATTTTACTATCATGAAAGTGAGGGTATTTTGATATGGATTCAGACTCTCTTTTTGCTGTACTACGTCAAAATTATATGACTTGATTCTTATATGGTGGTTGGTTTTGTATTGATCTAGTAGGTTTCTGATTAGGAAATGGCTCTCAGTCGAACCACATAGCCAGGTTGGCGGACCAGAATGGTGGAATCTGGTCTCGGTGTACTTCCATTCGCAGTTGTTCTGTGTCCTTCTGTCCTTTATTCATTCGCGTCGAGTTTACGGGAAGGTTACGTTGCACTTGCGTTCAAGGTCACTAATTTATGGTGATGGTTGTGTATTAATGTTAGTTTTTTATTAGGGTTTGTACACATCAGTCCCATAGTTTTTAGTAGTAGATTTATTTTAACAAAGAAAACATTACAATATAAAAGTGATTAAAAATGTAGTGTATTTAAAAACCGTAAACGATATCGTCTTTAACGTTTTTACATACCGATACTGTTGGTGAACAGTGAGTCGTCTGGGGTCGGTGGGATGTGCTCGAAGCGGATCAGGTCGTGGTATAGTTTTGACGTGGTGTGTGTAGAGGTCGGAGTAGATCTGGAGTTGGTTCAATATTGACTAAACATCGGGATTGTCTTCGTAGAATGCTGGGTGGCGTCTGCGAACTCGATGGCAGTGGCGTGATCGCTCTGGATGCTTTTGCTCGTCGTGATATTTTTGGTGAGGAGAGTGGCATTTTTGCGACAGTCAGGCTACGCTACCACAAAATTCAAAATTTTGTGGTGTTTTGTTTTGTCGTTAAGAATTAATTTTTACATTTACTTAAATATT
Organism: Altica lythri; assembly: GCA_964028335.1. NCBI lineage: Eukaryota > Metazoa > Arthropoda > Insecta > Coleoptera > Chrysomelidae > Altica > Altica lythri. The sequence goes on from OZ034800.1 coordinate 48,613,711, forward strand.
ATATTGTCGAGCTCAGATATATGTATAGAAACCTACTTGCCAAAATTGTATCGTTCACTGATGAATATATTTATAACATCTTAATGATATAATCTCAAATAAGTATCCCTGAAGATGACCCAATAAGGGTCGAAAGCTTGGATGGTTAAAAGAGTGTTCTAAATCATTTATCCCTTGCTGCTACCCAATTAATTCCCGTTACTATATATATATATATATATATATATATATATATATATATATATATATATATATTTATATATATAAATATAAAGGTTAATCGATTGGTTTAGAAAATATTCGATGTAATCACTATCGATACCTCATGACACCAATGCTCCGTGGTAATATCTTTATTCTGATTTTGTTGTAAAAGTTCCTATTCTATCGAAAATTACGCTCACCGGTACAGCCACATAGCGATTTAAGTTTAATGTCGGATGCAATCAGAAAGTTATCAAAACCCTTGATCCATTTTTCCAATTGTTTCCAAAATTATCAATATCACTAGTGTTCGTGAATTTTCTTTGTCTTGTCGCCAAATGTAATGTTGAAAGTTTATTTAATGTGGTCTTTTAGAAATTTTCAGAATTATGTTTGTGAAATGTTGGATGCATTAATTTCAAAATTTCTTGTGTATAACAATTGTTATAGTAGTTTTTTATTATTTTGTTTTAGAAATGAAGATGAACTGAAGAATATGATTAAAGAAATGGTTGCAGGTATTTGCGAAGAAATGTTACAACCCGCATTAAATAATCTAAAATCTCAAAATGTTAAATAACAAATATAGACAAGTTTAAAAACTTACTACTCCTATTTATTAATACTTACTCATTTTGTAATGATACTATGATTAATATCACATTTTATTATTTCATAAAACTTAAAACTGCTCTGATAGTTTTTTTTCCTTTCTTCTGAATTTTTGAAAAAAACCTTTGTTTTAATAAAACGTCAATTAATGGTATTGAAACACTTATGGGGGCTTTTTACACAATTTATTTACAAAATTGTTAAGATACACTGAACTCTGCTGGATAACGTCTAACTACTTGACAATACAATGAACTCTTGTGAATACTTGAACTTGAACTGACGTTAACTGCCCATGCATCCCCTTATATACAGCTTTATTTAATCTAGTCAGTGTCTTTAGAAGTTTCTAGAATTTTCTAGAAACATTATTTAAAATGGTCAGTTAATTTTTAGAAACTTCTAAAAATCAACTGTCAATAAAAATCTTTCAAATTAAGGTCCCTTCCTTTACGGTTATCCCGTTAAAGTATATAACTGCAACTTTAGTTGTTCTTCAACAATTTTTGCTTTTAACTTATTTAACTCTTAAAAACATAAATTTTCTACATTTAAATTGCCCAAATAAATTACCCATTCTACCCGCTCACGGCAAATTATTACTGTAACTATTAAACTAAGTAATTGTCACCGATATAGGCATGATAACAACAGTCTGGTGAAACTATTCTTAATACAAAACAATCAAATAGATCGTTACACTTTCAAGATCCGTTTCCTGGGTACAGAAGGGTTCTCTACGGCTACTCTCCTTTTAATTGGACTAATTACACGCGGCACCTTATTCCAAAAGTTCTAGATATTGTGAAGAAGATTATGGTTGATTTAAATGAAAGATCAGTTTTGTTGATGGACCTTTGAACCTTCCCGACTTATCTGGACTAGTCCATCGATAGAAACGAGACAAATAACCAAATTAGAATTTATATACATTACATAATTCCCGTTGTCTAATCAAAATTTAAACATCGTCGTTAAAATAAGACGGGTTTAATCAAACGTATTCAGATTTAGGATAAAAACAACTACATTGTAAATTTAAAAATCGTTATCAGTAGAATAAATTTGTCAGCCCGAAAAACTTATAATTCCTTATTTATGTTTCAAATTTATTTGCTTTTAAAATTAGTTTATACCTCTATCGAACAACGCCTTACATGCGTTAGTTTGCGAAAGATATTTTATATTACAGTCGGGGCAAACTAACTTTAAGCACGAAACAATTAATACCTGCACTAGCCCAACAGGAAATGGTTGGGGGTTACTAACACAAAAAAAAAGTGAGATGTGTCAAGGGACACCCGGATGGAACGAAGTTCCTTTCGATTAATTAGTGAAGGAATTGTAATTTGTAGACACAACAGAGAGTTTGTACATACATAAGCATTTATCATCGTCTGTATAAAATCTCTACTTACCTAACTCTATCAGCAATATCCGGAACTTGTGCAGAAACACTGTCAGGATACATTATTGTTTTTATTTTCTATTATTTTAATATTTATTATCTACAAAAAACCTGTATAAACTTAACAAAGTCGCGACACTACTACACTGTTCAAAGCAAAATAGAAAAAAAAAGTAAATCCATTATTTTCAACAGTTCGTTTCTTTTAACAAAAGTGTCCATTTATACAATACCAGAGGTATTGTATATTCTACCTAGAATTACTTTTTATTTCAATTTAATTTAAAACAGGAATTAACAATTTAATACAAAATTTTAAAATTAAAATATTTGACAGTCATCTCTGAGTCATCTCTGAGTCATCTGTGAGTCATCTGTGAGTCATCTGTGAGTCATCTCTGAGTCATCTGTGAGTCATCTCTGAGTCATCTCTAAGTCATCTCTGAGTCATCTGTGAGTCATCTCTGAGTCATCTGTGAGTCATCTCTGAGTCATCTATGAGTCATGTCATCTATGAGTCATCTATGAGTCATCTATGAGTCATCTATGAGTCATCTAGAGTCATCTATGAGTCATCTATGAGTCATCTATTAGTCATCAATGAGTCATCTATGAGTGTGAGAGAGAGAGAGAGAGATCTCTTTTATTGACCGCCCGCTGGACGGTGACTTGAAACACTCTTTAATATTGATAATTTAGATAATCCACAATTATCTCAATTTTATAATTTTTATATTTATACGTAAATCGCTCCAAAAACTTGTTGCCCAGTCATTAGAGTAAATTACAACTTCAAAAAAGATTTTATAATTCCCTCGTATATTAAAAACTATAAAAGATATAAAAAAATTAATACAATTTGAGATTCCTAAAAAATGATAACATAAAACTATATAATTATATTCCTTTTTTCTGTTCCCGTGGGATGAAAAGTAGCTTATGTGCTATTCCCAACTACCATCTATCCTTATTTCAATTTTCATCCTACACCGTTCAGCCGTTTTGGCGCGATTTAAGATCAAGATTCAATAACAACTGTAATGATTTGCTTATAATAAAACTAGGATAAATATAGATATATCCCGTTTATCTAGTTCCAGACCATAATCTACCCCTGTCCCCTGTACCAAATTTCATCCCGATCCTTCCAGCCTTTTACTTAGTGGTAAAAATTGAAGCTTATTTATTCCTATGTGTATAGAAATTTTGTACAAAATTAATGAGTCATACCAATTAAAACCAGAACAAAGGATTTATTTATTCCAAAATACTAAAGGAAAAATTCTAAGACCTATTTAATATAAAACTACATCAGTATTCACGAACTGTATTAATAAACAAATAAATTATCAAATCTTTGATTGCTGTCTTCAGGAGTTTTTAATTTGAACACATTATTTATTACAAATTATTTAAATTTGTAAACAATGGTCAATTGCAACAAAACAAAGGATTGGATTCATAATGAAATAATCACAATTTATTAAAGAACTTTTTATAGTAGAAAGTTTTTTTTGGTGATTTATAAGTCATATTACTATTATTAAATTATTACTCCCTTGGCAAATAGCGCTTTACAAGATAGATTACGGCATAGTCCACAGTATAGTCTAAAATTATTAAAAATTTTCTAAATTAGTTATTTTATTAACAGTTAAAATAATAATTACTGTTGTCACATGTAAAACAAAAAAAAAATTCTCTCTCGCGTAGTCGATCCCATTATGATAACATAATAGAACTGTCACCTTATTGATTCATATCCGACGCTTAATCAAATAGGCTACGAACGACATATTTAAAAACTTTCAAAATGATAACATGTATACACAATTTATATCATATTTCATATCAATTCAGTATAAATTTCGAAATTAATGTATATGCCTAAACACCATTGACATATTAATACAAATGGACCAGCTGTGCAGCGAAATAATTGATTCCAGAGTGAGACGGATAAGAAGGATAGCGCTAGGTCGGGCAGAAAGCTCCTAATTTACATTTGATTTACGTTGATTTTTAATGTTTTTGGTGTTTATCTTATAAATTAAATATATTTGACTGTGTTTATAGTGATATTTATAAACTATGTAATATATCGCACACACTCTATAATATTTTATAGTTATTAACCTATTAAGTTGGTGTCTAGAGTCATTTTAACTATAATTAATACTTGCCACTCTTAAATATTTTTGGATACATAAATATTTCATCAACAGATAATAATAAATAATTTCGAAGTTTATATTTCATATAATAATCAAGAAGAGTTATTTAATTATTTGTTTTATTATTATATATTAGGTGTAGAATTTTCAAATTTAATGTATCAGTCTCCTTATATATAGTGTGAACCATGATATAAAAAATTACGATATGATCTTCAGTTGTATTGACGTATTTTTCGATAGAAATATTAATGCATTTTTGAATTATCCATTTGAATTCAACAATTTTTTGTCACATTCACTGTTTAAAAAAAATGGTATTTATTGTATACAGGGTGTCCCAGAATTAACTACGGAAACTTCGTATACGTATTCCTTGATGACAAATAAGTAGGGTCTTTCCTATAAAAAAAATTTTTTTAGAGACTTTTTTTTAGAGTTATAACCTACTTTGCAAATGTGCGCTACTTGATCGCGATACACGATACTCAATTGACATGGTCCTACTTTTTATTTTTTTACTCCAAACCGAAACGATTTCGCAAAAAACGACAAGGAACAAAAAAGTTTCTAAATAATCAAAACTTCCTAAAATAATTTTTTGTTATTGCAAATATTAATTGCTAAGAAAGTTACAAAAAAAAATTAAGAGGGGTTCCTTGATTTGCACCCTTAGAATGGGGTAGGGCAGGTGAAAAGTGGCAGGAGAAATGCGTCTTTATTAAAATGATGTTCACCCAAATTTTTAATTTTTTATCTTGGACCAATCAGAAGATATTAAATTAAAACCGTATTTTACCCATCTTTAAAGGGTTATAACTCTGACAGGAGTCTCTAAAAAAATTTTTTTTATAGGAAAGACCCTACTTATTTGTCATCAAGGAACACGTATACGAAGTTTCCGTAGTTAATTCTGGGACACCCTGTATAAAATAATACAGTTTTTGAGCCTGCAATAATTGTTTTGTAAGTAATATATATTATTTTTGCTCAAATAAGTACACCTAAACATAAAACCAGAGTCTTTTCTCACTTATTTTGACTTAAGAAATTTTAACAAACTTAAGTTTCATCAAATACTTCGAACAACCACAAATGAAAAAACTTTTTTTCACTACTAACCTGAGAAATTGCTATTATTTACTTCATTCCCCTAACGGGAATTAATATTTACAGTTCTATAATTTTTAAGATATTGACATAATAATAGCTCACTTCTCACTCTAAGTATATAATATACTATTTTTTACATAAAACGTTATAAAAAGATGTATTTCCCTTAAGCTCTCATTTAAACAATGTGCGTTTTGCCCGGCCTACCTCCGTCTCTCTCTCGGATCTCTCTTACTAATGTTGGCCGCAGAAGCAGCTGTTGCGAATATGGGAAGCGGCCGGTCCATTTGTATTAATGTCAATGCTAAACACACTTGAAACATGCATTGTCATCCAGATCTTAGCTATCCTGAAAATTTCAGAGCTCTAGGTAGTCGGGTAATAGGTTTAAATTCGATTACAAAATTCCGCAGAGAGACAAAGAACACGGTGAAAATATAAAAAAAAAGTGTGAGGTGTCAAGGGACACCCGGATGGAACGAAGTTCCTTTCGATTAATTAGTGAAGGAATTAGTAATTTGTAAACATAACAGAGTGTTTATACATACATAAGCATTTATTATTGTCTGTATAAAATCTCTACTTACCTAACAGTTCGTTTCTTTTAACAAAAGTGTCCATTTATACAATACCAGAGCTTTAAATAACACATCTTTTTAAAATTACTTTTTATAATTTAAAACAGGAATTAACAATTCAATACAAAAAATTTAAAATTAAAATATTTGACAGTGACTGACAGTTAAGGTAATTTGACGTAGTCAAGTTACGAACTATTTTTAAAATGTTTATGAATTTATTAATTTATAAAAACAGGATGAAATAAAATATAATACTATTATAGGTAATTATGTTTTTTTCTACACTATTTTCTTTTTAATGTACATTTTCTTTTAATTTAAAATAGTGTCGTTTTAATTGTAATATATCTATCTATGAGAGAGAGAGGGAGAGAGAGTTATTTATTTTTTGGTCTGTGAGAGAGAGAAACATGCGTGTGTCGGTGCATTGTGTCGGTGCATAGTGTCGTGACAACTTTTGGTATGAATTTTTTTGGGCTAGCTCCTAGCGTCAGTCGTAACTGTTCGTAACGCGCGAAAGGGAACTTCGTTCCAAAACGTTCAACAGCAAAGTTGTAGGCAATACAAAGATCTTTAATTTTTGTGAAAGGTACTTTTTAACAAAACCTCAAAATTATCGAGATATTCGCAAATTTTTTCAAAAACAACAAAATTTTCGTTTTTTATTTTACATTTTTGTAAAAATTAATGAATTATATAGAAACTTGGTAAAAAGATACCTTTAGGTATATATTATAAATAACCAAAAAATTATCAAAAGAAAATAAGAAAAAATGTTTGAGTTTGAACTTTTTCAAAAAAAAAGAACCCATTTTTCAGACAAAAATTCTCCGGTGAAAAGTCATGGTAAATAGATTTTTCAAAGCTCATTTTGTTTGTTTTTACGTTTACTTATTGATAAAATAGAGAACCAATATAGCTTCTATTTAAAAATATGCTAAAAAATACAACTAACTAAAAAACTGATTTTTTTCAGTAGTTGTTGATAATTTTGTTTAAATTTTAATAAACCGTTAAAAATATCTTCACCAAAGAATTCTACGGGGTGGTAAAGGGTTGTTTTTGGGAGGGTGAATAAAGTAATGTTTTCATGCACTTTTCGGCCAAAATTGACGTTAAAGGAAAATAAGTTTCACATAAAAGTTGTAGATTTAAAAAATTATAAAAGATTTGTAGAGGTCATTTTTACGATAACCTCAAAATTTCTCAAAAAATGCGAAAAATCGATTTTTCTTAAATTTCTCAGAAAACACGACCAAACTATTGTCTGTGGATTTTTTTCACTTAACCCCCCCAAAGTCACCAATATCCGTGGGTTCATTTTTTTTATGTTAGTAACCCCCTCAACCATTTCCCATTGGGCTAGTCCAGGGCCCCTATTCTGTAACTTGTGAGAGTGCTCGTGTACGACTACTCATCGGTGTGAGTACTCTCTCACTCATCGCTCACATGATCCTAAAAAGCCACATTTACGATAGATCGGCGAGTCTACTACTTTTTGCTCAACGTTGCCAAGTTTAACCATCACATTTGAACTATTTATTTGGTACTTTAGGTTTGTAAAATATAAACAGCCACCGGGATGAGAAGAATAATAATAAATCGGACAATCTCAAGAAAGGGTCCTGACGTTGAAAATACAGACGAGGTACCTCTATTATTTGCCGCTTGTTTTTTCGCATCGTCAAAATCATTTATTAGCATTTGCATCACTATAAATCATCATCATCCATTTTAAAAACAATTTATAACCCCAAAAACAACACACTGGCAGAAAATTGTCACTAATAAAACAACAAAAAGACAAATAATCAGCAATGAACCAAACATAAACTCAAGCAATAACAAATCATGAAAAATAAACTGTATTGAAAAATCCCATGTCATGTCTGTCATAAGACAACACACATTGTGCGCAAGTCCACTCCACTCTCTCAAAATGTATCAATTCTCTTGGTTTTGGTTTTACCCAGTAGAGTACTCGCGTAGGAGCATTCTCTTAGAACGTGAATACGGATTTTATAATTTTAGGGGAGTGATTTGCGCAGTGAAGCTAAATTGTGAGAGAGCTCTCCTACACGAGCATTCACACGGTTAGTGAATAGGGACCCAGTATTAATTTTTCCGAATTTCGATTAAAATTATGTTAGTTTGCTCCGACTATTAGCTTAAAAATATGCTGAATGTCATTATACTATTATACAGGTCAGAAAGTCGGAGAAGGTTTTTTTGGACATTTTACTAATAATTGCGTTCTATCCATTTGATAAAATGTAATGAGTTTTGTGAAATTCCTTCTCGTTGCAAAGTAAGTAGTTTTTGTATTAATAATGTAATTAACTTAGGTAGTGAGTCCAAAAACGGTTATAATTAGAATTGTAACATTTTAGTTCCAATTCCAATAGGTATTTTACCAAAAATCAAATTGTATTTATGTTAATTTTTGAAGTGATAACTTCTTGTGGGAGGGTAACTGATTTTTAGCGTAACGCGTTAAAAAAAGCGTTTATCATAACGCGTTGTTTATCATTGTTACACGCAGGCGCAGTGAAACATAATATCATTTCTCTCTCTATGCTTTTCCCAATGTTAGTTTTAAGTATATTTATACGGTATTAATCTGTCACTAAATACAATTACTTTTTATTAATTATTAAATATTTATATCCATTTAATATCATAAAAATTAGGTTATTTTCTATATCTTCGTATATAAAACTAATTTTATCCCTTTTAATTATAATTTAAACGGTTCGGTTATCATATTAATGTAGGTACATAAAATTTAAGTAGTAGGCAAAGTTTTTCTAAAGTTAAAAAATTTCAATAATAAATAGTTCAACTTGGATTAGTTGAAGTTATCACTTCTGTCGCGCACTTTTTTTTTATTAACTGTTTGAATATGTGTTCTTAAAGTAATATTTGCTCTTAATTCAAGTATGGTTTTGGCTGAGTATCTTATAGGAAATTATGTTTTAAATTGATTTCTTAGGCTAATTTGGTCGTTTTTATCGAAAGTTAATCCAGATTTGTAGAAAAGGTCCAAAGTTAACACAGTAGGTACTTAAAATTATTACTAGTATAGGCCCACAAAAAAGGGGTGTCTGTTGGGTGGCGTACCGCATAGTCTGGCTTACTATTTACTATAATTGGAACAGTAGTAAGGCACTATAAACATAGGTATAGTCCATTTCACGGATTTTGGCCGATGACAGAAATCATACTCGAAGTAAATTTAATGTTACATCTCTCTCAGATATACGCAAGTTAGAAATTTAAATGAGGACGTTTGTTTTTTAATACAACACTTACGTAACTGCATCTTGTTTCACCGGTAGATAAAAAGTATTCAATACGGAAGTCTTGACTTAATTCACATTCCTAGTAACCGTCATGTACGGCTCGTTTTTGAAGGGTTGAATTTAATAATTATTAATGTCATATTTTTGTAGATGTCATACCACATTGATAGTTTCAGAAACTTATGACCTAACTTAGAAAAAAAAACTGTCCGCCATTGGTAACTTGGATGACAGTTTAATCTTATTTCAGTGGTTTCTAATATCAAATCGGCCAAAAACGATGAAATGGACTATATTATCATCAGCCATGTTTTGTCCAATGTCAACCACAAAACCAGAGATAATAAAACAGATGTGTTGAAGCCATAGAGAGTTAAGCCTAATATAAAGTTGGCAACAAGTTCCGACATCAGCACGCCATGTTTAAAACTATTCACTATACTTCTACACCCTTTTTATGCTTAAAGTACCTTAAATTTATATTAAACTAAAACTACTACTACCTACTTACTCTGTCACTATACCGTTATAACCACTTTTCCGCTTTTCGCGGTTTAGTTCCTATTTTCACCACTACAAAATATGATTACACGTCTCTTTAATTTGTTTATGGTCTAACACGTAAATTTAGTAACATTGGACAAAACATGGCTGATGATAATACCTATGTTTATAGTGCCTTAACAGTAGTGTTTCGACATGTTTACAGTCATAGATCTAGATAAAGTCAAAATTATAACACAGCATTCTGGTTGACAGATGTTTCTATCAGTTAAGTTTCATAAAATTTTTGTGTCGTTCCATATTTTAATATTTGTCAATTCAAAATTAACCTTGTGTTTGTGTTTCTATTAAAATGACTGAAATAAGTACGGGTTGCAAAGCTATTGATTATAAAGTCAAAGAATGGCTAAGATGGGACAAAAACGAAAAAAGTTCTGCGACTTTAAAAAAAATGTTATCAGAAAAAAAATTTCAAGAAGTAGCCAAACTCCTCTGCAAAAGATTAAATTTTGGAACCGCTGGACTTAGAGGTAGAATGGGTGTGGGATATGCTCAATTGAATGATTTAGTGATTATTCAAACAGCTCAAGGATATTTAAATTATTTAATCAAAGCTGATGCGAGCTTATTAAAAGAAAAAGGCATCATTATTGGATATGATGGACGTCATAATAGTAAACGGTAATAACTATAATATTCATAAATATTCTTGTTGTTTTAATTGTCATAATTCGTAATTATTATTAATTATGTTTACATAATTTAATTTTCAAAAACAAAGAAAAATTATATTCAAAAATCCATCATTTAATATAAGTAAAAAATTTGGGTTATATTGCTGTTTCGAGATTACGAAAATTACATATATTGCGCGCATCCAACATTTGGTCAATTGTAACCATGATGTCGCGAAGTTTAAATTGAACATTAACGTGTACATTGAATTATTTGCTTGATTCGGAAACGTTCTTTTTCAGGATTTGATACGTACACATAAATATGCAGTTACCATAATATATTACGTGAAGTTTTAAAGTAAAAAAAAAACTTATGGGGATGTTATGTTTTATTTTGAATATTCTTAACAGCAAAGATTTAGTGAATGGATGTGAATATGTATGATTTTTTAGTAGTGCGGTTTCATGCATTACAATTGCGTTAGTCCTCTGGCTAGCTTACCAGGTCGTGGCGTCTTTACCAGTCTCCCCCTAACATAAAATATAAGCGCCAAATTACAAACTAAACAAATCATACACAAACACCCGTCTTAAATGATTTTTTTAAAGGTCAATTAAAAAACAATTAATTAAATTAAAAAAGAATTGAATATTAATTGGTTAAAAAAAGTAGTGAATTAATTTTTTCTCTTATCTTTTCTTCTGGAGATCTGCCTTTGTTGTTTTCGGTGTCGATTTCTACTGGGAAGATTTTTCTTCAATTTTCCTTTGTAGTCAGAAACTAGGGTTCCACACTCCTTATTGTTTCACCACAAAGTGTCGGAATTTTGGTGCCACCTCAAAAAATATATAAACTCCTGCGTGGCCCTCTTACGTGATTTGATTTAACCTTGTATTTTAAAGAGACTGTACTACCATGCAAACGGATAGTAAAATGAACTCAAAATTCTAATCACAACGAGAAAAAAAAGACAATTATACAGTGAGAATACCGACCACACAATTTAGAATTAAGGCGATTAAATTAAATAAATCGCACCGAATATAGGCCCAGAAACAATAGTCTGCTGAATTCTTTAACTAAAACGATCTGATAGATCGTTACAAGATCCGCGGTTACATATAATTGTGGTTTAGCTTTTAGTCAGATGTTATGAAGGTGACCGACTAGGCGAAAAGACAAACGCGGTTGTTTTTCTCGGTGACATTGCACGATATTAACGCATTAACAATATAGAAAGCTGATGGCACCTTTGGTAAATTCAATTATAATTGGGAAGATTATATTGTGGGATTAAATATGTTAAGACTCTTATAGATTTACAGTGAAAAAGGGATGGAAAGAGGTAGCAAAGGGAATGGAAGAAAGAAGTAAGTAAATATTATATGCATGATTATATTTACCAATTAGGAAGAATCCATAATTTTATAAACGAAAAAATAAATAATAATACGTAACATATTGTTACGTGAAAAGGAACTGTCTTCTTCACGCTGTGCGTCGAAACATGTCGTTATATACCTAGTTAAAATAATAGTGTAGATTTTTAAGTAAGTGTTTCATTTATTTAATACTAGTTGTACTCGCAACGTCGTTCATAGTTTCTCGTTAGTTACCAGTTTTTACTAATATTTATAGTACTTTGTAATTTATCGGTTAGGTATATTATATATTAACTGCGCCACCTAACGGTGGCGTCATAGTTCTTAGGTAAGTAAGTTTTGCTCTTTTAAATATATGAGATATCAACTGCGCTACCTTACGGTGGCGTCATAGTACTTAGTTATGTAAGGATTACAGGAGTAAATTTATAACATGTCAACTGCGCCACCTTAAGGTAGCGTCATAATGATTAATTTCGTAATAAACGCGTCTGATCGATGCAAAATTCAAAGTGCTATAGGGAAAATCGCGGCCTCCGACGCGCTATTTATAGGCACGCTGCCGCCGCCCCGCAATTTTAAATCTGTAATATCTTCGAAAATATTTATTTAAATCTTGTGCTGTAAAGGACCATATAGATCTATATTAAATCAACAATGCATTTAAGCTATTATTTGGATAAGGATAAGGATTACTGCTGTATTGGTTAAAATCGCTTCGAAAATTACCCACTATTTGTCGTAAAAAGTAAATGACAAAAAAATGTTATTGTGGGATATCCATAAAAAATAGACATATACCATCGCGAAATTTTCTGTAGACCTTTTCAATGTGTACAAATAATTAGTACATTATTTTGATAAATCTCGTAATGCTAAGTGTCCACTTGAGACAAAATCTCGAGAGAAAATCTCGAGATATATCTCAGGATGATGTCCATTTGAGATCAATTGGGTCTCGAGACCAAAACAATTTCGTGTCGACTTGAGACTCGCTGGTGACATTTAGTCTCGAGACCAAGACAATTCCGTGTCGACTTGAGAGTCAACACACACAGTACACAGTCTACACTGTGCAGTGTCCAAGTGTCGAATTCTTCAAAATGGATTCACGTCAGGTACTAGCTTTTATAATCGCGTATAAGATTGTACAAAAACGAAAAACAAAAATGAAAAAAAAAGTGTTGGGTGAGAAATTGGGTGGATCGTCGAATGTACTTGGGAGCTGGTTCAGCTCTAGTAAATGAGTTGCGTTTGGAGGATGCACAGCAGTTCAAAAATTTTATTCGAATGTCTGCTGTGCAGTTTGAATTGCTTTTAGATTTTCACGATTCCTGTACAACTTATGGTTAACATTCTACAAGAATTATTTTTCTTCGTACAGAGAAATTAATTGAAAAATTTCGTCATCGACCCAATTTCGCGTACTCATTATAATAATTATTTATGAAAAAATAGAACAAAAAGTTAAAATAACTTGTAATTTTTAATAACTTTAGTAATTTTAAGTAGTAATAACGTATAGTAGTAAAGCCGTAGATAATTTTTAGTAACGTTTTTAATTTTTTTAAAAACAATCACCACAAGATCACAAGACTAGTCTCAGCTCTTCCGGCACATACAGAAGACTGGAGACTAGATCTCAAGTACAGGAATTTGCATGTCCACTTGTGACAAGCTTAGTCTCGGAGACTTGTCACAACTTGTCTCTGAGACTTCTTTCAGACCCGTATACATTTGTGAGTGCAGTCTCGAGACTGATCTCGAGACTATTTTGTCTCAAGTGGACACGTACCTTAACGTTCAGCCTGCGTTTGCAATGTAAGCGGAAAAAAATTGATAATTAACGACATCACATTAGAAACCTTAAAAATAACAGTATTTCTCCACTATTTAATGGATGTTATTATACATATAAACCTTCCTCTTGAATCACTCTATCTATTAAAAAAAACCGCATCAAAATCCGTTGCGTAGTTTTAAAGATTTAAGCATACAAAGGGACATAGGGACAGAGAAAGCGACTTTGTTTTATACTGTGTAGTGAAAAATCAATTTGGATTTATACCCGGAATTAGTACAAATGATGCCATGTATGAACTTGTAAGTAATATTAAAAATGGACTCGATAATAATGAGAAGGCAATTGCAATTTTTCTTGATCTTGCAAGGGCTTTCAATACAGTACCTCATGGACAGCTCATTGAAGTTCTTGAACAATATGGTGTTAGGGGTGCTGTGTTAAAAGTTTTCGTAAGTTTTTTAGAAGAGCGTAAACAGAAAGTAAAAATTAAAAATCTGTATAGTGACACTATAGATGTTAAAATTGGAATACCACAAGGCACTGTACTAGGTCCTCTTCTTTTCATTACTTACATTAATTCATTACTAAATTCAAACATAAGTGGAGATTCCATTTCTTATGCTGGCGATAAAGTGCTTCTCTTTAAAAGAAAAACTTGGGAAATTGTTAAGAATAAAGTAGTTGCAGGATTTAAAGCAAATAAAAGCTGGCTTGATCTAAGCAAATTAACCTTTAACGCCGACAAAACATTTTACGTAGCCTTTTCTATAAACGATGCAAATAGACCTAGTTTTAACCATATCAAAATGAATGAATCAGATATTATCATTAAAGAAACTGACTCAATAAAATACTTAGGTATTAGAGTCGATAAAAATCTGAAATGGAATGATCACATTCAAGACCTGACGAACAAAATTAGGCGCTTAATACGAAAATTCTATACTATTCGCAGAATCTTATATAGAAACCTATTTATACAAATATATAAATCTTTAGTAGAATCTATGATAATGCACTAAATCAGTTAAATGTTGTCCAAAACTATATATTACGTGTAATGTTTTTTAAAGAAAAACTTTTTACAACTAATCTATTTTCCAATCAAAATATCCTAAATATTCGATGCCTTTACTACCTTAGCAACTGTATACATGTCTTTAAATCTAAAAACAAAAATTATGTCAATCATCAGTATCAAACAAGACATAATCTTAATAACATGATGGTGGTACCATTTAGAAGACATGATGCCAACCAAAGATTTACTGCAATCGTGGCACCAAAAATTTTCAACTTACTACCATTGAAGATACGCACCATAAGCTAGTATAAAAAATTTGTTGAACAATGCAAAACTTTTATATCTGAGATAAATGAATACATTGCTCAACTTATATAATTTTGTTAGTATATATGTATTCTTCAGTATTTTATTTACCTCTAAGTATTAAGAAGAAATTTCTATTTTAATTTTAAGTTTTTCTTTCTATATTATATTGATTGCTACTCAAATTTACATAAGGTACAAAGAGTAACTAAACTTTATTATAAAACATTATACCTATATAATAAATTTCATATTGTTTTGGTCTTGCCCATACAAGTGTTAAGTCACTTAGGTGCATTTATATCTTCAAGCTTAAGTATTTTGTAAATATTATGTTATAAAATCATAGACATTGTATATAATTGAAATAATTAATTGAATTAAATTGAAATTGAATATATAGGGTGAAATAAAAATGTTATATTATCATTAACCCAATATTTTTTAGGTCTTAGTATATCGCACGACTAAAACTACAAAATCGCACACATCCGCATCCAATAAAACAATTATTCACTTATATAGAGGGTAATTTGAAACAATACAAATATAATAAAGAAAAAAGTTTGATAAAGTTTTATCTTATCTAGATAAAGTATTTTATAACTTAAGTTTTGGAAACAGTGAAATGACTTTCGAATTGGATTTCTCTGGTTTTTCTTGAAGTTTTATGTAAATGATGGAATATTCATTCCTGTTTCTCTTGCAGGTTTAACGTCTAATTTCCAAACCGATTAAGTTAAGGTTTCTATAACTAATACTGTGATAATAAGATCTAATGTTGAACCATACATGGTTATTGGGGTGTTAATTATTTACAAAATTTACATTTTTACTTGGGTACCGCTAGTTTCAATCGTGTGGAACCCTGCCTTAATGACAATAATTTCCCCATTCATTTAACATGGAATGTTTTCACGTTTTACAAATTAAATTTTTCTTTGAATATTATAATCAAATGATGCTGCTTCTATTATGATCCCTCTGGATAGAGAAGTAATTTAAGGCTCCTCAATGGCGGACATATTATCGATGACGATTTTTTGCCCAAATTTTGACCCTTTTGTCCCGCCACCTCATTTGTATCCACCCAGGTACCGTACACATAAGACTAGTAGGTTCACTCTCAAGTTTTTCCTTTGATCTCTTTGAACATTATATTGCCAACGGTGCCGCTGTGTCTCTTTGATCTCTCTGTTAACGCGATTCACTCTGTCACTGTCTGTCTTATGTGTACGGTGACTCTGTTCACTCTGAATTGAAATTTGTTGGCTGAAACGAGGCTGGAAAGATAGACGGGGTGAAGGGAATGAACGTGTCGGCATCTGAATGAGTGACCCTACTAGTCTTATGTGTACGGTGACCCAGGTGTCCACCCGTCGGAATTTCGAATTGTTGTATCAACACCTTCGACTGGAACAATTTTCATCCATATTATCGATGATGACAATTTCACGTAAAAATTGGCAACTTCTAGTTACACTCTGTATCCATTAGATTAGGGTATCCGCCTGAGTGGGAACGTTAATACTCCTATACTTATTTTTAATACTTTAGGAATTCGACCAGTCCCGAGAGATAATTAATTAAATTTAACATATCGTGTCCAATTGTTTTAACAACTTTAGTAGTACGAATTTATTATCTAATCTGCCAACAATTCTTAGCAATCCTGCATTATTATTTACGTTACACCATGTTTCAGAATTTTCAATACTTTTAATGCTTTTATCAAAAGAGCTCGCTATTTCTACGCTGTTTTGTACCTGCAGCAGTTTGAAACATAACCGAGTTTAACTATTATCTAATTTTGTTAAAGATTTCCACATTTGTTTTGGGTTGTTTCTATACCTATCTTTTTATTAAAATAATAGGGCTGTTTTTTGAGTCTTGACATATTTACTACCTCATTTATGTGTCTCTTAAAAACATGTAATTTTTACTGTTTTTCAATAACATCAACACGTTTTTTAAAGTCTTTATAAGCCATATTACGGTATTTACACTCCGCTTCATTTGAATCAGTAATACATTTTTAGAAAACAAAATCACGTATAACTTTTTTCATGGTTCTCAGAAAAAGTTGGTTATGATTGCGTTTTTAAGGATATGTAATAGTTAATTAAATTAGTAAAAATGAAGAATGTACTCTGAGCAGTTTACTTTTAATTTGCATTTTTTCGAAATTACATAAAAAAATCCTTTAAATTTCGATTCATTTGAATAGGTGATATAACCTGAAAACGCGAAATATGTCAAATAGGTGATTGGTGGTTTTCGAAAGCAATAAGTAAATTTGTAGTTTAAGCAATGAGTACTACCTCCCTTACTCTTTATTGTTTCAAATAATCGATTTGGCATGCTGACGTATAAACTTTTTAAGTAGTTAAGGGATACTTGACTCCATGCTTCATTTATGGCGGCTATCGGGGTATTTTTATCTTCGAATTACCGACCAGATTCATAAATTTTGCGAGATACCCAACCCCAAACGTTTTCCATTGGATTAAGGTCCGGTGAGTAGGCAGGCCACTGAAGCAAATTCACATTTTGTTCACTAATCCAATTTTTAACTATTCTTGCAGTGTGTATTGGTGCATTGTCATGTTGGTAAGTCCAAGAAATTGCTCCAAAAATGTTTGAAAAATCTGCTTATAGGAAGCTGAGGTCATTTTTGCTGTCTGAAACTCGAGTTCAATAGTTCCATAATAACTTATTGAACCCCAGACCATCACGCCCCCTTCACGGCTATGATGGCGAGCCAAAACACGTTCCTCTTTTCTTAAATCGGGAAAATAAATAATAGTTGAACCTATCAGAGCCATCAAAATTAAATTTATTTTCATCAGAGAACACCACTTTCTTCCATTCGTTCTTCCAAGACATGTGCTCTCGACAAAAATCCAAACGTTCCTCCTTTCTTTGTTCGTTGAGTGGTGGCGTGGCTTCTTTTGAAGTTTCTTAAGGACTAAATGTTTTGAACTATTCAGGACTCTTCTCGCAGTGAAACACTAGCGTTTACACCAATTTTTGGATTTTCTTCGCACTGTCACTTGAATTGTACGCCACTCTTAGAATCAACCTTCTATCAGCTTCTGTTGTAGCCCTTTTGCGCCTTCCTTTCATATTTTTCCCGTAAAATTTTGGGTCGCGCAAAAAATTGTAGACAACGCTCCAGCTTCTACCAAGTTTTTGTGCAATTGCACATCCGGAAAGACCCTGGCTTGCGAAAGCTTCAATTTTTGCTTTTTCGGCTAAAGTCAATGCGGTTGCACGTCCCATATTGATATTCAAATTGATCCTAACAATAAAAACATTGTCCTTAACTCACATTTCTGATAACAAGGATGGTAAAACTAATTTACCTATTCAAATGACGCAAAATAAGTTCAGTTTTTTCTATAAGAATGTAGAAAATTATGATTTGAAACAAACGTCAAAATTAAATTCTTCTTTTTCTTCACGTTATTAATTCACATTTAAAAGGCCTTTCAAACAAAACTAACAGGTACTTTTTTTCACCGCTAACACTATAGGTATAGGCCTTTCTTTCTATAAAAAATGTATTACCTATTCAAGTGAAGCGGAGTGTAATTATTTCAAACAATTCATAATCAAATCAAGATAATTTTCATTAAAAATTACATGTCACATAATCACAATATTTCCGAAAAGCCACTTATTGACTTTACCAATTCGATTGATTGGACCTCGTTTGTGTCGAATATGCTGCTGTAGATATTTTCAATATTCAATAAAGTCTAGAATAAATATTTTTACCTTATTACCACTGTTTACAATAATCGGTGAGATGAAATTGGATTTGTTACATTTACTTACGTTATACTATTCTATTATGTTTAAATTATCTACTTCCTTAATCGGCCTTCCTGTCTAAATATTATAAAATTGTATGTTTAGTCTATACTAATATTATAAAGAGAAAAGGTTTGATTGTTTGTTTGTTTGAAATGAATAGGCTCCGAAACTACTGGACGGATTTGAAAAATTCTTTCACCGTTGGAAAGCTACACTAATGTCGATGAACATAGGCTATATTATATTTTCAAAAAAATTAAGGATCCTTACTAAAACGCCATTAATGTAACCAAAAATGACCTTAAAATCCTTACATCGCGTGCGCTGAGAATACTATTGATTATAGAATAAAATAATGTACTACGATTTTGAAGAGTATATAATTATATACAAAAAATGCCGCGATAGCATATGTCTAACTGTTATAGTTACGTCACAATCACTATTTTTTAATTTTTTAAAAGTTTTTATCTTGGTATTAATCCTTATCAAAATAAACGAAGGATATCATCCATTTCCCAAATGTGGTCAAATGGTAAAAAACCAAAGAAAACACGAAGTCTAGTACCACATAAAATCAGTTTTTATTAATTTAAATATTAGTAATGACAACTAGTTTCGACCTCTATGGGTCATCATCAGGTCTAAAACAACATGAAAAATAATGTAATACAAAGAGTAGAAAAGTAAATACAACTTACCAATGATTGAATCAGAAACATTATATTATATAAAATCCAAGGAAAAAACAGCTCAGGTAGTAAGTAGGATACATGCTCTTCCAAATAAATGTATTATTCAAAAATATTAACGTATACTTGGCATCAGACAGGTCTGTCTGATGCCAAGTATACGTTAATATTTTTGAATAATACATTTATTTGGAAGAGCATGTATCCTACTTACTACCTGAGCTGTTTTTTCCTTGGATTTTATATAATATAATGTTTCTGATTCAATCATTGGTAAGTTGTATTTACTTTTCTACTCTTTGTATTACATTATTTTTCATGTTGTTTTAGACCTGATGATGACCCATAGAGGTCGAAACTAGTTGTCATTACTAATATTTAAATTAATAAAAACTGATTTTATGTGGTACTAGACTTCGTGTTTTCTTTGGTTTTTTTCTTATCAAAATAACTTATTTAAAATCAAGACAGATATCACCCTCCGAGCATGTGCAATGGGACCAGGCTACTTATAAAGAAATTAAAGGAGAATTGAATTGTAGCAACCATTATAACTGGCCCAGCAGCTGGTCAACTAGCTCATATACCGAGGAGACCGATGATCCCAACTAATCTACCAATTCCATTTAAACGGCTTCAGTTTCCTATCAAAACATCTTTCGCTTTTACTAATAATAAGACTCAAGGCCAAACTTTCCAATTAGTAGGGATCAGCCTACGAAAAGAATGTTTTCCTCATGGCCAACTGCCTAACGCGGGTCGGAGCTCCTGAAAATCAATTTATTTTGCTGCCAGAAAATAAAACAACATGTAATATCGTTTACAGGGAAGCGTTGACCCAATAAATTTAATGGCTTTTGTTTGTAGATGTAAAACTTTTTACAAACATTAGTGCAAATAAATATAAACTAATCAAATATTATAAAAAACTTATTAATAACAAACAAAAGTACTAAGAAAAAAACAAAAAAAAATGAAAAAATAATACTAAAAAAAATAAATTATTGAAAACAAAAATATATATATATATATATATATATATATATATAAGTTCAAAATTGATCACAGCTGATCAGTTAGATACAAAGGAAATCAATGGGAAAGCAGCTGAATTAATAAAAGCCAAGTGTACTCTTTTTTTCAAAGTCAAATATATTTCGGTATACTTTATACCATCTTCAGTGACAGCTAAAAGAAATTGATGAGATTACAATATGTGAAAATTCTTAAATGCACAAAAAAACTTACAAAAGTGAGATTACGGCTACATATATGTGACAATTAGGTGTGGAGAAAAAACCTTTACAAAGGGTTCCATAACACTTCAAAATGACGTTAATTATATTCAAACAATATACACTTAATTTCAGAAAGTAAAATGATTTACAAACTTTAGAAACACTTTAATAAAACAATTATTTAGTTAAAATCTAATTACAGAGAACAGGTGCCTCGTGTTACTCAAAAAAGTTTAAGGTTAACAATGACAATTAGCAATCAGACAAATGGCATTACTTCAATAACACAGAACAACAACAAAACAGAAATTTGCTAAAAGAAAACACCGCAATGTTTTATGATTTTACACAAAACCAAAGACAAATGAATTTTGACATAATTATGTTGACATTAATTTGAATACAACCTTGAGATAAAAGACATTGCATTACAATACAAACTCAAACTATTAACAACGAAAAATAACCAGTTGAAAAGACAATACCTATCACAGCGAAATTTTTTAATATTTTAAATTATACCTTCGGTGTTTAATTAACCTGATTAACGGTTTTCTTATTGTTGAATTCTTTGTCTACATTTAATAGATGTGAGTACGTTTCACTTAAGTGACTAATATCAGTTTTCTTATTGATAGTATTCTCCGTAACAGAAATGAAAGCCATTTCCAGGAACAGTCTCTTAAAATAGTTATTTTCAATTGCCAATACCCTGGCTTCTGTATAATTCATATCGTGTTTAAGTTGGTTAACATGGATAGCTAAACTACACCTATCAGGATATCTTTTTGTGTCACTCCTATGAGAAACAATACGATCTTTCAACCGTCTAGAAGAGTGTCCAATATATTGTAAATTACAGTTGTTACAAGGAATACTATAAACAATGTTCGACATATTCTCTTTTGGAGTTTTATCCTTAAGTTTTGAAAAAGCTGAATTTATTGTTAAAACTGTTCTATTTGCAAATTTAAAGTTACCCACAGACTTAAATATTCGTGTCAACCCCGGTGTGATATCTTGTATGTAAGGTAAAGTGAAAATTTTATTAGAGTTAAGGGTGATATCTGCAATGTCAGTTACCAGACTATGTTCATCAACATTGATGGAAAGGTGATTTATTGGAGTGCTATCACAATTTTCGGAAGATGTGCTAAATAAAACTTTTTTTATAAGAGCAGGAGGATAGTTATTATCTAAGAAAAGATTGTATAAGATTTTAAGGTTTTTTTGGTGTAGTGATTTATCTGCAATTTGTATAACTCTCCATTTCATTTGTTTAATAAGATTAAGTTTGATAGAATGTCTGTGGTAAGACAAGTAATTTAGATATCTACCAGACGCCATAGGCTTCCTGTACCAATCTACCAACAACTTATTTTGGGGAGACCGAATCAGTCTAGTATCTAAAAAAGGAACCGAACATGCTTCGTCTTCCAACTCTATTGTAAACTGAATGTGAGAGTCATAATTATTAAAAACAGTTAGTACTACCTCTGTGTTTTCTTTTGGTATAGCTAGTATTAAATCATCCACATATTTTTTTATAAAAATTAATTTAAAGGGTAAATTTGGGATCACTGCATCTAGCAAATCATCCATTACAAAATAAGCTAAAATAGGGCTCACCTTAGCACCCATAGGAGTTCCCCATTGTTGTTTGAAAATTTTTTTATCAAAAGAAAAGTAATTACAGAAAACATAGCCTCTTTTGTTACGAATATTTTGTCCTTATCGTACAATCGAAATAATGATTACTTCATAAAAGATTCGTTAGAAGTTAACAAAATTTTTAATGGTTATTTGTTACCTGAGGACCATGTTCTTGTTAGTCTTGATGTGGTGTCGTTGTTTAGTAATATTTATCTGGAGTCTTGTATCAACTCCATAAAAAAACATTGGTGTGATATTAGCAGTCATTGTAAGTTGGACATCAACATGTTTTTAGACTTAATTTCTTTTTTATTTAACAACAATTACTTTTCTTTTGATAAAAAAATTTTCAAAGAACAATGGGGAACTCCTATGGGTGCTAAGGTGAGCCCTATTTTAGCTAATTTTGTAATGGATGATTTGCTAGATGCAGTGATCCCAAATTTACCCTTTAAATTAATTTTTATAAAAAAATATGTGGATGATTTAATACTAGCTATACCAAAAGAAAACACAGAGGTAGTACTAACTGTTTTTAATAATTATGACTCTCACATTCAGTTTACAATAGAGTTGGAAGACGAAGCATGTTCGGTTCCTTTTTTGGATACTAGACTGATTCGGTCTCCCCAAAATAAGTTGTTGGTAGATTGGTACAGGAAGCCTATGGCGTCTGGTAGATATCTAAATTACTTGTCTTACCACAGACATTCTATCAAACTTAATCTTATTAAACAAATGAAATGGAGAGTTATACAAATTGCAGATAAATCACTACACCAAAAAAACCTTAAAATCTTATACAATCTTTTCTTAGATAATAACTATCCTCCTGCTCTTATAAAAAAAGTTTTATTTAGCACATCTTCCGAAAATTGTGATAGCACTCCAATAAATCACCTTTCCATCAATGTTGATGAACATAGTCTGGTAACTGACATTGCAGATATCACCCTTAACTCTAATAAAATTTTCACTTTACCTTACATACAAGATATCACACCGGGGTTGACACGAATATTTAAGTCTGTGGGTAACTTTAAATTTGCAAATAGAACAGTTTTAACAATTAATTCAGCTTTTTCAAAACTTAAGGATAAAACTCCAAAAGAGAATATGTCGAACATTGTTTATAGTATTCCTTGTAACAACTGTAATTTACAATATATTGGACACTCTTCTAGACGGTTGAAAGATCGTATTGTTTCTCATAGGAGTGACACAAAAAGATATCCTGATAGGTGTAGTTTAGCTATCCATGTTAACCAACTTAAACACGATATGAATTATACAGAAGCCAGGGTATTGGCAATTGAAAATAACTATTTTAAGAGACTGTTCCTGGAAATGGCTTTCATTTCTGTTACGGAGAATACTATCAATAAGAAAACTGATATTAGTCACTTAAGTGAAACGTACTCACATCTATTAAATGTAGACAAAGAATTCAACAATAAGAAAACCGTTAATCAGGTTAATTAAACACCGAAGGTATAATTTAAAATATTAAAAAATTTCGCTGTGATAGGTATTGTCTTTTCAACTGGTTATTTTTCGTTGTTAATAGTTTGAGTTTGTATTGTAATGCAATGTCTTTTATCTCAAGGTTGTATTCAAATTAATGTCAACATAATTATGTCAAAATTCATTTGTCTTTGGTTTTGTGTAAAATCATAAAACATTGCGGTGTTTTCTTTTAGCAAATTTCTGTTTTGTTGTTGTTCTGTGTTATTGAAGTAATGCCATTTGTCTGATTGCTAATTGTCATTGTTAACCTTAAACTTTTTTGAGTAACACGACGCACCTGTTCTCTGTAATTAGATTTTAACTAAATAATTGTTTTATTAAAGTGTTTCTAAAGTTTGTAAATCATTTTACTTTCTGAAATTAAGTGTATATTGTTTGAATATAATTAACGTCATTTTGAAGTGTTATGGAACCCTTTGTAAAGGTTTTTTCTCCACACCTAATTGTCACATATATGTAGCCGTAATCTCACTTTTGTAAGTTTTTTTGTGCATTTAAGAATTTTCACATATTGTAATCTCATCAATTTCTTTTAGCTGTCACTGAAGATGGTATAAAGTATACCGAAATATATTTGACTTTGAAAAAAAGAGTACACTTGGCTTTTATTAATTCAGCTGCTTTCCCATTGATTTCCTTTGTATATATATATATATATATATATATATATATATATATATATATATATATATATATATATATATATATATATATATATATATGTTATGATGTAGTGTTTCACGGATGGTAGAATGAACAGTAGTGGTGTTCCGGGTTTCAATCCGTTGATTGTTTGTGTCTTCACGACGTTTCGCCAACATCTCAGCTGGCATTTTCAAGTGATGCTTCCTTTGCGGCTGCTAAACTTGGAATGAGCTGCGTGGTCCTGTGCTGCTGCTTTTATACGTGTCGGCGGCGGCGCAGATTATATCGCTGTTCTGTAATTGGTGGGGGGTGCGGTTCAGGTGTTGACGTTTCCTCTACCAAAGGTCGTTGACCGCGCCGATTGTTTCCTGACTGCATTTGGGCCTGGATGGGTACGGCTGTCCTTGTTGCGTGTGTGTTTCTTATTGGTTCTGCCCGTGTCTGTGTATTCTCCAAGGATTTTTGTTCTGCTCGGGTAATTGGATTAGATTGTCTTTTGAGGAGACTTTTCCAAGTGTTGGAGATGTTTTGTGCATCGTCTCTTTTGTTGAGGCTGTTGGTTCTCTCTATTTCGAGGGCTTCTCTGACTATGCGGGTTCTGTAGTGTTTGATAGGTGCAATCTGTTTTGTTTCTGGGAAGTTTATTGTGTGGCCCGTTTCCTGGTGGTGTTGAAAAAGGGCTGATGTCGTTTGCTTATTTCTGATGTTGTTCTGGTGTTCCTGTACTCTGGCTGAGATTCTTCTATTTGTTTGTCCGATGTATTCTTTGTCGCAGTTACTGCACGGGATGCTGTATACGCCTTGGTTTTCTAAAGGTATTTTGTCTTTTGGATTGCCTATTATTTTGTGTAAGGTAGTCTGCGGTTTGTAGATTGTGGAAATGTCATGCCTTCTTAGGATCCTTCCAATCACGTCTGTTACACCTTTTATATATGGCAGTTTAGTTTTTGGTTTGGACATGTCATATTCTTCCTTATTTGTTGTTGGTCTCGTGGCTTGTTTTTGTGCTTTTTTGATTGTGTGTTCATGGTATCCGTTTTGTCTTAGGGCGGTTGTGATGGTTTGGAGTTCTTCTTGTCGGTTCGTTGTTTTTGTTAGGCGTATAGATCTGGATATCAGTGTACTGGCTACCGATTGCAATTGGGAAGGGTGATGATGAGATCTAGCATTCAGATATCTATTAGTGTGTGTAGGTTTTCTGTATACTGTGTAATCAATTGTAAGGTCATTGTTTCTTGTAATAAGTAGGTCCAGAAAAGGCAATTGGCCATTCTCTTCAACTTCTAACGTGAACTGTATTCGGTGGTGGATGTTGTTTAGTTCATCAAGGAAAATGTCCAGATTGGGTCTTCCATGAGGCCATATGATAAAGATGTCGTCCACGTAGCGTTTCCAAAAGGTTGGCTTCATTTTAGCTTTACTTAGTGCATTGGTTTCGAAGTACTTCATGTAGAGGTTGGCGATTACTGGTGATAGTGAGGATCCCATGGGGGCGCCTTCTGTTTGTCTATACAAGTTGTTCTCATAAGAGAAGTACGTATTCTTCAGACAGTGTCTTGCAAGTTCGATGATGTGTCTTGGGAAATCTTCATTTATAGCTATTTGGTCTAGGGCCGCGTCAATTGGTACGCTTGGGTAAAGCGACTTGATATCTAGGCTGGCTAGGAGGTCATCTTTGTGTAGTTTTAGGTTTTTAATTATATTTGTCAGGTGTTCTGAGTTCTTGACGTAGGAATCTGCTTCCTCGCTGGTTGGCTGCATTATCTCTGCAAGATATTTTTCGAGTTGTTGAGTTGGTGAGTCTATAGCGCTAACGATTGGTCTTAATGGCACTCCTTCCTTGTGAATTTTTGGCAACCCGTATAGTTTAGGGCATCTGCTAGCTTTTTCCCGAGGAATTATGCGAGCCTCGATTTCTGCCCCAAGGTTGGCGGCTTTGATTTTATCTTTTGTTGTCTTCTCTAGGTATGTTGTTGGGTCTCTTGCAACTTTTTTGTATGTGTCGTCTTGGAGTATGTCCGCCATTTTCTCCTCAAAAGACAATCTAATCCAATTACCCGAGCAGAACAAAAATCCTTGGAGAATACACAGACACGGGCAGAACCAATAAGAAACACACACGCAACAAGGACAGCCGTACCCATCCAGGCCCAAATGCAGTCAGGAAACAATCGGCGCGGTCAACGACCTTTGGTAGAGGAAACGTCAACACCTGAACCGCACCCCCCACCAATTACAGAACAGCGATATAATCTGCGCCGCCGCCGACACGTATAAAAGCAGCAGCACAGGACCACGCAGCTCATTCCAAGTTTAGCAGCCGCAAAGGAAGCATCACTTGAAAATGCCAGCTGAGATGTTGGCGAAACGTCGTGAAGACACAAACAATCAACGGATTGAAACCCGGAACACCACTACTGTTCATATATATATATATATATATATATATATATATATATATATATATATATATATATATGAATAATGGTATAGTGACTGGTTCAATATAACCTGAAGTCAATAGTGGAGTTGCAGTCAATGTTATGGCCAATGTAAATGAAGAAAACTCTTTTATTTTTGTCAAGCTTTCGAATTTATTTAATTCTTTTTCAGGACATCTATAGTGAAGAAAAAATTTTTTATATAATAAAAATTTTTTTATAATGTTTTATATGTGATAACTTACTAATACGTGAGGTTATGAAAAAAGCTGCGAATTCTGTTTGATAAAATTAAAGTAAATCATATTATTAAAATACATAAAAACATATACGTTTAAAACTTATTATTTGATTGACTTTTAATATGTCTTCAATTTCTTTTTTATATATGTATGTTTTTTTTATGTATCTATGGTATTTATTTTAACACAGTAGGAAAGCAAAACATTGTAATCATTAATTTATTTAGATTTTATTATTATATCAAGTAACTTAATATTAAAATAAAAAAAAATAAAAACATAAAAAATAACAACTTTCATTAAATTTAACATTTAATAAAAAAAAAAAAAAAAAAAAAAATTTGAAATTAAAGTTCTGTATTTCACGAATATAGTAAGTTACTTGATATAATAATTAAGTCATTAGAATATATCTGGAATATAATGTTCTTTTATTATTTTTTAAAATTACTTGGGACTGGCCTTATTATGTTTGTTCCGAGTTGTCAGCAAAATGCAAAAAAAGTAAAATACCTGAAATCTGTTTCTACTCATTACTTATCCCCAAAATAGCATTTTATAAATAATATTTTGAGACCAGTAATGTTTGATTGATGGTAGAGTGCATGGGTTCATATGTACAGAGGGTAATAAAAACTCGCTGTTTATTTTTGTCAGTTTCAACCCATCTAGTCAGTCGAGGTGACCTTGTAAGTGGATGTTTTTAAATTTCTTGGGCGGGATGTAAATTTTTTTGTTGAACCAAGATGTTCAAAAATTTATTAGAAGAAAACAAGTGAACCAGATAGTCCATAGTTAGTTGACCTTGATGATTTATCCCAAAATTAAAAGTTGGTGAGTCATTCTCAACATCATACCAATCTACTTCGTTGAATAATTCAGCGTTTGGCTCTAGAGTAGGTTAGTCCAATTCTATTTGTGATAAACATTTCTGATCGCTAGCTTTACTACTTGTTGTACCCTGATCATTAAATAATTCATAGTCTGTGTTGTTATCTGAATTATTCTTCAGGAACTCTTTTCATTAAGACTTATTCATGTTCACATAATTTTCGTGTTTCTCTAAAGTTTCGTTTTCTGGACATATTGCATAAAAAAAGAGGAAGATACAACGAATTCACCAATAAAATACACAAAAGACGCACAGCTGTATGGCACGATAACTCAACAGTGATACTAGACAGTCTAAACACGTGGTTCTGCTTAGTTGTTAGAGCGTCAGCGCGTAGAGCTGAAGGTTGCGAGTTCGAGTCTCGCTAGGTGCGACATTTTTTCAATGTCTCCTTAGTGTCATTTAATATATTCTTGTTTGTATACTTTCTAAAATTTTCAATATTTCAAAATTTTCAAAAATCGTGGTTCTCCTGTCTTGGTTGTCCTACCAAAGGTATGATGAAGAAAACGACCAAAAACTAACGAAGCCTGTAAAGCGCACGTAAAAATTCGGCACAAGTTATCTCGTGGTTTTTTTCTTTATAATTTGTTACCTATTATACGGGGTACGGATTGCTATTCTTGGCTTATGGAATCGTCGTACTCAAATTCCACTAGCAACCCATACCATAGTTATTGTAATCTGTAGTAGGTATAATTACTTTCTAATAAATATCCAGATACATTATACAGCATAAGTTTGTACTAATGTACTGTCATACTCAAACACCTGTATCTGTTGTAAAATATTTTTTACCAAATCAAAGTTTTAAGTTTTTTCTTTGTTCTAAACTGTTAATATTAATTAATTTTTTTTTAGCTTTGAGTATTTAGGATCGTATTTAACAATTTCGAAAATGTAGATATAAAAATCTTGTTAGTAATATTTTTAAGCTAAGAAAAAATAAAAATAATTAAAAGCTATTAGATTATTTTCAATATTTAGTTCCTAAAGCAATTGATGAATGTAAAACGATTATATATTTTTGTATAACGCGACTGCTTTTTACCAAATCATTTTAGTGAATATGTGAAACCATAAAGCTTAAAACTATAGAACAGTTTGTAAACTGTGTTAAGGTAAGTTCCGGGACTCGCTGTCACAGGTAGGCGAAATCTCAGCCTAACATTATCTGATCACGGAAAACCCATCTTTAAGAACAACTATAAAATCCATAAGCTAACATATTCGCTTTAAGTCTTTTTTTGCATACAACCCTTAAAAAATTTAACGGTCAAAATATTCTTTTGTCACACACAACGATTATTTCGTTTATTTCTTACAACGCAGTGTATAGTGTCACATGGTAAATATGATTTCTCTAGTGAAATTTTCAGACAACTCCTTAAAAGTTTATTCTAGTAATTTTTTACTTAAAAATTTTAATTCCAAAAAAGTAAATAAAAAAGGTAAAATTATGGTATATTAAAATAAAACTTAGACTACTGAATATTTTATTTGATTAGACTATCTGATATTTAAAGAGATCGCAATCACATGAAATTATAAAAAAAAATTCGAAAAGAGGTTGACCTTAAAGGCCATCCTTGCAATTTCCCGCTAGTTTTAACCGCAAAGCTATAGTAACGTGACGTATTTTGACGTTTTTGACTTTTTTTGAAATGTTTAAAAAGCCATAACTTTTTAACGCGTTACGATTTTGATGTTCAAGATGGCATTCGACGCAGTTTGTTGAGACCTAAAAACGTTACCGGGAGTGCAAAATCGGTTAGTCAAAAAATCTCTAAGTTATTGAAAAAAAAAACACTTTTTTTGAAATTTTTCGACAACGATATCTCACGAACGAATTAACCGATTTTAATTTGCAAAACGGCATTCGACGTGGCTTTTTAAGCTTGAGAGCTGATTAGGTTATGAAATTGATCGATGCAAAAGCCAAAAAGATATGCTCAAAAAACATAATTTTTACCAATTGTTTTTTTCGGTTATTTTGAAATTTCTCGAAATCTACCGGCTCGAATCGGCTCAAACTTACAGGGAATCTAAGTTAGATGGAACTCTTTGGAATGCTTTTTATTTCATTCCGATCGGTCAAGCCGTTCAAAAGTTATAAGAGGTTTACATACATCCACACACACACATCCACACGTACATACAGACATACAGACACCCTCGTAAAAATAGTCAGGGGAGGTTCCTAAGACCTCAAAACGTTAAGATCCGATGAAAACTCGATTTTCGAAAAACGGGGTGTAACCAATAACTTCCCGATTTAAAAAAAAAATTAATTTTTTTTAGCGGGAAGTTAAAAAAAATTTAATTTTTTTTAGCGGGAAGTTAAAAAACATTTATTATATATGTATATAAAGTGTTGTCTACATTGACAGTCAAATTAAGGTGACAAATTCAATAGTTTCATTTTTTAGTTTTTTTTTTATTAAATCATTGTATTTTCATTTCTTAAAATATTACATAGTTAAATAAAGTATTCAGTATTCTAAGCTTTATTTTAATATGCCGTAATAGGTACCTTCTTAAGTTATTAATTTCAAATTAAAATTAGTAATCAAAAAGTTAACAATTTTAAGCTCTAGACCGAAAAGTGACAGATACCTAATAGTGGCAGACGACATTTTTATATTTAGGTTTTGGATGTACAAAAGACAACTTTCCATATTGATCATAGAAAACTGTACAACTGTCATTAAAAGTGACACTTTTAATGATAGCAAACAATGTTAAAATTGATTGTTTACATGGCAGCGTGTTAAAAATACTTTTACCCACGGCTCATAAGTAAATTGCGTATTTTTTAACCTATAACTCTGTCAGTAAGTGTCAAATTATTGAGGAGTTGTGTTATAGTTTCATTTACTAAACTAGTGAAGTAAGTAAATAGAAACCTGTATTATTATGCTGGTTACCTACAGTTTTCATTAAATTAAACTAACATTTGACATTTCTCAGACAGGACCGTCTGCGAAATCAAATATTTTTGACAACTTATGCCAAAAATTAAATTTTATATTTGTTATTTTTAGTTTTATAAAAAAACATTTGGTAAGTCGTGGGTAAAGCATAGTACTTCACTCGAGGAACAAATTGCATATTTAGCTCGTTTCTTTAGCCCCTTCGCTCGCAAGCTCGCTCATGGGCCAAACACACTCGCTGTAATATGCAATTTACTCCACTCGTAAAGTAATATACTATTAACACGCTTCAGTTTACTTTTAACACGGTTTAGTTTACTTTTAACACGGTTTAGTTTATTGTCATTGCAAATTCGCCCATTTCATTATCAAAATAGGGCAGTTGTACAAAAACATTGTATGGTATTTGTGTTAAAAGTGATTTTATTTTGTTCGTGAAATTGTTCAATTCGCTCCGCTCATTTCACAAACTTTTTCACTCACAAAATAAAACGTCACTTTTAACACTCGTATCATAAATAACTATTTTGCAAGTCAACTATCAGAAATATCAACATGTAATATGTAGAAATAAGAATCAGTTTTGCTCACACTGTGAAAGGTCCTGTATCTTATTTGCTTTGAAAATACACATCCTACAACTGCAGTAATTAAAAAAACTGTAAATAAGTAAATAAACGTTTTTACGGTATCCGTAAAATATTACTTTGTAATACTTATGTGATGTGTTTTGCGATAATATAGTTTTCTCAAAGACTAGTACTGTAGTACTAATAATCTGTGAAATTAAAAAAATATATATTTAATGTTTACAATTAAAGATCATCCGTTTCGTCTATTCAAATTTACGAAAAATTATTTATAAGTATACAAAGTTTCAGTATCAGTAAAAATTTGTAGAAACTCAAAATTTGGCAAAAATAAATTAATTAAAATTATACCGACTCTATTACTGTTTTAGATAAATTCTTATTTTGATTTAAATGTTATATAGTGAACTATCTGCGTTACTTTTTCGACACACTTCATAAATTAGCATTATATGTCCCGGAATTTGCCTATACATTAAATGTTGTAAAGTAATGTATACATCGAAAAAGTATATAATTTTTATACATTAATTTGGCATTATTTTACAATTTATTTAATTAGATTTTAAATTTAACAATGACCCTTAAGTGATCATTATACATAAAATTTTAAGTACCCAAAGTAATCAATACGTACATATAGATGGGCTTGAACTAATCTATACATCAATTCTAAAAAACTATAATAAATTGGTAATAAATAATATTTTTTTACGATATACTTTTAAAATGTATATCAATTTATTGAACTGTATATACACCTTCATAAATGTCCCGGAACCAATGAATTCACATATATATATATTATAACATATATGAATAATAATGATATGTTTTGATAATATCAATCACTATGTTATAAAATGTTCCTTACCTTTAATTAATTTTAAATTTTAAATATAAATAGTGAATAGGTAAGAATCAACTCAGTGTAATTATTTTCTAATATGATTAATTAAATATGCTACCGGCTATTCCCTTATGTCAAGGTCAGAGTTCAAATATTCAACCAAACTAGATTCAAAATCAATTAATACACAAATTTGCAATAAAATGACTGTATAACCGCACTATCCTAGACCAATTATATTTTCCAGGCATGAATTGCATATAAATTTCTAACCTTTCTAATTCAAAATGTGTCAAACTTCAAAGATACCGTTGATAAACCCAAATATGCATCAAATATATAAAATGAAGTATTCTGACTTGAGTTATTAAACAATTTGGATTAAACTTATCAAAAAGTGAATAAAAATAATTTAGTTAAATACATAAAACAGTGAAATAAAAATGTTCATCAAAATTTCAAAAATCAAACACATATAAAACTCTTTATTATAACGAGTGCAAAGTTGTTACCATTTGTGTGAAGCTTTACTCCTCTTCTGGAATCAGGATTCAGTTCTTAGGACAATCTACTTTCTTCCTCCAATACAGCAAAGATTTCAGGAAACTTTATGAAGATCAAATAATCAATTCCTCTTCAAAACCAAGCGATGGATGACTACTATCTTCTCTAAGTAAGTGTAATTATGACTTTCTTTCTTGTTAAATATTAATTTAATCTTCTTTAACTCAATTAAAATACAGTTATACCATAAAGTGCTCAGCCCCATAAATTGAAATATCTATTTCTTCATACAATCATCTAAATTTCTCTTACCAATTGCTCTCTCTGGTTACCTTGGGATAATCTTTATACTTTAAACTGTTTTAATACTTTCTATCATCAATACTTTCAAAAAAAACTCAAAATTTCTACGGAGCAAATTTTTAATACAACTTCTCTTTCAACAACCAGAAAACAAGAGAGACATATCTTCTACAAACTTCTTAACTAATTATTTATAATATAAATCTTACTAATCTCCTTTTAACTTTCTTTTTACATCATAATTTTTACAAAAATCTTCATCGAAACTTTTTACATCCTTCCTCTTCAGAAGGTCGAAAACAAGAGAGATTCTATCAAAATCAACAAAAAAAAACAAATGAAAAATTCAACAAACTTAAATCTATACATCTTTTCCATCTACTCGCCTACTAATTTCTTATTTAAATAAAATTATTAACAAAATCTAATTCTTGATTCAATATTACAATTTAAAACAATGATCATTCTTTTTTATATTCTTATGAAATTTACTAGCACTACAAACTAATAATTTTCTCTTTTTCAGAATATTTCATTTGGCATTTGAACTATTAATAAATTAGAATATGGTTGGTAAATTTGTATAATTTAAAAGTAAGTAGAAGTTTTAACATTTATTTTAACTATTTGTGATGTCTTTTTTTTATAATTTAATTTTCTCATTTACTTACACCCCTAATTCATTTAAAATTAATGTTTGATTACTAACGTATTGGCAATTTTATAAACTTTTAATTATCTACTTTACCCATTTATCAATTTCATAATTATCAAAACTTTATATAATGTAGATTAATCATTTTTGAATCTTTAAATAAAAATCTTTGAAATGTATTTGTATATTTTTTTTCTTATTATTCTATTTTCTTTTTTCTTTTTTAGGAATTATGAAGAAGATGATGATAATCAATCCCAATGTTACTAAATTTGCGCTCTGACTCGAAATAAGAAAATCTCCTTTCTCTACTTTCCATTAGATTTTCCTTCTACATTCTTATTTAATATAACATAGTAACTAATATCATCTCAATATATATATATATATATATATATATATATATATATATATATATATATATGAAAGAGAACTATTTGCTGACTTATTAAATACAGTGATATAATTTATTTATAAGCTCGGAGTAAAGAATTTAAAAGAGTACACTTGTTCTTTTATTTTGCTGCAAACCCAATAAATTATATCACTGTATATATATATATATATATATATATAATATGAATAATGGTATAGTGACTGGTTCAATATAACGTGAAGTCAATAGTGGAGTTGCAGTCAATGTTATGGCCAATGTAAATGAAGAAAACTCTTTTATTTTTGTCAAGCTTTCGAATTTATTTAATTCTTTTTCAAGACATCTATAGTGAAGAAAAAAATTTTTTATATAATAAAAATTTTTTTATAATGTTTTATATGTGATAACTTACTAATACGTGAGGTTATGAAAAAAGCTGCGAATTCTGTTTGATAAAATTAAAGTAAATCATATTATTAAAATACATAAAAACATATACGTTTAAAACTTATTATTTGATTGACTTTTAATATGTCTTCAATTTCTTTTTTATATATGTATGTTTTTTTATGTATCTATGGTATTTATTTTAACACAGTAGGAAAGCAAAACATTGTAATGATTAATTTATTTAGATTTTATTTTTATATCAAGTAACTTACTATATTCGTGAAATACAGAACTTTAATTTCAAAAATTTTTTATAAAAAATTTTTTTTAAATGTTAAATTTAATGAAAGTTGTTATTTTTTATGTTTTTATTTTTGTTTATTTTAATATTATATTAATCTTTATGTTTGTAATCCTGTTTTAATTTATTAAAAGTTTTTTATATTTATAAGTTAAATTTATATGTTAAATTTATTTATATTTATTTTTGAAATGATAGAATGTAACAATAAATATTACTCAGCCCTTCTATATCTGATAAAAGGCAAACATGTATTAATAGAAAATCAGATATAGAAGGGCTGAGTAATATTTATTGTTACATTCTATCATTTCAAAAATAAATATAAATAAATTTAACATATAAATTTAACTTATAAATATAAAAAACTTTTAATAAATTAAAACAGGATTACAAACATAAAGATTAATATAATATTAAAATAAACAAAAATAAAAACATAAAAAATAACAACTTTCATTAAATTTAACATTTAAAAAAAATTTTTTATAAAAAATTTTTGAAATTAAAGTTCTGTATTTCACGAATATAGTAAGTTACTTGATATAAAAATAAAATCTAAATAAATTAATCATTACAATGTTTTGCTTTCCTACTGTGTTAAAATAAATACCATAGATACATAAAAAAACATACATATATAAAAAAGAAATTGAAGACATATTAAAAGTCAATCAAATAATAAGTTTTAAACGTATATGTTTTTATGTATTTTAATAATATGAGTTACTTTAATTTTATCAAACAGAATTCGCAGCTTTTTTCATAACCTCACGTATTAGTAAGTTATCACATATAAAACATTATAAAAAAATTTTTATTATATAAAAAATTTTTTTCTTCACTATAGATGTCTTGAAAAAGAATTAAATAAATTCGAAAGCTTGACAAAAATAAAAGAGTTTTCTTCATTTACATTGGCCATAACATTGACTGCAACTCCACTATTGACTTCACGTTATATATATATATTGTTATGGTATTCAATAGTTGGTCTTTATATGTAATATAAGTGTAATTAAGACTAACTAGATATTAGAATTGAATAATCAATTTATGCAAATTATCAAGGAATCATAAATAAAAAAAAATTTGGGTTGCGAGGTTTCTAGGGGGATAAAAAAAAAAAAAAAAATTATTGATAGAATGTCATAGAATTTTAGAGAGTAAAGTCAGAGAAAAAGTTTAGGAAATTATATAGAATTTTAAAAATTTAAAAACCATTATAAAGTAAATATAATAATAATAGAAATTGAAAATGAAGATAAATACTGAATGTTAATGAATATAAATATAAAAATTATAAAAGAAGATTAATGTATGAATAGAATGTTATAATAACTATATGGTAGAGTTAAATATGGAATAAAATGGATATATATAGAGAAGATTAATTGGATATTTGCATAGATTGGATTTTCAAAATAAAATAAGCATAGTTTATAAAGATAAGTATTTCTGGTATAGTTTGTTATCAGCTGGTAATAGAGGTATATTAGAAATAGTTATTCGGTGATTTTAGGAAAAGAGGGCAAAATTTCATTTAAAATTAATTAGTGTTAAGTTTATGACAGGATAAATGATGAATGTTATATTGTTTTTTTTAAAATGTTGTAAAGAATTAATATATTTATATATTAAATGATGTTAAAATTGAGATAGACTTTTTAGTTTAATATTATCGAAGAACCCAACCTTGAAGAGTCACAAGAATACAATTATATGAGTATAGAGATCATAACAATTATGGCGCCCAACGTGGGGCGTGAATAAAACAAGAATCCAGTTTAAAATAGAACAGTATATTGAAATTGAGAGGGTGATATAGACAATTGAAGTGATTAGAAAATTAGAACAGTGAAGAATTGAAATAAAACATAAATACATTATAATAGAAATAAGAGGATTAGGTGAGAGTTTTAAGTATATTTATATTTATATATAAAGACCATAAAATTTTGAAAATTTTAAAACTAAATACAAATCGAATAAATATAATAAAGTAATATAATAAGTTAACATTATAAATTAAATAAATATATAAAATAATTAAAAGATTTGAATAAAATGAATACAAGACAAAATAGAAGAAATAGAAGGAGAGAAGATGGAATACAGGAATCTAATGAAAATATGCATGAAACAGAAAGTAATGATGGATCGTCGGAAGGAGAAGAAAAAACAATGTTTCAAGTGGTACAAGCTGATGTGATAGGAGATGCGACTAGTTCAAAACCACATCAAGAAACAGAGATGGAGAAAATGTTTAAATTTTTGGAAAATAAATTTGATGAAAATAATAGAAAAATGGATTCTATGAAAAAAGAAATAAGAGAAGATATAAAAAAAGAAATAAAAGATATGAACAAGAATATGGAAACATTTAAAGATGAAATGAAAAATATTATTAAAGAAGAAAATATCAAAATACAAAAAGAAGTCGATCAATTGAAAGATGGAATTAAGGCGATGGAGGAAATGGGTAATATACACCAGGAGAAGATTAATAATATAGAAAAAAATGTGAAGGAGCAGAAAAATGAAAATAAGAAAGAAAATGAAAGAATACTACAAACTATGGAAAGGAATGTAATGGAAGTAGCAAAGAAATTTGAAGATGAAACAAAAAAATTACAAGAAATGCAAAATGAAAGAACTGAGGATGGTTCCTATATGATAATACATGGAGGAGAAGGAGCAGTAAAATTTACAGGGAATATCAGTATATTACATCCATGCACGTATATGAATATGATTAAAACTAAGACTAGGAACAAAAGAGATTGGAAAGAAATTATAAGAAGTTCTTTGAAAGATAATGCTGCATTATGGTATGTGGTATGCAACACAGGAAAATGAAATATTAACCTTTAATGATTTTGAAAGGGAATTTCTTAAATATTTCTGGGGTGAATCAAAACAAGGGGTGAGTAGGGAAAAATTATATTTCGGAAAATTCAATTATAGATTAGGGAATAATTTAACTAATTATGCGTTACAATTATATAATGTTGCACAATATTTGGAACCTCCTATGAGAGAAGAGGAAATAATTTTATATATTTCTAGACATTATGATATAACAGTTTCTGAAACAATAGTTATACAAAATATTAAAAAAAAAGAACAATTGATTGAGTATTTAAATCGAGTTGAAAGAAATTTAAAGATTAATGAAAATAGATCACAAAATTATGAAAATGATAGATTTAGAAATTATCAAAACAGAAATGGATATAATAGAGTAAGAGAAGAAATGCGTAATAGAAACAATGGAAATTATAATTATGGATATAATGGGAGAGAAAATGGAAATCGTATAAACGGAAATACATATAGAAATGGAAATAATATGGATAATAATAATAATATAAGAAATGGAAATAACAGAAATGAAAATGGTTTTCAAAATGTAAATAATGGAAGATATGAAAGATCAAGATATAGAAATATAAATGAAATTCATAATAATAATAATAATAATCGAGAAGATAGAAATGGAAACAATAATGTACCTAGAAGAATAAATCAAATTAATATGCAAAGTAGAGAAATAGAAGAAAATGTAGAAAATGTTAGGGTAGAACCAGAACAAGAAAATTTTTAAATAAGCACCTACAAAATTTTAATGTTAAATGTTGTTATATACATCCTAGTGAATTTATAAAATTAGAAGAAAATAATAATAAATTAGAAGATAAAATTGGATTAGTAGTTGTTGAAGGAAATTTAGAAAATAAGAAAATTAGAATTTTAATAGATACCGGATCAGAAGCAACATTGATAAATGAAAAAATTATTGAGGATAATAAATTAGAAGAAATGATTAAAATTCCAAGAATTAAGTTAATAGGTGCTAATGGAAAAAAATTAGGGGAAATTAATAAGACTATAAATATTAGTATTAAAATTGGAAATAGTATATATAAAATACAAGGTTTGATTATAGGAAATATGGAGTATGATATAATATTAGGTACTGATGAATTAGAAAGAATGAATGTTATTATTAATTATGAAGAAGGTTGGATAAAATTGAAAGAAGAACAAATCAAATTAAATAAAATAAACAATAATGAGGAGATAATACATATAAATGAACTAAGAATTAATGGGGAAATGATGAAAGAAGGAGAAGATATAAAAAGTGATGATAAATATAAAGATGAAATTAATTTGTTATTTAAAAAATATCAAAATTTAATTACATTAGAGAATAATACTGCCAAAGAATATACTCACAGATTTGAAGTAAAGAATATAGAAAATTTTCGAGTTAAAACTTATCCAATTCCATATCAATATAGA
This sequence comes from Altica lythri, assembly GCA_964028335.1. Classification (NCBI taxonomy): domain Eukaryota; kingdom Metazoa; phylum Arthropoda; class Insecta; order Coleoptera; family Chrysomelidae; genus Altica; species Altica lythri. The sequence continues at coordinate 48,653,162 of OZ034800.1, forward strand.
AAACAAGTAGCTATAGAAATAGATAAAATGCTAGAAAATAATATAATTGAGAGAAGTGATACATCTTTCATTAATCCAATTGTAGTTGTGAAAAAAGGGAATGGAGAGTTAAGGTTATGTCTAGATGCTAGAAATATTAACAAATTTTCAATACCACAATATGAGAAACCTATGCATATTGAAGCAATATTTGGTAGAATAACAGGAATTGAAATTTTTAGTAAAATAGATTTAAAACATAGTTTTTGGTTAATACCTCTACATAAAAGTAGTAGGAAATATACTGGTTTTAGTATTGATGGTGTAGTATATCAATTTAAAGTAGTACCATTCGGTATACAAAGTGCATGTGCAGCTTTGGTTAAAGCATTACATAAAATTTTAAACAAATATGAAAATTTTGTTGTTCATTATGTAGATGATATATTAATTTATTCAAAAAGTGAAGAAGAACATAAAAAACACTTAAATATTGTGTTAAAAGAATTGGATTTAGCGGGATTGAAAGTAAATAAAGAAAAATGTCAATTTTTCTTAAAAGAAGTGATATATTTAGGATTTAAAATTAATAAAAATGGAGTAGAGATGGATACGGAAAGAGTAGATAAAATTTTAAAATTTGAGAAACCAAAAAGTTTAAAGCAAATAAGGGGATTTTTGGGAATGATGAATTATTATAAAAAGTTAATACCAAATCTATCAGAAAAACAGATTCCATTAGTAGAATTATTAAAGAAAAATGTAAAATGGAACTGGAATGAAGAAAGAGAACAAGCATTCAATGATTTAAAAAAAATGTTTACTAATAATTTGAAGGTATATCATCCAAATTATGAATTAGATTTTATATTAAGAACAGATGCATCAATTAATAAGTTAGCAGGGGTTTTAATACAAGTACAAAATGGAATAGAAGTACCAATATGTTTTATGTCTAGAGTCACAAAAATGTATGAAAGAAATTATAGTGTATCAGAATTGGAATTTGCGAGTATAGTTTTTTGTGTGCAAAAATGTCGATTTTATTTAATTGGAAAAAAATTTATAATTGAAACCGATCACATGGCTTTGAAGAATGTAATGGTCAATCGATTTAATAATAATAGGATATATCGATGGAGTTTATTATTACAAGAATATGATTTTGAAATTAGATATTTATCAGGAAAGGAAAATATTATTGCAGATACATTATCAAGAGAAAGTAGTGAAAATAAGGATAAAGGAAGAATAATACAAATTGGAATGAACAAATTAATAGAAGATGAAGGTATGTTTTCGGAAGAAGAAATAATAAGAAGTCAACAAAATTTAACAGAAAAAGAAAAACAGAATACTTTAATTAAAGATGGATATTATATAAAGGAAATAGGAAATGAAGAAGTTTATGTAATTGAGAGTTATTTAGGAAAACAAATATTAAAAAATTTACATGTAACATATGGACATATAGGTTCAAGAAAATTATGGTTATTATTTAGAGAAAATTTTATCATGAAAAAAGATCAAAAGATAGCAAAAGGAATAACAAGAACATGTAAGATATGTCAATTGAATAAAAATAAGAATAAAGTGAATAAAAATATTGGGAAAAGTGTTACAGCAATGGAAAAATTGGAAATAATAGCAATAGATTTCATTAGTAATCTAATAAGAAGTAAAAATAATAATAAACATATATTGGTAATTGAATAGCTGCCCCGAACAAGGTTGCAACCCTCAATTTTGAAATTTTACACTAGCCAAAATAATTAATTAAATCAATTATTTGGTAACTTTTTCCAAATTTTATTATTATTATAGCTCATAAACATATTTTTTTTTTAATTCTTAAATTTTTGGCCTGATCTTATTGATAATAATGCTACAGAAAATTGTACTAATAAATTTGGTCGGGAACAAGGTTGTAACATCGAAATTTTTTTATGCTTACAACCTTATTCGTCTGAAATATTTTAGCAATGGCTCATCAGTTTTGTTAACACTAGCTTTACCAAACTGCTTCGGTATTTTGTGAACTGATTAATAAATATACAGGAAAATTAAATAAATGAATTTTTCGAAAATACAGATCATATGGTTAGTAAAGGAGGGGGGGTGGTAGTGTGAAGCTCAAATAAAAAAAAATTGATTTTAATTAAATTTTTATTAAAAAAAAACTAATTACAAAATTTAGAACAAAAACACAAAAAATTTAAAATCTATTCTGAACGAAGATTTAAATAAAAATCTCTGTACTCTGTTGGAATGTACCTACACATATCTTCTAAGTCTTTTTGTTTCTCTCGTTTTATCGGTAGAGGACCGCTATATAAAAGTGGAAGCTTCTCCAAATCAACCTTTGTAGGTGGTAAGTACCTGTTTTTATTTCCTCTTGATTTTTTAGCCATTGAATGAGTTTTCCATGGTTGGAGAATATTGTGACTTCTTCTGGCACGTATAGTTGTGGGGTCATCCTTACATATCTGGAGCCATGCAGCTTCCGTTATTTTAAATTGAGGGTCTCTTCTCAGTGAGTTTTCAATCACACTCAGATCTTTGAAATCATTTCCTTCCATCTGATATACTGTAAATGGGTGTGAAGGTCTGGCTTCTATAATCAGTTTTTCCCATTGTTTAGGGTCATAAACAATAGCCGTTTTTTTCTTACGCTCGATTAGTGCAAAATCACGGTCACATGGAAGAAAGCTATGTCCACTCACCAAAAATTTTTGATCAACTGATGTAAAATAGTTGAGTGAAATGAGATATTGAAATAAAGAAATCATGCGCCAGTTATTATTTTGGCCAACACACCTGTCTGACCATATAATAAGTTTTTTTTCTTCTCCATTTCGTAAAGGATTGAAATTGCAAGTTATAAATTTCAACAGACATGAAGAAATTTCGGCAGATCCCCTTCTCCCCACGGTCTCATTCCATAAGCACATAAATACATCATTGGTTGCTTGATTATGGATAGCTTGATTATAGCATGAAAGCTGTCTTTGATAGAAAATTGAACTGTGTGTCAGTGTTGGACAAAAAAGCACTTGTTGCAAATCTGTGCAGAGCACAACGATATTGGGATTCTCCTTTGCAGACTCAGTATCTTTTTGTAAAGATAAATATGCTGTTTCCGATCTAATATGGTGTAGTTTACTTTCCACTTCAATTTTTTTTCTCTCCTCTTCGGAATCGCAGCCAATCATTTGGATATATAAGCGATCACAGGATGCACAAGAGTCGGACCTTGGGACACCGAATCTTAAATTAAAATCGGATCTAAAAATGTCTCTATAAGTTTTTTCGCAGCATTTGATATCGGGGTATTTAGTTGTAAACAGATTGTATAACTTACTGACACTTAAATCGGGAGATAAACATAATTTTGAATTTTTATTTCTGGAATAGTGACTTTCCTGTTTGGGTAAGGCATCAATATGAGTCTTGATAAGCTCCTTAACATTCTCTTCGATTTTATTCGGTCTATTTGAATGTTTCCCTCGATTATCAGTCAATGGCATGTTAAATTTTAATTTTTCTTGCAGTTTTTGCAATCGCCTCGGTGAAATTTTTAGAATATAACATAACATTTTTTGACAAATTTGAATTTTGTTTGGGAAAAAATATTTAACGGAGCATTGTCTCCGGGAAACCCTTTCATCCGTGTACCTCCGTTTTATAGGAATGATATCGATACATTTTTGTGCAAGCAATTTAGTTTGGTCGTCGTAATTTAAGTTGTAAAATTCACTGTAAAAACTAGTTTTCATTACTAGCGAGATATTAGCACACTCGTAATTACAGGAACAAACAAGAACCTGCAAAAAATAAAATTTAGATAGCTTGTTTATTTTATTAATTTATTCATTTTCAACCAAAAGTTGAAATGAAGATTACTTGATATTTGGTATCATATCTGCTTTTAAGCAATTTCAAAATCATGCAGACGGTATCAAAACAAAGTGGGGTTACAACCATGTTCTACTCACGTCATCTGGAGGTGATTTTCCTTCTATTTCCTTCCCTCTTTTAGAAATATAAGCCTTCCCACTATCACGCAGCCTTTTCCTTTTATTATCCTTCCATTCCGATAATTTTATTTTTCTTTTTCGCCCTTTATTTAGCTGTTTTTCCGCTGAGGAAGTCATCAACACACTTTGTACGGGAGCCATTGTTTACTGACCTACCAGAGGTTACAACCTTATTCTTGCCAGCTGTATGTTTGGAGCCTTACAGTGTTGTCAATTTTTAAGTTACAACAAAAAATATACCTTCATTCGATTTCTCACGTCTGATACAACATTGTTCGATATAAAACTTAATTTCTCAATTTCTGAGGGTTACAACCCTGTTCGGGGCAGCTATTCAATTGTTGATGTTTTTACAAAATTTATAAAATTATACCCATGTAGAAGGACAAATTATAAAAGTATTAAAAATTGTTTACAAAAATTTATAGAAGAAATAGGTAAACCAAGGACATGTGTAATGGATAATGCAACTTATTTTCAAGGACAGAATTTAGAAAAATTTTTAGAAAGGAAAGGAATCAAAAAGAATTGTATTAGTATAAGACATCCTGCAGCAAATCCTGCAGAAAGATATATTAAAGAAGTGATAAAATTTTTACGAATAAGTTTAAATGGAAAGAAACATAAAGAATGGGAAAATTATATTAATAAAGTAGAAATGTATATCAATGATATTCCAAATGTAATAACAGAAGAAACACCAACATATTTAATGTTAGGTCAAAAACCAAAACGAAATTGGGAAGAAGAAGAAGAAAGAAAAAAATATGATGAAATTATAGAAAAAGTAAGAAAAAGGTTAATGGATGTGTGGGAAAAATATTATAAAAAAATTAAGAAAAAAGTGAAATATCCTGTAAGGTTTAAGAAAGGAGATTTGGTAATAATAAAAGCATATATAAGTGGAAATTTAAAGAAAAATGAATCAGGGAAATTAAAAGCTATATTTGAAGGACCATATAGAATAGTAAATGAGGAAGGTGTTAATAGTTATATTGTTGAAGATCCGATAACAAGAAATGTTAGAGGAGTATTTAATATTGAAGCTTATATAGGTATTTTGAAGAAACTTAGAGTATTCAGAATTTGTGTTAATATGTTAATTGTTATATATTTTAAATTTTAAATTATTAAAATTTTTTTCTAAAATTTATAAAATTTTAAATTTGGGAAATTGTTATGGTATTCAATAGTTGGTCTTTATATGTAATATAAGTGTAATTAAGACTAACTAGATATTAGAATTGAATAATCAATTTATGCAAATTATCAAGGAATCATAAATAAAAAAAAATTTGGGTTGCGAGGTTTCTAGGGGGATAAAAAAAAAAAAAAAAAATTATTGATAGAATGTCATAGAATTTTAGAGAGTAAAGTCAGAGAAAAAGTTTAGGAAATTATATAGAATTTTAAAAATTTAAAAACCATTATAAAGTAAATATAATAATAATAGAAATTGAAAATGAAGATAAATACTGAATGTTAATGAATATAAATATAAAAATTATAAAAGAAGATTAATGTATGAATAGAATGTTATAATAACTATATGGTAGAGTTAAATATGGAATAAAATGGATATATATAGAGAAGATTAATTGGATATTTGCATAGATTGGATTTTCAAAATAAAATAAGCATAGTTTATAAAGATAAGTATTTCTGGTATAGTTTGTTATCAGCTGGTAATAGAGGTATATTAGAAATAGTTATTCGGTGATTTTAGGAAAAGAGGGCAAAATTTCATTTAAAATTAATTAGTGTTAAGTTTATGACAGGATAAATGATGAATGTTATATTGTTTTTTTTAAAATGTTGTAAAGAATTAATATATTTATATATTAAATGATGTTAAAATTGAGATGGACTTTTTAGTTTAATATTATCGAAGAACCCAACCTTGAAGAGTCACAAGAATACAATTATATGAGTATAGAGATCATAACAATATATATATATATATATATATATATATATATATATATAAAACAAAGTGCCAAGAAAACGCGCATCAATATAAAAAAAAGGAGGATAACGGGCAATGTACGCAACAAGGATCATAGGTTACAAGTAGGAATGGTAACCGCAGACATGCATGTTTCTGGCTCATTAGCCGTCATCAGTGCGGCATAACCAAGAAAAGTATTGCACTTGGCTAGCAAAAGTGTTGGGTACTTGCTCCCAAGTACCCAACACTTTTGCTAGCCAAGTGCAATACTTTTCTTGGTTATGCCGCACTGATGACGGCTAATGAGCCAGAAACATGCATGTCTGCGGTTACCATTCCTACTTGTAACCTATGATCCTTGTTGCGTACATTGCCCGTTATCCTCCTTTTTTTTTTTTTTTTTTTTTTTTTTATATATATATATATATATATATATATAAAATATACTATTATTCGAATTTTAAAACCTTTTTAGCAAGTGTGTTTGTAAAAAAATATTCTTCTTTAATCCCCGTGCAAAGCCGGGGCGGGGCGGGTTGCTAGTATATAATATTAATATGTATATTAATATAGCGATTCCCAAAGTTCTACGTTCTAGCTTTGCCATTTTAATGTTCCTCTCCTTCAGGCGTTATTTTTCACTCTGAAGGACTATGTTAGTACCGTAAGGAGATACAGTTTCATCTATTTCCTGTAACAAGGTGTTTCCTATTATATTTTGGTGTTCGTATAATATTTTTATATGTTCCTTTGCCAGTTTTAATTAGGATACCTATCTTTGTTTTAATCGAATTAGCGGTAGTAAAAATCCTACTTATTCTTATTTTCGAATCAGTAATGGTAGCTATTAAAAAAGAATCTTTATCTTGAATGTCTTTTAAGCTTATTTTTACCAGTTTCTCGCGTCTACAGATACCCGCAATTACCATTCTTAAAATAACCTGTTATAAAGAAACTATGTACTATTTATTACATATTTTTAAATATCTGAACACGCCTTTTTTATCAAATGTGTTTCATTAGGTGCTTCACATAAAAATTTTGTTATTTCGCTTTCTGAAACGGTTTTGGATTTGTTTAGTGTAGTAAAACTAACGCGACCTAAAGAACGCACTTGGTCATTGTCATTATTTGTCAGTTATCTTATGTCACTTGTCTTGTATTGTGCCTTATGTTGAATATGTTAAATGTTAAAGTTAAGAAATAAAGTTTGTTTAAATATTCGTAATCCTGAGTCAATTATTATTATTCAATAACAAGAAGTATTTGTTAAACATGGCGCTGCTGCGTAATTAAGAAGATAGTTAAGCGGAAAGTGACACAGAGAAAGTAAGAATAGTATATGCCGAAAGTGAGGTTAGAAGAGTTATAAAAGACCGGAGAAATGGCAAATTTAGGCTCAGGACCAGTAAAACTACCGCCGGATTTTGATCTGCAAGGGCAGAATGCCGCGCTAGAATGGTAATTTTGGAAAACATCCTTCGAGGACTACCTGTTGGCTACCGGCCAGCACGAGGCGGCTGGTAAGGTAAAATTGTCTCTGCTGAGATTATGTCAACCTTCAATGTACCAATGGAACAAACTGATAAGTACGAATACATGATAGACTTGATAAGCAAATATGTAAATCCAAGAGTAAACGAGTGCTTCGAACGCTATAATTTTCTAAAAAGAACGCAAAAAGAGGGTGAGTCTTTCGAACATTTCCTAACTGATTGCAGACATTTGATCAAGTCCTGCAATTATAATGTCGTCGACCCGGATGAGTCGGTGGAGGACAAAGCTCTAAGGGACAAAATTTTAATGGGAATAACGGATGCAACAACAAGAGAGGCATTACTGAGGATCGACAAGCTGACCCTGGAGAAAGCAATTCATTTTTGTAGAACGAGTGAACAGAGCAAAAACCAAAGTCTTCAGTTCCAAAACTCTGTTACGAATGAAGCAGGAGGCGAGGTAAATGTGAGGCAAGTCAAGACTAAAAGACACGTAAGTAAAAAGTTTGATAAGTTTGCCGGTGAAAAAACTAAAGAACATAGAAATTCTTCTGATAACTTTTAATGTTTGCGTTGTCAAACACGGCATGGTCCACGTAAATGTCCAGCGTACGGCCGAAAATGTAACAAATGCGGGAAATTAAATCATTTCGCAATATCGTGTCGTGTCAGAAATATTTGAAACGTTGAGAATGCTAGCTTTTGTAAATGCGGTCGAGCTAGATAAAATTATAAATGTTAATAATGTTAGTTGTAACGGAAACATTTGGAACGAAGTATTAATTATTGAAAATAAAAAATGTAAAGTCAAGCTTGATACGGGTGCAGACGTGAATGTTATCCCACTAAAATTTTTTAAATCTGTCAATAAACAATTTAGAGTCAGAATGACTTCATATACATTAAAGGCCTTCGAAGGTACAGTAACGAAACCAATTGGTATAGTAAATTTAGAATGTAAGTTTAAGAATAGAATATCCTTCGAAGACTTTGTTATTGTTGAAAGCGCTAGTCAGGTTTTGATTGAAGGTCAAACTTGTTTGAATTTAAATTTAATCAAAAGAATAAGTTCAGTTAATAAAAGTAATAGTATAGATTTAGAAAAGCAAAAATTTATTGAAAAAAATTCCGATATACTTATTTAATGGTACAGGTGTCTTCCCTGGGAAATGTCATATAACCACAGATAACAGCTTTGAACCTGTAGGACATCCTCCAACGAGAATACCCTTAGCAGTACGTAAAGCATTCCAAGATGAACTAACGAGGCTATGCAAGAGAAATGCTATAACAAAGGTAGATGAAATAGATCCGAGAGCCAGCATTAATAGAATAGTGTTAGTTGAAAAAGCCTCTGGTAAAATAAGGTTATGTTTAGACCCACAAGATCTAAACAAAAGTATAGTAAGGAAGCCGCGCGCAGTATTAACCGTCGATGAAATAAGTACAAAGTTGAATGGTAAGAAATTTTTCACAGTTTTTGATTTATCGGAGGGATGTCATCATTTAAAGTTAGATGTAGAGTCGTCATGGAAGTGTTGCTTCGCAACTCCTTTCGGTATTTACCGATATTTAGTCTTACCATATGGATTGTCAGATTCACAGGACTTATTTGAAGAACAGATTGAGAAGAATTTTGGAGATTTAAATAATGTGATTAATTGTCACGATGACATGATAGTATTTGGATCGACTCAAGAAGAGCATAATGAAGCAGTGAATCAGGTTGTAAACAGAGCCAGAGAAGTCAATGCTAAATTTAATAAAGATTAACTGCAATTTCGCCAGAATAAGGTTAAATTCATGGGCCAAATATTTACAGAAGTAGGAATGCAGGTGGACCCAGATCGTGTAGAGGCATTGAATAAATTAGAATCGCCCAAAAGCAAAAATGATCTACAGAGGAGAATTGGATCATTTAATTATGTAAGGAGATATGTACCATATATGGCTGAGGTAATGAAACCCCTCTGCGAGCTGTTAAAAGCCAATAATGAATGGCAATGGCTCCCGAAACATGAACAAATTTTTCAAGATTTGAAAAGAATTGTAACTCAAACACCAGCACTCACTCCCTTTGACGCCACCAAGAAAATAATAATTTAATGTGATGCATCTAGAAACGGAGTAGGATGCTGTATGTTTCAAGAACATGATAAAATATTAAAATTGGTAGCATGTGCATCTCGGTCCATGAATGACCATGAAATTAACTACAGCCAGACCAAAAAAGAGTTGTTGGCAATCTACTTCAGTACACAAAAGTTTCACAATTTTATATACAGAGCTACCGTAGATGTGCAGACAGACCACAAACCGCTCATTTCCATAATGAAGAAACCTGTCTGTAGAATAGGTTCAGTACGTTTACAAAGATTAATATTAAAATTATTAAAATATAATTTAAGTGTATACTACGTTCCAGGAAAACAGATCCAATTTGTCGACATGTTATCAAGAGCCAGTTTAAAGGTGACCACACATGATCCTGAAATGTCAGAAATGTTTCATACGGTATCTATCCACCTACCGATGTCAGATGAGAGAAAACTACAATTTAGACAAGAAACAGCGAATGATGAAATACTTAAGAAAGTTTCAGATTTTTACTATAACGGATGGCCACCAATAAAACAGATTCCAACAGAATGTAAACCATACTATTTGATAAGGAATGATTTATATGTCGAAGCTGGACTCGTCTTTAATAACGATAAACTGGTTGTGCCTAGTAATTTAAAATCCTTCATTCTGAAACTGCTACATAAAGGACACTTGGGAGTAAACAAAACAATCCACAAAGCCAGGAAAATATTCTTTTGGATAAATATGACTGATAATATTATATCATTCATTAAACAATGTAGAGTATGCGAAAAATACATGCCCAGTAATAAAAGAGAACCCCTTCTACCTCATTCAGTACCAAAATTACGTTTTAACAAGGTTGGAGTTGACATATTAGAATTCGGTCCAAAACCCTACTTAGTATTGATTGACCATTTGTCGCATAGGATAGAAATGTGTCCATTAAAGGATAAAATATCGAACGCTGTCATAGACGCTATGCAGAATACATTCACAAAATTTGGATACCCACAGTACATTATAGCAGACAATTTACCATTCACTTCAATAAAATGCAAAGAGTATTATAAGGATACAGATATCACTATTTCGACGTGTACACCACACTACCACCAGAGCAACGGTTTGTCCGAAAAAGCTGTAAATATTTCAAAACAGATACTTAGAAAATGCTTAAATGAAAAAAAAGATTACAGAGATCTTCTTCTAGAATATAATATCGCACCAATAATAAACTTAAATGCATCTCCAGCCAAATATTGCATAGTAGAGTGTTACGAACACAACTACCAATAACCAGCAAACAATTAGAACCCGAAATTCAAAAACACATTTATGACCAACTAAACCAGCAAAAAGAACAGAACAAGTAACCGGACAATTGAGGAATACAAAAAAGGGGAGAAGATAGTCGTAAAATGCAAGATAGACAAGATTTGGCACAAGGCAATAATACTAGAGAAAGCTAAAGAACCCAGATCATACTGGATAAGAAGAGAAGACAACAACAAAATATTGAGACGAAACACCAACCAAATTAGACCCTCACGTACTAGATCAGAACCTGCTAACCTTGAGCCTGAATTACTACCGGAAATAGCCACAAATCAGAATCTGACTATTAATCAAAATTATAACTCTGAAAATGCAATCACTCCCGATGAACACCCTGATGAACCTAATAGTAATATAAGTGATTTGTTTGAACCAGTAATAGATACTGAAATAACCCATGATACAATTGTTCCAAATGTTCCCGATTGTAAGCGTTCAAAATCTAATAGGATTATTAAAGCCCCTGTTAGGCTTAACCTGTAGGGGAAGGTGTTTAGTGTAGTAAAACTAACGCAACCTAAAGAACGCACTTGGTCATTGTCATTATTTGTCAGTTATCTTATGTCACTTGTCTTGTATTGTGCCTTATGTTGAATATGTTAAATGTTAAAGTTAAGAAATAAAGTTTGTTTAAATATTCGTAATCCTCAGTCAATTATTATTATTCAATAACAAGAAGTATTTGTTAAACAGGATTTATTAGCTTTAGGTATACTCACTTGAATTAATTTATATCAATATCGTTCTTCTTAGACAATTTAGTTTTTAGTATTGAGTAAATCAACCAGAGTGATGCAGATTTCAATGTTTCTGCATTATCAGAAAAATAGGCAATTAATTTGTTTTCAGAATATTTGCCTTTGCCTATTCTCTTTGTATTGCACCACGCATGCACCACGTTACAAAGCAATTATATTGCTTTTCGTATGAAGCCTTTGATTTCTCTGGTAACAGATTTGAAGTTACTGCTTTTGCCAGATTTCTGATTTTGGGATAGGGAGGTGTATTTTGTAGATCACTATCTCCACTTTCACTCATCTTGAAACTAAATTTACAAAAACCGCCACACAAATTACAAAATATTATGTTAATTCTAAAATGGCCGTGCCGTTACTTACGGATTAAAAATGGCGACGAGCGTTTATTGTACTTTAACGTTCTAAAATTACACTCTTCGTTAAAAATCCACTTTTTGTTGTGAATTGCAAGCAAAAAAAGTCCACTTTATTTGATGATTGTAAAAAAACATATGCTCGAAACAATTCAAGAAAAACTTCTAGGCCGTGTCTAAAGTTTGGTTGGTAGTCGTAGCGAATTAAATAATTAGCTAAATTAAAAATTGCTTTTATTCAGTGTTTCTCAGATCGCAGGAAAAAATTGCTCCTAACACTTTTATTGCGGGTTGTAATTGCACTCTAAGAAACAACATACATCTTAGAAAACCAATCATTCTTAAAGACGCTATGGCGCCTGTTATCGAATTAAAAAATTTTGAAAATTTACACGGTAACATCAATGACTATAAACTGATTCTCAAGTACACTACAAATCGACAAATAATTTCAACAAATACAACAATACACTCACACATTTTCACAAACTATCCACAACATAGACAATTTAATGATGCAAATGAACAAACTTCTCGAAACAACTTTCAGTTCAATCAAGTATAAATCCAGATTTCATTGCGATACAATAACATTCAGCAGTTGTACGAGACGGTTGTGTATTCGCTCGTCGGTTTGCTAGTGTTGATATTATATGTTTTGATTTGTTATCGACCCCGGTAGTTTACTGTTCTGAACTTGTGACTTTGTTTTGTTTTGATTTGTTTATCGAGCGGAAATTTTTATAGCTTCGAACGTGCGACCTTGACTAATTTTACTTCATTAACCCCGGTAGTTTAGTTGTTTTGAACTTGGGCTTGCTCACGCCTGTTGTGCTTTTCTACTTCAACCCCGTTAGTGTTTTCTGTTTTTGAACTTGAACGTGTTTGTGTTTTCATGCCAGAGGGCCTTTGTGGAGAAGGACAAATACAAACTACGATGCAGTGGCGAGTACCGCAGGTGTTTCTCTATGAGCTGCACGGGTCTGGACAAAGCAACAACAAAAGTAATCAATCAGCAGAAATTCAATAATATCAGGTTTTTCTGCAAAGTGTGTGATTCACCTACGTTGAGATATCTACACGACAAAGTATCTCAACTTCACAAATCGCAAATATCTCCTGATTGTATAGAAGCCCTTGGGGCTTGTCTAATTAAGTCTAAGTTTTACTGTAAAATCTAAGCGTAAGAGATCCCTCTTACAAATTAGGTCGAATTTTCTCAAGAAAGAACTTTTCAAATTTCAAGCAACTATGTTCATCATTGACTGGGATTGCCACCTTGAAAACATTAATTCGGCATTTTCTTTATTTATAAACAAACTGTCTGGTCTGGTGGACAAAGCATTTCCCATTAGAAAAATTAAAATTAAAAAACATAAACCTTGGTCTACCAAAGGCTTAAGGATATCTTCAAAGAATAAGCGCTCATTATCTCACCTTAAAAAATTCACGACCAATCCCCTCTTTCATAATTACGTAGAAAATTACAGGAAAATTTATAAAAAAAACTATAAAAGGCGCCAAGGACGTATATTATAAGAATAAACTGACAAACTCCAATAATATTAGGTTTGAGTGTCAGTAATTGTTTATTGCAGTACAAAAAATTATTAAATAAATCATTGATTTTTAACGGTTTTTTATTAATAACTAAGTACCTACTTATTCGATTTTGATGCGTGACATCTCATTCGACGTGGAATTTCAGCAGTTAAAAATTACATCAATATCATTTTGCTGCGGCAATATGCAAACGAGCTAGAGCGAAAAAACTGATTTTACCACATATTTGCATTGTTTAAACAATGAAGCCAGACGAAGTAGCTATTTACGGACATACGGCCACACTCAGTACTGGTTTCCAAGCAGATTTATGGATTTTCAGGAATCTAGGATTTATGTTACGAAATGCATTAGGCAGAGGCCAGTTTGCCTGGTCTATGTGGTTACTATAAATAGGATTCCAGAGTGTTGAGCAGTACTTAAGTTTGGAACGGACATATGTTTTTAAAACAAGTATATCATCAAATCCCCTACAGTTTCTAATTATGAACCCATACATTTCAGAAGCTTCATTAATTTTGAAATGTAGATATATGTTTATTAAAGCATAAACTGGAGTCAAAGACCACCCCCAGATCTTTATTGGAAAAATGCCGTGATAATACATTGGCATCCAATTCATATGGAAACTCAATGCATGATTTCCTCCTGGTATATTTGCATTTAGTAATTACTAAAAGTTTATTTTCAAAGCACCTTTGAAGAACTCTATTGAGATCACCTTGATGTGAGATCTCAAGATAGATTTTTAAATCATCAATATAAAATAATCTTGCTGATTTAAGGCATCTGTCTAAATCATTAATATAATTAATGAAACAAACAATGGTCCTAAATTGGATCCATGAGGTACACATGACTGATTTATTATTATTATTATTATCTGATTTATATCCATTATAGTAAACAAATTGTTGTCTATTATATAAGCAAGACTGACAAAACAATATCAAACCACGAGAGAAACCAAACTGATTAAGCTTTTCAATCAAAACACCATGATCCATTCTGTCCTTTGAGAAGGCAGTGTATATCACATCCATCTGTCCCCCCGAGTCCACAACTTTTGTGTAATAACCAGTAGATTAGTTTCGGTTGATCGTTGACTCATAAAACCATGCTGAGAAGGTGCAATAAGGTTACGAAGAGATGGGTAGATGTGATTGAATAAAACAGTCTCAACAAATTTAAAAGAATAGAAATAGGCCTATAACTATTGACTACAGATCTATTCCTAGATTTAAACACAGGAACAATTATAGCTTCTTTTCAATGATCTGGGAAAATGAGCGACTCTAATGCCACTTTGTACAACAGTTTTAATGGATAAGCCAATATTGTAATGCAATCCTTAACTAAGAATGAAGGTACTATTATACTTAAGAAATTTATACAAAGAATTTGAAATTCCCAAATTTAAGAATATCTTAAAATATTACAAATTCTTAGGGACTTAGGTCACAGTTTCAAAAAATAAATTTGTTATCCATGTAACAATTATCAAATCCCAAGTCCCAACTTTTATCACATATACCCAGTAATCCAACAAAATTATATATTCATACCAATATTCCCATATTTAGCACAAACAACTTCAATGAGCCAGTTTAAAGAAGAAGCCTCTCCAGTTCTGGAAAACACATATTTCTGTACCCAGAAACTATTTCAAGACGACAATTGCACTATCCAACTCATAATCTACACACCACCAACATCATGTGAAAGAATCTAGGTAAGCATCGAAAATAACATTGATGAACAAATTACTAAACCTAAGAATGGATTGGAATAGCTAAAAAAGGAAAATTTTGCCACTGTTAATATGGATGTCCACAAAATAGTTGTTGTTATTTAAACTGCACTTGATTGAACGTTTTAATATTAAATTCATGAAAAATCACAAAACTCGTTAAAAACGAACTTGCACGTATCCTACTGACTGCGCCAGTTGCGTTTTTGTTTTGAAAATTATTTTTTACAAAATTACAAAATTTTATTAAAATACAATATATGTTAACAGTCCGAATCGTCTAAAATTTAGCACCCTTAATTCTTTATCATAAAAAAACGATCTGTGCACATTTTCAACCTGATCGGTCTGTAGAGACTTTACACGGACTTATAAAATTTCTTCAAAATCAGAGACGAAAGTATGTTCCATTTATTTTTAGCAAAACTTTTTAAGGGAATGGGCAAAATATTCTGAAAAATATATTTTCAATGTAAAATGTTCCGCTGTATCGGATTATTCCTGTAGCAAACGATGGTTCAGCAGAAAATTTTACCTCGAAAATGTATTTTTCAAAATTTTTTTGCTTACTCTCTAGCAAAGTCGTGCTAAAAACAAATTGACAATATTTCGATTCCTAATTTTGTGGAATTTTAAAGAACCTGTTTAAAACTCCTAATCGAGATAAAAATTTGCATCGGTTTATTTTTTTATGGTAACGATCAACTGTGGTAAATTTCAGACGAATAGTAAAGGTGGAATCAAATTAAATTTAACTTAGACATGTGAGAAAGGATTTCATAAAAAACAAATAGACACATTTTTCCTTGTTTTTATAAAAATAAGGTGGCGCCGTATTTACCATCCATCTAGGTATATTCTTTGCCTTAGCTTTCGTTTATACTCCAGTTTCTGACCGCCGTAACATCTTGAATCCAAGACTTGCTCTTCAACTAGTACAGGTATAGCAATATTTGTAAATAGAATTTTTACCCACAGGTAAAAAAAACATTTCTTGAATAAATTTTCCCGTTTAAAGCAGTTACTGGTTCACTCCAATTGTCTAGCGGATATACTGGTATAGTAAGTTAATCGTGGAGGGTTTAAGAAAAACTCTTTGACTTCACAATGTAGTTTTCGAATCATGTTCGTTTTTGATTTCTGGTTTACTAAAATGTTGGCAGGTTTCTGTTTCTCCTTATAAGATTTTGTGTATAAAATTCAGTTATGTGTTTAATCTTATATGTTTATTGTGTTTAAACAGCTTATATAGAAATTTCACGATTAATGTATTGAAAAAGAATTAAATAAATTCGAAAGCTCGGTTCGTATCATAATTTAAATCTACTAAAAAAGTAAATTTTTAAAAAAGATCTGTACTCAATTTAGGATTAAACAGACAAGTATATTTATTATAATTTAGATTTAATAATTTTAGTTGGGGTCAATTGACAGCAACCATTTTTGTTCAAGCTGGTTACCCCGTAAAATTATTCAGTGATGTTGTTCCCACTCCTTTTGTTGCATTTGCAATTGTACAATTTGGATGCGCATCAGGTGTTATGGTAACAGCTTCACACAATCCCAAAGACGATAACGGCTATAAAGTGAGATTTAGTTGAGATTTTTTATGAACTATGTAAGGAATAAATAAAATGTTTTTTTAGGTGTATGGACCAAATGGTGCTCAAATAAAATCACCAGTTGATGAACAAATACAAAATGAAATATTGAAGAATTTAGAACCACTTGAATCTTCTTGGGAAATAGACGTATTAACTAAAAGT
This sequence comes from Altica lythri, assembly GCA_964028335.1. NCBI lineage: Eukaryota > Metazoa > Arthropoda > Insecta > Coleoptera > Chrysomelidae > Altica > Altica lythri. The sequence goes on from OZ034800.1 coordinate 48,670,235, forward strand.
TCGTTAGTACGGGATCCATATAGCGATATATTCTGTCGATATTTAAACTTTATTAATACAAGAATAACAGAAAACAGTAAAACATTAAATAAAAAAACAAATCTGTTATTTACTTATACTGCAATGCATGGTGTTGGATTCAGATTTATTAAAAGAATTTGTGAATTGATTAATGTAAGAATGGTTGCTGTACCTGAACAAAAAGATCCAGATCCTGATTTTCCTACCCTGGAGTATGTAATTATTTTTATACATAAACTGCATATATACAAATTTGGTAAATATTTTCTAGATTTCCAAATCCAGAAGAAGGAAAAAGTAGCTTAGAATTGGCAATCAAATATGCAAATGCAAATTGTAGCAATTTAATTGTTGCAAATGATCCTGATGCTGATAGATTTGCTTTGGCCGAAAAAAATCCAACGTATGTGTTTCTGTTTTTATTATTTTCTGTTGTTTCCTTTAAAGTTTTCCCAATGCAACTTAGATAAGTGTCGGCAAGCGACACTTTATAACTACAAAAAATATCTCTCGCGTGCGGCAAATTCCATATTATTTTTTAATTCATGTTTTTATTTTATTTTTACTGACTTATATAAAAAATTGTGTTTCTATTAGCTTTGATATTAAATCCATATCATGAGTCATTAAGCATGCTGGAGAGTGGATTCATTGCCAAACAAAACCAAAGTGGGCTAGGGATATCGCCTTCATAGATTCCTTTACAGATAGGAATTTCATTAGTGCAAAGATGCTTACCGTTCTTATGTAGGTGGAGGTTAGTTTGCCACTGTTTCATTATTAATCCGAGAAAAGAAACTAGGGTGGGGTATATTTTTTATATCTGTAAGATTTTAATGAGCCAAGAATGGGGAACGCTTTCAAATGCTTTTTTGTAATCCACGAAAGCAGTGTATATATTATGGCGTCTCTTCTGTGCTTGGTTCAAAATTATCTTAATGTTGTCGTCTTTACTCTGTTTGTTCCTCCACCAGAATGCCGTTTAAATCCACATGCCTATAAATGGTAATGCAGGATGTTAATCTATACTAATATTATAAAGCTGAAGAGTTTGTTTGTTTGATTGAACGCGCTAATCTCAGGAACTACTGGTTCAAATTGAAAAATTCTTTTTGTGTTGAATAGACCATTTATCGAGGAAGGCTTTAGGCTATATAACATCACGATGCAACTATTAGGAGCGAAGAAGTAATGGAAAATGTGAAAAAAACGGGGAAAATTATTGATCCTTGAGGGCTTCCATTGCGTGCGCTGCGAAAACGGTTCAAGATACCAAAAATATATGTATAAAAGAATTATTCCTCTTAAAATGATCTAAAAAAATGTCAGCGGCAGTATATGTCTATCTTTTAAGATTAACTCACTAGAACCGTTTTTATGGTAATCAAATTTGGTCGAAATTAATGCATTATTTGTTAAGAGTTGTATCAAACGTAATAATGAAAAGAAGAAGAAAAGAAAAGAAAAATAATTTTTTGTACAACTGTCATTAAAAGTGACACTTTTAATGATAGCAAACAATGTTAAAAACGATTGTTTACATAGCAGCGTGTTAAAAATACTTTTAACACGTTGCCATGTAAACAAGTTTACTTTTAACACGGTTTAGTTTACTTTTAACACGGTTTGGTTTATTGTCATTGCAAATTCGCTCGTTTCATTATCAAAATAGGGAAGTTGTACAAAAAACATTGTATGGTATTTGTGTTAAAAGTGATTTTATTTTGTTCGTGAAATTGTTCAATTCGCTCCGCTCATTTCACAAACGTTTTCACTCACAAAATAAAACCTCACTTTTAACACTCATATCATAAATAACTATTATTGCCCAACAGATTAATTCATTTACAGGACAATTTATATAGAAATTTCTAATATAATAAAAACAATAAAGTAAACAAGAAAAAAAAAATATCTCGAATGCCGAAGCTACAAATTAACAAAATCAATATTTTTTATTACTTATCCCAGAGTATCAAAAAAAAAATATCAGAGTCAGAACAGTACTTATTAAAATTTAAGCACATTGGAGAGTTTTTCCCCAGATTTGTTCGAAAACTAGATGTATAAAATGTTTTACCCAGTAAATTGCGTATTTTTTAACCTATAACTCTGTCAGTAAGTGTCAAATTATTGAAGAGTTGTGTTATAGTTTCATTTACTAAACTAGTGGAGTAAGTAAATAGAAACCTGTATTATTATGTTGGGTACCTACAGTTTTCATTAAATTAAACTAACATTTGAAATTTCTCAGACAGAACTGTCTGCGAAATCGAATATTTTTGACAACTTATGCCAAAATTTAAATTTTATATTTATTATTTTTAGTTTTATACAAAACCATTTGGTAATTCGTGGGTAAAGCATAGTACTTCACTCGTGGAACAAATTGCATATTTAGCTCGTTTCTTTAGCCCCTTTGCTTGCAAACTCGCTCATGGGCCAAACACACTCGCTGTAATATGCAATTTTCTCCACTCCTAAAGTAATATACTATTATGATGTCTAACAGCTGTTTGTGGAACATTAAAATTTATTTGGTTCATTAAGAAGGGAACATCAATAGAATTATGTAATATTTTATATATAATAACTATACTAGAAGTTATCCTTCTTTGTTCCAATGATGGGACACTAAACCTCGAAAGCAGGAGAGACTGTTCAATACCTCGCATAGGATACTGCCCATCTATTTTAAAAGAAGGGTATTTGAGAAATCGACGCTGAACATTTTCCGTAGACCATTTGTGTATGTTATATATAGGGTTCCAAATTATAGATGCATACTCTAACTTGGAACGAACTAACAAAAAATAAAGTAAAATCAAGCTTTGAGGATTTGTAAAAGAACGACAGTTACGAATTAAAAAACCTAAGCTTTTTAATGAAGAAGCAACAATGTTATCTACATGATAAGAAAAGGTCAACTTTTGATCGAATATTATACCTAAATCTTTTGTTTGTGTGCAACATGACAATGGGATGTTATTGAATAAATAAGGAAATTCAATTTTGTTGATATTCCAGGTGTATGAACAAATTTTACATTTTACATTTTGATACATTCATAAACAACTTGTTTTCATTACACCATTTTTCCACAATATCCAATTGGGTTTGCAGATAGTAGCAGTCCTCAATTGATGACACAGAAACGTATATTTTCATGTCATCGGCGAAGAGCAATTTGCCACATTTTAATTCAATTGCTAAGTCATTAATAAATATAGTAAATAACAATGGCCCCAAATTGGAGCCCTGTGGAACTCCAGATGTTGCTATAAAAGGTGAAGATGCATAACCATTGTAAAAGACATAATTACTGCGACCTTTAAGGTACGATGAGAACAGTCTTAGCAACAAATTATCAAATCCCATGGCTTCCAACTTTCTCATAAGAATGTTATGATCTATTCGATCGAAAGCCTTTGAAAAGTCCGTATATATTACATCTACTTGACCCTTGAAATCGAGTATATATTGTTTTAAAACACCAAGGTTTCACACAGTCGATCTCTTGCTCATAATATTAATCTTTATCCAAATAAATGTGTTGTTGATTAAGAGTAGGTATTTAATTGTGAACAATCACTTAATTTCAATGAACATCTTAGAAGATATTACAATTTTAAAATAACTAGGACGCCACCGTAAGGTGGCGCAGTGGATATCTTATATAAAATATCTAATATAAAAAAAACATTGAAAACAAAAAAAAGCAAAATGGTAAAAATTTGAAAAAATGAAAAATGGAAAAGAAGACACGACAGTGTTATGCGGTACAAAGTCCGCCGGAACAGCTAGTATTTTATATATGGAGGGAAGGCAAGAGATAGGTCTTTATTGGGTCGGATCGTGGGTTTGCGAAGATTTAGGAAGCATATAGAGTATCTTCTGGATGATGGAGGATATGCGTAAACCTCGCTGCTAGTGCTTCATGCAGGCTGCTAAACTTCTTGTACCAGAAGTTCTGGATGTTGTCAACTCCTGGTGCTTTTCAGTTGCTGGTGCCGTTTATGGCTTCGGCTACCTCTCCTGCTGTTAAGGCGTAGAAAGCCATTAGCTTGATGTTTACTTTCTCCTCTTCGAATCTTATCCATTGGTCGTTGGCGTTATTATTATTTTGTTCACGATTATTACGTATGTTTTTCTTCCAGATCTTATATATCAATCATCTTAGTAACAACGATTATTTAGCATTAAATATTTTTTCATTTATTGAGAAAGGGTTTGGAATCAAAAAGTGACGACTTGACTATGTGGTCCTTATCTTCCCTTAAGAAAGAATTATATTTTTCTTGCAAGCTAATTAATGTTATTAAAAAATGACTTTTAACAGCTGAACTTTACTAACACACCAATCCCATTCCTTTCCTGGCAAAGGTAACTCACACCTTCTCGTTGGTCTTTGCCGATACTTATCCAAGTCTTATTGGAAAAAGAATTCATTTTGTTAATTTATCTTTATAGAAATTGACATAAGGTGGGATTAGAATACTATAAAAAGTTCAAGGAAATTAAATTTGTTATAAAAGTAAACGAACTTTAATAAAATAAATATGGAATAAAATTTTCTGGTTTTCCAAAATTTTATACGTATTTTTAAGGGTCAAATTGTTTTGTATTGAAGTTATATTTTTTTATAATTTGTCTAAAACATATTTTCGTTTTATTTTTATTTAAGTTTAAAATTTTATAATCTTTATATTAATTGGCTTAATACATGGAACCTATACATAAGCGTTTTTTTCTGTATTTTTTTTGCAGAACATATTAAACTAAAAATGTAGGAAAATGTAATGTATAGGTATATACAGATATTTTTCTTAATTTTTTTAAGAATTTTGTAAAGTCGTAAATTTATCGGTGACATTTTGACCAATATATTAACCTAAATCTAAGATTGATAAACGAGAACTTGGCGAATACTTATTTTAGCTACTGTAATCATCTTTTCTATGTCAGTTTTCGCGTTCATAACACCAATCTTGGCTTCTGGTTCCGACCTTTTCTCTATGCCATTTCTGACATACGAAGAATATATACACAGTTCGTCTCTAGCTTTTCCTACATGCTGCGTACAGTGCCGAAACAAACCATGTCCACTAAGAAGTTGGCTAAAGAAGTAATTTACCTCTCTGTGTTGACATTCACTCCAGCTAGTGATATCTTTAATTAGTCTTCTCGTCCACGCGCCTTTTGTCTCATTTTCCTACCTTTGCTGCCAGGAAGCAAGAGTTCATGGCTTTCTTTCGGTAATGTGGGAAACCTTCGTTTTTAAAGGTGTTCGATGTTTCCTAGACGAGAAGGTCGATTGGGATTACACCTGCGAAAACCTGGGCTGCCGCTGTTCGGTAGGCATATATGACCCTGAACAACATTGGAAGCACTCTAGTTTGATTTAATGTTTTTGAATTTTAGCTGCAGAGTGTCACACTGGAGCTCCGTAGAAGAGCGTGTACTCGACAACTCTGTATAGTTAAATTATTTTACTGCTAGATGACCCCCTAATGATGAGTAGAATGCACTGAATCTTTCCGGCTACCACATTCGCTTTTTTTATTGTCTCTGCTATGTGAGAGCTAAAGCTATGTCTGTTTAGCCTAACCCCCAGATACTTTAGGTTGCTTATTGGGCAAATTTCCACCATTTCCAATTGGAATTTTAGATCTCGAATGTATCTCTTTCCTTTAAGTACTGTGATTTGGGTTTTAGCAGAAACTCCTCTATTCAGCTCCTGGTCATTCTCATTGCTTTATTTAAGCGGCTAACAATCGTATATTTTTCACTGGCACTTACTATAAGTGCTAGATCATCAGCGAATCCTATTTCTTAAACTCCCAATCCGTAGTTCAGATCTTGGATTTCATCATTGAATGCATTCCACAGCCGAGGCCCTAGGACAGAACCTTGCGGAATACCAGCATGGGTTGTAATAGTGGTATTTCTGCTGGCTACCAGCCTAAATATCCTGTCTGTTAAGTAATCTATGAATACATTCACAAGGTACTGTGAGACTCCCAACGTCTCTATGTTTCTCACAATCCTATCTCACGGGGCGGAGTTGAAGATGTTTCTTACATCCAGAGGGGCCACAATGTACTATCTCTCTGCTTCTCTGCTACAGGCTGTTTGTTCTTTATATTTCACCACCTTGCCACGTTTTTTTCTTTTTCACTTAACAAAAGGTTAAGGACTATTTAAGAGAAAAAAATCTAATATCAACAATTAAACAAATTGTGCAAGGTTTGTTAGTGGTCACTCTACTGGCAAATTATGCTCGAGCTCAGCCGTAGAGGGATGTTAAACAAGTGAGCCGCGCCACCGACTTAGTCGGTACAAGCCGGAAACCCCTAGATGTAATAGGCACTAACAACCCTTCCACAATAGAATAAGAATAAGATAAAGTGAGCTAAATAAAACAAATCAGTTTCATAAAATAGACCCTTCATTAATACAAAAAAAAATTAAATTGTAGACGCAAATATAAGAAATACAATTTAGAGCTGTTACAAATATACACTGGCGCCTTAGTTATAAATAATAAATAAGTGGTATAGGTGTGATCATACTTGCGAATTACAAAATTAAAATAACTAATAGTAAAAAAAATACAAGATACAAGATAGTAAATCTTTAGCTTATCTGTTATGGCAGAGGTGGCTTCCAATCACCAATTACAATAGTCTTTACAAAACTTCAAACCGGTTCCAGACTCCGGTAATTCAATGCTGCTACTACCAAAATTAATGCCAGAATCAAAATAAAAAATGCCGGTACCAAAAATAATTCCGGTTTTAAACCACGGCACTAAGATACCGGTTCCAAAAACCCTATAAGATGGAATAGGGTAAAAAACTACAACTCTGCGTTGTTCCAATAACCTGGGACGTTGATTTTGCCCCAAAGCTGTCTTTAAAGTGTGCTTCTGCTAAATTGACTCAGAAAATCTCTCTACAAATCCCAGAATGTGGTTTTTCCCACTGGACATGAAATAACTCAAAAATATAACCAAAACGTAAATGGATTCGATTGCCCAGTCAAAATACAAAATTAAAAGGCGAAGTTGAAATCCGATTGAAACAATCCGTTAGAATTCTTCTTAGTCGATTCTTTTTCGAAAGCAGGTTGCGATGAGAGTGAAACCTGACAGCGTGCTCCAAATTGTCATATGGCAACTTGCGCAGAAGAGAAGTCTTTTACCATTCAGCAAATGGGATTAATCATTGTGCTAATAAGCTATCTGTGCGAACTTTAAGTAACAGGCCAGAAACGGAGATTAATTCATATCAATAATATATGTTTATAAACAACAAATATTCTAATTCAACGAATAATTCAACAATTAAGTAATGATATAAATACAAGTAGAAATTCAAGGCACAGACGATAGTTAAAATTAGATAAAACGGAATTACGGAAAAATAAAAGAAAGAACACGATTAATTACCGAAATAATATCTAGGATCTAGGTAAACATTGTAAAATTTTCTATCAGACAGCAGGTGAGTTTCATACAATTTATAATTTCAAAAGTTAACAATAACAATACTAAGAGAAAATATGCCTGTTACAACCTGTTTAATTGCTTGAATTGTGCTGCGTCTTTTTCTGAACCCGTATTATCTAGACGATATTTTCATCAGCTCAGCTCCTCGATCTCCATTTCACGTCGTGTTGTGACTAGATTCTCATAGATTTTGCCAATAGTGTTAATTAGGCAGAGTGGTCTGAATGATCGGTTGTCTTCAATCGGTTTATCCGGTTTATGAATAAGTGCCAATCGTGCTACTTTCCAGTTGGGGGGCATTGCTTATATAGCCAGTACTTATACGAGCTAAGTTTTAGGATCGCATTTAAAGGCATCTTTATTCACTTCAGGTGGGATCGTGTCCAGGCTAGGAGCTTGATTTTCCCCATAGCTATGCATAGCTACTCCATGCTAAATCGCGTTGGAGTTACCACCTTTCGTCTAGGGACAGCCACCTATCTCCTCGGGAAAAAGGGTTCTTATTCTCTCTCTCTTCTCAGTCATAGAAAAGGTGAGTCCTGTTTGTCTCAAAGAGGACATCACTATCTTCTACCCCTGGCCCCAAAGATTTTCCTCTAGGTCTAGGCATATTTTTTTCATCTCAATACTTTTTCTAGCTTTATAGGCAGCCATAAGTTCTTCGTTAACCTCGTGAGTCCTCTGTCTTCAACTTGTGTACTCTCTCCGTGCACTGTTTCAAAAGTTTTTTTCTACTGATGTTCTGATTCCACGTAGGGAGCGTTGTTCTCTGAAGGACTCGTAACCCTCAGGTGGCCTTAGTACACTGCGACCTAAGACATCTTTTGTGTTTACCCTACCTACATGTAATAATGAGTGTATGATGGCTAGTCTTTCAAGAAAAGTCTATTATCAGTTTAGGATATATCTAACCTGATCGGGTTCTAAGAAGGCCGGTCCCAGATATTTAGGTCGTTGGTGAACAATTACTTTACAGTAACAGATAATATGTTTAGCCGTTTTATCTACATACTCACAGAATCTGCATTTTCCACTGTTTACTTTGCACATTTTACAGAGATGATACCGTATCTCAATGTACAGTGTCCTGTGAGAATTCCTGCAATTACTTTTGCTTGTTTTAGGCCTGGAATGTTTTCCAGTAGGCTACACTGAGTTCCTTTTCCTAATTACAAAGTTAATCCATAATGTGGCATTTTGAGATGTCACAGAAAGGCTTGGATCCGATAAAATGAGTACTAGCTTCTTCTTTAGAGAAACTATTAGCAATTTCGTTTCCGACAATCCCTTTATACTCTAGTAACCACAGCAAAGTTACTTTATTTTAACCAGTTGCGTAAGAGACTGTTTGTAGTTTGCAGTTTGCAGTTTTGGACTTAAACGTGGTATATTGTAGGGATATTGGACCTTTGGACCTCTTACCCCTTTACCTACTTCTTCTGATGTTTTACACCCATCAGTAGGTACAATACGTTGAGCGATGATGTTTTGTGTTAACACACTCATATTCACATTTAGTGTGAGTTCTGAATCTCGTTTTGGAGACATAATATCTGTTGCCATGTTCATGCATTGGGTTGCTCCGATCCTTGGAACCGCAAAATGTCCTGTAAGATCACCGGGTTTTAGAGACTTAGTTGTTATATTTTGTTGAATCTCTTTTTGTAGTCATTCCAGCAGTCTATGCTTTTATCTCTACTGGAGGCTTCTCATGCTATTACTTTAAGTTTTCCGAGTTCCTTGTTCCACCATGGCATATATCATATATCTATGTATTACTTAATCTTTATGGTAGGAACTTGCTCAAAGCATTTAGCTATGAAAACCAATTAGTCTGTTTTGATATGCGACAGAACTGGATTAGGTACTCAGCCTCGACCTCGAATCGTATGATTCTATGATCCGGCATCAAAGCCTCGTCAGAGACATGCTAGTTAGTTCTGTTCTAAGTTTGTACAGAAGCAACTAGTTAAAATGAGATCAATCAACCCTTTCCTAGTTGTAGTATTAAAAGTGGGTTTGTTACCTCTATTACTTCGGTAAAAGATACCAAAATCCCTTTTGGAAATTTCACACTATTGGCTTCAAACAGACTTTTTGATAGGCTTCATTACCTTTTTGTATAATCGTTTTTCTTACATCTCCAACATTTACGTTGAATTTGCAGTCATCACTGAAAATGATCTTGTTCCAGTCATTTATTACAAAAAAATAACATACTAAACGAAGATAATTTACTTATTATTGGTAATATTAAAGTTAAAAGTGCAATACTTGCAATCTTTAATAATAATGCCCGATCCTGAAGGCGTGTTGTGACTATATTCTGATTAGTAAATTGTTGATTGGTGTGAATAGCTTTAACATCTGGATGTGTATTCGATGGCTCCGGTAAATTTTCATCGATATTTCATTTTCTTTTAATAATATTATCCATCAATATAACCTTCCACGACTGTAGAACTTTAACAACCCCCGTGTCTCTTTAATTGTTTAATTAATGTCACCTCCACCATTAACTAATAAAGTGGCCGACGTTCTTCGGAAGCGGTATCCTGTGTATAATGTGACGTATGGTAGGTTAAGATATTTAGCAATTTCGATTGGAATCAAAGCAATAGAATTCATACCTACCTACTACTTGATTGCAACACTTTCCGTGATTGTATTTTGAAAATAATCGCAATGGTGTAGGTATTTTTATTGGTAGGTCTTGTAGAAATATATTTTCTGTATAACGATAACTAATAAATAGAATTATTTTGTCTACAGGCACCCGCAATTCCCATTATTAAAACAACCTGTAATAAAGCAACTATGACATACTTTTAAATATCCGAACTTACCTTTCTTAGCAAATGTGTTTTACAAAAAAAAATATTATTTCCCTTTCTGAAAAAGGTTTGGATTTCTTAACTTTATACCCGATCCTAGGCAATTGATACGTTTTCGGAAAGGCATATTGTCTTTGCATTGCACCACGTTACAAAGCAATTATATTGCTTTTCGTAAGTAGCCTTTGATTTCTCTGATAACAGATTTGCTTTTGCCAGATTTTTGATTTCGGGAGTTGTATTTTGTACATCACATCACTCCTTTCACTCACATTGAAACTAAATTTGCAAAAACGACAACACAAGTGCCAAAATATTGTGTAAATTTTAAAATGGTCGTGCCGTTATTTACGGCCTGCTATGCATTAAAGTGATACGTCTCGTTAAATATCCACTTTTTGTTGTCAATTGCAAGCGAAAAAGCCTACTTTATTTAGTGATTGTAGAAAAAAGATATGTATGAAATATTTAACAATGTTAGAATTGTAAAATTTTGCAGTATTCTTAATGTATGTTTGAATATATAACAATTTATTTTTAAAGTTTTTTTAATTTTTCATTAAATCTCAAATTAGTGCAAAATGTTGAGTGTTCGAAAAATTGATCAGACAACTATTATGTAGGAGATTTTTAATGAATTAAAAAAGCATATACATACATAGAAATCCGAACACCTAGTAAATAATCATTTATTTTAGCAATGTTTTGTTTATATATTGATCATGAGAAAAGGAATATCTGATTAAATTTTCAGCCGTATCAGTTTAAATTTCTTGTTTTTATATTTAGGGCATTTATAAACATTGTCGGACTACTAGAGATAGGTCTTTCATTCCGGGAAATTAGAGATATATAGTACACAGAAGTCTAGACACTGTGGTCAGATGTGATCAGGCATAGCATCAAGAAGGCCAAACACAAAGAACCAGGGGTACAGGACGAAGGCGAAGAACAACAGAACGAAAAGATCGCAGACTAATATTGCTGGCTTTAAGAGATCGCTTTTCCACTACCAGAACAATTGCAAATCAGTGATTTGGAGAACATGGAAGGTCTTGAGAAACAATAACTTCAAAAGTGGACTGAATATAACTGGATTTACAAATATCTTGATTGTCCAAATACTAGGATGATTGAAAGAAAACGTAACACAAACTTGCTTAAAACGACTTTACTTAGAACAGTGTTAAACGAATAATGACTAGAAGTTTTAGAATTTTTTTCATACCGTGTGTAGAGAACGGTTATTGTGGGACCAGAAATGGTACACAATAGTCTTCAGTGACGAGTCTTAATTTTGTGTATGCATGAATGATGGTCGCGCAATGGTAAGAAGGCGGTGGCGGCGTGATGAAAGCCGTGATCCTCAGTTTTTTGTAGAAGGGCATCTTCATCACATTATTGGAAACATGGTATGGGGTGCAATCTCTTATGGGTAGCCTGGAATGAGGTATCCCAGAAGGATATTAATCACCTTATTAGATCCATGCTTAGACGTATTAGTGAATGTATAGGTAACACACCGTGGTGCATCAACCCATTATTAGAGGTAAAAACAATTAAACTCGGTTTAAGTCTAATTAGATTGGATTGAAAATTTAATCATTTGCTAAGTAGGGCTTCCTTAATAATTATTCAAAATATTACCAAAATAGCAATATGTTTACTGTGTGTTCGAATTTCTATGTCACTTAGTATATTTACTTTTAGCACCGGTGAATGGAAAATATTTAATGGTAACCAGGTGGGTACACTATTTGGTTGGTGGTTGCTTCGTGATTTTAAGTTAAAAAATCCTAATGTACCTAATGATAAAATATATATGATTTCAAGTACAGTTAGTTCAATGATATTAAAATCCATTGCGAAAATTGAAAAAATTAACTATATAGATGTTTTAACTGGATTCAAATGGCTAGGTAACAATTTTTCTATACACAAATTATAAACAATGGTATTAATTCAATTTGTTTACAGCAAATCAAGCATTAGATCTTGAAAAACAAGGATATAAGGTGATATTTTGTTTTGAAGAATCAATAGGTTACATGTGTAGTACTCAAGTACCAGATAAAGATGGAATTTCTGCTTGTGCTGAAATGCTTACAATGGTTTCATATATATACAGTGAGAAAAAAACTGTTCTGCAGCAACTTGAAGAAATATTTCAGAAATATGGTTATCATATATCAAATAATTCCTATTATATCTGTAATGAACCGATAGTAATAAAAAATATTTTTGAGAAAATCAGAAATTGGAGCGGGCCTCAAACAGTAAGTAAATATCTATGTATTTAATTCTATGGAATACTTTGTATATTTTAAAGAATGCACTTTATTACACGCAAGAGGTAAAGTTTTTACTGCTACCTGGAAAATCTATTTCTATTTTTCAAAATTCTCAGTAAATTATACTGCACTTAAATAATTATTTTGTTGTTTAGTATGACACATAATACATAATACTGTGGGTTGAAAATAGAGCACAAAGAAATGAGTTTCATCGCTACGCTACTGTTTTGAATAATCATTTATGTCAATTCATCTTTGTGCTGATTCGGTTTTCTTTTAATATTTGTACTGAAATAAAGTGTAGTCTGTGCAAATAATTCAACGAACGCCTTTTATAGCAGGAGAGCTAGAGCCGAAATTTCGCCGTCATCCGTAATATGATACTTCTCCTTTGCAACATGTACATTCTCACTTTTAAGTTACCACTCAGGCGGACACCCTGGTGGATACAAGGGATAGCTATAAGGGGTAAAAGTTACAAATTTTTACGGGAAATTGTCGTCATCGATAATATGGATGAAAATTTTCTTAGTCGAAGGTGTTGATCTAATCTAATCTAATCTAAGTAGCCTGGCATGGTCTCACCTATGGAGCCCCATGTTTTAAGCACTGCTTCCTAAGGGAATATTATGACCAGGTTCGGCACCAAGAGTCCTTACATGCACCCGTGCTTGCAGGACTCTAGTTTGTTCAGCTGAAAATCAGCATCCCGCTGATCCTCAGGAAGGCTTGAATCCAGTTGTCCTAAATTCCTTGAGTCACTGTCGCCACAGGGCAGTTACCTTTATAAGAGATTTGAGTTCTGTGACCAGCTCCTCAAGGTGGTGATAGGATTCAGGATTCGTGTCACCAAAGATGAGGAACCGTTTATAGTCCAAGGCCTCACACTCGAATAGAATGTGAGTTGCCGTCTCATCGTCCATGTCACACAGTCGGCACAAGGTGGGTTCCTGTGTCAGAATCCCCATCCTCCGAAGGTGTAGTCTGAATGGTCCATGCCCGGTGAGCAGGCCCACTAGTACTCTGATCTGACTCCTGCCTAGATCCAGTATGTCAGACGTGAGTTTTTTGGAGTAGCCTTTGAGCATCAGCTTCGAGTGCCTCAGCCCTACAGTGTTACTCAAGTGCTTGGTCGACTCTTCCCAGACCCACTTCCTGACTTTGGTCCTTACCCAGGCTCTAGGCAGTCCCAATACAGGTTCTGGACCAGTGAATCGTGTATCCGCTCCCTTCTTGGCCAGAAGATCCGCGGTTTCATTTCCTTCAAAACCTTTATACCCTGGTATCCATTCCAAGAAGACACTGTTTTGTCTAGCCAGTTCATTGAGGTTTTGTATGCACTCCCAGATCAGCTTGGAACTAACCCCGAATTGTTTTAAGGCCAGCAGTGCAGCCTGGCTGTCTGAGAAGAAGGTTATCCTCTCCCCTCTCCAGCCACGGCCTCGGGCGTGGTCAACAGCCTTTAGTAAGGCGTATACCTCAGCCTGGTACACGGTTGTCTCCGTTCCCAAGCTGAAGTGCTGCCTAAGATTGAGTGGATCACAGACCCCTGCACCGGTTCCTTCTGACGTGCGAGATCCGTCAGTAAAATACTTGATCCCTGCATCGTCAAAGATTCTTTGAGAGCCGTCCACAGTCCACTCATCTCTTTCTCTCAGCCGGACTTGGTATCGACTCTCAAAGTTGTAACAGGGGATCATCTGGTCAGTTGGCAAGTCTGTCAACAGGACCTGACAATCTCCAGTAAACAGTGTGCGATGACGATACAAACCATCAACGTCACACCCATTAACTTTCAGCCTGTAAGCTCCCGACATCGCCTCCCCTTTGATGTAAACATTGAGAGGTGGCAAGCCCAGGATAACTTCCAGTGCCGCTGTAGGGGCTGTCCTCATGGCCCCAGAGATCTGCAGGCATGCAAGCCTCTGAAGCGAGTCCAGTTTCCTCTTAACAGTTGATTGCTCAACCTTGTTCCACCATATGCATGATCCGTAGGAGACAATGGGTCTGACAACCGCCAGGTATATCCATCGGACGACCTTGGGTGAGAGTCCCCACGTCTTTCCCACAGATCACCTAAGCATGTTTAGAACACGCCTAGACTTGTCTATAGTGTATTCTAAATGCCGATTCCAGGTAAGTCTCTTGTCCAGGTGGACCCTAGGAACTTTACCTCCTCGGCAATTGTTATTCTTTCACCGAAGATTCTGGGTGGCGTTAAGCCTGCCAGCTTATACGTGTGAAAGGTACGACTACCATTTTGGCAGGGTTGACCGTAAGATGTCGACTCCTGCACCAGCGTTCTACTCTTGACAGAGCTCCATTGAGCAGCTCCGTCATAGTGGTCACACAAAAGCCTCGGACCAAGATGACGAAATCGTCAGCATAGGCCTAGGCATGTATTTCCGACTCATTGAGCTCCCGAAGCAAAGGGTCAGACGCGAGGTTCCACAACCGAGGAGAGATGACTCCCCCCTGCGGGCAGCCCCTAGTGGCCAACACCTCCCTCGAGGCGCCAAACAAGTCGGCAGTGATAAGTCGCCCCCTCAGAAAGGTCTCTATCCACCCAGTAGTAGCAGAGTCCAGCCCTCTAAGGGAACCGACTATGGCATCGATAGAAGTATTATCAAAGGCACCCTGGACATCTAGGAAGACGGCCAGAGCCACTTCTTTTCGATCCAGCGCTGATTCTATCTTGTCAACCAAGACGCGCAGCGCGGTTTCTGTGGATTTCCCTGGCTGATAGGCATAGTGGTGCCGATGAAGTGGGGATCTGACAATCAGTTCCTCACTCACACGACGATCCACCAGCCTTTCCAGGGTCTTCACAATGAAAGAAGAGAGACTAATGGGTCGATACGCCTTAGGTTGGTCGAAGTTTTTTCGACCAGCCTTAGGTATAAAGACGACCCGCACCTTCCTCCAAGTGTACGGAATGTACCTGTAAGTCAGACTTGATCTAAACAGTCTGCACAGTGTTGGTATCAGGAGATCCAACCCATTCTGCAGAAAAGCTGCATAGACTCCGTCTGGACCAGGTGATTTGAAAGAGGAGAAGCTGCCTACGGCCCACCGTATCCTGTCCGCTGTGACGACAGCCTTAGCCACCTCCCAGTCCCCTCTGTCCGGTCTTCTGACATGAAGTTCCGGAGTTGGGTCGTGAGGCGGGCCTTCGGCCACGTCTAGGCAGCCAGGAAAGTGAGTTTTCAGCAACAATTCAATTGTTTCTTCTCCTGTTTTTGTATACGTCCCATCCGGCTTAAGCAAATTGCCCACCTTCATAGTTACGTCTTTAGAAAGAGCTTTCTGAAGTCTGGCACTGGCACTGACATCCTCGATTTCAGCGCAGTACCTCCTCCAGGATTCCCTCTTCGACTTCCGAAGTTCTCTGTTGTAGGCCGTGAGAGCTGTGTGGTAGGTTTCCCAACAACCACCACCACCGTCCCTCTTGGCTCTGTTCCACAGTCTTCGGGTTTCTCTACGAAGCCGTTCTAGCCGCCTATTCCACCAGGGAGGTTGCTGAGAACTGGCCTTCTGAGTGAGAGGACAGCTCACTTCGCTAAGAGTAAGGCATCTTGCAACCGCTGAGCCTCCTCTTCTAGGTCCTTTGGTTTCCTGGGATTTACACTCCGGTCTCCAAGGGCACTACCTAGTTCCTCTCGAAAGAGTTCCCAGTCCGTGCGCCTCGGGTTCCTGAAGTAGTGTGGCTCCCGGTAGTCTTCGAGGAAGTCGTAAAGAATGTATCTATGATCAGACATAGACTCCTCTCCCGACACCCTCCAGTTACCCACCCTTCTCAACAAATGGTGAGATACAGCTGTGATATCCAGCACCTCCCGCCTATTACGCGTGACAAAAGTGGGTTTGGAGCCTTGATTGAGTATAACTAGGTTGAACAGAGATAAGAATTCGAGTAAAGACTCACCTCTGGCGTTGATGTTGCTGCTGCCCCAGGTTGTGTGATGGGCGTTGGCGTCCATCCCGATGAGGATGCCCCGTTGTCCACCTCCAAACTGTCCCAGCCGCCTCTCCAGCTCCGGTGTTCGTATTGCCGGGGAGTCGTAGGGTAGGTAGCATGAAGCGATGATGATGTTCTTGCTGCCGCCTACCTCTTTTGTGGTGACCTCCACCGCTGTTAGGTCACAGCTAGTGTGGTCCCACAGCGGCATCAGCTCAACACCACTTCTCACAAAGATGCAGGTTCTGGGTTTGTCAGCGGATCTGTCATAAATAACAGTTCCGTGCGCCCCGCTGAGTCCGGCCAATCTACCATGAACCGCCCAGGGCTCTTGGATGAGGGTCACCTCAACCTGTCCTTGTAGAAGTACTTCATCTCCCTGGCCTCCAGTGCCCTCATCGAGTCATGGTTGACCCTGAAAATGATGGATTTCATCTTGCGACTCTTTCCATCATCGCCAAACCTCACCGCGTTGACAAAATGCCAACTTGAGGTATCGAGATCCCCGTTCTGCCTTGCCACTGCGGACAGAATGGCGTCCGGGGTTCTCTCGCTCATCACAGCCGGGACGGAGAAGATTATTCTCCCGCCCCTTGGAAGTTCCTTGGCCGACCTTACGATCAGCCTAGTTCCTTCCAAAGGCGGAAGACCATCCACCGTTTTCTTGAGCCACTCAACGGTGTCCTGGCCAGTGCAATAGAGCATCAGAGCTCCATCCTCAAGCCGGACCCCCCTGAAGTGGCTCTGGGCTGTCATTTTTTCCAGCAAGGCCTCCTGAGTCTGCAGGAACTGCTCCTCACTCAGCCGTTGTTAAGGGTAGTCTACAGGAGTGACCGCCATCTTAATGGCCGTTATAACCCCGCTGTAGGTGGGTTTCTCCGGGTCAGCCTTAGATCTCTTCTGTGGCTGCCTGTCGGAGTCTGGGGTGTCGCCATCCATCCTGTCCCTTTTTGGGCCGGATGGACCCGGCGTCCCCCCTGAGGTTGTAGTTTTGCCCGCTGAGGGCGCCTCCAACCTCTCCTTTTGTCTCCTTCTCCGCTCAGCACCACTGGGCCGACGCCTGTGTGCTGCAGCGGGTTGACCAGGTTTTTCATGGTCCATCAATTTTGACAGAGTCCCCTCCTTGCCTGGTGTAGCCGGAGTTGCAGCCTTGGGGGATCCAGCCGTCAGTGGTTTCCCACCGTCCGGCAAGCTCCCCTTGGCAGCTTCCAGCTTTGCCTTCCTTCTACGCAGTTTCGCTGCTCCAGAAGGCCTTTTCCTTTTAGCCTTTAGGCACAGGTTCCCAACGGCGACGTCGAGCCCTGCGACCTGTTGGCATATCCCCTCGTTAGAATGTTCGCGGCTGCACATTAGACCCTGCAACCTAAGCCCTCAGCACGATGCCTTCCACCTTAGCTTGGGTCGTTAGCCAATGAAACCCGATCCCAAAGGACCGAGCCTGCTTTACTCTCCTTAGCCAGCCTGTTGCCAGGCCGTTACCGGGGTCTCCACATGGAGGCGAGAGTAGCATTGAGGAGCAAAGATTCCCGACCACACCAGCGTGAAGCTGGTGAGCTGAGACTTTACCCCCCCTGTGAACCCCGTGTTGATACGACAATTCAAAATCCCAACGAACGGACACCTGAGTGGATGCAAAGGACGTGGCGGTAAAAAATTAGCAGCTTTCACCCCTTATAGCTACCATCTGTATCCACTAGGACTAAGATATCCACCTGAGCAGGAATGTAAACACCTGTATGGAATGAAAATCTGGCAAAAGAAAAATGTAATATTACGGATAACGGCGAAATGTCGGCTCTAGCTCTAATTATTTCAACAGGGTTCTCAGTAAAGCGCTGGATTCTCGATTTGAACCTCCGCGTTAAATCCCTGTTCAGTGCAACTTTTTAATTTAAACTAATCGTCTTTTTTATAAGTTTTTTATTTATTTTATAATAAATTACCAACAGCGTCTTTAGCTTAATTTTATTTCTGGTGGTGTAGAAACCTTAGAAATCATCAGCAAACATTGACTAATGGTTTATATAAAGAACCCCGCACAGACCTTAGGTTAAGTTAGCAAATGTGTAACAGATAAACAAACACATCCACTTACCAACACAAACATCAATTTATACTCGGATAAACATACTCATACTGGCATTGACACATACACAGACACCATGCACGTTGTTGACCTTGGTTACCACTAAAAGTAACTAAAAGTAACGCGTAACCGTTACAAGCCGAACCACTACTTTTCAGTTTTCAGCCGTCGCATCAAAGGATGCTACGTTACGCGCGGCGACAAGTTGGGACGAGTTTATATAGTATCGCGTATCTTTTAACCTGTTGCATTCGAGATTTTGTTGTCTTATTGTGAAGTTGTTATGGAGTGAAGTAAGGAGAATATATTAAATTTCATAGAACATTACCATCCGAGAACTATAGTTTGGGATCCTCATTTTAACAAAATTAAGAAAGAAGATGCTTGGATGAAAATCGTTAAAGAAGTGGGAAGGCCAGTAGAGCAATGCAAAAAGAAAATGAAAAACCTATTAGCATCTTAGAAAAAAATGAAAATGAAGAAATCTATTGAAACTGGAAAAGATAAGTACCTATAAATAAAAATGTGTGTAATATAGATAATTATATACAGGGCAGTCCAGATAAAAGTGAACAGAGCCGTTTTTCTTTGCCTTCGAAATTTCCGCAAAAAATTGAAAAAGCAGTTTCACGTATTTGTATCCGGTGAATCCGACAATGCCAAAGAGGAAACCATTGAGTCTCAAACAAAAGACGTGCGAAACAAATATTTTTTGAAGTTATACTTCTATTAATGCACTCGATTTGTGTGGGGTTAAATGGGAAAAATCATTACATATGTAATGGTGTGAGTAAGAGAGAGACAGAAATACATATAAGGTATATTGGTCGGTAAAAACAAAGATGAAATATTTACCACATGTTTAGTCATAACTATAAGTCCTTTGAATACCATTTCAACATTCAGTACATTGAAAAGGGATAGATATACAAAAAACAGTCTGAAATAATGTATAAATATCATAGTGACGGACCACATGATTATTTGACAGATTATTTTATAATTCTGTCACGTAAGTAAACATATAAAGTTTAGTATTTTATATTAATAATATTAATAATAATATTCAGTAATGAGTATTGTATTGTAGTCTTAAATACCGTCACATGGTTGCATTATATCCTGCCTATGCTTTTGAGGTTGTTGGCTACATAAACAGAGTTTTTAAGAATAGTCGAAAAGTGCATTTCGAACAGACAATAGATAGAAAAATTACAACTCGGTAAGTATTCTAAATGGTTTCAATTTATGTACTCGGGGTTTTTGGAGTCGCTGAACATGAATATCACGATTCCGAAAGTCTCCGCGGCACTTGGTGTCTAGGGTATTTACCTCTTCTCCTGGGGTTTTATGTAAATTCTGTACGAAATCAGTGCATACTTGGTACTCGGTGGGTTTTTGAGTCGTTAAATACGATTATAATAATGGCGATGGTGTTCGAAACACCTGGTGCTTTAGACGGACCTCGTCTCCAGGAATTTTGTGCAAATTAGATACAAAAAGAGTGTGCACACGGTACTAGGAATTTTTTGGGGTCGCTTACCACGAATATCATATAAAGAGTTTGCTAAATCCTTCGCATAGAAATTTATGAATCCATGTGCGCGCATAGAAGTATAACTTCAGTCCCACTTACTGCCACACTAGTTTTTTTTTTAATTAAACACCTTAATTTTTATTTCATATCTAAAATCACCATCTTATCGTTGGTCGTTGGTCCTCTCTGATATCAAATTTATGCATGCGGGTTTTTTTATATTTCAGTCTCAGCAATTTGAATTTAATATTTTAACAGTTAAACCAGGAGTGAGCAACCTTTTTGACCCACGGGCCAATTTAAAGTTTAAAATTTTGTGGCGGGAAGCACTAATTAATAATTTACAAAGCTTTATATATACTAATAAACGTTATAATATAAAAATACAAAATTAAAAAAAGTAAATATTTCATACATAAATTTTAATGCAACAAGAAAAGAATAAAAATACAAAACAAAACGGATACTATACTAACATTACATTATAACTAATTTATTAATGGGAGAAAGTTGATAAAATAAATAAAATTCTATTTTAGAAATGCTTGGCGGGCCGCATAATAGTTATTTATGATATGAGTGTTAAAAGTGAGGTTTTATTTTGTGAGTGAAAATGTTTGTGAAATGAGCGGAGCGAATTGAACAATTTCACGAACAAAATAAAATCACTTTTAACACAAATACCATACAATTTTTTTTGTACAACTTTCCTATTTTGATAATGAAACGAGCGAATTTTTAATGACAATAAACCAAACCGTGTTAAAAGTAAACTAAACCGTGTTAAAAGTAAACTTGTTTACATGGCAACGTGTTAAAAGTATTTTTAACACGCTGCTATGTAAACAATCGTTTTTAACATTGTTTGCTATCATTAAAAGTGTCACTTTTAATGACAGTTGTACAAAAAAATATTTAAAGGGCCGCATGCGGCCCGCGGTCCGCGGGTTGCTCATCCCTGAGTTAAACAAAAGATATTTTGCAAAGTAATAAGCAGATGTTCTGTATAAAATATACCTTTTGTATATAGTGTGTATACCTGATAATGTTTTAAACACAATTCGCTCAAATTACAATATTAAACAAAACGGTATACATATAAATAAATATGAAACTGCTACATATTTTGAATTTTCTCAGAAATACCGAGGGGAATGTAAACTGTTCTCTTTACTTTTCTCTGGACTTACTGTAGTTTAATAAAATACAAAAGAAACAAAATTAGTTAATTGTTATTTACCAGTAGGTTATGGTAATTGAAGCTTTTCGATTTTCAAGGAACAGAAGAACTTTACAAAAGCACTTGGTTTGCTTTAACTAGTCTGCAGTTCATTTTGGATAAGAATAAGACAAAGCCGTCATTGAATACTGTAAGTATTTAATAACTTTACACATTACAACTAACTAAACATCTAGGTATTTTCGAACAGTTACTTACAATTTTACATTTTTTTTTCTTTTCTGGGCATACTGATTTTGCCACTCTATTTTACCTTCTTTAAGGAAATAATCGGCTAGTTCATCACGTGAGTTTATAAAATTGTATTTTGCTCTACATAGTATATTTCTCAGAGGTAATAATGAACTGCATTCATCGGATACCATTGCTCTCCAACTCCCATTTGCCAGGACACCATGCAGACTGTTCAGAATCAAATGTTTCGGGTGGATTGTAAAGAGCAACTGAGTTTGGTCTTCGTAGTAAGAAGTTGTGTAAGAAAGCAACGGTTAACACAATAGTTGATGCTTTTTCTGGTAAAAGGAGCATAGGTTTTCGTAACACACGAAAAACAGCTGAAGCTATACCAAAAACATTTTCAACAACCCTACAAGCTCTACACAACCTATAACTAAAAATTCTTTGTTTTGGTAGCCCGAATATACTTTCATTAAGTTTTCTGATATCGCAAAAGCTTCATCTCCAAGAAGAAAATACGGTATTTTTTGTGCTCTCCCATTAAGAGGAGTAGGGTGAGGGATGTTCAGCGTTCTGTTTTCCATTTCTTTGTACAAGAAGGTACTAGCAAATACTCCACCGTCAGATATTCGGCCTTGGCATCCTATATCCACAAATATAAAATTATAGCTTGCATCTACCAGTGCAAAAAGAACTATGCTGAAGAATCCTTTATAATTGATGTATTCACTGCTACTATTTATGGGACATTGCAGTACAATGTGCTTTCCATCAACTGCTCCTACACAGTGTGGATAGTTCCATGTTGTTTCAAAATCGTTACTCGCATTCAGCCATTCGTCTTGTGTTTTCGGAATCTGTAAAAAAACAAAATATAAAAAAAAAATGATTTTTGGAAAATTGTGAAAAATATTTAGAAAAGTACAATATTTAAAAATACGGCGTCATTCTATGGATATATTGAGAATTTGTATTTTGTTTTGAATTGCAGATACATTTATGTGAAGATGAAGAAGTTTATCATCAAGAAGCAACTGGATCTACTGTTGAAGATGAAGCATCGGCCAAAGTGGATGATCTTGCATCTCAAGAGAAACAATCTAGCAACATTTCGGACAGCCCTCAAATCACACGAATTATTCAATCCTCGGGAAAGAACAGAAAAAAGGCAAAATCAACCATGTCTAGTGGTACCGAGAGTGGTACCGAACGCCTTGATCAAGCCTTCTAAATTCTCCAATCCTCAGCCAAGCAAATCAATACCAATCAAGATGAATGTTACTAGTTTGAAAATTTTGTAGCTTCCTTTCGTGCATATGACTCATTTACAAAAAGCACTATTGAACATGATATTATGAATATTTTTCAGATGGCTAATCAAGGCCGATATAATATCGCATATCCGCGTCTTCCTCATATACCCCATACCGTAGGTAATCCAGTCATTGTACCTGAAAACTATTCAAGTAATCCTGGTTCTTCCCACCTGTCATACAATTCAAAAAATACTTCTATCTATAATTCACAAAATTTCACTCCCACAGTACCATTACCAAGCACTTCTACGTCATTAGAGATGTCACACAGTTCACAGAATCTTCACGCCTATGACTCAGAAAATCTTTCTTCCTCACCTATTTCAGCGCAGTTTCCTTCTCCAAACAATTCCACATATTCCGATGATTTCAATATTCAAGACTTAGTCTAGATATGTTTTATATGTAATGTAAATGTAGATAACACAACAAAAAATGTCAATTAGAGAACTACGGAAAATGTCTGTACAGTATGTCAACGTGTTAATAAAAAGTTGAACGTAGGACGTATTACTATTTATTGTTTTTTTTTTATTTTAATCATTTTCCCCAGCAATCATGCATATTACCACACATAAATTTCACATATACAATGTGGATAAATAAAAGAATAATGAAATCAAATAACAAAATAATATTTCTAAACTGAAAATTTTAAATAATATGATACTTACAACTAACTTATGTAGTTCTTGAGTGTGTCTGTAAGGGCATCACATACTTCAGGGACGATTCGGCTGACTGACTGCTTAGATATTTTAAATAGATATTGGAGGCTAACATATGAGTCGCCGGTAGCCAAAAAACGCAGAGTTAGTGCCAACCTCTCCTGTGCTGGAATTGATTCACGAAATCTCGTGTCTCTTCTGGGAATCAATGGACCAATTAAATTTAGAAAAAATTCAAAATCAGTGGGATACATTCCAGTGAAATTTTTATATAGCCCACTGATATGTTGAAATTTTAAATCTGCCAGTAAGCTTGATCCACTATAAATCTTCCTACTTTGATACAATTTCAAAACCTACCATCGTGGAGATTTTCGTTTTTGCTTTTTCAAAATTTAGTGATAAATGAAAATATATGAAGCTGCAGCTAGCTGTAATTGCACAGCTAAATACATTGTAGAAGTTAGATTCAAACTGACGGTGAAAGCCGTGGCGTTGTTTCGACAGTTACGTTACAGGATGATTTACACGGCCAATACTTGACCTAGTCAGAAATCGTCTTGTTTTGCCCCTTGCCACACAGTATACTATTTCATATCACATGCATTGAAACAGATTGTTTTGATCCCTGTTTTGTCGGTCGAAACAATAAAATTTCAGACCAATGCAACTGTCAGTCAGAAACTGACAGTTTTGTCTGCCCTAGGGGAGAAACAACGTTATTCTTGTCCGGCACATTCATTTATTTATGTCTTTATTTTAAGTCTATCAGAATCGCATTTGTAACAAACAAAGGCGAATAAAATCATAATCGTCTGACAATCGTTATCAAGCTATTACTACGCTATTTATCTGAAATAGGCTTACTTCAACTGGCTACAGAGATCAAAACTCGCTGTTTCAATGCATGTGATATGAAAAATATAGTGTGTGACACAGGATGAAACAAAGACGATTTCTGCCGGGCGAAAACAGCCCTCGCTTCCCTCGGGCAGTCAACCCTCGCCCTAATCAGAAATCGTCTTGTTTCACCCCTTGCCACACAATATACTATTTTCCAAGGTTTTTGAGGTCACTGAACACAAATATCGCATCGGCGATCTTGTACGAGGTATCTGGTGTCCGGTATGTATTTCTCCTCCTGCAGTTTTATGGAAATTGTTTTTTTTTATTCGTTTAAACGTGTTATTCCGGGATTTTTAAGGTCGCTGAACACAAATATCACATCGGCGAGACTGTGCAAGGTCCCTGGTGCGTGGTATGTACATCTACTCCTGGAGTTTTAAAGAAATTCTTTATCAAATTCGTTTAAACTTGCTACTCCCAGGTTTTTACGGTCGTTGAACACAAATATCGCATCGGCGATCCTGTAGGATGTACCTGGTGCCCGGTAAGTATTTCCTCTCCTTCAGTTTTATGAAAATTGGTTTTAAAATTCGTCTAAACGTGTTATTTCAGGATTTTTAAGGTCGCTGAACACAAATATCGCATCTGCGAGGCTGTGCAAGATACCTGGTGCCCGGTATTTACATCTACAACTGGAGTTTTAAAGAAAATCTTTATAAAATTAGCTTAAACTTGTTTTTCCGAAGTTTTTGAGGTCGCTAAACACAAATATCGCATCGGCGATACTGTGCAAGGTACCTGGTGCCTGGTATGTAGGTACATCTACTCCTGGAGTTTTAAAGAAATTCTTTAATTCTATCTCAAATTCGTTTAAACTTGTTATTGCGAGGTTTTTAAGGTCGCTTAACACAAATATCGCATCGGCGATCCTGTACGATGTACCTGGTGCCCCGTATGTATGTCTTCTGGACATTGGATATAAAATCCGTTTAAACTTATTATTCCAGAGTTTTTGAGGTCGCTGAATACAAATATATCGCATCGGGATCCTGTAAGAGATACCTGGTGTCCAGTATGTACGTTCTCTGCTGTAGTTTTATAAAAATTGATTATACAACTCGTTTAAATTTGTTTTTCCGAGGTTTTTGAGGTCGCTGAACACAAATATCGCATCGGCGATCCTGTACGAGGTACCTGTTGTCCGGTATGTACGTCTTCTGCTGTAGTTTTAGGAAAATTAGTCATAAAATTCGTTTAAACTGGTTACCTCGAAGTTTTTGAGGCCGCTGAACACAAATATCTCATCAGCAATCCTGTACGATGTACTGGTGCTCGGTATGTATCTCTTCTCCTGCAGTTTTATGGAAATTGGTTTTAAAATTCGTTTAAACGTGTTATGCCAGGATTTTTAAGGTCGTTGAACACAAATATCGCATCGGCGATCCTTTACGAGGTATATACTTGGTTTCCGGTATGTACGGCTTCTCCTGGAGTTTTAAAGAAATTATTTATAAAATTTCTTTAAATTTATTATTACGATGTTTTTGAGGTCGCTGAACACAAATATCGCATCGGCGATCCTGTACGAGCCTACGATGTACCTGGTGCCCGGTATGTAGGTATGTCTTCTCCTGTAGTTTTATGGAAATTGGTTATAAAACTTGTTTAAACTTGTTATTCTGAGAATTTTTAGGTCATTGAACACAAATATCGCATCGGCGAACCTTTACGAGGTATATACTTGGTTTCCGGTAGGTATGTACGTCTTCTTCTGGAGTTTTAAAGAAATTATTTATAAAATTTGTTTAAACTTATTATTACGATGTTTTTGAGGTCGCTGAACACAAATATCGCATCGGCGATCCCGTACGAGGTACCTGGTGCCCGGTATGTATGTCTTCTCCTGTAGTTTTATGGAAAGTGGTTATAAAACTTGTTTAAACTTATTATTCTGAGAATTTTGAAGTCGCTGAACACAAATATTGCAGCGGCGATCCTGTACGAGGTACATGGTACCTGGTATGTATGTCTACTTTAGCAATTTTATGGAAATTGCTTATAAAATTTGTTTAAACCTGTTATTTCGTCGTTTTCAAGATTGCTGAAAATGTAAATCGTATACTCGCGGTACTTTATTTAAAAAAATCTAAAAAATTTCGTGCTCTGAATTTAGTTGACAGCAATGAATAATTTAGTAAAGATGTTCCCCCGTCCTTTACTCTCTCATATTCGTTTAACATTAGTAAGTATGGATATACTTGAACACAGTATACATGTTTTTTTCGAATTTTCATAAAACTCTAGGAGAAAACTTACATACCGGGCACCAGGTACCTTGCACTGCATCGACAATGCGGTATTTTGGTTTAGTGACGTCAAAAACCCTCGAGTAGAAAAATTTTACTCATTTTCATGCATATTTTCCGAGTTGTAAATTTTTCTTTGTTGAACACTTTGAGATACACTTTGGAAAATGCATTTTTCACCTGCAACAATGCAATTTTTATTTGTATCTCATGGAGCCAAAAATTTTCCCGAAGCTCTCCCCAATAGAATGCACAAAGTTTTTATCAAGATTCGTCTTACTTAAAAAAATTATTCTCGCATAATATGTGCAAATGACATGCTTAAAAATGAGTTAAGAAAGGCAATATTCTATTTTATAATTAACGTTTACAAAGTTTCTATTTCGACACTAAAAACAGTATCGAAATAGATTCATTGTAACACTGTTTTTGGTAACTTTTTGTTGTACACAATTGGTTGCACTGCACTGATTGTCAACGAAAGAGTTCAGGTAGTAAATCAAAAAGTATGTTGTACTAAATTATTAACTACATTATCAGCGTTATTTGCTAAATTCGGAATATTTTATACAAATTTGACAAACATTCAAATTTAAAATCATTAAAACTGACAAGTGTCAAAAGTGTCAAGATTGCCAACATAAATAAATATTTTGGAAAAACTCTCATTTTATATATTTTTTATACTTTTAAAAGTTCATTATAAAAAATAGTATGTAACACTCGAGTTACAATGACGGTTTGTAGTACTCGTTCTTTGCGAAACTCACCGCTTCGCGGTTCGTTTCACAAACTGAACTCGTACGAAACCTCTGTCATTGTAACACTTGTATTACAATATACTATTGTACCTTTTTTATAGTATCCACAATCAATATGTAATGGAAAATATAAAATTAAAAATGTAAGAGATTTAACAACTGGATATGATGATAATTTTAAAGATAAAAAAGCCATTTTGCCCGTTTCTGCTAGTACCGAAATGATAACTTTTTATTTTGAAAATGGATTAATATCTACTTTAAGAACAAGTGGAACTGAACCAAAAATTAAGTATTACGCAGAATTATGTGCTACACCTGATATAAAGTAAGTTTTTTTAAGTTAACAATTTAAAGTGAATTTATTATTTTATATTTTAGAAACATTGATGGTTTACATAAAACATTAGATGAAATGGTTACAGCAATCTGTGAAGAATTTTTAAATCCCACTAAGAATAATCTTAAACCACAAGTTAAATAATACTGTTTTTATTTTTTTAAATAAAATCTTAAAAGCTGATCTGGCTCTCTAAAATTACTCGACTGTTACAAAAAAAAAATATAAGTTTTTAATACTTTTTTATATGGATGTTAATGATGTTAATTGGTCGTTAACGGTTCACTAAAGAGAACTGCACTAAGCTATATTGTGGAAAACGAGTTGTGGGTTCGTTCGAACTAAATATATATTTTTTTAAAGATGTTTAAAAAATGAATATGGGCGCCACTTATTTTTTTATCCATTCCTTCTTTTCTTCTCACATCAATTCTCGAAAATACCATGATAAGTTCTCCAGAGGGTAAATGATCCGGATCTCGGGGAAATCATGATGGAAATAAAAAAGCCATCCGGTAGCCTAGAAGACCAACCACTAGTTCAGCCGAATTTAGCCAGAAGCTAAAACCCAAAACAGATTGCAAGTATGTAGATCGCTTGACCCTCTATTTTCTGATAATTTTCGTCACATTTCTTACTATGTTTTTATACCTGTTAGCACGACGATATCTTATACTGAAAACTTATTATGATTTCAAGGAATGTAAATTTGTTTGGTTGAATGAGTGTATATAAGTAAGCTTAGATTTCCTGCTTGGTTTTCTCGAGAGTTAAAGTAGCTGATTGTTCATGCCCGGGAGTATGTTTGAGGTATACCGAATGAACTGTTTTACCGACTATTCTAATATGGTTTCCAATGATTTATATACCAACCCTAGGAATTTTTGGTCCCATGTAAATTATTTGAGAAAATCTTTTTCGTTTCCAAATATTCTGTGATCATTCTGTTGTTAGGAATAGTCATAAAATTTCAAACCTATTTGCTAATTTCTTTTCTACTGTATACAGAGATGAAGCTCCCAAAGTGCCCAACTATAGTAATTAAGTCATTCAATGTGAGAGTCTTGATTTGGTCCACTTAGGCATTATTGGAATTTATGAGAAGATCTCAAAACTGCTTGTACAGTATTCCTTAGTCTTGATAATGTTCCTTTTCTATTGATAAAAAAATAGTAGTAGTACAATATATATTATTAACAATAATATAGTCATTAAACTTGAGAAAACACTCTTCTAAATATTGTATCTGCGGAAAGTTTTTAAAGGGTGTGCTCAGTTCTCACATTCGTGTTGGAGATTAAGGGAAAAACCGCAGAAAAAAAAACCTTAATCAGAACTACTTGCTGTATATTCAAAGACTCTTGATTTGTGTGAGCCATTCAATGGCATTTTGTGTCAATTCATGTAATTCTTGAAAACCGCCAGTAAATCTTGTAAGATGACATTCATTGACTAAATGTTCAATAGTTTTTTGGCTATATTGCAAGAGCATAATGGGCTTTCTACAACACCCCATTTAAAGAGAGTGGAATTACAGCGTCCATGACCAGTGCATAGACGGTTCAATTTACATCAGATATTTCTAGGATGTTTGAATCCAGGTAGTGGTTTTGTTGGATCTTCTACTAAACCTCGGTTAAAAACGTTCTCACTTAACCAAATTCGTTTCCAATCTTCATCTACTGAGAAATGTTCGATATTGTTTACTAATAGCCAAAAAGGATTTCTTGATTTTAATCTATTAGTTTGGTCCTGGAGGTCTTGCCAGATGATGAAGTCTTCATTAAGTTGATATTTCTGCCACAATTTTTTCACAGCTAGTTTTCTTCGTAAACTTGGTGGAGGAATGTTTGATAGAACAGGTAACCAAGGGGTTGGAGTAGACTTCAACGCACCACTGATGATTCTCATTGTTGTATTTATTTGAATGTCAATCTTGTGTAGGTACATGGACACTGTTCATCCAAACTGGGCAGCAGTATTCTGCAACAGAAACAACCAGAGCAAGAGAGGATGTACGTAATGTATGTGCGTCAGTACCCCAATTTGAACCAGATAATTTAGAAATAATGTTATTTCTGGTTTTAAGTTTTTGGCGAACTTTCTCAATGTGTTGTCTATATGTTAAGCTTGTATCCAAAGTTACACCAAGATAATTAGGATAAAAATTGTGATTTAGTTTTACAGAATTAAACGTCAAGTTTTCTAGTTTTGGCAGAATTACAAAGATGAAAACAGGAAACCTCTGTCTTAATAGGATTAGGATATAGACGCCATTTTTTAAAATATTCATAAGTATTAAGTCATTGTCAAGAACAGTTTCCAGGTTTTCGAATTTATCACTTTGACAAGCTAGTGCAATGTCATCTGCATAAATAATTTTTTTTGCAAATATATAGTTTGCGGTAAATCAGTAGTGTAGAGATTAAAAAGAAGAGGTGAAAGTACAGAGCCCTGTGGAAGACCATTATTTAGAAATTTAAATCTACTACTATTTTCTCCAATAAAAACCCTAAATTTTCTGTTAGTAATCATATTTTCGATAAGTTTGTCTACTTGCCTGCATTGTAAGGTATTAAATAGTTTGAACAGTAAGCCATCTTTCCAAACAGTATCGTAAGCTGCTGTCAAATCCATAAAAATAGTGCTGGTTTTCATCTTTTTCTGGTAACCAGATTCTATATGTGTTGTTAAAGCTAAAACTTGGTGACAACAATTACGGTTCGATCGAAAACCTCCTTGTTCTTTAGGTAGTATATGTTCAATTATTGGATAAATTCTGTTGTACAATAATCTCTCCAATAATTTATAGCAAATGCTTAACAAAGAAATAGGGCGATAACTGGTAGCTTCTTATGCTGATTTTCCCGGTTTAAGAATTGCAATCACTTTGGCTTGTTTAAATTCAGGTGGTAAGTGGCCTGAAACTAAAATATGATTAAAAAAACGAATAAGCCAATTCTTGCCATTACTTCCCAAGTGTTTAATAAATTCAGGATAAATTCCATCAAAACCAGCTGATTTTCCGTTCTTCATTCTGCTAATAGCCGCATTAAGTTCATCAAGAGAGAAGGGTTTTGTGAGATCTTCAGATGTCTTAGTTGTCTTACGTAATTTCTTTAACTGATGTTTTATTTTTTTATTTTCTGCGGATGTGATTTGAACAGATTTTGAAACATTCACTAGTCTTGATGCAATTGAATTTGGATTAATTACATGAGATTGTACAACCGCCTTTTTTCTCTGTCGTAGATATAGCAACATGGCAACGAGTGGGCCAGATGCAAATGAATTAGCTCCGAAAGGAAATAATTGTAAAAAGTGCAAAAGTGCAGTTAAAACCGGCTTTAAGTGTGAAAATTGTGAATCAGTGTTTCACCAGAGCTGCGCAAAGAACAGTAGTTATGTGAAATTCACGGATAATAATAAAATAATGTGCTGCACTGCAGAAACAACCTCAAAAATCAATCTGACCGATAATAAACTAAATACCGAATTTATCGAAGCAATTGGGAGAGCATACCCGGAAGGTAAAGTAGACTTATGTGTATTTAGTTATATTCTAAAGCAGTGATTCCCAAAGTGGTCCAGGTGGACCCCCAGGGGTCCACGGGAGACTTGCTGGGGGTCTACGTAGGCGTGAACAAAAAATGGGGGTCCATAAGATGTTAATGGGGGTCCACGAAAATTTATCTGCTTTTGATAGTAAAGAGCAAAAATGTAAGCATAGTTTTTATAAGGGCCTACCTACATTGTTTTAAGTACCTATCTAAGCAGATAATATTTTAATAAGGC
Source organism: Altica lythri (assembly GCA_964028335.1). Lineage (NCBI taxonomy): Eukaryota > Metazoa > Arthropoda > Insecta > Coleoptera > Chrysomelidae > Altica > Altica lythri. The sequence goes on from OZ034800.1 coordinate 48,701,924, forward strand.
AAGCGACTGTTACTTGTCCAAACTTGCGTATTCGATATTACGTACAATTTCGTGTACAGACTTGCAAAGCGCTATCCGCCCGACAATGCTTAATGCTTGTTCAGACATGAACTTGATCACCACTATAAATACTTGATGCCAAAGGCAAACTCATTCATTTGTTTCCGGAATTTCGAAAAAAAGGTGTGAGAAAATTTATATCTGTGTTTGCTAGTGCCGGAGAAAAGTAAGTAGCCTACCTTTTTTTTGTTATAGTACTTAAGTATTTTGTTAAATAAAATGTTAGTTATCGTTTTTATGGACAATTTTGGGATTTCGACTTTTATTTTTTCCTACACAAATATGATCAGTATTCGATACTGAGTACACCAATTTTTATTTATACTATTAAAAATAAGTGGTAAATTATGTAGAGATGATTCCAATTTAAATGCGACAGCTTCGATTCTCCTACCTATTTCTACCGTCGACTCCGAACGCTACCGATTACCCAGTTCGAGAAGTTTTGTACAGATGGCCTAGGGAACGCGCAATAGTTTTCTACTGGTCTGTGGATAAAAATAGATTCCAGTGGCGTAACAATTTTTAATTTTTTTTTTGTGAATTTGGATTTTATTTGGATTTGTAAAATCTCTAATTGTTTTTAAAAACTCTACGCGTTTTAACCTTACATCGTGGCTTTCCATAAGTGCTTGTCGATTGTCTGGTGTTTTGTCCCAGCTGAAACCTAATTTTTTTACAACCCTTCTAAAGGATTGTAATGACCCTTCAAAACCTACTTGGGCGTCCTTTACTCTTTGTAGAGCCTTCTTCATCGTTGGGCGTTGTTTTTCTATGATATAAAAGTTGTTAATAAACACTCATCTATAAAACAATGCACACATTCACGACGCTACTGAATCTAACAATAGTAATAGAATTATCAGACAGCACTCGTGAGGGCGCTAGACTCGCGCCGATCGGAGATCGTCGGCGAATATCCCCACATTGTCGAATTTTACTCGAGGTGTCGCGTTTAATATGGAATCATCTTTAGAAAAAATTGATACCGTTTTGTGAAAACGTCTGTATTTGTCTCAGCGGTTTATTAGTCGGTCCCTTTACAAGCCGTAATTCTATTTCCGCGTGCTGACAAAGGCTGCGGTGTGATACCTATATTCAGAAAAAAACTTGGTTACTAAAACATTTTTTTTTACAGGTAAGGTAACTGACACGAAACATGGCTACAGCAAAGAAAAAATGTCGACAATATAGTGTCGATTATTTGAAATATGGTTTTGTTCCATCAGAGGCAGACAAACAATTGCCCATGTGCCTATTATGCAACAAAGTTTTGAGCAATGACTCTATGAAACCATCAAAGCTCGAAGATCATCTAAAAAGGTGTCATACTGATAAAATAGGTAAAGATTTAAAATATTTTCAAACATTGAAAGAAAAATATGGAAAGAGACCCACCATGCACAGTATGTTCGCTTCAACATCTCAAAGTAACGATGATGGCTTGCGGGCATCGTACAATATCTCATTACTTATAGCAAAATCTGGAAAACCGCACACTATCGGAGAACAATTAATTTTACCCGCTGTTGAAGAGGTTTTAAAAACTGTTTTGCACAAATCTCCATTTGACGTACTAAAAAGAATTCCATTAAGTAACAATACTGTACAAAGACGCATTGATGAAATGAGCTCTGATATCGAAAGCTTTTTGTGCAATCATCTGCAAAAAACTCATTTTTCTATACAACTGGACGAGTCAACGTTACCCGGTAATGAAGCATTACTATTGGCATATGTTCGACTTATTATTGAGGAAGAAATTCACGAAGAATTGCTATTTGCCAGAACTTTGGAGACTGACACTAAAGGCGAATCAATATTTAATGTCCTGAGTAATTTTTTTACGGAAAAATCGATTCCATTTACAAACATTATTTCAGTGGCAACAGACGGAGCTCCTGCAATGGTCGGGCGATATCGTGGGTTTATAAGTCATCTCAAAAGAATTATACCAGGACTTACAGCTATTCATTGCGTAATCCACCGACAACATCTTGTGGCAAAACATTTAAGTGACAGGTTGAACAAATCTCTTCATTTTGTAATAAAAGCTGTCAACAAAATCAGAAGCAATGCATTGCATACGCGTTTATTTGCTCAATTGTGCGACGAAAATGATGAAGACTTCCAACGACTGCTCTTACATACTGAAGTACGCTGGTTGTCGAAAGGTGCATGCTTAACGAGATTTTACTCTGTTTTCGATTCCATATTAGAGTTCTTAGAAAGTAGAGATCCAGATTTAAAAGAAAACTTGATCAAATTCAAAGCAGACATTGCGTATTTGACAGATTTGTTTAAAAAATTTAATGATAATAACTTGCAGTTACAAGGGGACAGCCTGAATTTAATAAAAACAAAGGGGATAATTTCGGCTTTTCTTGGGAAATTGAAATTTATGAAGCAAAACATTAGTCGGCGCGAATTCTCTCAATTTCCAAACTTGTCGCAGGTAGAATGTATTGATGAGGATATCCATACCTAGAGTCAACATTTAAGTGCCCTGCATGATGACTTCAAAACCAGGTTTGAAAATATACTGACGATGGATATACCACCATGGATCATAAATCCATTTGATGAAACGGAAGTGGCCAATGTTGTATTACAAGAGGAGCTGCTCGAGCTAAGCACTAATGAGGAGCTGAAGGTGAAATTTAGAAAAGGCTACCCAACATTTTGGCTGCAAGCAGAAATACCCGAAAAATATCCTGGACTGTGGGAAATCGCAAGGAAATTTTTAATAGCTTTTCCCTCGTCATACCTTGTCGAAAGGAGTTTTAGTGCCGTTACAAACCTCTTAACAAAAAAAAGGAGCAAATTAAACATCACAGAGCGGGGGGATTTGCGGTTATTGCTCACAAAAATAAAGCCAAACATTGATCGTTTGCTGACACTCCATCAGATACATCCTTCCCATTAATTAAAATTATGACCTGAACCTATATAACCTTAATATTTTTTTCTTGTAATTCTATTCTTTTAATAAATAAAGTGATATAAAATGTACCATTTTTCGTTTTTGTTTTACATATCGGAATATAGGGACAGAACTCAGAAGTGACACAATTTTTTATTTTTTGGCGACTTTAAGAATGTGGTAGAAATGTAGCAGCAGGGGGTCCACCGAAACCAGTAAAATTTTGAAAGTGGTCCACGAGAAAAATAAGTTTGGGAACTACTGTTCTAAAGCAAAAAGACGACATTATTAAACAGTTGGAAGAAAAAGTATTACTTCTTAATAAACAAATTGACATGATAAAAAGTGTACAAACTGATATAAACAATCAAGAAAAAAGCGGCTCAACAACATACACGCCGCAAATGATAAATTCGAAATCAAATTCTAATCGTCAGCTTTATAGCAGCGTTGCCACTGTTCCTAAATTAACTTTAGATCTACATTCACCAAACACGATTTCTAATAAACAAGTAGCCTGCTCTCTCGGATCGTTTGAAACAGATTCGATTTCAAGGCAAGATGTTTCGAAAACAGTTGAACAACTAAACACCAAGCTTAAACTAAACAAGTATATACAATTAAATAACCAGCCTCAAGACATGATAGATAACAGTAACTTAATATCAGTCAGCCCTATGGCCTCTAGTCGAAGTGTGGACGATAAAGAAGGTTTTCAAAAAGTTACCAGAAGAAAAAGAAAGAAAATGGGTACTGGTCTCGGCGACAATGGTTTCTACGGAAAGGAAGTTAACAAAGAAAAAAAACTTTGGTTATTTATATCAAGAGTTCCAGACAAAATAAAGAGTGATGATGTTAAACATTTTCTTTAAGCAAAAACAAATTCAGACGATGTTCAGGTAAAATTATTAACTACCCAGGGTGCTAAAACAGACAACCAGTGTTTCATGATCGGTGTCGATCCCAGTTTGAAGGAAAAAATCTATGATCCTGGATTTTGGCCAAGAAAAATATTTTACGAACGTTTTGATTTTAAATTAGCTAGGCGATTTTTAGATTCTAATGCCAAAATTCAAAATATGAATACAGGACCAGAGTCTTTTTTATCCAATCAATAGAAAAAATCCCTCGAAGAGGCGAACTTAACACTGCTCTATCAAAACTTGTTGATTCCCAGTCAGTACCAAATAGGGAACTTCATTTTAAAGCAAAAAATGTAGACTTGCATCGGAAGCATATCAATATGTACTACCAAAATATACGAAGCCTACATAACAAATTGGATGAATTAGTTCTAACTCTTAATGATTCACAAGAACCAATTGATATTATTTGTATAGCCGAACATTGGCTTAATGAATCTAATGTAAATTTGTTTAAAATTAATAGTTATAATCTTTCCAGTTATTATTGTAGACCGAATGATGAACACGGGGGTGTATTAATCTATACAAAGAATTCGTTACAAACGAAAGAACTGACTTTTAATTGTTTATCGATTGAGTCACATTGTGAATTCACTGGTTTAAAAATCCTTAATCTAAATATTTTTGTTATATGTATATATAGGGCCCCTTCGGGCAATTTACAGATATTTTTCAACACTCTGGATCAGATTTTAAAGACTGTGTATTCTAAAAAAAAAGTTTTTATATTTGGTGATTTTAATATTAATTTACTAGAAGATACTGCGTCTAAATTCGATTTTGTTTCATTATTAGAATCATATAATTTTAGATTCTTAGTGTCAGAACCTACTAGAATTACTAAAACATCTAAAACTTGTATTGATAATTTTTTACTGAATATAGTAACCAATCAAATTATTCAATTTTGAGTCATATGTCAAATTCCATCCAATCACCTCTGGATTACAGCGACAACACTCTACATGTGGTGTTTTCAGTTTGGTGTTTTCATCAAAGATCATCGAGTATTTGATTAAAAATTAATTAAACGTCAAACTGACAGCTGGCTTGAAAATGTCGCAAAGATTTGGTGTTGCAACTAACGGTGAAATAATCAATACCATGCGAATTTCTTCTACAGTGGAAATTAACAATCCGTCAACTTCAGCAAACTCTTCCTCCAACTTAACATTTACCAATTGTACTTTTCACAACTGTAAATTTGTTTAAAAATGAATTATAGTTGATAGATTAAAAATAATAAATGTTGTTGAAAATCATTAAACGTCAGATTGACAATTTTTTGAAATCTACAAAGTAAAAAATTATCTTATCGAATACCCCTCAGGCCTTGATAAATACTCAAAATTTTGTCGTAGAGGATCCTTCAAGCGTGTTGCTCCAAGATAATAGCCCTCGGCCTGCGGCCTCGGGCTATTATCAAGCAACACGCTTTCAGCATCCTCTATGACAAAATTATCTCGGTATTATCAAGGCCCTAGGGGTATTACTACTGATAATTGTCTGACAACCGCATTTCAGATGTCGAACTGTAAAATAAATTTAGAAGACCATTATTTCTCAGATCATAAATGTATATTTAACAAATTTTATTTTAATGACATACAGTCTAGCTGTCAGACCGGTATAGTTGAATTCAGACCTATCTGCGAACCTTCAGTAAAAAACTGCGTCCGCTTTTTAAAAAATTACAACTGGATGGACCTTCACAAATTTGAAAATATAAATGAAATGTTTAACAACTTTTTGGAAATCTTCATGAATGTGATAAATACGTTTTTACCAAAGAAAACAAAAACAATTCATAGCAAGAATAAACACAAATCTTGGTATAAAACTGATTTAAGAACAATGAGAACTGAATTAAATAACCTGCATCAGCTTTCCAAACTAATTAAAAATGATAATATAGAAAATGAATTACGTGATCTTAAATATAAATACAAGAAAAAAATTAATGAGGAAAAATCTAATTATTTTGCAAAAAAAATTAATGACTCGTCAAATAAATCTCAAACCATGTGGCAAATTATAAATGGACCAAAAAAGAACAAAAACGGCTATTAGAGTTAAACCCTGATACTTTTAATGAATATTTTATAAATATTTCGAATAACGTAATTAAATCTCTTCCATATAATTGCAGTGATCCCTGCCATACACTGTCACAAAATATATGGAATAATAAATCCTTGTTTCTACATCCAGTTACCGCTGACGAGGTTAAAATATTCATAAGTGAATTATCTAATAGTAAAGCTCTTGACATATATGGCATTAGTAACAAAATTCTTAAATTGCTAGCTGAAGGTTTATATTTACCACTGTCCATAATCATAAATAAAAGTTTTATCACCGGTACTTTTCCTCAGAAACTAAAAACATCAAAAGTTACACCAATCTTTAAAAAAGGCGATGAAAATTTACCAGAAAATTATCGACCAATTTCTATAATACCCACATTTTCGAAACCAATTGAAAAAGCTTTTAATAAAAGACTATTTAGTTTTTTAGAGAAATATAATTTACTTAACAAAAACCAATTTGGTTTTAGAAAAAACTGTAGCACAATGCATGCAATTACAAAACTTGTGACTGATATAGTTGGTGCCTTCGAGAGGGGCGAAATGATCTCAGCTTCGTTCTGTGATCTCTCGAAGGCGTTTGACTGTCAATCACAGCATGCTCTTAAAGAAATTGGAATTTTACGGTGTTAGGGGCAACGGACTAAATTTTCTTACAGAATATCTAACTGATCGATATCAACTAGTCCATATCAATAATAAATTATCAACCTCTCAGAAAGTTCTTGCTGGTGTACCACAAGGATCCATACTAGGACCTACGCTTTTTATTTTATATATTAACGACCTTCCATACGTTTTAGATACTTCAAAGACGTTATTTTATGCAGATGATACTACAATTTACCACAGTAATAAAAACGAGGCTGTACTTAAGGAAACAGATAAAGTATTGCTTGATATATCAACAAATTGGTTTGTAAATAATCAACTATTACTTAACAAAGAAAAAACTAATAATCTTCTGTTTACTTTAAAAGAACGTATCAATACTAATCAAAACCACAGCATTAAATTTCTTGGACTTTTTTTAGATTCTAAACTTGACTGGAAGGAGCATATAACAACCTTATCAAAAAAACTATCTAGTACAGTGTATCTGCTGAGAAAAATTTCACAATTTGTATCAGTAGATATCTGTAGAACTGCTTACATGGGACTATTTCAAAGCCAAATTTCTTACGGTTTAATCTTTTGGGGAAACTCATCGGAGTGGCACAAGATATTTGTACTTCAAAAAGCTGCGGTAAGGGCGATTTCAAAAATCAATCAATTAGAGACTTGCAGACATACATTCAAACATTTAAACATACTTACTCTTCCATCCTTGTACATTCTCCAATGCGTAATGTATATAAGAAATAATAAACATAACTTAACAATGCCAACTAATTTACATAGTTACTGCACCAGATCTAGAAACCTTATTGTACTACCACAACACAGATTAACCCTGACAGATAAAAGTTTTATATGTCAATCAATTAAACTTTTCAACAAACTTCCGCAAAACCTAAAAGACCTGAATGAGGTACCGTTCAAAAACAAAATTAAGCAGCTACTACTTAAACTAGCAGTTTACTCTGTGACTGAATTCTTCGATACTGATCTGACGGAACACTGCAAAAATTGAATTTAGAAACAGTTATTTCTTTCTGTTGTATCGTATTTTATTTTAATTTGTATTTGTACTTTTATTAATTTTACCTTAGTTTTAATAACTACTTGTCCTTGACGATGCTAAAAACATTTTATTGTTTAAAAAAGCAAATAAAGCATTATTATTATTATTATTATTTAGAATCTAGTTTATGAAGAAGAGACCAACAGCTGCGACTAGAATGAGTGAAGTTCATGTTTTCCATTAACTCGTTCCATTTGTTTTTCTATTTCTATTTATTACTACCTTTTTATATTCTTCGCTCGTGTTCTTTTTCCGGTTGGAATTTTGTAATCGATTTTAAATTTACTGCCCGACTAAGTGGAAACTTTCAGGGTTTTCAGAACTCGATGACAATGCACGATTAAGTTTTTTTAGACAGATATATTGAAGTTTAATTACAATTTCTACTAGTTTTCAATTTTATTTGGTAAACTAGTTCAAACTTTTCTCAATATACATATATATAAACTATGCAAAAGTTTTGTAACCGTTTTTGTGGTTTAAAAATTATTGTACATGTAGAATAATTTATAATTTTACACTGTGTTCTATAAATCATAAAAAGGTAGTCTATAAATATTTATTTATGAAACAGTTCGTGAAGTATGCTTTTTGCGCACGCACGCGATGTTTAGAGCACGAGCGAAGCGAGTGCTATATATCGCGTAAGTGCGCAAAAAGCACTTCACGCACAGTTTCATACAATATTTTATCTACGATAATCAAATAAAAAATAATTACAAGAAAGCAATTTATTTTCAATTCATTTACAAGATACTAACAAAACTAATGCTCTCATAGCAACACCATGGCAACGCGAATGCTAAGGATATTTGATTATATGAAGGTGTGTCAAAAACAGTGCGAAAAAGTAAGTCCCATTTAAAATATATTGTTACTTCACGCACACTTTTAATCCTTCACGCACTGCTGTCTATAATGACAGTTTTCACGAACTAAAAATTGATACATAATATGAGGTACCTAGAGTAGATAAAATTATTTTTATACATTGTGATTATTTAATAGATCCTTGAAGTCTGGTAGTTTCCCCACTTATTAGAAGAATAGTTATGTGACACCTATATTTAAGTCAGGTGATAGATCAAATATTAAAAATTATAGAGGTATTTGCTTCCAATCTTGTTTGCCAAAGCTGCTGAACTGTTTGGTCACACAGAAGATACCAGATTTCAGATCACATCTCTGGTATTGTTATCCCTGAGCAGCACGGTTTTACCCCTGAACATATCAATATATTTTAATAAATATTTTTTGAAAATAAGGCAATTTTTCGATTTTATGTTAAAATTCAAAAATTTTCGAGAAAATGTAAAAAATATACAATTAAATTTTAAACATCCCGTTATATTTATAATAAAATTACAATACGAATAAACTTTATTAGTTAATTATGTACGTAATTGTTGGACTTCACGACTATTAAATTTTCAAAAATACACCTAATAACTATTTAATAAATTTGTAGCGCCATCTCTTGGTTTTACTATTAAGGTGGTTAAATTAGTGTAAATAGTGTTGCATATTTTTCAGGCACTATTATTTACATAATAGTTACAAAAACACAAAAAATTCCATGATGATCGTTCTTAAGGAGTATACTCCAGTCGCGTCTCGAAGCTGACACACACATTTTTTTTTAAATAAAAAAGACGTTTCGTAGCGTGAATTCACAGTCTCAGAGAGTTATCTGTTATAACGTATGGGACATAAGTTTTAAAAAAGGTTGGCCTAAAATTTCTACCAGATTTGGATGTCTGATCTAGTTACCATAAAGCAGGTAGAAGAATCGTTGATTGTTGTCATTAGTAAACGTCAAATTGTTTCAATAATTAAGTTCAAAATGTCTTAGAAACTTAAAATTTGCAAAAATATCCAAAGCTTAGTTGGACGGTTACCCAAAAACGGAATTGTGAACTTTTACAGAAAACAAAGTGTTAGCGAAGCAACCATTTATCTATACATATAATAAAACTGTTGGAATGTATATGTTTGTGCGCGCATCACATGAAAATTACTGATCCTATTCGAATGCGGTTTTCAAAGACGTATTTGTCTTCTTTCAACTTAACATCTGGTGTATAAAACTTTCTCCCCCCCCCCCACCCCTTTAACGGGGTGAGGAAAGAAATTTTTGTACAAAAATCGACACACCACGCGAACGACGTCGCGGGTACATCGAAATAAAACACAAATATGTGGTTAGATTTTTTGTCTGTCTGTCTGTATGTTTGTGCGCGCATCACATGAAAATTACTGATCCTATTCGAATGCGGTTTTCAAAGACGTATTTGTCTTCTTTCAACTTAACATCTGGTGTATAAAACTTTTTCCCCCCCCCCCACCCCTTTAACGGGGTGAGGAAAGAAATTTTTGTACAAAAATCGACACACCACGCGAACGACGTCGCGGGTACATCGAAATAAAACACAAATATGTGGTTAGATTTTTTGTCTGTCTGTCTGTATGTTTGTGCGCGCATCACATGAAAACTACTGATCCGATTCGAATGCGTTTTTCACAGATGTATTTGTCTTCTTTCAACTTAACATCTGGTGTATAAAAATTTCTCTTCCATTCCTTAAATGGGGTGGGGTAAGAAATTTTTCTACAACAATCACACGCCACGCGAAAGACGTTGCGAGTACAACTAGTAGGACAATAAGAGACTGTGAAGATATACCTTGCATAAATTTCCCGAAAAGTGTAAGACCTTATGTTTTGCCACAAAACAGGGTTAATAGAATGGTAGAAAGTGCACAAGACAGAATTGTAACTGCTAGTCCAAAACTAGGTCGCTGTTTTAATGCCTCGTACAGAACCATGTAGAGGATTTTGTCCAAAAAAAAAACGTGTAGGTATTTAAAAAAAAAATGTGTCCCAAATACACCCAGGCACAACTATAAACAGTACCTGGATGTTGCAGGGCACTGAGGCGTAGGCATTCTGTAATAAACCGAGTGATTTTCATGGACGATGAAAAATATTATTCGTTATCGCATTCATTAATGAAAGGCAATGATGAATTTTACACCTTCAATTATATATATACCTATTTATTAGGTTATTAGGTTGTTGTAGATTTGGCTTCGATTATTAATATCTTTGTTGTCATTAACAGCGTCTTTTTCTCGTTTATTCCATATTATCGCCTAATGTAATATCTTTGTACACCAACATTCCAAATGAACTTGTATCAAAAATAATAACTCAAAAATGGAATCTATTAAAAGAACATACATCACTTAATTTAAATGATTTCATTGAAGGAACTAACCTAGCTTTAAACAATATTTATTTCCAATACAACGATAAATTTTACCAACAATTGGATGGTTGTGCAATGGGATCTCCTATCTCTTCTACAATAGCACAACTAGTAATGGAATATTTAGAAGAAAACGTAATAAAAAACCTAAATTTTAATGTTCTTTTCTTTAAAAGATATGTCGATGACTGTATAACAGCAGTACCACAGAATAAAATCAATGATGTATTAAATGCTTTTAATGGCTTCCACCAAAAATTACAATTACAATGGAAATTGAAGAAAACAATCAAATAAATTTTCTTGACATCACCATAATACGAGATAATATACATGAAAAATTAAAAAATAAATGGTATACCAAAGATACATGGTCGTTACCTCAATTTCAATTCTTGTCATTCAAAACACCAAAAAAATGGAGTTGTAATAAGTCTTACCGATCGAGCTATTGCTCTAACATCTGCGGAATATCGACCAGAAACCTTACAAAAAGTTAAAGATACATTAATAAATAACCACTATCCAAAAAACATCATTTCAAGAATAATCAATCAAAGAACATACCTATTTTATAATAAAACCAAAATAACATCAAAAAATAAAAATGAAGAAAACAAATATATAGCTCTACCATTCACTGAAGGTCTTTCACAAAAAATTAAACATATTCTTTCCAAATATAATATAACTGTTTGTCATAAACCACACAACTTAATAAACTAGTTATTTACACCGCTAAAAAGTAAAGTACCAAAGAAAAAGAAATCAAATATAATTTATTCTATTCCATGCTTAAATTGTCCTAAAAAATATATCGGAATGACAACACAATGGTTAGAAAACAGATTAAATGGACACAAATATACAAAAAACGCTTCGACTGCCTTACATAAACACGAATCCCAAACTAAGCATAAATTTAACTTTAATGAAACCAAAGTACTAGCATAAGACTCTAATTACAGAAAATTAAGCATAAAAGAAATGATTGAAATAAAACGAGAAAAAGACGCTGTTAATGACAAAAAAGATATTAATAATCTAAGCCAAATCTACAACAACCTAATAACCTAATAAACTAAGTATAAGTAGTATAGATATATTATATGTTTAATAACAAAAAATAGACTTTTAAATAATTTTAATTAATGACATATTCAAAGTAAATTGAAAACTTCAAGATAAAAATTTAAAATATTTAACTCCAAGGTAGGTACACTGTTTTAAATGAAATTTTAAAAGAATTTTTAATATGTTAAAATCGTACAATTTATACATATTGTAATATTGTAAACATATAGTTTGATATTTTTAGACTTGATAAAGCACAGTAAAGGATGTGCGAAACGTTGTAAATCAGTGTTCTTTATTTAATACATTAACCTATACCCAAGAATAAAAGAAACATATATATATATATATATATATATATATATATATATATATATATATAACGAACAGAGCGTTTTGTGACAGTCTAAAAATGTCCAAAGATGATACATAACGTATCTAATGCCATACTGTCAAAAGTAATAATTTCAGTTTTGAACTGAAATGGTGTCGGTTATGGTATTTCACTGAAATACCATTTTTGGAGTGAAGATGGAACCACTTGCGACTGTTTATCAGTTTCGCATTTGACATCTATAGATATCGTTCAATTTATAGCAGGGATGTCTCTTGATTAGTGACTTGAGAGACATAGCCTGTACTACACTGACGAGCTCAAATAAGAGCGAAACACGTGTCTGTAGTTTGGTTTTGCCCTGATATAGGTTGAATGATATTTATATCTATTTATATCGCAGCATTCAAGGGGTCTTTTAAAGTGTTAGAAATTTCTAACCGACACCATTTCAGTTCAAAACTGAAATTATTACTTTTGATAGTATCTCGGCTTCTATGGCATCTAGAGCCTTAATTTTAACTCAATAAAATAATGATAACCGTGCTATTTTCATTCCCCGGAAAAGTCGGGAAATTCAGTAAATCAGTACGGATTTTTCATCTACTACCCCCCAAACACCATTTAGAACCTTCAAATATCTGAAGAAGATTTTTCCGTGAAATCGTTGATTTTTTCACAGATAGACTGAGCTAAATCTAAAATTTAAGAAGTTAGGACTAATGTAGTTTAAGTACTTTGTTATTTCTCAAAACCATGAAGTACCCTCTTAGATATCTAAGTTTGATTTTTTTATTGTTAAACAAGGATTGTACCTACATAAAGACCACTCTCAGTTATATTTACATTTTTTACTAATCTAGGTTAAAGACTTTGTTATTCATAAAAGCTAGTTAAATAATCATTAAATTGTATTTTTTATAGTTAAGTAATAATTTTATTCATATAGAAACCACCTCGACACCAAAAAAATGTAACATTCTCTTTGCTAAAGTAAACTAGACATTGAAATAGATAATTATTCATTAGTACAAAAAAATATATTTTTTAAATAAGTGGTTGCTGATAATCTTAATTCAGGATTTACAAAATGTGGTGCTTTGTAACGTAATGCCATTGATTTAGCGTCTATATGCAAGAAAGTTCAGTTCTGGCATAATACTTTCCGATCTACTGAGGTGGTCAACACATTTGCAGAAATGTAGAGAATAAAAAACGGTAAAATATCCAATTCAAAAAATAAGAAGTTAGTGTTGCTTTAAAAAAAAGCATCGCTTACTCCGAAATTAAATTCCTTGACCAGCAGGAGGCCTTGTGTTCATCAAGTCACAAAAACAAAAAGCATGAACTAGAAAGGGTTGTTGCTGAGCACCTAATAGTTTGATATGATAGGTAAACATATCCAGGAATTACATGTAAACATTTTGAAAATGGTGGAATATTGTACGAAAGGGAACAAGTTCAAAGCGTAAAGTTAATAAATTGGGTCAGAGTGAAATTGTATTTTTATAATTTCTCTGGAATCAATAAAAAATTTAAATATTAAAAATATGTATTTTTTGTAACCAAACTTGATAGAAAAATAAAAAAAAACAACCGTGGTGATACAAAGTTTGCTTTTATGCAGTATAAATTTGCACTAGAGCCAGTTTAACAGATAAAAACACTTAAAATACAACTGGTGCAAGGTATTCCCAAAATAGGGTAGGTATACTTTGCACCACAAATAAAACGAATCTGGAACATAAATAGGTTAATTAACTTATATCAAATTTTATTCACTGATCGCCTGTAGCCAGTATAAAATTGGGAAGTACGTAAATTACTTTTAATTCGATTTTACGCATTAATATTTATCTATCTATAAGACAAAAATTAGTGAAAGTAAACCCGTTTTACGGTTAATATAGCATCAGCATCATATGGGAAACTTTTTTATTCTTAGTTTTATGAAAAAAAGTTATTCTTTATAAAAAGTTGTGCATGGTCTAAAACTTAAAATAAAAGCATCAGATATCATTTTTTTTTGGCCGCATACGAGGTGTGTCAAAAAATATGAATTTTACTCAAGGGTAAAGTACCTTTTTTTTAAATAGCGACAATTGTTATTAAGAAAAGTTGATTATAATTGAAAACTATTGTCAGATATCCAATATTATCCATCCGCCACAAGAAAACAGATTTTGTTGTTTTTCAATAAAATTGCTGATATCTCAGTTACAAAATTTGCATAATTTATACCGAAAATTATTAAAGATCGTTTTTCATGGCGGATGAATAATATTGGGTATCTGATAATAGTTTTTAATAATGATCAACTCGACATTTTTCGCTATTTAAAAAAAAAAGATACTTTATTCTTGAGTAAAATTCATATTTTTCGACACACCTCGTATACGGCTTAAAAAATTGATATCTGAGGGTTGAATTTTAAGTTTTAGACCATGCACAACTTTTTATAAAGAATAACTTTTTTTCATAAAACTAAAAATTAAAAAGTTTTCCATATGATGCTGACTTAATTGGGCACACTGTATATAGAACTCAAGTTACAATTAATTTTCATTTAAATAACAGATTCAGTTAATACAAAATATATCATAAAATTGAATTGACCACTGTTTTTCAACAATCTGTCGATAAATCCGCTATTAATAGCAAAATATTATTTTTGATACATTAATCATTATAAGTCAAACTCTCAGTTTAAATATAATTATATCAAAAACCTATGAATCTAATAATTCAACAATAGAAAAATAAGTTTACCTTCCCACTTAAGAACAGAAAGATAACAAAATAAAAATAAAAACATAAGATGTCACAGATAATAAGGAAGTAAATTATTGTTATAAAATTTACAAGACATTTTTATTCAGGAAATAAATTATGGCACAAAATAAACAACTTTGAACATTTAATATTACATAGTTTGTTTGATATGAAAATAACTGTTATCTATGACATCTATAAAATATTAATAAATAATTCAGTCAGCTACATTTACAATTTTTGTAGACGAAGATGAAACACTATGTAATTTCCTTCTTTTTCTATTATGATTCGTATCATTCGAATCATCATCACTATCTGAAATAACTAAAACGTTATCACCTTGTTCACTATCACTTATTATAACCTTGTTTTCGATATGTCTATCATATTTCGATAAATCTGAAATTAATTGTTTCCACAAACGAAATTTCGTATTAAAATCTAATGTTGAATGTGCAATAGCCTTTAGACCATCTTTGATATCTTTTGCATTTGGTACTTCTGTAAAAGTAATCAACATTTTTAGTTTAAAAAACCCAAATAGTCATTAGCACCATCTTACCGAAACGATTATAATAAATTTCTATATCATCAACAATATCTAAACTTTTAACATTCCAATCAATTTTCCAACCCAATTCGATAGTAATATTGGTATATGGATTATGATAATTTATAAAAAGTATTCCCTGTTCTTCATTCCTTCGTACACGAATTCGAGGTGCTCTGTTTAATATAATATCAATTATTAATCTACGGGATTCATAACATCTTGCAATTTTTTTAAGAGTGAAAAATGTAGAATTAATGTTTCTATATCTTTGTAGATAATTTCTACAACCTGCTATTTCTTTTTCTAACAATACATCTTGAATCCCTATGTCTTGTTTAAGAACTTCAGAAGATCGTTCCTATAAAAATTTAATAATTATACATATAATTAATTTCTAATAGTAATGAAAATAGGAACGTACATATATAAACACTAAGATTTTCATCGAAAAAATCACATTGAAAATACTGAAATTTAATGTATATATTGTACACAATTTCTCTCCAAATGCATTTCCTTGTTCTGCATCTCTGTAATTTTCTTTAGTGATTTGAGAAAATTTAATATCAGATAAATCTTCTAATATTCCAAAATCTTTCTTGAATTGTTCAATCTCATTATCCATCTTTTAACAACAAAATAACAAACCCTTTTAATTTTAATTTAGAAAAAAATATCTGAAAAACATTAAGAAAACATTCATAAGCTTTACGAATGACAGAGACATTTATATTTAATATACCTACTATGATGATCGAGTTATCATTTCCATTTTTTTTTTTTTTAGTATCTGAGCAACTTAAGTAACAATATTATAGATTTCTAATATGTAACTATAAACACATTCACATAAATCACATCAATATCGGAAATAATAACCTCATTAGAAAATGAAAGATGTATATCTTGTTATGGTTCTATACAACGCAAACCATTGTATGATAAATTTATATGTAACTGTTTAACCAATATAACTACTACATAATAAATACTTATTAAACAGTAACAAATACAATCTTTCATTTTTTATTTTTATTACAATACAAAACCATAATCCTTCAAATTCAATGTCATGTCATTCACCCCACCACTCGTATTCGTACTATACAAGATGCAAGGTATTCAGCTATCCACAAATATTTGTTGTTTTCGTGTTCCAAAAACTACATTTCAATTGATAATTAGAGTTATTTAAACTAATGCAGTAATAAGCTGAACTAAATAAATTTTGTAAGTAAATAGATGTAGATGTTTTGATTGTGATAGTGATGCCAATGCCATCTAGTTTTAGAAACAACCATTACAAATTCAAAGTAATTTATGACGTCAAGCATTTCTCATCGGGTACGTTCGCATTATGGCACCTAAAAATATATATATTTTTTTAATTTTTGTTAGATAAACAGAAAAACAATCGGACAAATGAAAATATTGATCGGACAATAAATAAAAAATAATGATTTATTAAATTAAAAATATCTGATCAATTTGCAAAATTAAGTGCTAACTTCAAAGAAAAATTTTATTTATTTTTTTAAAAATAAACAACTATCGGACAAATAAAAAATTATATCGAACATTGAGGGAGAACCAAATTGTTTAAACAAAAACTTAAAAAAAATATTTGTAGGTTAAGAGAAGTGTAGAGCTGTGGGGGTTTTGTGAGTAAATATTTCGTATGGATTCCCGTGAATTTATCGTTGTGTTTATTATAAAACGAATGAGAGATAATGACTATCAATTTCAGGATTATATAAAAAAATCTGTCTCGTTGCCATCCTGGTTTTTTTGAATTCCCGCCACGTTTCTCGTGAAAGCCCACTTCGACCCACCAATGTGGGCGAAGTGGGCTCGATGTGACGATGTGGTCGCGAAATATCTCTATGGCCGCGAACAGTGACGACATCTTTGAATATAAAATATTCAAAGGACGACATTTATGACGTCGAACGATCTCTCGTGACGACCACAGGCCTTATAATGGTGGAACATACAATGGTGGAACGATACAGAGGGTGTTACAATCGTTGCGGGCGTTAAGTGGAACGTACCCATTCATGAATAATAGACTGTCTAGTTGACAATACGATGTGTCAAAATCAATATGGTTACTTCTTGTTTTTATCACTGACGGAAAAAAAAATTAATACTCCTATATTATTACGAACGGAATTTTAAGAATTTCGTTCAAGTATTGTTTTAGTTATCGTAAATTAATCGAATATCTTTAAACTGTTAAAATTATTGTTAACTTACTGAGGTAACATCAATCTATTTTTTTGGGTAAGTACCTAATTTTTTTTGAATTTTTAGATGGCAAATATAATTCCACCACTTGTTAGTGATTCTCCACCACCTCCACCTTCAGAAGAAGACGAGGATGATGAATTTGATGATTTTAAAGGATCAAATGACATTTCTTATGGCTGTGACAGTAAGAAAATAATGTACCTGCTGTAAAAGTATTTTTAATAGTTACAGTTTTAATATTTTAGATTTTTCATTAACACCTTCTCCAGAACTTTTTTCTAAAAATCTACACAAAGAAAATTTAACTATTGGTAATAAAAACGAACCTGCATTTAATTTTCCACCGATTCTTCCAGATAAAAACAAAGATATATCAGAAAACTTATCCATTGGAACTAATAACGAAAGTATTAATCGCAAATCCGATTATACGATTCCTGAAGAATATAATGCAAGCTCTGATGATAATTTGTTCCATAATAAACTAATTAGCAAAGATAACATTCCAAGTCAATTTATTATTGAAAATGTTACTTCAAAACACGAAAATGATGCCACTAAATGTGATAGTAGTAGTGATAATCTAAGTGAGCAAGTACCGGATGAAGTACATTTTAAAAATGAAGATGTAATCAATACTAGTTTATCAAATGGTTTTTCGAGTTTAAACACTTTCGATGATGATGATGATGGTGGTGGTGGTAATACCTTCAATAGAGTAATAGAATATACCCAAGACCCAAGTTTGGTAGCTGATCATTTCGATTTTACTGATAAAGAGGAGATATTAGGTAGTGAAAAAAGTTATAAACATTCTGAATTGTTTCCAGAGAAAAATAATGAAAGTTGCAATTATAAAGAACCTTCAGGTGAAGAATTTACAGAACAATTGTGTGATAATAAAATAGAAAATACTTCATTACATTTATTAAAACATTCCAAGGAAAATGATGATTTATTTGATACAAAAAAACATAATCTAAACTGCAGTAGTGCAAATAAATCTGAAACTGAAAGTATTGATGATGATTTTGGAAATTTTGTATCTCATCCTACAGAAGAAAAAGTTGAGTTACGAAATATAGAGAATACAATGGATGATGGAGCTGAATTATCAACAAATAATTTTGCATCATTTTCACATATTCTTCCCACTAATGATAATTTTACATATAATTCTTCTTCATCCGATCCATCAATTCATAATAAAATAGTGGAAAACTTTGCTAATTTTGACTCATATCATGTAGAGCAAGAATCTGATGATAAAGAGAAATCTGATAATTTTCCATCATTTCAAGACGGTGATGATGATTTTGGAGAATTTACGTCTACTACTATTGAATCAACAAATTCTCCTAAACCATTTCTTCTATTAAATGAAAAAGAGGCTTTTAAAAAAACAAAAGAAATCATTGCAGATATTTTTATACCATTAGAAAAAGTTACTGAAGAAATTCAATATTTTGAAATAGGAAAAGGCGATTTTATTTTCACACAACTACAGGATGTAACTGATACACCTGCTTTGCAGTATCATTGGTCAAAATCAGCGAGTCAGAAACTACTTTTAAAAGCGTTGAATATCGATTCCAGAAACATTGTAAGTATTTTTTTTAATTGATAAGTATGCATACCATATTTATTTTTTAGAAAATATTATGGTTACAAGACATCCTTATTATTAATTATTAATAGATCATAAATTTTGTAGAAAACACGCTTTCCTTTTTTAGACTGAAATTTCATTGATTATCATGCCAGTGAAACATTGGTAGCTGATTATCTGTGGACACTATCATTAAAAATATTCATTTATATACAGTTTTGTTTCATACATATTAGCTATATAATTTTGCTACTTTCCATATCTGAATTGTATAAATTTATTTTAAAAAAATACATCAAAAATTCAGAAATGCTAGGGAAAAAATGTAGTGGTGATAAATTGTGTAATTTTTGTCTTTTGTGCTTATTCTTATATCATTTTTACGTTTCATCATCAGTTATATGGACACTCATGGAATTCTTCTGTACCGAGATTTGCTGCAAATATGGGGGCTCAACCATTAGAACCAACAAAAATGGAATCTTTAACGCCCACTCCAGTGGATACAATTCCATGTAGTGTTCGATCAGAAACTGTTGATATACCAAATGCTCAGTTTGATTGGACCAGTTCGGGATTAGTCAACCCACTTGATTGTAAGTATTTTATAAATAAGTAGGTTGGAATTTTACTTCATTAGTGTCTTTTTTTATATAATGCTGTATTGAAAATATTTCTTGAACGTTAACTTATTTAACATTTTTCATGCTTGCTATGGATTCCTTACTTCGCATTCCCACCAATCCCAAACAAAATCTTAAAATTTATTAACCTTTTTTTCACAACATTATTCTATGTTAAGTCTCTCAGACCACATTATTAGACTTAGAACAGCTAGTAACATCCTTAGATATTCCTAACACTAATCCTAAATCACAACACGTAACTTCATTACCTATGAATGTTGATGAAGATTGGGATATATGGTTGAAATGTAAGTAATATATAAAATCTTTGATAAATTATGTAGGAATGTGAGATTAGGCCACTTTTTAGTAATTTCTAATAGTCAATAGTTAAATCAATCAAATATATTATGTTGGATGGAAATGAGTTATAACCGATTTATTTTTCTGACACTTTTTAAATGTACACGCAATTATCTAATAAGTACGTATCCGAAATTGATTTTATGTATACAACTGCATTGTTGTATTTTATAAAAACTAACTAACTAGCTATTTTTAGACAATGTTTTAAGTTATATTTTTACAGATTCACCAAACGAATCTACAAAATCCAATCCTCAAACTGAAACTGATGACTATGAAGAATTTACTTCGTTTCAATCTTCAGAACCACCACAATTGTCTACTGGCTGGCCCAGTCTACCTTTAAGAGAAACTTACATATCGGATGTTCCTCAAGCGCATATCGATGTTGATGTTTGCTTACAACCAACTATTGTAACCCCAGAAATGCCTAGAAAGCGAATTAGTAATAATGACGATGATGTTGGGTATGGAGAAATTTTATCAGACGATAAAGCTCGTAAAAATATACAAGAAAACGATACAGAATTTAACGAATTCCAAACAGACGAGATAAGTAGTAAAACTATACAAGAAAACGATGTAGAATTTAACGAATTCCAAACTGACGAGAAAGGTAATAAAAATATACAAGAGAATGATGTAGAATTTAACCAGTTCCAAATAGTCTATTCTTTAACTGATAGTATAAATATGGCAGATACTAATAAAGAGGATGAAAATGTTCAAAATAACAATGCAATTATTACTAAAGAAACGGTAGTTCCAAATGATGCTGATGATGATGAGTTTACTGATTTTCATTCTTCTGTGCCGGCACCACCATCTATATTAGCGCCCGTTTTACTACCATTGCAACCAACTCAAGTTTATGCCACTCCTGTTTCTACACAGATTAATTGGCCAGATCCAGGAATAACTCAAGATGAGTTAAAAAGGTTTGAAGAAGTATTTTCTAGTCCTTTGGTTCCCGAAAAAGATGAGAAATCTATTAGAGAAATAATTCTTGTTGCCCAACCTCAAAATGTTAAAGAAAATAAAAAAAGGTAAGAATATCAAGCTGCGAGCTTTCACAGTAGACATTTAAAGTATTTACATTTTTATTAAACGAATTTCTATACCTCTACTGGTTTTTGAGATATTATTGGAACGAAATACCTTATCGCGCGTTGCGAAGGAGACTAGACGGAAAAAATTCAGAGGAAAAGTTGTCACGACACTTTTAAGTGCAGAGTGCGCATGTTTCTTTGTCTCTCTCTCTCTCTCTCTCTCTCATAGATAGATAGATCTTTATTTAAATAGGAAATCCTAATATACATAAATATTAATAAAAGTACACTCAAAAAGACACTATTAAATTAAAAAGAAAATACTGTAGAAAAAAAAATAAGTACCCATAAATATTATTTAAAAAGTAACATAATTTAAAATTCATACATACAATAAAAAAATACCAATAGCATAAAATATATTATAAATCTTTTTCAAGTTTTTATTACCATATTAAAATTTTTATTACAATTCCTTCACTAATTAATCGAAAGGAACTTCGTTCCATCGGGGTCTCCCTTGACACCTCTCACTTTTTTTTCATAAAGTACCTATTATAGCGAATAAAAATTTATTTTAGAACCGATATGTCATTGTGGAGTTCTGGAATAAACAGTTCAATGGTGAAAAAGATTGAAACAAAAGAAGAACTGAAGAAATTAGAATCCAAACAAACTTCTGTAGAAGATGATGAATGGTCGGATTTCGTTTCTATTCAGAAACCTTCTCCTGTCCACAAAACGAAATTCATAGAGAGAACTGAAACTGCCAGTCCCGATTTGCCACTTTCAGTTTTAAATTTAGGAAATATACAACCAACCAAACAACCTATACCGGTTATTACTCCACAAGGATTAGTTCAAACTAAACTTTCTACTAATATAAACCCTGTTAATCAACATAAACTTATTAATAGATCGAATTTTGAAATGCCTCCCATACAACCTTCTATAATTAGTAATCAGTACGCATCTCAAGCTTATGGATTTGGTAATTCCATGCACGCAAAACATACAAACAAAAAGTGTCAGGAGGATGATGAATGGGGTGAATTTGTGTCCAATCCATTACCTCCACAATATCAAAACTCGACTACTACTATTGAGCAATACAAATGGAACAGTTTTATGCCAAATTCTCGGTCAAATTCTGATCACATGTTAAATCAGACTAGCGGTAGATCTGTTAATACAATTTTACAAAGAAAAAATAATAGTGCAGGGTTAGTGTTGCCTGAATTGGACTTTCTTGGCACTAGAGAACGCAGTAGCGTACCTCGGAAGAAATGACCATGTAATCAGGTTTTACTCTAAGGTTGTGTATATTTTGTAAAGTTCAAATTGTTATTAACTATCACAGAAATTTTATTTATTGATGATCAGGATTACTCCAGGACACAAATGCAATAGTGTGACTAAAACAAAAAAAAGTAACGGGTACAACAAAGCCAAGTATAGAAAATGTTGAAGTTTTCTTAAAAAAGTTAAGTAAATTAGAAGTGAAAAAGATAAAAATTTCGAAGATGAGAAAAAAGGGTTTCAGAATCATTCAAAATAAAGTGAAAATATACGATTTAGATTTCATATATATGTGATTTTCACTTTCTGTCCTTTTTATATATAATTATTGTTTTCAGTATTACAAAATTTGTAATTTTCTAGTCATTTTATGTAAAAAAATAGAATGTTAAAATGTAACTTAAGTATAATAATATAGGAATACTATACCTAAATTTAGAATAAACGCTTTTTAAGTAGTTCATTTTTATATACGAGTACTTCTAAATGTTTTTAAATTAATTCTATTTCTTAATTTACATTTTAACACTATTAATAATTTTTTTATGTTTTTTTTTCTATTTGTTTAACGACAAAATAATGTAAGATTTCTGTGATCATCATATGAAAAGGATTATTTCAGAAGTGTACATGTTATGATTAAAATGTAAAAAGATCCTCATATTTATAAACAAAAAACACAATTTTTTGCTATCTTGCAGTGATATGTATATTGGCAAAGATATTTTTCTTTTTCTTTGTTATTTTGAGTAGAAATATTTCGATGTGTTAAAATATCCTTCCACTAACAGTTGTTCATTACATTTTTCCTTTCCAAAATAAAAAATGTCGTTTTCTTTGGATTTTAATTAAAAGAAAAGCATATAAAAAACGATTAATGCAAATAATTAGAAAAACTTTGTAGAGGAAGAAAAATAATGGTGATTTTTAAAATTTATATATAGAAATTTTTAATTTCATAAATATGCGTATTACTCTTATTTGCTTTCTAGTCATTTATTTTATTCTTTCAAAAGTACAATATCGGTCAATTTACATTTTAAACAATTAATATCATTAATTTAATCACTTATAAAGTGGAAATATAAAAACAGCTTTTTTTAGAACTTATTCGTCAATATACTGTGCCTTACTCTTTTTTTTAACTAGCTCTCCCAAGAAATAGTAAATGGTATTTATTTAAAACTTAAATAAACTCAGGATACTTTTTTAGCTAATATGTACTCGGATTTTTTTAACTATTTAATTCAACTGTAAATCAAAATTATTGTGCAATATTTTTCTTACTTGATTGTTGTATATTTTTGTTGTTATTATCAAAAAACCTATAAGATTTTTAAATTAATTCGACAAAAAATATAATTATTTACTTTAATTTCAATTGATTTTATTATAGTTTTTGTAAGACATATCAATTTGTGTATTTAATTAATAAATATATTATTTGTCCAATTTCGAAGCTATAGGTATGCAAGAATCTAAAGGAAAATTACCTTAATAAATGTATTAGTTTATTAGACAGTATTTATTTTACAATTGTTGAGATTGATATCTTATATTTAATGAGTGATATTATTTAAGTATTTGAGGTTGTAAATATAATGATGGAATTGGAAATTATCAGTTTTTAGGTATTTCTTTATTTACTGTACTTAACTAGATATTATATATTTTGAATGATACATGTAAGCAGTAATGTGTTACTTTTCAAAATTCCCTTAATAAATATATTTTTTTCTCTGAGTTTTAGAACTTCTATACAATTTATGGCATAGTTCCATAATTCAGTATTATTTTTGGAACGAAGTTCCCTTTCGCGCGTTACGAACAGTTACGACTGACGCTAGGAGCTAGCCCAAAAAAATTCATACCAAAAGTTGTCACGACACTATGCACCGACACACGCATGTTTCTCTCTCTCACAGACCAAAAAATAAATAACTCTCTCTCCCTCTCTCTCATAGATAGATATATTACAATTAAAAAGACACTATTTTAAATTAAAAGAAAATGTACATTAAAAAGAAAATACTGTAGAAAAAAACATAATTACCTATAATAGTATTATATTTTATTTCATCCTGTTTTTATAAATTAATAAATTCATAAACATTTTAAAAATAGTTCGTAACTTGACTACGTCAAATTACCTTAACTGTCAGTCACTGTCAAATATTTTAATTTTAAATTTTTTGTATTGAATTGTTAATTCCTGTTTTAAATTATAAAAAGTAATTTTAAAAAGATGTGTTATTTAAAGCTCTGGTATTGTATAAATGGACACTTTTGTTAAAAGAAACGAACTGTTAGGTAAGTAGAGATTTTATACAGACAATAATAAATGCTTATGTATGTATAAACCCTCTGTTGTGTTTACAAATTACTAATTCCTTCACTAATTAATCGAAAGGAACTTCGTTTCACCCGGGTGTCCCTTGACACCTCACACTTTTTTTTGTTTTTTTACTCTTTAGTTCATTATCCAATGCGATATGAATAAAAAAAAGTAGGAGTATGGGTATGTTATTTGTGAAAAGAATTTAAACGAAGTTAAATAAAATAATCAGACCATAAATAATACAATTATAAAACACCGTCATTTCACTATAGTATAACTATCGCTACTTGAATAATAATTTTTAGTTGTTTTAAGGGCACTTCACTGCAGTAAAACCTCAAATTGTATCAAATGCCTGCGATGAATGTAGTACCAGTCTCGAAAAATTTGTAATCTCCGCTAAACAAATCTAATTATAGATTCAAAACATTTAAAATATAGGTGATGAGGCTCCCGATGGGGATCTCCCTGACATCGGCTGGTGTAAGCAACTACTCGCCCAACACGGAGCTTCTAATTTCAGAAAAAGCAGAGCAATCATACATTATATGTTCTACTGTTTCCTCTTCTTGTTTGCAGCCTCTGCATAGGGGCGATTCTGCTAATTTCATCCTAAAGAGATGTCCGTCCTAATTGGCAATGACCTGTTAAGGTTCCCACAGCTTTTCGGAGATTTTGTCTGGTCAGTGCCATAAATTTTTTTGCTGTTTCCTCGCCAGGATGAGGTAATAACTCATTGGCCAGTCTACAGTTCGTAGTTTCATCCCAGATCCCAGCACTGTATAAAGTTTTGGGAGTTTCCGTGTCCTTTTATCCAGCTCAGAGTGACTACATTATTCTGGCTGGCCTCAGTTAGAGATTGGTGACATTCTAGCACTAAACTTGCTTTAACAATTTTAAAATCTCTTAATACAAATTATTTTTGTATATAACAAATAATAATACCTATCATGTAAAAATCAAATTAAAGAATATTGAAATATGCCGTTATGCAGCAGACTCGAAAACCATTACTTAAACTAAAAAAAATATAAGGAATAATTGTCCTACTTATGTTAATATAAAATTTATTCATTTTCGATTTTAATTGTACATTAAGCCCATTCCTCTTTGATATCGTAATTTGTATGATAGTCCGGTCAATCTGGACATTCCGTGATATAGATATTTGCAACAAAATTACGAGGGTGCAAATTATGAAAAATACATTTTTAAAAGGTGCAAATTAAGCTCTTTTAATGAGTATAAACAATTTATTTTTAAAGACATTTTTGGGGCTGGAAGAGCGATGGTACATGAAATGCGGTTTCCTGCTCCTCTTGGCAGTATCGACAGATGTCTTCTGCCAAGTTCAACTGACTCATGTGTTTCTTGAGCCTACAATGTTCTGTCAAGAGACTGACAATCATTCTGACATCGTTTCGCCTTTGTGATAGCAGCTCTGCAATAAACTTCGCCTAGTGTCCCTTTATGAAGACTTTGGCTTGTCGCTTGCCCGGTGATTTTTCCCACCACTCCTGGGCCTTCTCTACCCTCCATTTCTCAATGGCTGCCTTTCTGAATGTGAACTATTGCGATACTATAATAATAATGCTTTATTGTCAGAAATTTACAATTTGTCGACAAAGCTAAAAAACATACAAAAAAAGTACAAAAACCTTAAAATCTAACATATCACATAAACAAAATACAAAAAAAAACAATATTAATACAATTAAAGAAATTGAAAGTCATCAAAAAAAAGAGAAAGAAGAAGAAAAGGAAAAAAGAAAAAGTTCCTTGAAGTAGTAAATTAGTGTGTATTTAGAAGTATAAAATCATAATATGAAAAATTCATTTACTGTGTACAAAGATCTCTCCAATAAGTGTGCCTTCAAAGCTCTACGGAATGCGGGAAAGAGTGAAATAGATTTGATATTGAAAGGCAGACGATTATGCATCTTTTTTGCATTATACAATATAGAGTTTTTGATTAACTCTGATCGTGGGATTGGTAAACAAAGATCAAGCTCCCTGTTTCTAAGTGGATAGTTGTGGGAAGGCGTTTCAGGATTCGCTGACGAGTGCTTGCGGATTAAGCAAACGGATTCAAAAATGAATAAAGAAGGAAGAGTTAAAATTTGATATTTTTTAAAGTATTCCCCACAATGAGTTCTATTGTTTAATCTTAACATGTAACGGATAGCTCTCTTTTGAAGTTTGAAAATACGGTCAAATTGAGTCGCACAACACGTACCCCAGAATGGAATGGCGTAACGGAGATGCGACTCAAAAAGGGCGTAATAGACTGTTCGAGCTGTTGACAAGTTTAATTCCTTGGAAACTGATCTTAGCGCAAAACACGCAGAACTTAATTTTTTTGACAATGCATTGATGTGCTAATCCCATTTTAATGAGTTGTCAACAATGAGCCCCAGGAACTTTACAGAATCAACGATTTCCACACTATTGTTATTAAGTTCAAAAGTTTGTAATGTAGCTTTATATGATAAGATTTTAGTTTTAGAGAGATTGAGGCACAGAAGGTTAGAATCGCACCACGATTTAATAGTGACTAAGTCACGAGATACGACACTATAAAGGGATGTACTATCCGGGTTGCTCCAGGTAAAACTAGTATCATCAGCAAAGAGGCAGAGTTTACCACTAATATTTAGGTAGGCAATATCATTAATAAAAAGCAGAAATAAGATAGGACTTAGAACTGAACCTTGAGGCACCCCACAGTCAATTGGCTTACAGGAGGATGTTCTCTCATCAACCCTTACCATCTGACTTCTGTAGGTAAGATAAGATTTAAACCACTCGAGTGGTATTCCTCTAATCCCATAGTGTTGTAATTTGTGAATTAAGATGTTGTGGTTTACACAATCAAAGGCCTTAGAGAAGTCGCAGAAGATTGTTGCTGTAGAGTTCTGATTGTTAAGACTGGAGTAAACATTGTCAAAGAGCGAGAACATAGCATCATTGGTAGATTTATTGCTCAAGAAACCAAACTGTTGGGGAGTTAGTATTTTATACTTGCAAAGAAGAGATAGCAATCTTTTTTTAACCAATCTTTCAATAATCTTCGACAACGTGGGGAGAAGTGCTATTGGGCGATAGTTCGAAGCTTGATCTTTATCACCTCTTTTGTGCAAAGGAATAATTATCGCAGTCTTAAGGCAGCTTGGAAAGACTCCAAGTTGAAGTGACTTGTTAATCAAGTTAGTCAGATGGCTTAGGGTGTTTACCGGTAGATTTGAAAACATTTTCAGAGTAAGCCCATCCGTTCCAGCAGATGATTTGTTTTTAATCTCATTAATTGTGTTACGAAGCTCGGCCAATGATATAGGTGACATGAAGAAACTGTGTAAATTTTCGTTTCTGAGATAAGAAAAAGGATCGTGGGAAGGAGTTATGGAGCTCACTAAGTTCTTTGCTACATTAACAAAGAAGTTGTTTAAGTTCTCTGGAGAAGTAGGAATTTTGTTAGATGAAGAGACCCGGTCCCTTAATTCATTTACAATAGACCAAGTTTCTTTAGCAATGTTACCCGCATTTCCCAATCTTCTGTTGTAATACATATCCTTGGCAGCTTTGATAGTTTTAATATAAGTTTTCCTGTACAGTTTTTCATAATTTTGGAAGGAGACGCTATCTGAGAATTTTTTTTAAATATGATAAACAGCGCATGTTCTTAGAAGATAATCGTAAGCCTCTAGTAGACCAGGGTTTGTGTTGCTTCACTTTAATAGGCCTGAGAGGAAAGGATTTGAATGCAAGATCAGACACTATCTTTACAAATCTAGAGAATTCGGAGTCGACGTCATCAGATAGAAAATTCCAGTCAGATGTTAGACACAACTCATTGAAATTTTGGAAATTTTTATCTCCGAAAATACGGCTTAATTTGCGCGAAACATTTTTACTTTTGGATTTTAGGGGAAATGTAGTTAATATTGCTTCATGGTCAGAAAAACCCGAATTAAAAACAGTACAGTCAACGATTTTCGGATCAAAAGAAGAAGTGACATAGTCTATGGTGGTCGAACTAGTTTTAGTTATTCTGGTTGGCGCGTTGACGTGCATGATTATTCCAAAAGAATCAAAAATGTTCTGAAGAGATTCTTTTGCAGCACAAACACTGGAGTAGTCAATATTAAAATCACCACATACAACTAATTTACCATTTAAAGGAAGGGATTCAAGTAAGCTCAGTAAATTTTGATAAAAAATTTGCAAGTCCGCATCAGGTGTTCTATAAATACAAATAATGAAAATGTCATAAAAATTATTACAAACAATGGAAAATTCAAAATGTTTCTCAGATAATAAATGATCAAATTTAGTCACTGCTGAAAAGTCGTTATTTGTTGACATTATTATAGTACCTCCATGAGATAAATCACTTCTATTAAATCGAGCGACTGTGGTGTAGTTTTTAACAAAGACTGGCTCATCAATATTTAACCAGTGTTCAGTAATTGCAACCACTTCAGGAAATTTTAGCTCTTCTAATAGTAGAAATAATTCATCTGTTTTATGTCTTAAGGACCGAATATTAATAAAAAATAAACTGAGCCTACCATCATCTAAAGTTTCAGAGTGTGCTTGTTCCTCTGTTCGCGTCTTATTAATTAAAAATTTTTTGAACTGGATGAAGAACCACTTGAATAATAGTTCTTATGGCATTCTCTGATTTTTTGGAGCCGGCAGAGCTTCTCTGAAGAAAAATAAGTCCTAAAGGAAGAGAGGTCTGCTTCAACTTCAGCTAAGCCAATACCGTAAGCATTGTGGAAGCGGTAATACAACTTCCGCAAGGAGTCTACATCGCTAGGAAGACCCTCTGATGCTAACATTAATTTAATGCTAGTGCTAGTGTGCCCTTCCATACATACACTTGAAGGCTGGTCATGCAAATAGGCAAGGAATAGCCTAAGGGGTTTTAGAATCAGGGGGTCTCTCAACCTGGACAACAAATAGCGACCATTTTCCATATCCGAAGTTCGGGAGAGCCTCACTATTGGTGGAGTCATTGGATCCATGCCCAATCTCTCATCGAGTTTGTCAGGTTTATTGATAAACTCCATTACTCCATTAACTTTTAATTTTCTTTAACCAAAATATTAAATTATTGTATTTTTTACCAGTCTAAATTTTACTGTAAATTTAAATTATCAACTACATAATTAAAAAATTTCTTTCAACATTTTCACTACCCTGATTAAAACTTTTTAACACTTTGTATAACTGTTGGTATATTTATTTTCTAAGTAAACTAGTGTCATTTCATTAATCCTATAATATAAATCCCAT
The DNA here is from genome assembly GCA_964028335.1 of Altica lythri. Classification (NCBI taxonomy): domain Eukaryota; kingdom Metazoa; phylum Arthropoda; class Insecta; order Coleoptera; family Chrysomelidae; genus Altica; species Altica lythri. The sequence continues at coordinate 48,732,443 of OZ034800.1, forward strand.
TAAGGGGCACCAATTCTTGAGAATTTCTACTTCCTAATTTTGAGAATTCCGAGATATTTTAAATACTTTATGATAGGAATAAAATTATTTTGAAAATATCAGGTATAAATGGTTTTAATAAACGTATTAAATAATACATTCGTTTTAAAAACGTATTATATACACTATGTTTCTGAATGTTCCATTATATGCAAAATCCAAAAATATGCCTTTTGCATATTTGCCTGACTGCTTATTTATATATTATATTTTGAATGCAAATTACAATGACCGACAGAAAAATATTTTAACATGTATTAATGTGCTCATTCATATTATGACGATTACAACTTTTACATCTTTTTGGATCGTAATATCTCAAAAATGGTGGCACATATGAAAAAAATCATTGATACATTTTTTGTAGATAATTTTATGATCTACAATTTTTGTCTGAAATATTTTTCCGATAAAACTTACCGTTTTCCTGAAAATCGCAAAACTCATTTTTTGAACTTTGACCTTGAATAAAAATTTTCCATGCAATGAAATGCTGGGCAATTTTTAAATTTAATTTACTGATTTTCAGCTTGTTGTAACGTTCTGTTTCGCTTGTCTTATTATTTGGTCTAATTTTACCGGAGTATGACCTGTGAAGTCAACTTTAAATCAGCCTGAGGTGTGGTTATCCCTACACATGAGAGGATGCACAATGAGCCATAAATATGTGGCCTCAGTGCCGGTAGAAGATTTGCCCGCCTCTCCTCAAACTTCCAGATCAAGAATAATGACACCATAAGTTTGAAATGAGTAAATGGAATATCAATATGTCAAATCAAGATTAATGAAAAATTAAAACAATGTTTTTAACTAGAATTTTAACCTGGGACCTTCTGCATTCCGGCAGATGAATGCTACATAAGAAATAAAAAACGCAAATAAAACCCAATGTGGTTTATTTATAAAACAATATAAATAATAAATAGCCTAAATTGAAAATTACAATAATAGATTATTAAAATGAAAATGAAGCTGTATACCCAAAATCAAATTCATTTCAATGTGTTTTATATTGATGTAAAATAAAGATATATACATATTTCTCACGTGAAATATTCATATAAAATAATAAACTACAGAGTGTTTAAACTAAATTAAGTTATTTCAAATTAACAGAAATACTTTCATACCCAATTGGAAGATTATTATTAACTTATGTTTATAATTCTGTAAAAAATATCCATCCCTTAATGCTGTTTGACCGATGTATTATTGTAAATATCGCTACTTTTTTATATTTAATATTCATTGAATTTTTGTTCTTTTTTATAATATTTTGATTTCATCAATTTTCGCTACAACATATGAATACTAACTGAAAAATATTATGTAAAAAATATATTTTTTTTAGCAATAAATAACTGGATTAGATGAAAATCAAATTCTATTAATTCTATTATTTTTTAATATCAGTTAATAGGACTGAAAGCTGAAGTGTACTTTATTTTATTAATTAGTAAATAACAGATAAAATTAAACAAATATATTTTAATAATTAGCGGTTTATAATAAGAATTGATGTTAAAACACCCTGTATTAATATAGAGACCCTTTACTTTACATATATATTAATATATATAATATATATAATATATATGTATATATCAATCTAAATCTAGAAGTGAAAAATATTGTAATCACATTTTTGAAGTAGCAGTCTTTAATTCTGATCACATATTAAACCATCGTCATTTCGCCATTTTTGATTTGCTTCTCTTCGTGCATCTGGTACCAACTGACTTCTCATACCTCCTAAAACATTACTTGTAGCTTCTGATGCGATAATTATGGGTCTGAGTATCGTTGGAGGAATTTGTCGAAGAACTCCTCCTACAGCCCCACTGTAACCTTTTTGTTCCTTTTCTTTAGCAGCAACTTGTACGATAGTATCAGCAGTCTCACCAATACCCTAAAATATTGAGGGTTATTAGCAAATTTGTTTGTGTTAATCGTTTAATTATGTTTCAATACAATTCAAATATAAGAGAGAATTAACTTTTTTGTTACGGATATAGGCACTATCAGAACCATACAATTTAGAAGTTAAAACTTCTTCTGGTGTCTGTGATACAGACTGCAACATAGGTGGTGTACGGAAAAAAGATAGTTTAAAAGACTGAACTGTGCGAAATAATTTTGAAACATTCCAAAGTTATTAATCATTTGCTTGCTTTTAACTGACTCTTGATTGTTTTTTGTTTTCTTCCACTTATAACTATGCATATTTGAGTAATTTTAATTCTAACTTGCAACTATGGGTCGCTTCGCGCCTTTTTTTATGACGCATGGTCGCCATCATTTTCAGTTTCAGCACATGATGGACAGATGATTCAATTTTGACAAACCACTTTTGCGCCTCTTAGACGAACTAGGCAAGCAGGATGATACTGTTTTTTACATTTTGTACATTTTAATTCGCCTTTTAGAGATCGTTTACAACTCGCGCATGTAATTTTCACATTTATATCATCATCACTCGGCGCCATCAAATATACATCAATGGCATCACTGTTAACTAATAAAACTTAATAACTACAAACACAGGCAAGTAGAAATACATAATTTAAAAAAAAATTAAATGTATTCAATTAAATAAATACTTAGATAAATAAGACCAGTTAATGTGTGTCCTTACTTCAAACACGAAAACTAAACAGTAAAACGATCAATGTACAAAAAAAAGTGTTTACAAACCCCATAGTGCAAAATATAATGCAACCATGTGACGGTAGTATGGACTACAATACAATACTCATTACTGAATATTATGTTTATATTATTAATATAAAATACTAAACTTTATATGTTTACTTACGTGACAGAATTATAAAGTAATCTGTCAAACACAATGTAATACGTCACTATGATATTCCAAAACATTAGCTCAGATTGTTTTTTGTATATCTATCTCTTTTCAATGTACTGATACCTTATATGTGTTTCTGTCTCTCTTACTCACACCATTACATATATGTAATGATTTTTGCCATTTAATCCCACACAAATCCAGTGCATAAATAGAAGTATAACTTCAAAAAGAAAGAAAAATAGTATTTGATTTCCTACAAGTAGCCGAGAAAAATATTTTTAACGTGCAGTTAGTAAAGAGATATGATTGTTTTTCTAATATTGAAAAACTGTAAGGCGAAGAACCTTCGCATTAAAATTAAGAGCTCAAATATTTATAGAGCCTTTTTAAGAGGTGTCTAGCAACCGATTTTTCAGAGTAGCAAATTTTATAGAATTTATTGAGCAACAGAGATTTAAAAACGTGAATTTATTTTAACAAAGATATTTTATAGAATCTGTATTTGATAATAAATAAAACAAACCTCTTTAACTAGTGAAATAGCATTTGCCATTCCTTCTCTAATATCTTGTGGATTATGATAACGCTTCCTCTTTCCTTTTGTTCTTGCTTTTATTCTAACACTAGGTCCAGGAGATAACATATCATATGCTGTTTCAGCTGTAATCTAAAAAACAATATATAATATTTTTTTGTCCACGACTGTTCTACAAAACGTTCATTATATTAGTGCTTCTTAAAGAACAATAGTACCTATTATTCACTAGTGAATAATGGTTCATTATTCACTGCATGACGTCACAACAGAACGTATGTCCAAACTTGATATGAGAATATTGTTTACATTATTAGCATGTTAGATTTCGGGTAATACAGAATTTGGATCACTTAAAATTTAATACAGTATCCAATTTATTTAATATTTAATCTAATAAAAAGAATTTTAAATGTTTAAATAAATCAAAACAAAAGACAATTAGGTATGTCATCAATCTTACGAATCCAAAAATTTATTACCCTTAAATTTCACATCACCTGTTTGTTGCAAATTTTATTTTTATTTTTTGGAAAAAGTTCTTACTTGTATCCAGGATTAAACAAAAAATTTATAAGAGAATAACTTAAATTAAACAATTTTTCTATTTTCCTTTAGCATTTCAATCCGTTTTTATAAGTCAATGGTGGCTCGTGTTGTAAACTTCATCTTCGTAAATAATAGCAACCATTATACGCTTGTTTAATAATATTCTAAAGTAAATATACTTGTCTATGAAATACCTGTATTAAATGAATTATTCTTGAAGTTAATTCTAAAGCTGCCATCGCTGTCGAAGTAGTAAAACTGTTAGCACCTCTCTGTAATCCTCTAACAATTCTTCCATCTTTTTGGTATTGTTCAATCGGTAACCAGAAGAGATCACGAACTCCTTGAACTAAAATTTCATTCAAACAATATCTTTATTTTTATTTAATTTATTTGCACACATTTTGGAACGAAGTTCCCTTTCGCGCGTTACGAACAGTTACGACTGACTAGGAGCTAGCCCAAAAAAATTCATACCAAAAGTTGTCACGACACTATGACACGACACACGCATGTTTCTCTCTCTCACAGACCAAAAAATAAATAACTCTCTCTCCCTCTCTCTCATAGATAGATATATTACAATTAAAAAGACACTATTTTAAATTAAAAGAAAATGTACATTAAAAAGAAAATACTGTAGAAAAAAAACATAATTACCTATAATAGTATTATATTTTATTTCATCCTGTTTTTATAAATTAATAAATTCATAAACATTTTAAAAATAGTTCGTAACTTGACTACGTCAAATTACCTTAACTGTCAGTCACTGTCAAATATTTTAATTTTAAATTTTTTGTATTGAATTGTTAATTCCTGTTTTAAATTATAAAAAGTAATTTTAAAAAGATGTGTTATTTAAAGCTCTGGTATTATATAAATGGACACTTTTGTTAAAAGAAACGAACTGTTAGGTAAGTAGAGATTTTATACAGACAATAATAAATGCTTATGTATGTATAAACACTCTGTTGTGTTTACAAATTACTAATTCCTTCACTAATTAATCGAAAGGAACTTCGTTCCATCCGGGTGTCCCTTGACACCTCACACTTTTTTTTTTGAATATATTTTCAATCCTTCCTATTTTTCCCTTTCCAGTATCATTAAAGATGTTTACAGAAATGATGTCTATGCACGATTCACCTTTTATTACTATCTCATAGAGGCCATATATTATCTCTGCTGTCTCACTAAATTATGATTTCATTAACTGAATTAGTATTACAATTTGTATTTTTAAAATTGCAAAACTATTGACAATGCTCTAATAAAAGGTTTCGTTGATTAAACATTTTTTGAGCATCAAAGATCAGTAGAGATATCCGCAACAGTATTTTTAAATGTTATCATATGTTCAGAAGCCAAAATAATCTTGTGATAATTTTCCTCAATTGGCAGATATGTATATTTTTCATACGTATTATTTTTCAATTTGATTAAAATAAATGATACATAGAACGTAACGATCTTACTAAAGAAATAACTTAGTAGGTACATACGTTTATATATTTTACATTAATTTCATACAAAGTTGCTTGTTTGGTAGAATTCATAAATATTTTCTGTAAATTACTAACAAAAACATTGTTAAAATAATTAACTTCGAAGGTAACTCAAATTCAGTAGCCTAATTTCACAAAGTGTAAAAAAAAGTGGTGATAGCTTAACAAACTCGAATGTCAGTTTTTTGACAATATTTTTTATAGGGGGTGATAAATTACACAAGCAATAAAAATTAAATCAATATTCTTTACACTCCCACCCGTACAGCTTTCGAGGATTTTCGGAATGTTATACTATTTTTCTATGTTACTCAGCTAACTTTCTAATATCCTATTTCGGTCTCGGTAAAAAAATCTGAAAATATTCTGTAATGAATTGTTTCAAATATTTGTTTACTAATTGTTCTCTATACAAATAATTAAGTTTTAGTACTGTCGCGTCATTAAATAAATGTCCAATTTATCTTCAATTGAAGAACTCAAGAAAAAGTGATTTGGTGGCAGTGCAAAGTAAAAGATATTTTTTTTAACTGTGATTTTTTTTTCACTTGTCAACATATCACAATTTTGTGATTTCTTCCAATGAAAACGCTTAATCTTCAATGTTTTATGCTAAATCTAGCCAATCATTCCGGTTTATAGTGATAAAACCACTAGTGGTTTTACTAGTATTGATAAAATTATAGAACTGTCAAAAATTCAATAACAATATTAAATAATCAATTTTCTTGTTTATAAGTACCTTACTATAAATCAACATTCATTTATATTATCTAAATATTCTGAAATATATTTTGTTATTATTATTATCACAATTCAATTCATCTAAACGATAATGAAAAATCAAATATTATGTAGGTACTTTAAAACTAACCTGCTTCCTGGTTCTGCATGCATTTAAAACTTTTATATGCCTACAGGCAAATGTGGTCTTGTAGGTAAACTTTAAATAGATATACCTAATAATTTTTATTTTGGTAATTTTCTCTTTAATAATATAATTGTATAAATAGGTTTAAAAATAAATATTTATTCAAATTATAACCCTGTTTTCACGACGCTCACGATAACTGACAATTGTCAATACTATCTAGTGTACAGGATAAGTTAATCGGTGGGGTAACGGCATTTCGTTTGTGTTAATTATGAAATATAAGTTGTTCTAGGAAGTTTTTTAAATAAAGTAGTTTTTGTACAGAATGGTTCAAAAAATAATCTTCTCAAATACCACTCGTCCTGTAATATTTTACTAGATAAATTTTTATTTTCCAGACTCAAACTTTTTTATTTTAGACAAAACTACTCAAACAAACTGAATATGAATATCACATTTCAGTTTGTTTTCGTATTTTTGCCAAATAAAAAAGTTTTCGTGGAAACTAAAAATTTATCGATAAAATTTTAAGGACTCGTGGTATTACCTTTGATAAATGAGTATTAAAATGAATATGATTTCCGGATCCACAAATGAATTTAAAATTAAACTGTTATCTATATTTTTCAATTCTTCTCTTAAAATTCGCGGTTTCATGATTTCGATGATGGATTTAGTGTGGTATTTGTTACCAATAAGTTTAGTGAAGTAACTGTCACGTAATAAAATAATAGGTCTTTTTCCTTCAAATTCTAAACAATTTGCCATATCTAATTTTCCTTGAATACGAAGCAATCCAGTGTTATCCAAATACAAATACAAATATACATAACTGATCCTAAATTAATTTTTTTTTGGAACGAAGTTCCCTTTCGCGCGTTAAAAACAGTTACGACTGACGCTAGGAGCTAGCCAAAAAAAATTCATACCAAAAGTTGTCACGACACTATGACACGACACACGCATGTTTCTCTCTCTCACAGACCAAAAAATAAATAACTCTCTCTCCCTCTCTCTCATAGATAGATATATTACAATTAAAAAGACACTATTTTAAATTAAAAGAAAATGTACATTAAAAAGAAAATACTGTAGAAAAAAAAATAATTACCTATAATAGTATTATATTTTATTTCATTCTGTTTTTATAAATTAATAAATTCATAAACATTTTAAAAATAGTTCGTAACTTGACTATAGTTGTACCTACGTCAAATTACCTTAACTGTCAGTTACTGTCAAATATTTTAATTTTAAAATTTTGTATTGAATTGTTAATTCCTGTTTTAAATTATAAAAAGTAATTCTAAAAAGATGTGTTATCTAAAGCTCTGGTATTGTATAAATGGACACTTTGGTTAAAAGAAACGAACTGTTAGGTAAGTAGAGATTTTATACAGACAATAATAAATGCTTATGTATGTGTAAACACTCTGTTGTGTTTACAAATTACTAATTCCTTCACTAATTAATCGAAAGGAACTTCGTTCCATCCGGGTGTCCCTTGACACCTTACACTTTTTTTTTTGTCTTATGTTGTTTATTCTCATTTTTATAAAACTGCTTCTGTGTTAGTTGTAGTCGTTTAGTTTCTGCATCTGATAATTCTTCAGAAGTATGCCTATTTTTCTTGTGTTTGTGCATCATATTGATTAATCTTTGAACATTGTTCTTAATAATTTATTGAAATTACTAAATTATTGGGAAATTAAAATTTATTGTCCTATAGAAATTCTGGCCTTTGTTCCAACGGCTGCAGCTATCTAATTATGGTTTATTTCATTCTGTCCAGTAAATACACTTCCCTATAATCAATTTGGCGCCGGTAAGTAAAACATTACGGTATCAGGTACTGTAATGTGTTGCCTAGCAACGCTGCTGTGATTGCTTAAGGGAAGACAACTACTTTTAATTTTTGACATTTAAAAATACTATAATGACTATAAAATAAAAATAAAATAAAATAATTAAGTACTTACTTTTACCGCCATATTTAAAAAGAAGTCAATGTTATTCAATTTTATATTAACAACTAGCTGACCCGGCGAACTTCGTACCGCCTACTGATGTTTTTTTACCATTTTTCCAAATTTTTACGGTTTTGTAAAATATCGATTAGATATCTCATATATTAACTGCGCCACCTTATGGTGGCGTCATAGTACTTAATTACGCAAGAATTGCTAATGTAAATTTATACTATCTCAACTGCGCCACCTTACGGTGGCGTCATAATGCTTAATTTAGTAAGGATCACTCTTTTAAATATATGAAATAGCTGTACCCGGCGCGCGTTGCTACGCCAACAACTAAAATAAATTTAAGAAAAATAAAAGAGATGTAGAGATAGAGAAGGAAAGAAAGTTTATAGTTTTGTTTCACTTATCGCACCAAAAATATATTTTTCGAACTTATATTTATATGAAATCGTATAGATATCTATTAATCAATATTGAAATACATGGAAGCGCTATCTGGTGGTAACTTCTATTAATACGAATATAATATTCATATTAAGCATTAAGAATACAGCATCATACTAATTTTCATGACAATCGGTTGAACAGGGAAGAAGTTGCTACTCTGCAGCGCACCTGGTGGCGAGTGGCATCAATGAGCGTATCATACAAACCTTCTCCGTGGAAAAACACATATACATACCAATTTTCATTACAATCGGTTAAACGGGGCAGAAGTTACTACTTTGCAGCGCCACCTGGTGGCGATTGGCATCAATGATCTTATCATATAAACCTTCTCCGTGCAAAATACATATACATACCAATTTTCATGACAATCGGTTGAACGGAACAGAAGTTGCTACTCTGCAGCGCCACCTGGTGGCGAGTGGCATCAATGAGCATATCACACAAACCTTCTCCGTGGAAAAATACATATACATACCAATTTTCATGACAATCGGTTGAACGGGACAGAAGTTCCTACTCTGCAGCGCCACCTGGTGGCGAGTGGCATTAATGAGCATAACATATAAACCTTCTCCGTGCAAAATACATATACATACCAATTTTCATGACAATCGGTTGAACGGGGCAGAAGTTGCTACTCTGCAGCGCCACCCGGTGGCGAGTGGCATCAATGAGCATATTATGAAAACCTTCTCCTTGGAAAAATACATATACATACCAATTTTCATGACAATCGGTTGAACGGGACAGAAGTTCCTACTCTGCAGCGCCACCTGGTGGCGAGTGGCATTAATGAGCATAACATATAAACCTTCTCCGTGCAAAATACATATACATACCAATTTTCATGACAATCGGTTGAACGGGGCAGAAGTTGCTACTCTGCAGCGCCACCCGGTGGCGAGTGGCATCAATGAGCATATTATGAAAACCTTCTCCTTGGAAAAATACATATACATACCAATTTTCATGACAATCGGTTGAACGGGACAGAAGTTCCTACTCTGCAGCGCCACCTGGTGGCGAGTGGCATTAATGAGCATAACATATAAACCTTCTCCGTGCAAAATACATATACATACCAATTTTCATGACAATCGGTTGAACGGGGCAGAAGTTGCTACTCTGCAGCGCCACCTGGTGGCGAGCGGCATCAATGAGCATAGCATATTCGTTTTCTCCGTGAAAAAATACATATACATACCAATTTTCATGACAATCGGTTAAACGGGGCAGAAGTTGCTACTTTGCAGCGCCACCTGGTGGCGAGTAGCATCAATGAGCATATCATATAAACCTTCTCCGTGGAAAAATACATATATATACCAATTTTCATAATAATCGGTCCAGTAGTTTTTGAGTTCATCGATTTCGTACATAAAAACACATCCTTTTTTATATATATATATAGATTAAATCTTAATAATAAAAAAATTATTTGACAGTGACAGATGGCTTTCAAGGTAATTTGACCTAACTAATCAAGTTACGAACTATTTTTAGTCAAGTTACGAACTACTGTTAAAATTTTTATGAATTTATTAATTTATAAAAACAGTATGAAATAAAATATAATACGATACATGGTCGTTAGGTGTTATTACAGTACTCGTTTTTATTTCCGGACTTGGCTCCTACGTCGCCTCGTCCGTAAAACTCGTACTGTAATAAGTCACCTACCGACCTTATAACGTATAATACTATTATCTACCCATTTAGTAGCCTCGCCCGCTACATTCAATTCTAAAAGTACATTTCTCCAATTAAATAAAAATGAATTTGCTTGTATTTCGGCTACTCGACATTCAACAAATTTCATAAATTTTCGTGTCTTTTCAGTTTTAAAGGAATCTGTCCAATAGAAAAATCGTTTACTAAAATTGAAAAATGTTGCATTAAATTTTTTGCCAATCTTGCTCCTATTATAGCACCACCACCAATTTCAAGTCGTGGAATTGTTTGTAGTTTCAATGGTGCGACATGTGTTTTAGCACCAATAAGAGTACTTTCTATAATTTTTTAATTCTAAAATATGCAATTACCTACATTTATATTGACTAATATAAAAAACTTAAAAAAAAAAAATAAACCTCTTCAAAAAAATGCACTTAAAACCCAGAAATAAAATCTTTATTTCTTAAAAAAATTGAAAACCACTGGGCATCTGATTTCGATTTCCTTGAAGTCGGCTCCAATGGTTTATATCTTTGTAAAAGATTTGAGTTCAAAATTTAGATTTAAATAGAGGGTAATTTGCCATTGGAACCGACTTCAAGGAAATCGAAATCAGACGCCTAGTTGTTTTCAATTTTTTTAAGAAATAAAGATTTTATTTCTGGCTTTTAAGTGCATTTTTTTTAAGGAGGTTTAATTTTTTTTTAAGTTTTTATTTTATCATTTTTAGTTGCTACTTGATTTATGATGTACTACTTTCAAAACCTTCCAAATACCGTGCAAGAGTTACTGAGTTCAATCCCCAACAATCCCGACATTTATCAATGTGACTTTTTGGAGACATAAGTAAATTGTCTAACACCTAGAAACACGAAGAACGTACGGTAAAGGAAAACATCGTGATGAAACGTGGATTTAATTGTCTGTAATCACCAACACGCAGTGAGCAAGAGAATTGGTTTAATGCTCATTCCTTCTCCTTATGAGAAGAGGTCTTTGGCTTTAGAGTGGGGCAGTATGTTTTTATGTTATACATACATCGTTATTAACATATTAACTTAACTGCAGAGCTTATTTTATTGATTTTTGTGGAGTTTCTTGGAATATCTTCCACATTGATGACCAGACCTTAATCAAATGTCTATGGGATCACACGGGCACTCTATTCTTTTGAATGCAAAACGATTTTTTTAAATCGGATGATAAATACCGGAGATATTTGGTAACATATAAAAAAAAAGTGGTCAAAATGAGACCCTTCTCCTTATTTCCTGGAATATCTTTCACACTGATGACCAGACCTTAACCAAATTTCTATGGGACCAATGGGGCACTCTACTCTTTTGAATGCAAAAAGAATTTTTTAAAACGGATTATAAATACCGGAGATATTCGGTAACATCCATAAAAAAAAATATGGTCGAATTGATAACCTTCTCCTTTTTTGTAGTCGGTTAAAAAATGTTTTTTTATGTTGACCACGAATAGTAGTCACATTAGTAAATTTTGGTGAATTGGATCTACAAATTCCGATGTCAAAGTTTCTTTTATTATAAATAGTTACTACTTTTGTAACTTCAATTGCTTCGTCTTCACTTTCTGTAGAGTCTAGAAGGTCATCAACGTAGCGGTTGTCACGAATACATTTAACAACCCGTAGATAAACTGAAATGATGCATTTAGATTTTTTACATATTGAGCATTACTAGGAGAACTTGTTGCTCCAAACGTCATTTTTTGCATGACCTATTTATAAAGCTGATTTTCAGCACTCAGTAAAACCATGTGTTTGATGTCTGGTAACTTTTTTTTTCGTACTTCTATAATAAACCAATTTTATACTGATCTCCTACTTGATTTAGCGTGTTCTCTTTTGATAAGGCGGGTTTAATATTTTGGACACCTAAACTTTCTTCATCTCGTAAAATAGTTGCAGGTTGCTAATATGGTCTTTATGGTTACATTCACAAATATGTATTCTAAATCTAATATCTGGTGAATAAATCTGCGTGAGACTTATACGACTGATATCTGCACCAGTTGATGGAATGTACTTATTTAATGTCACCTCATTTCTATTTGTAATTCTTTTGTTGAGCCTCATTTAGTAGCTTGGATGTTTATGTTGACAGTTGTTTTTGATGCATTTTACTGGATACTTACAAGGTAATCGATGGTTTTTTAGAAAACTTTTATGATTTAAAGTTATCCCACATTTTGTACCGGAATTTTGGAATTCTGGACAAAGTGAAATCTTTTTTCTTGGCAAATTTTACAACTAATAAGAGCTAGAGCTCGCTTCGTGGACGTAGGTACATTCCTTTTTGTAAAATCGCTGATTGATTGGTGATAACGAAGATAAAGCAGTACAAACATTAATTGCTAGGTTGAACATTCAGTCTGTAAAGTCGGTAAGACGTTTAAATTCTTTTAAGGTACTTCTATGCAAGGATTTACCTTTATATAAGCAGGTAACATCTCGACCTATTCAGACATTAATGTCAGATTGTTTAAATAGCTTCTCATCTTAGCTGCTTTAAATGAGACATATATTTTTTACAACTAAAGCATATTCTACTTGTGTTTCCGAGTTGTCATTTTTAAGAGATGGTTAACGATGTATCCTATTAATATTAACTTCTATTTTTTGATCTGGCCTGCCGTAAAGAATCTTTAAAGTTGACATGATTCGAGGAATACATTCCGGTAACATTAAGAAATTAGATACCCTAGCTCTAACAGCCCCTTTAAGGCTTTTTGAAGTCTTAATAAGTTTTCAAAATTATCAAAACATACAATTCTTTAGATCGTTCAAAGGTACTAATGAAAACGAACCAATCTTGTGGTTTACAGTCAAATGTTGATAAACCTTCTTGAGATGAATGTTGTTGTCTTGAACCATACAATAAATTTTTGTGAATCAGAAAATTGGAATTTTTAATCGGAAACCTAGTATTATTATTTGCTTTGGCGCATCTTTCTATCCGCATTGATATTAATTCGGTTGACAAAGCACTAATTTTGAATTTCTTCATTACTGACATCTTGACTATAACTACCACCACCTAAGAGTCTTTGAAATTCACGGAATAATTCTCTTTCTTTTGGAAGCAATTCGCTTTATTTCTCAAGTACTTTAAGTTTTCTTAAATTTTGCTACTCGAAAAAGAGTTTTTGAATTTTTAGATTTGACTATCTGGTTTCTTGTATGTGGACTTCTTGTTGGCTATACATTCTATTAATAATTAATTCTTTACAAGGACACATCAAGTGATCATCAGCGGAGACATCGTCTGTGACATTCAAAAATTTATAACAGCGCCATTGTGCATTCGACTATTTTTTTCGTTTCTGTATGGATTACTACATACGGACAGAGGCCTTCTTTGTCCTTTTTATATCTTAATATATATAAATTACGTGTCACGTTTTTTGTCCGCAATGGACTCCTAAACTACTAAACCGATTTTAATCAAATTTGCACACCGTGTGCAGTTTGATCCAACTTGAAAGATAGGATATCTTACATTTTAATTTATAGTCGCAATATTATTTTATTGCAAATTATTTGTTTATTGAATTGTTATTATATTAAATATGATATTATCATTTTGAAAGTCTTCATGTAAGGTCTTGGTAGCTAATTTGGATCAGCGGCTGATTATGACATTTCGGTTGGGTTATCGTAATGGGATCGATTACGCCAGAGGGAAGTCTTTTTTTGTTTTTTTTTTTGTTTTTACATGTGAAAACAGTAATTATTATTTTAATTTTAACTGTTAATAAAATAAACTATTTTAGAAAGTTTTTAGATACAACTACCATTGATTTTGTTAACAAGGAAACAATCCTCTCTATGATCAATCACAGCGTTGTATGACTTAATATTTTTGCAATATCAAGGATGCTGTTGCATTGTTGAGATGACACTTAAATTCAGTTTTAATTATTGAAAAGTTTTAACATAAAAAGTTGTGGTATGTGCTTTGAAACTATACAGTTTAATAAACTGGGCAACTATATGTTGCATGTTCACGTGTAGGGAAACCGTCGAATCTGTTTGTGTTAGCTAAAGACAGGTTAACCAAAAATATTGTGCACCGATTAGTACTAAATTAAATTGAAAATAAAAGTAATTATAATTTAAAATAATAAATACTATTGTTAAAGATTTAAGACTATCTGCCCTACCTACCTTATTCATTCATAAGTTAAAGTGTTACATGTTATTTACTTTGTAATGTCACCTAGGTGGTAGGGTAGTTTTGCCCTACATATTAATTTATTAGTTTATATTTTACTGTATTGGTATGTATTACATTTTACCAGGTCAAAGTCATTACGTTAGATCTCGGCACGTGTTTCAATAGTTTAATTTTTATTCTCACGTAGAATATGAATTGGCTTTAAAAGCAGGTTGTTGAGGTCAGACACCAGGAGTTTGTAGTTTGAGGTTGTCTGTAAGGGTCACCCTTTGGGGTGTAAACAAGCATGGTGGTCCCCATGACTGATGTTCTCCTACTGTTCCTCTTAAATAGATTACTACAATGTAATATAACAAAAACCTTAGCCACAGCAACGCGGCCGGGTCAGCTAGTATACATATAATACATAAAAAAACTAAAACTGGGTTTTTAAACGACAAATCTATTTTTGTTACTAGATTGATAAATTAATTTATTTAAGTATAATACCTATTCTGTGGACACACATTACTTTAGTATATAATTCAACATTAAAGATAGATTGTTCTACTTTTCGTAAGTATTAGAAGAAGAGGTAACGTCGCCTTTACAGTTTTAAATATGAACAATACAAGATGATTTTCAGTAGCCTAACAAAGCCTACTAAGGTGAACCGTGTATAATTAAAGTTTGTTATTTATTTAAATTAAATATAATAAAAAACATTAAACTTACCTAACTGAACAAGTGTATGCATAGGTCCAACACCTCCCAGTAAACTTTTTAGTTGATTCTTTTTTATATCACTCAACCATTCTTGAATAAGATGTGTCATCAATTTATCGAAACCTAATAATCCATAGCGATAAGTGACTCGTTTCAATTTTAGTTCTGAACAGTTCAACTGTCCAAGGCCCATTAACAGTCCAGGCAGAGAACCTTGAGTCATATCTACATGTTTTCCATGGTAATCTAATCGAATTGGTACTTCTGGACTGAATATTAGATTTCTAGAAAAAAATAAAAATAATAAATTTGTTAATATAACTTAGATGTGTTTATACAATGGAAAGCTGATAGGATTATACCTAATTATATTATATTACCTGAAGAAAACCGGAGACCCATCAGGAACACTGGATGTTGAATTGGTGGTAGAATTGTCAGATTCGAATTGACATTTACTTTCTTCCATTAACATAATTAAGTTTTCATCAACTACTTTTATTGCTTGTTTTTTAATAAATTCTTCATTTTCTTCATTAATTGTCATAACAGGCGGTTGGTGAGTAGGTGTGTTATGTTTTGAAATATTCCCCTGTTCGTCTAAAAAATAGTAATTACCATAGTTTTCATAAAAAATATATGAAAATAATTTTAATTACCTGTTTTCACTGAATTATCTGCGCCGAGGTCACTAAAGAAACTTATAAGAAATAATAAGGAATCCTGATCGATATTTAATCTAAGCGGTAATATGGATATTTTAAGACAACATTCTTGGGTTGCAAGTTTAGGATCAGGCCTTATATGTAATGCTTTAATTAAAACCTAGAATTGTGTTTCGAATATAAATATACATATGGATTTCCTCGGGTGCACATTTCTATCAGTAGACTTCTGGGAATGTGAGTCGCCCTCAAGAAAAACGGTTGGTAGTTTTAGTATTGATTAGATTGTCATAGAAATTGGGTAGATGTGTTAGATGATTAAAAGTTGTTAAATTGTTATGAATTAATTTTTAATTAAAATTATAAGGAAAACAAGTATTATTATTTTTTAATCAAAATATACAATTAAAAATAAAGGCAGGACCAAATAGAAAAAGAGAAAAGAGCTGAAAAGTGGAGCAGCAGAGAGAAGGAGATAGAAAGTAGAGCAGCAGAAGGAGTTGGAAAGTAGGGGAGTGGAAAGAAGATCATCAACAGTAGAAAGAAAATTATATTTTGTTAAAATTTATTTCTTATAGTGATCGATTTTCCTAGTGCAGAATCCACGCACCCAGAGATTGTATTGATTGGAAGGAGCCCCAGAGGAAGAATACCATATCAATATATATATATTTTAGTTTATGTTATCTTGGGTAAAGGTTTGTGTAAATAAACAAAACTTCTATTTTTTTAACTTGACGTTTCGTCCATTATACTGGACTTTTTCAAAAGTTTTTTATTCTCTAAAAGGTGAATCAATATAATAGATATGGTTGAAAAAAAAAACAATAAACATTTGAGACATTACAAACATAGTTAAAATGGTTAGGAACTTTAAAATTATTTTACATATATACGCACCTTAAAATATACTACACATTGTTCGGTGTTTCGGATTTGTTTAAAAGGAATGTTGGAATTTTTTAATTTTTTACTTTTTTTTCTGGGCAAGTATATATTTGGCTTAAATTTTTGATGTCCTGCTTATCATTTACAGCATTCTTTTTTTTTAGTATGCATCATTTCTTTAATGGTGAGCTTCTGATAGTTTTTAGTATATTTATGGCCATTCAATCTATTATCCAAATATTGGGTTGTCATTCCAATGTATTTTTGTGGGCAATTGATGCAAGGTATTGAATATACTATGTTGGATGTTTTTTTATGTGGTACTCGACTCTTAAGTTTTGAGAAGACTGAAGATAGATTTTTATAATTTTTATGACAAACTGTTATGTTGTGTTTCTTTTAGACATATGTGAGTTTTTCTGATAGGCTATTGATGTAAGGGAGCGAAACGTATTTTTTGGCGTATTGTTATTTATGTTGTTTTCTTTAGGTTGCTATTGTAAATTTTGTAGGTTTGTTGTTTTATTATTTTATTTACTATAGTTTTTGGGAAGTTGTTGTCATTTAAAATCTTCTTTCATCAGGATTTCAGGGCGAAACTTTGGTGATGTTAATGTTAAAGCTCTATCTGTTAGACTTATGATGACACTATTTTTTTGAGCGGTTGGATGATTGGACAAGTAGTTTAAATAGCGTCCTGACCAGGTGTCCTTTGTGTACCATTTTGTTTCTATTTTTTGGTTGTGAAAATTCCTGACCAAAGTTAGGTCGAGAAAGTTTATTGTACTATCTGTTTCTATCTCAGATGTGAACTGGAGCTTTTCGTGAAAGTTGTTAAAGGCATTTAATATTGTATTGATTTCATTCTCTGGAACTGCTGCAAGACAGTCGTCTACATACCTTTTAAAAAAGACGACTGGTATGTTTAGATTTTCCAAAACCTTTTCTTCCAAATATTCCATGACAAGTTGGGCTACAGTGGATGAAATTGGGGAGCCCATTGCGCATCCATCTAGGTGTTGGTAGAAGGTGTCTTGGTATTGAAAGTAGTTGTTTGAAAGAGTAAGTTGTATGGCTTCAATGAAGGAATTTATGTCTAGGGTGGTGTGTTCTTTCAATTTATCCCATCTTTCTTTCTTTAATTATGTCAGCTAGCAGATCATTTGGAATATTTGTGTACAATGAAACAACATCTAATGAAACGAGTTTAAGGTTATTTGGTATTTTTAATGTGACTACGAATGATTTAAACGCAAATGAGTCCTTTATATAATTATTATTCTTGCCAGTAATGTTAGATAGACAACTACAGAGACATTTGGACAAATTGTATAATGGTGACTGTATATGCTCGATACTATTGGTCGTAGAGGAATTCCTGTTTTGTGTAATTTTGGCAATCCGTAGATCTTCGGGGAGACCGTATTATGTATGGTTAGTTTTTTTGCTTTACTATCTGTTATTAGTTTCTTTCCAAGATGGATCACTTCGTAGTTTTTTGTATGTTTTTGTGTCTTTAAGTAGGTCCTCAATTTTATTATTGTAGTCTGTTTTATTCATAATTACGGTTTTATTACTTTGTCTGGCTTTACAACTATTATTTGAGGGTTGTCCTTAAGGAATGTTCTAGTTTTTTTCAACTGTCTCTGTATTAACTTTTGAAATGGATTGGTTTTAATATTTTTGTGTCTGTAGCGTCGCCTGTATCTCAACGTAGACTCTAGCAGATTCACCGGTAGCGGTACGCAGTCTCCAACTGGTAGGTAACATCTTCTTTTGCATAATGATGGATGGTCGGACGATAGTTTTTGTAGCTCCAGTGTCTACCAGCATGCTAAAGTTTTTCCCATCAATGAGTCCATCTACATACAAGCTGTCCACGTGATGTCGCAGAGTTGCCAATTTAATGGTGTGAGGGGCTTCGGAAATGTTTGGGGTCGATGTCGCCCTCCAAGAGTCGACCCGTTCTAGTTTTTCTGCTGCTGAGGGACTTCAGCAGAGGATTTTTCTTTTTGGGGGCAAGCATTTATTACATGGCCTAGTTCTCCGCAGTTCCAACACCTCACTGGGCGCCTTCTTCTTGGAGACAACTTCATTAACCTCTCCACTACTGCTTCGACGTCGCTAACAGAATGAACGGCATGGTCGTAGTTACGGTGACTTCCCTTAGTCGAGCAACTCCACGTGAAGCCTCCGTCGCCGCATCAAACTCCAGGGCAATGGTTAAGGCGTCCACAAGAGATTTCGGCCGCGCCAACCGTACAGCCCGCTGCAACTCGACATCTCGAAGACCATCTGTAAAGGTTTGGACCGCCAGGCACTCCAGGAAATCCTCCGCTGCATTTGGATACGCAAACCGTACCATTCTTGCCACTTCTGCCTCAAACTCCTGGATAGTCTCTCCATTTTTCTGCTTTCGGCTCTTTAACTGCATTCGGTATACCGGTTGTAGATGAGTTTGGCCATAACGCATCTCTAGACGATTCACCAATAACTCGAAATTGACAGCTTCATCCGGTGTCAATGAATGCAGGACGTCTAAAGCCTCGCCTCGCAGAGCTATGGTTAGGGACAATGCCTTCTCCTGGGATGACCATCCATTTGCTCTGGCCGCTGCGTCGAATTGTTTTAGGTAATTTGGCCAAGAAGTCTGCCCGTCGAAGGTCGGGGGTTTCATCGTCGTTCGTACCTGGGTCGCCTCCCCGTTTCCTTGTCGTTCGACGTTTACGTGGCAGGTTTCCGTCCTCTCTGCATCTCCGTCGCCGTGGTGGATTGTTTGGTTTCGACGACAAGCTTCCTGTTCTTGTTGAAGCTTTCTTATTTCGGACTGTATATGCTGGTTGATCTCCTCTCGCAAGTTGGCCACTTGCTGATTTTGCTCGTCCCGCATGTTAGCGATTTGCTGATTTTGCTCGCCCCGAAGATGCGATATTTGCTGGGAGAACGAACTGGATAACTCTTATGATAAGGTAGACATCCGTTGTGATAGCTGTGACATATCTTCGCGCTGGCTTATTATCTGTTGCGACAGCTGGGCAAACTGTTGCGTCTGATTCTCCTGCTGGCTCGTTATTCGTTGTGATAGCTCCTCCTGCAGCCGGGA
This sequence comes from Altica lythri, assembly GCA_964028335.1. Lineage (NCBI taxonomy): Eukaryota > Metazoa > Arthropoda > Insecta > Coleoptera > Chrysomelidae > Altica > Altica lythri. Next base: position 48,752,426 of record OZ034800.1, read on the forward strand.
AAGTTGTTGAGTTTGTTCTTCTTGTTGGCTCGTCATTCGTTGTGACATCTGGGAAAGTTGTTGCGATTGCTGGGAAAGTTGTTGCGATTGCTGGGAAAGTTGTTGGGCTAGTTCAGAATTGGCTTTTTGATTTGGGTCTTCGAACTCCACAGCATCTGGGTCCACATTGTTACTTAGGTATTACTCACGGAGCCTCCTCAACAATACGGATTTGGTCCCAGTAGTTTCTAACTCTACTTCTTCGAGCTCTCTTCTAAGCTCAGCCACCAACAGTTCATTTTATCTTCTTTCCAGGCATTCTTGTATCTTCACCCCACACCTGACACCAATTTGAAACACGTATGGGGGCTTTTTACACAATTTATTTACAAAATTGTTAAGATACACTGAACTCTGCTGGTTAACGTCTAAACTTATTGACAATACAATGAACTAATATTTGAACTCCCCTTAACTGTCTATACATCCCCTTATATAAAACAAAAGAACATTCTGGAATAAACGCGAAACATAAATCGAACTTAATCATTATACACTAGAAAGAGAGAGAACATTCTAGAACAAATAACCTGAAAATAGTCTTTCACGTAAAGGTCCTTTTCTTAATCGGTTATCCCGTTACAATATTAACAACATTGGCGCGAATAGTATCTTTTATTTCGTTTGATTGGTCGTAGATAGCTGATTCTATGCTAGCAATATACTCTGTTATAGGTAATTCATGTTCAGACTCTGTTTGTAACGCAAATTTATCACCCAAGGCCAAAACTTCACAGACCTCTTGAGGAAGTTGTGTACTGAGATGTTATGAATCCAATTCTCCGTTTTAATTTGATTAATATGATGTTGTTCGCCCTTTGATATATATGTAAAATAATTTTAAAGTTCCTAACCATTTTAACTATGTTTGTAATGTCTCAAATGTTTATTATTTTTTTCAAGGGTAATATAACAAGACCTTGATTATAGTCGGCTATTTTTGTGGTATCTAGGTTTCGAGATTATTTTAGTATAAATTTGTTGAGACATAATTTGACATTAATAATCTGATTAAAGCCCGAGAGCTTTAGCTCGAGGGCTTTAATCTTTGATTATTAATGTCAAATTATGTCGAAACAAATTGTAAAATGTTCGGGAAATTTAGCAACAAAAATAGCAAAACCGTAATCAAGGTTGTGTTATATTTAGGAAGATTATTTCCTGAGAACAGCTTTTTCGATGGCATTAGAATCTAATGCACCAAATCTTTCCATTGTGGAAAATTATAACAATAATTAATAATGTCGTTGTTTAACTGACAAATATTTGACATTAATATTTGACGTGACTATTTCTCTAGTGCAATAGTCGCTGATATTTGATTCTGATTGGTCCAATTTCAAAAAATTATGACATTCTATTGGTTAATTTGAATCGAAGAAAATAATCAACCATATGTATTGTATTGTTTCACCTTTTAGAGAATAAAAAACTTTTGAAAAAGTCCAGTATAATGGACGAAACGTCAAGTTAAAAAAATAGAAGTTTTGTTTATTTACACAAACCTATACCCACGATAACATAAACTAAAATATTTATATACGACGGTTTAAGACAAATAAATAAGATATAATATATATATATATACTGAAAATTCAAAATAATATACTCACCATATGTGCATGAGATTGTTTTGGTCGAGTTTGACTTGTATATTGATACAGAAATTTATTAAATTGACTAGATTGTAACCTATCGACAATTTCTACATCAGAAATTAGTAAAACTTGCCTAGATGCTTGAACAGTCGTTTCTGGATAGACTTCATGTTGAAAACGAACCTAAAAAGTTATGAAATAAGAAAAAAATTTAATTTGATAGTCCCTTTACCTTATTTAAATGTAATTCCATATGAACATCATGATCTCTATTTGTACCACCTTTAAGAATCCAATTCATACCAGTTTTTTTTCTATCTAAATTGCTTGTAATAAATACTTTATTTTTATTAGCTTTTGAAAAGGTGACAGTATCGTTTAATTGAGTTTCAGAAAATTGAACCGTTTTTTTCTTATTTTCTGATTCAGGTATTCTAAAATCATTTCCACCATACATATGCCAAACCACTGTCATATCACATAAAGTATAACGAGATGTAGGAGTAGGGAAGGATTTAGGCGGTTTTAAAATATCAGTTTTACCAATTGGAATACCAAAATGGTCATCTATTACACGCACTGGATCATTAGAAAGCCATCGAATATCTGGTATACCACTTTCCGGATAAAGACCAAGACCCGGCTCTTTACCGATTATACAAAAATCGTCATCAGTATCGCTACTTTTATTGGAATACGCGACATCACCAAGTTCGTATGTCACTTGTGGGAATGCTTTTACATTCGTTTCTTGTTGTAAAAGTTGTTTTTCATCAGGAAAGTAAAACAACTTAGCTCCTAAATTAGTAGAATGAAATACATCCCCTAGAACAAAAGTGAGAGATATCGAATATTATTATTATTATTACATATTACCTTCATTACCTTCAATAGATTCATTTTCTTTCATTGCTTCGCCTAATAAAGTATTAACATGTTCATGTTGACTTTTGGATAAATTACTAATTTGAGGCTCAACAGTAACGAGTTCTTGTTCAACTTGATGTCTGGGACTGGAATATGGTGTACCACTGTTATTAAGTGGAGATGGACCGAGATCTCCATCATTAGCAAAGTAAATTATTAGTTGCATTAGCATCTTCCCACTATCAGAACATGTGTGTATGTTTAAAATATCATTGGACGCTCGTAAATCTATGTGGGGGTTTAGACCACTTTTCTAAAATAATATTGATTGAATATTGAAATATATTTGTTATCAGAGAATTAATATTTAAACTTACTTTATCAGTAGTTCTTAAACTAAGTTCAAACAAGCCCAACTCCACTACATTAACGTAATCTCTTATTAAATCTACAGGTGCATACGAAACTTTGCCATTTTTTGGTGGTGCTTTTTCGCTCAAAAATAAAGCACACTCCTCAAAAATAAATCGTAACGTGGAAGAATTTGCTTGAGCTGATAAATGAGAAGACATACTGAAGTTTCCTACTGTTATTGCAGATCGTATAGGTAAATTTAGAGGTCTAAAATAGACTTTAATGTAAAAATATAAATAACTTTTTGACAAACATTATGTTAACTTACCTATAATCTATAGCACAATCCCAAACATGTAAATGTAACTCAGTCAAAACATCTTTGGCTTGATAATTAGCAATTGGATAATCTTGTACATTAAAGAAATCTAATAACTGAGATATCCAACTATTTGGTTCAGAACACATACGGTGTTTCAATGTACTTTTATTTAAACCCAGTGCAACGCGAACTGTCTACAAATAATAATCTTTTTTAAGATTTCATAAATTAAATACTCATCAATCTTGGAAGTAAGACTAATTACAAGAGAAAATATTAGAAATTTAGAAATACTAAGAACTAACTAAAATAACCGAAGTAGCAATCCCTGAAACATATACACCCACAATATTACAAAGGAGAACCAGCGAAACAAGAACATAATGCGACGTGACATTAAGATTAAATAAAATGAAAAAACACTTACCTTCACATGATGTGTTTGATGAGTAGCTTGAATTCGAACTGCAACTGTAAACATTTCTCTATTTCCTCCTCTATTTTTAGAAGTTGCTAACATACCCACTTCAGATTTATAAATAGTAGGATGCAAATGATGACCCACAGGACTATCATACTCTTTTAGCTGTGGATTGTGGCTTGGAGTAGATATCATATCTAAAGAGTTAAATTCAAATAACATAAAAGTAAAAACAACAGTACATTTATTATTTAAAAACAGACCACTTTGCGTTGATTTCACTTTAAGTGTTTTTAGGAAATAATAAATACATTTTATATATTTATACACTGATATCTTTGTTTTTTTTTAATTAGATAAATAATATACAAAAATATATTTACCACAATGATACAATTGAGCATCATGCAACTGTACACAGACAAAACCTAAAGTCGTATCTCCTTGGTATCCACTAACTATAAAAATATTTGCATCATCTAAACTCAACATAAATTCTCCTTGTTGGCTTGGAATAACATTATTACCAGAATCACGAACAGGTGGATTCATAGAGAGAATTCCTTGTGCGATTTTTATATTTAAAACAAACTCACTTTGTTGTTGTTTAACTGATTCTTGAATTTGATTCTTTAAATGTGGTTTCGTTGAAACTTTTAATTTATGTTCATATGTTGAGAAAAATATGTTAGTGCTGGCTTCTTCTGATTCATCACTATCACTATCTGAATCTAAAAATGAACTGATTAAACAAATGTTGATATCAAAAGTGGTTTAAATATTTACCGTATTGTATTCCGCTTTTACACATAGTAAACGTATCAGTTCCATCAACCATAACATTTCTATTTGCATATACAGAATAATTTGTATTACTTTTTGCTTTTGGAGCACTGGGAGTCCATAATAATAAATCATTATTTATTCTGTTATATATAAGCTCATATATATGTTTGGATTTTAAAAGAACAGAAATTCTTGGTAAAAAAATTTCAATATGAGTTTTAACAAAATCAGATGTAGATTTTATAAACTCATCCATTTCATTATTATCACCAGGAATAATTAATTCTGTTATATCATCTAAAATAACACATATTTCATTTCGGTGCACTTAATTAACTTTTTAGTAACATACCACTTTGAGGTTTAGAATGAGGTGTATCACTTTCATGTACAACTTTTTTGGCACTAAAAGGTCCAGGTTGTTCATTGCTTTGATTTTCAAAAGCACCATAAAATGATGTAGTCATTATATTTGGCATTTCAGAATCACCTATTTTTTCTAGATTGTTGCTTAGTGTGGGAAATAGTTTTACATTCAATCTAAAATTAACATCATAGGTAAAACAAAAAAAAATAATAACAAACTTTATTATTCTTGATTTACCTTATTTGTGAAAGTACATCTGGCATAGAAGACATATTATTTTTATCATCAAGTTCAGCTTTAGCTATAGCTAAAGGTAAGCTATTCTCATTTTCGTAATAAAATACATCTAAAGCTCTACATTGCATTGAATATTCCTGAAATGACTGATTTGTTTGGAAAGTTGATTGAAGTAAAAAATCAGCTGATATAAGGGATAAGTAATCTGGTCTAACATGTCTTTTCCACCAAGGAACTCTGTTCATATCATGTACTGGACGAAAATCTGGTATGGGAAACCTAAAGTGAAATTTATTAATTGAATTAGTTTTGAATTGGTACTTTTCAAAGTACCTATGAATGTTACCTTAGTTTAATATTAACTAACGGACAAATTATTTTTAAATCAGTTTTAGATTCTGTTGTAGCAATTGGAGAAAGATCTCTGGGAAGATTATCAACACTCCATGGATTGTAAGGCGATACTTCAGGCATACATATATTTGGGGGATTCAGTAATACACTTATTCTATCAACAATTGTTATATCTAATTCTAAATCGAGTTTGTTTAAAGATACACTAAAAAGATAACACAAGTTAAACGTCATTGGTAGGTAATACGTGTATCATTTAATATTTTATTTTAATCTATATATAGAAATACTGTTTTAGAAATAAATGATGATCTTACATAATATCAGATTTTGGACCACTATTTCTACGTGTGACGTTTTTCATTTTTTCCACATGTTTGAATGTCACTTTAACGCTAGGTTTAGTACCAATTAAATTTGTATTATTGGGAGATGTATTTTCTAAAAATACTAAAATTGGAACTGAATCTATAATATTATCAGTAGAATTATATGAACACTCGTAAATCTCAAGTTTTGCAGCGGTTAGTTGACTTGTTATAGAAAACGCTGAACTAGTTGTCTTCTCATCACCTTCAATTTGAACTGGTGCAGCTAATAATCTAAAAATAAAATATTTATATATTTTTTTAAAAATTTTATAACTTAATACTTACTTTAAATGATTACGACAACAGGCGTTATTAAAATGATCTCTGGCGTTTTCAAAATCTTTATTTCCATAAGCTGCAAAAGAAAATGGCCCCAATTTTGTAAAAAAATCATCTACAACTTGCTGTAATTTTTGCACACTAGACGGAGCTAATATTTGATCTTTTTCAGCAGGTTGAAATAATAAATCTTCCAGTAATAATATAACCGCAACTGATGCTACTCTTATTTGAAAATGAGATATTTCTGCAGTGGGATCCGAATCAATAGCATTCACTAAAAATAACAAAATGAAAGAAATGTTTTTAATTTACCTGATACTACTAACGTTTTCTTCTGGATCTTTGACTATGTGTATCTGCTGTTACTGAACTAATCATACTAGAATTTATACTTGATTCCATACTACTACTGCTAATTCCAGAAAGTGTGCTATCGAACATACCACTTACAGTATTTTTTAATGGTAAGAACGTATCTTCTGTTTCACTTTCATCTAAAATTATAAGGTAAAATAATGTGTACTGATTTGATTAATAAAAACTTGTAATATTTTACCTAACGGGGCTGATGACCAACCTTGAGTGGTTTGTAATCCTGTTATTTGAAGATTTGACAATGATTGTAATTGTTGTTGAAGTTCTTGTTCAACTCTCTGATAATCAAGTACACTCATAGGTTTAGTTGCACATTGCGATCTAGGAGCCACATTGCTGAAAATACTCTTATAATTATTTTATACGTATATAGATTTAAACACAGATATGTGACAAAAACGTTACCTGGTATCTACAGTGTCTGGTTTAGAAAGACCATCAGCTAATTCTAGAAGAACATGAAATTGTCTTGGAGATAAAAACATTATGAATGATCCTAACATTACATCAATTGATACTTTTGGCCCTGTGACATTTTCTGATTGTTTTAGTTTTACTTTAATCTAAAAATATATAATTAAAACAATCTTATTAATATTATTATTATTATTAAATACTTCTTGAGTACTAGATAAAGTTGCAAACTTTATAATGTGTCTATCTCCATTTAAACTTGGATAATCTCCCTTTACTTCTTGTTGTTCCGCTTTATCTGTTTTATTTAAACCTTCTACATTTTGTAAAGGCTCTTCTTTGCTAATACTAGAATTTTCTATTACAGTAACTAAAGAATCATTTTCATTTTCGTGTTGAGATTGTGTTAAGACAGATCTGGAGAAAGTACGAGCTTTACTTGAAAATTCCACAGTAGAAAAATTAACTCCAGAAATGGTAAAATTTTTTGTAGTAAATGAATGTACTACATATGCCTTTTTTGAATCTTGACCACCAAAATCGGCAGCTTCTTCGGAACTTGGATCATTACCAGCTTCGTCAGAGTAGTTTATTCTAAAATTAATTAAATTTTCCGATATTAGCATAAAACTCGTTGCGATAGATTGCTTTACAAACATACATTAAGTTATTTAAATTGAACAAGTCCTTATATGCAAATTTCCTTATTAAAATCTAATTTTAACTTTTTTAAGGTTAATAAGGTTATACAGATTGTTAGAGCATATATATCAAAACCTTAAAAAAAAATGAATCACAAAAATCGTGCATTGTTCTTTATGAATAAAGTACTAACAGAGCTACGGTTGAATTTGATTTTTTTTTTAAATAATATATTTCTGATAATAAATTACAAGTTTAAACTTAAATAAACAGAATATTCTCTAAGCAGTGTCTTTGAAACACTGGTCTTGATAATCTTAGACTATATTACAGTGCCATGCATATAGTATTTACTGTTAATTACTTATATCTAAACATAACATAACCTCTTTAATAAATTTTTGAAACCGCTTAATATTTCTAATTGGTTCTGGTTCTGGAATTTTATTATACAATCTACAAGCCTGATTGAAAGGATTTCTCAAACCTATGTTAGTTCTTACTGCACTTTGATATATATTGAGATGAGCTCTAGTATGATAATTATGTATGTTATTTTGTTTTTATAATGCCTATATTTGATTTTTGATCAACTTACAGATCAATATTTATAACTATGCCAACACCTGTACAACTTTGTTTTGGTACATGTTCCACTTGAAATACTGTGTTTACAAATTGGACTTTAACTCTGCTCAGAACTAAAACAAATAGACAATTATAAGACAATTTTAAACAGAACAAATAATACGTACTTGAATCTATTGTCTGTGCAAATAGTTTAATTCCTTCATATGCTTCTATAGGGTTAGAAGTATTAACCCCATCTTGTTTAGCACATTCTTCTGCTAATTGCATGGAACTTGTCATCGAATTCCACATAGATTCAAACATTGAAGTTGCTGAAATAATTTCATTTACTTACGAATCGGAATACAAGAATGGTAAATTACCTGATTCATGCCTTTGTTTTGGTTGAACAGTAATTTTAAGTCCTCTAACTTCGACATAGCTAGGATCTTTAAGTATTGACCTAAAAGTTGGTACACTAACGAAAAGTTTATCAATATAACCATCAACAAACTCAATGGGCCAATTTTGTTTTTGTCCAAGTTCATTGAGAGCCTGCAATTGAAAAACTCTATAATTGAAATGCAATATTACTTCCTATACTTAATGAAATTAACTTTTAAATATATCTAAAATTTTAATCAAAACAGAATGAGGTTAGTAATAATATTCGTGTTTATTTGAAAAAATGATAATTCTTCGTAATGTAAACAAATACAAACGATAATTAATGTTATATATTACAATAACCATTTTCACAGATTTGTGGATAGTTAAATGAACCATCCTAATAATGTAATTAAAAGATATATATTACTGCGTATTTAATAAAATGTACCTTAACATCAAGGCTAATTTTTTCAACTGTACCCGTTCCATTGTAGAAGTCAATATTAAGTTGATCTCTTGTTAATTTTTCTTCAAAAAATTGTCCCAGGTATCGTTGGAGTAAATAAGCACAAACGCTTTTCTTTATACCTTCAGGTAAAATATTTTGATACCACGACATTGTGTCGAATAAATCCGCATGGAAAAATATTTCGCATTGGCAGTCTTTGTTTTATTTATCTGACATTGACATATAAGGATATGCAAATATTTTGACAAAACAGGAAACAGCTGTTTCCGTATATGCGCATTGACTTCGTTTGTTTTCAGTTTATTATTTATTGTTTTTTTTTTTAATTTAAAACAACCAAATGGAGCATATATTTGATAATAAAATAAATAACACTATTTAAAAGTATTGGCAATCGCTTCTTTATTGTTCAATCTAATTTAAACATTATGTTCTTCTTTTTTACGTATGACGTACAAATAAAACAAAATTGGCTAAATCTCAGTAAATCTCTTATTTTTGTTGAGAGAATAAAATAAGTATATAATATTAATATTGTTTTAAATTATATTTTGAAAATAAATTGATAATATATACCCAGTTGTCTTATATATAATACCAGTCTCGTGAATAGTTCTGAAATGTCTGTTCTGTGTTCTGTCCTTTGCATGTCACTACGTGAATTCAATATGAATAACCTTAATGTTTCATTACTTTCATTTGACAGTTTTACTGGAAATTGTAAAGATTTTCGGTGTTTCTGATGCAATAAAATATTGAATTAATATTAACATTGTAGATTAAAGTATTAAAATCGTAAAAAATCAATCGAAGATATTATTACTTTAAAAATATTTATATAGTGTAAGTATTTACATATTTTAGTTTCATCAGTCTGAAACATATGCTTTTTTTAAATATATATTATTTTTATTATATTTATTAGTTAAATTCAATAAGATGTCTGGAGAAATTGTAAATAATATTGAGATATCAACTGTTTCATCAAACGAAAGTGATGATTTTGTAGATCCATGGAATGTAGTTAGCAAATCAGACACTGGTGTGGATTATGATAAATTAATTCGTAAGTAATACAATAACATGGTATTTATATAGATTGAAACTTTATTTGTTTTAGACAAATTTGGTAGCTCAAAAATTGATCAAGAATTATTAGATCGATTTAAGAAAGTCACTGGGAAACAAGTACACCACTTATTAAGAAGAGGTATATTCTTTTCTCATAGAGACATGCATACAATTTTAACAAATTATGAATCAGGAAAACCATTTTATCTTTATACTGGAAGAGGGCCCTCTTCTTCTTCGTTACATTTAGGGCATCTCATTCCATTTCAACTTTGTAAATGGTTACAAGATACTTTTAATGTTCCTTTAGTGATTCAGTTAACTGATGATGAAAAAATGTTGTGGAAGGATTTATCTGTAGAGGAAGCACATAAAATGGCGTATGAAAATGCTAAAGATATTATTGCAATAGGATTTGATGTTGAAAAAACATTTATATTTTCCGATTTAGATTATATAGGGTAAGTTGGAAATTATATATATGGTTTAACACTGAAAATTTATTGTAAAACGAGGTTGATATTTATATTTTTGATTTTTGTTTCATAGACAATGTTCTGAATTCTACAGAAATATGATTCGGATTCAAAAATGTGTTACGTACAATCAAGTAAAAGGAATATTTGGTTTTGATGATAGTACAGTAATTGGAAAAATTGCATTTCCAGCAGTTCAAGCTACTCCTGCTCTGTCTACTTCATTCCCAGTTATTTTCAACAATAAGAAAATTTCTTGTCTTATACCGTGTGCAATAGATCAGGATCCATATTTTCGTATGACAAGAGATGTATGTCCCAGAATAGGTTTTTCAAAACCTGCTTTATTGCATTCAAAATTTTTTCCTGCTCTACAAGGTTCACAAACAAAAATGTCAGCTTCAGATACAAATAGCGCAATATATTGTAACGACACTCCCAAACAAATTAAAAATAAAATTAATAAATACGCTTTTTCTGGTGGACAAGCAACCGTGGAAGAACATAGAAAAATTGGAGGAAATGTTGAGATCGATATATCTTTTCAGTATTTAACATTTTTTCTTGAAGATGATGACAAATTAGAGCAAATAAGAAAAGATTACTCAAGTGGTGCTTTACTTACAGGGGAATTAAAAAAGATACTGATCGATATACTCACAAATATCGTTTTGGATCATCAAAAAAGAAGGGCTGAAGTAACAGATGAAGTTTTAAGGAAGTTTATGACTCCTAGGAAATTAAATTTCGATTATTGAATAATTTTATAATGTTTTTATTTATTTATAATTAAAAAAATCAATCAACCAGGTTTTGTATTTTTTTACTCCACTAATTCAAATAATTTAATTAAATTTAAAGTATATTTTGCTTCTAACATATTTTAATAGTGGCACATTAAAACATGTTCAAGTAATATTATTGTGCTTATGTCTATAAATTGGAATAGTCCATTTTGGCACGCCGTTGGGGTGTATTAGACCGTCGGATCTCAATACAAAGATCAACCACGATTTTCTTCTTTATGTCTTTGTGAACTGAAAATTTAACATTGCATGAGTGGAAAAAAGCAAATTTGAAGTAGAATGATTGTGTTTTTTAAAAAATTGATTTTTCCTTTATAAAAAGAACTAGTGTGTTGCGACGATTTTCTCTCTTACACCTTTTTATAAAAATATGGAGGAGTATCGAAACTTTAGAAAATTCAATATATTCGTTGACATAATAGACATTACCCAATTATTTTTAAAATACTTAGGTCATAAATAATAAACTTTGTTACGATTAACTCGTATTAAATCAAATATGGACTGTATTTAAAAAACGTTTTTATCGACTTTATCCTTCTAACATTAAAAATCTATTATATATGCAATAAAACAAAACTTAATTACTACATCACAACTTTTTTAGACTGTTTGATAACTCTCAACATTCTGTTCCCCGCTGAAGGAATCTTTATAAATTGTGCACAACTTGGTTATGAATCTTTTATATAGGTACTTCAGCTGCAGTCCGAACAGACAATACTCTAACTTTACTGTTATTGCCATTTTGGTCGACTTTGTAATTTATTTAAAAAATCTTTTGATCAACCTCTTCAAAAAGATTGTATTTTACAAATTTTTTCCTAGTATGCAAGTTTATTTTCAGGAAAACTTAGAATATCATTTTTTTGAAAACATTTATAGGTCCACCCACCTATAAAAACGTGATTTGGAGAAACTAACATTCAATGCATCTGAAGAAATGTTTGAAATGAGTCTGAAATTTCATATACCTATAATAATGTTGTAAGCATATCTTTTTCAATTTTACGCCATCAATGGTATTTTGTTGATTTTATTCCAGCTTCCCATAATCCACCCTAGTGAGGACTATTTCCCAGAATAAACTTCCAATTATTATCTTTTGGTAATAAATTTTCCTGTATCCCACCTGATTATTCTTATAAAAATTTAGTTATTTCCTTAAGTTTATCATTCGCTCCATAAAAATTAGTAGCATTGTCACTAAATATAATTATTGGACATAACCCCGTCTCGCTATAAATCGTTTTAGTGTACCTATTTAAAAATATATCACCAGTTAAATCTGTAACTAGTTCTAAATGAATTGCCCTAGTTACTAAACAGAAAATAATAATGATTAGATATATAAGTATTTAAAACATCTGCTTTTCTTAATTTACAATCTTTAACACTAAACGGCTCCGCAAAATCAATTTCCACTTTTTAGAATGGTTTAATTTGGAAATGGTGTCATTAACAATTTTGCATCAGCTGCTCTAAATCTATGACAAGTTATACAAGTTTTTAATTCCGTTTTAACTTGCCTTAAGCAATGAACTGACCAGTATTACCATCTTATATTTGCTAATGTACTTTGTGACTCAGAATGCAATTGTCTAATATGTTCCTGCGAAATTATTAATTTTCTAAGAAGGCATTATCTCGGTAAAATAATTGGATGTTTATAAAAAAATCTAAATTTGAGTAATTTAATTTTCCGCCCAGTAGTAATATATTGTCTGCATCTAAAAAGGTGCCAATTGTAATAAAGATAAACTTTTAATTTCCTTTTTTTGTTTTAATTTTTTAAAAGCCTCTATAAGGTAATAATCTTGTACCAATTTAATAATAGTTTTTTCAGTAGGTACTAAATAAAGTACCAGTTACAAAACGCTACTTATTTCTCTTTTTATTTTGTAAACTTTTGAAAATATTGAAAAAATGTCTAAGTATAAATAACAGTAAAAATAAATTAAAGTCTCGGTCTCAACACAAGTAGTATATTTATTAATTCTTTAGTTACGCGTTTCGCTCATACGAGCATCATCAGACCACTAAAACATAATTACAATAATTGCTGGGGTACAATAAATAAAATTAATAAACTTACATTAACATACATCTCACTGACAAGTTACAAATATAATTTTTAGGTTGAATTAATAAAAAACAATTGAAATAAAAATAAAAAATTAAAGGTCTCTACACAATTCAAATAGTTATTTATGATATAAGTGTTAAAAGTGAGGTTTTATTTTGTGAGTGAAAACGTTTGTGAAATGAGCGGAGCGAATTGAACAATTTCACGAACAAAATAAAATCACTTTTAACACAAATACCATACAATGTTTTTTGTACAACTTCCCTATTTTGATAATGAAACGAGCGAATTTGCAATGACAATAAACCAAACCGTGTTAAAAGTAAACTAAACCGTGTTAAAAGTAAACTTGTTTATATGGCAACGTGTTAAAAGTATTTTTAACACGCTGCGCTGCTATGTAAACAATCGTTTTTAACGTTTGCTATCATTAAAAGTGTCACTTTTAATGACAGTTGTACAAAATAGTTATTTATGATATGAGTGTTAAAAGTGAGGTTTTATTTTGTGAGTGAAAACGTTTGTGAAATGAGCGGAGCGAATTGAACAATTTCACGAACAAAATAAAATCACTTTTAACACAAATACCATACAATGTTTTTTGTACAACTTCCCTATTTTGATAATGAAACGAGCGAATTTTCAATGACAATGAACCAAACCGTGTTAAAAGTAAACTAAACCGTGTTAAAAGTAAACTTGTTTACATGGCAACGTGTTAAAAGTATTTTTAACACGCTGCTATGTAAACAATCGTTTTTAACATTGTTTGATATCATTAAAAGTGTCACTTTTAATGACAGTTGTACAAAAAATTTTTAAAATAACGGTGTACCAACTTTTGATCTATAGAATCGTTGTTATTTTCAAAAATTGACAAAATAATTTTGAATGATTCTAAACTAAAACGAATTATAAACAAAGATTCATTGAAATGAAATTTTAAATTTTATATAACAAAATTAATGATTGAAATATTGATTCTAATAAATTATTAAAAATTAATGATGGTTCGAAATTGAACACATCATTCACACATAATAAAATAGGGTTCTTTTTAGCTTTTGTGATTTCCATCTTTTCTAAGAGGTCCAGTTTATTACCTTTTGTGCAATGATGTAATAACTCAACGTTTTCTAAAATATCAAAATATTATGTTTTGTAGTTAACAAGTGGTTGGCAAATGCTGAATTTCTTTCTACTGTTTCGCTGTTTTTATACTTGTTAAATAAAGCTAAATGTTCTTTTACTCTCGTTGAGATTTTTCGACCACTTTGTCCAACATAGACTGCCTCACAAGTTCCACATTTTAGAGTATAAACACCTGAATTTGAAAATTTGTCTATTTTGTCTTTAATATGAACTAAGTGTTTTTTTAACGTATTGTTTGTTCTGAAAGCTATTGAAATTGAATTTTTTTTTAAAATTTGGCTAATTGTAATGAAATCTGACCGAAAAAGGACAAAGTTTTAAAAGATTTAATACTGTTGTTATTCGAGTGAATTATATTTTACAAATATATAAATAAGTACAAATTTTCATTTAATAAAAATTGTACAAATATACATACTTTATTTAATAGAATATAATGTTACAACTTATTTGTAATGTAATAAAGAAATAAATACATAATTAATACATACAGGCAAGGATGGTAACATGGTAACATATCTACTATTTCTACTAATAAGTTATACAGTAAAGTTTACTTTTTTAGCCTTTTTTTATGCAAATGTCTTAGCAATGTTAGACACATCTATATTTTCTGACAGCTCTTTTTCAATACTAATAATGGTTAGGTCTGAAAGCCTTTCTTGCCCCATTGTGGATCGTAGACAATTTTTTATTATTTTAAGTTTGGAAAAGATTTTTTATTTCATCCTGTCCAGTAAATAATCGTCGCCTCGTCCGTAAGCAAACTCGTACTGTAATAAGTCACCTACCGACCTTGTAACGTATAATACTATTCCCCACTAGCTACTGTTACACGTAATGAAAATTCGTATATAAATTACTAAATTTGGAAATAGATAGATGAGGTTATTTGTGAATAGGTAGTTAATAACATTCAATGCGTTCATTTCGGAGGAAATATAGGGTGCAACATTGTCAATTTCATCATATATGGAACTTTCCATCACCCGAGGAGGTAACACCCTGCAACTCGTTAAGATGGAGTGAAATGTTCTAAAGATGTTTCCCCATTTGAGTTGTAAGTCGGTTCTTTCTCTTCTCTTCTCACCTTTCCGTCTCCCTCCAGTACCCTCCTTTTTCTTAAACCCTTTTCTTTTCTTTTCTAGAAAATACATTGGGTTCTCCAGAAGTTAAATGTTACGGAAGTAAAATAGTTTCCCATTCGGATTTCCGGGGGGACAATCTCGGAGAAGTCATGATGGAAATAACATAGCCATCGATCAATCTACTAGTAGCCAACCACTAGTTCGGCCAAATTTACACAAAAGCCAAAACACAAAACAGACTGCATATTAACATTCACTGCGGATTAAATGCCAACATTAACGCAACCCATCACTATTTACAGTCTGTAAAAATAGCCTGATGCATCTTAAATTTTTTAAAGATTTTAACGATTTTGAATTACAAATGTGACTTTTTGATTTTTCATCTCGTTCTATAAACTGACTTAAATGTCTGCAATCATTATAACCCTCGACTAAACGACTAGAAACAGTTTTAAATATTTTGCAAGGAAAACAATATATGTACACAGTATTTTGATTTAGAGTACACTAGCCAAACTCTTGGAATTATTTCCCCATTACACAGTTTTTTTTTTATAATAAATAGAGGAGAAACTTCTTACGTATTTATTTAAAGGAAACATTATATCAGCATCTGTCAGTTGGGTAGGCTCTATTTCTATCAGAGTTAATTTAATTTTATTTAGTTAGGATCATCATGAACATGAAGATTTTCATTTTCAAAACTTACTTCTTCAGGACTTTGTTCTGTTAATAAAAGACCTGCTTCCATTGTAGTTTTGGTATTCGACGAGTCCTCGTTTTTTCCCGCTACTGACCACTATGAATTCAGTCTCCGTCACATTTACATCTGGAACTTGGGAACATGATGGTGCTTCCTGTGATGTTGTTGAGATTAAAAACTAGCCTTTTTAACTAATTCTTCCTATTCACGCTTTCTTTTTCTGTACTGTGCGCCAGAAAGCCTTTTTCGATTATCAGACATCTACAAAAAAAAACGAGTGTGGCAGTCAGTGGGACTGCCGGCAGAAGTTATACTTCTATGCACGCACCCGAATTCATAAATTTGTATGCGAAGAATTTAGCAAAATCCTGGAGACGAGGTCCGTCTTAATCACCAGGTGTTTCGAAGACCATCGCCATTATTATAATCGTATTTAGCGATTCAAAAAACCGCCGAGTACCAAGTGTACTGATTTCGTACAGAATTTACATAAAACTCCAGGAGAAGAGGTAAATACCCTAGGCACCAAGTGCCGCGGAATCTTTCGGCATCATGATATTCGTGTACAGCGACCCCACAAACCCCGAGTATATAAATTGAACCCATTTTCAGCAATACTTACCGAGTTGTAAGTTTTCCCTCTATTGTCTGTTCGGAATGCACTTTTCGAATGCAGAAATGCAATTTCCCATTTTTACATTATAAAAAATAGCGACAAATTTCCTGATACTCTAACGAATCCAATGCAAAAAAACGCATTCCGATCCATTTTACGTTACAAAATTCGGAGGTTTTAGGCTTTATTTCCTCGACTATTCATAAAAACTCTGTTTATGTAGCCAACAACCTTAAAAGCATAGAGCAGAATATACTACAACCATGTGACGTTACTTTAGACTACAATACAATACTCATTACTGAATATTGTTATTAATATAAAATGCTAAACTTTATATGTAGACTTACGTGACAGAATTATAAAATAATCTGTCAAATAATCATGTGGTCCGTCACTATGATATTCATACATTATTTCAGACTGTTTTTTGTATATCTATCCCCTTTTAATGTACTGAATGTTGAAACGGTTTTCAAAGGACGTACAGTTATGACTAATAACATGTGGTAAATATTTCATCTTTGTTTTTACCGACCAATATACCTTATAAGTGTTTCTGCCTCTCTCTTACTCACACCATTACATATGTAATGATTTTTCACATTTAAATCTACACAATATTTTACCCCCATAAAGGTGGCTGACCCAAAGTGGAGAAATTTATCGAAATTAATATCAAAATTAGGTGCTTTTTAGGTGCTATTTAGGTGCGCAAAACAAAAATTAGGTGCACTAACCGTTTTTGAAATATTTACGAAAAACCATGGGACCGCCAGCCTTTAACAACCTAGCTGACCCATAATAAAAAAAAACAAAAAACTAGGATTGAATAATCTTTATAAATTAAGTGCTAATTAAGTGCTTTTTAAAACACGAAACATAAAATAAAAAATTTAAAAATTAAACGTATTAAAATTGAATATATTGATTGTGTATGGCAAAATGTCACATTTCTTCTTACACTTTGAACCAAAATGGACATCGGCAGTTTAAGAACAGTTAGAAATCGGTAAAAATTTTTTGTCCCGTAATTTTTTTAATGGATAATTCGAAAGGTCACCACTAAAATTTTTTTTTATTTTTTTTTAACTCGGACCGCTGAGCTGAGACTTGCAACCGGTCAGTTATAAAAAAATGTTAACTATGTTAAGTACAACTAAATTTGATGTACAAAAAGTGTTAAAAATAAAAATTGTTTAATAGAAAAATTGATAATTTTTTGAAAATTGTTACTAGTTGAAATAACAATTAGAGATAATTGTTGAAAATAATGATAGTTTTCCATCTCTACTCTAAAATAAGCAAGGCTAAATAGGTTAGTTCAACATTCGTTGATTCCTTTGTTTTACTACTTTAATTTTTCTCTTAGATAGAACATTTCTAGCAAAAATTTAAATAAAAAAAATAATTACCTATTGAGACGTTTTTTACTTGTTCGAATTTTTTAGTTGAAATGTCTTGGAGTAGAAAAGTAATGGTATAAATAATTTTTGAGTAATTCAGATAGGTGCGCTTCATTTTGAGTAGAGATAAAAAACGGCAGAGAAGTTTTGAGTCAAGATAAAAGTCAATTAATTACCGGAGCTACGCGCAAAAAAAACTAAGGAAATTTTATGGGATTATTTCGTAGGTATTTGTACCAGTTTTTAAGTGCTTAGAAAGTGCAGAATAACACACTTTGTTAAAGACTTAAGAATTTCTAGTTGACTTGGCTCATCAGCGGTTTGTTCTGCTATTGAGTCTGTTGCCCTTACTGAGCACTTAAATATTTGACAAAAAGTTTTTTATAATAATTATTATATTTGGAAGTGACCGGTAAGAAGTATCAGCTCAGTGATCCTAGGTCAAAAAAGTGCAGATTGATACTCTTAGTTGAGACACAAGAAAACTTTGGCCAAATATTTTCAGTTGAAATTGCTCATTAGCAGTTTATTTTGCTCGTGAAACTATTGCACTTTTTTTTTTTTAAGAGGGCCAGGCTTAGAGGTAGTCCATGGGATTGCATCGCAGCAAGTACAGCTTATTGTGCACCCTCATTCACAGGTCCTCATTCTCCGTCAAATCCCAGGTTCTTAATGAACCAAGAGATTCTTTTGACTATGGTTGCCCGTTCTTCCCTTTGATCTCCAGTTGGTAGGCCAAGGGATCTTACACGCAGACCTTGCAGGGCTGGGCACATGAATATCACGTGGAAGGCTGTTTCCTCCTCCTCACCGCATTTTCTACATAGGAGGTTTTCAACTTGAATTCTCATCTTATGTAGGTGTCCGCGAAATACCCAGTGGCCGCTGATGAAGCCAACCACTTTCCGCAGGGTCTTCCTCCTCAGCCCAAGGGCATCTGCCGCTATAGCACCAGTAGGTGTCTGCAGCATTCTCTTTGACTGTATTTTACCTTCTGTTCTTTCCCAGCTCTTTCGATGTTCTATGCCCATCCACTGGCGAACAGCTCTTCGTGCTGTGTTGTAAGCAATACCACACGTCGGCTCTGGGCCAATAAGCGGGCTTTCAGCTCCTTTGTTTGCCCACTTGTCTGCTCCCTCATTGGCAGCGATACCTTTGTGCCCCGGAACCCAACTAAGGATAACCTTGTTGTACTCTCCCAGGGTTTTCATGGCCTGATGACAGTCCCATACTGCTTTAGAGGTAAAGTCAAAACTGTCAAGTGCCATTAGCGCTGCTCTACTATCCGAGTTTATGTATATGGTGTGGTCTGTCATACCACGCTCCAAACACACTCTTGCACACTCTGATAGGGCAACAACTTCAGCCTGGAAAACAGTAGCCAGTTTACCCAGGCTTACGCAAAACTGCGCCTTGGGTCTGACTCCATATATTCCCGCCCCAGTGCCTGTTGGCTTCTTCGAGCCATCCGTATACCAAGTGATCCCCCTTTTCATATATTCAGGTTCACCTTTCTCCCAGGCAGCCCTGTCAATGATATTGACATTGTATGTCTTTTCTAGATCTGTGATCTTCACCATCCTGTCTGGTAGCATTTCCAAGGTGTCCATCTGTACAGTGTCCACAATCCTTGTATGCCCACTGGAGGCATTAAACTTCCAGTTGCCACTGCAACCCATTCTGTAGGCTGCCATCCTTGCCTCCCCTTTCACAATAATGTCGAGAGGTGGGAGGTTTAGCACTACTTCCAGGGTTGCAGTTGGAGTACCTCTCATGGCTCCTGTGATGCCAAGACACGCTACTCGCTGGATCTTTTGTAGTCTCTTTACAGCGGTAGTTTGCATCACCTTGGTCCACCAGACTATCGAGCCATACACCATCATCGGTCTTGCAACCCTAGTGTACAGCCAGTTAGTCATTTGTGGGCTCAGACCCCATGTCTTCCCAACGGCCCGTCTCATCATCATAAGTGTGGTCTGAGAGCGTTGCGTTATATGTGCCAAATGGCTGTTCCAGGTGAGCTTATCGTCTAGTCTTATTCCTAGGTACTTGAACTCTCTCTTAACCTGGATCTGGTTACCGAAGAGAGTACCCTAGCGATATCAACATTTCTCTTCCTTGTAAATGGTACCATTACAGTCTTCATTGGATTGACCCTCAGACCCTCCTGGTTACACCACCTTTCCACTATGAACAATGCCCTCTGCATGAGTTCTAGGCATGTGTTCATAAATTTTCCTCTTATTAGGACAACAATGTCGTCAGCATATCCTTGAGCGTACATTCCCTGTGCATTGAGCTCAGAAAGGAGGTCATCAACCCCTAGATTCCACAGATTCGGTGACAGGACGCCACCCTGTGGACACCCTCTTTGTGCCTTGACCTCCTTTACCGTTCCACACAGAGATGCTTGCGCTCTCCTACTTTCGAGCATGTTGCCTATCCACCTCACCACAGTGTTTTCCACATTCCTTGATACCAGCTTTTAAACAATAGAGCGAGTACTAGTGTTGTCGAAAGCTCCTTCTATATCAAGAAAAGCAACCACCGCTATTTCCCTATTTGAGATAGCATCTTCAATCTTGCAAACCAGCGCATGCAAGGCTGTTTCGCATGACTTTCCTTTCTGATAGGCATGTTGGTTCGGATGCAAAGGACGGCTTAAAAGGACCCTGTCCTTTATATGTCTATCCACTAATTTCTCCATGGTCTTCAGGAGAAACGATGTAAGGCTAATGGGTCTAAAAGGCTTAGGCACAGCATATGTGTCCCTTCCAGGCTTCGGTATGAATACCACCCTAGAGGTCCTCCATGCTGTTGGTATTACTCCACTGGCTAAGCTGGTCCTGAACAGACGCACCAAGGAGAGTATCAACTGGTCCCCACCTTCCTGCAGGAACACAGGATAGATGCCATCGGTACCAGGAGTTTTAAATGGTTGAAATGCCCTAAGAGCCCATTTAATGCCCGTAAAGGTCATCACAGCCTTAGCGCAATCCCAGTCCTCCTTTATCGTCCGCATCCTAGTCCCTCTCTCCACATCATTTTGGACTGTGTTCTGCGGTTGTAAGGACCCTGGGAAGTGAGCGCTTAAAAGGCACTCTAGCGTTTCTTCTGGGCCGTCTGTATATGTACCATCCTCTTTAAGCATTGTGCCTAAAGGATTGGTTTGACCTCGAGCTAGGACTCGATGGAGCTTTGCACATTCAGGAATACTTTCAATGTTCTGACAGAATTCTCTCCATGACTCTCTCTTAGCTCTCCTTATTGTTTTGTTATATACAGTGAGCACCCTTGAGTAGTTGTCCCAGTTTCCTGTACGCTTTGCAGCATTATACAGTCTGCGAACTTTCCTCCTCAGGGCTTCTAACCCACTGTTCCACCAGCAGGCTTGCCTGCGTGTTGCGTGTGTTCTTCACAGTCTCTGGGCAGGTTTCATGGTACGAGCTTAATATGGCCTCGTTCAGAGAATTCGCCATACCCTCCACCCCGTGCCCTTTTATGTCTTTTAGTTGGTTTAGTCTGTCCCCTAGCACCTCCCGGTACTGGTTCCAGTCTGTCCTTCTTATGTTCCTATAGGTCTCTTTTGTACAGATCGAGCCTATAGTAAATTCAATGTAACTGTGATCCGACGCCGAATGGTCATCGGATACCTTCCAGTTAGCAACTTTAGCCAAAGTTACGTCCAAAACCTCTTCCCTTAGTGCTACCCCTCTCCTCTGCCTAAAGGTTGGTTTGGAGCCCTTGTTCAATATAACTAAATTAGATTCAGCTATGAAGCTTAACAAGCACTCACCTCTTTCGTTGATGTCACTGCTTCCCCAGGCCTTGTGGTGGGCGTTGGCGTCGCAGCCTAACAACAGGTGTCTCCTTTCCCTGACTCTGTATTCAATCACCATCCTCATTTCTCTGGTCGGTGGTGGTTCCCGGGAGTCATACGAAAGGTATACGAAAGCAAGTAGGATTCTGACGTAACCGTCACCCATCTGCCCGTATATCTTTGCAACGGCACAGTCCCTAGAACAGAGATTAGTGATTTTCAGTGTCTTAATATCTCTACTGACATATATGCAAGCTCTAGGTTTGTCACTGTCAGTATCGTATATTAACTCACCTTGCGCGGTGCTCATCCCCATGATTCTGCCTCTTGCGGTCCATGGCTCCTGAATCAGAGCCACGCCTATGCGGTCGGCCAGGATCTTCTGGCAGAGCGTAGCCGTAGCCGCTCTGCTGTGTTGGAGGTTGATCTGGAGCACCTCAACCATCCTCTACTTAGGGGGATCTTTACTACCATGCAGCCTGAAGGTGACCCTCTCGCAGCCCAGGAATGGGCGCATCGCAAGAGACTTCAGCTTCTGCAGGGAGTTTTCATCAATTATGATGACCAGGAATTGGCCGTCAGGGTTTGAGTTTTCCCCAACGACCGCCCAGTAGTCTGTGTCAAGGCCGTTCTGCAGCTTAAGTCCCAGCATCACGTCCTTCTTGGTTGTTGCCCCCGTTGAGGTGGGAACAAATGTAACCTTTACAGCCTTCACAAGGTTTCTGGCTGGGGCAAGCTGGAGCGTTATTCCCCCGAAGGGACTTAGCTCCTGGACTTGCTTCTTCAGCCAATCCTTTGTGGCTGCGTTGGCACAACCAACCACCAAGGCTCCGCCTTCAAGATGTCAGCTGCTTATCCTGACGTCTTTGCCACGAATGGCACGCCTGGACAGCTTCCCCTTGATTTTGTTGGCTTCTGCCTCGGTTAACTTCATGTCCGGGTGTTCAGATCTGGCAATGGCCATCTTCTCCACGGACAGTTTCTCCGAATAGGTGGGTGCCGGTGCTCTCTGTGAAACACTCGACCCCTCTCCCTCATTCGCTTTTGTTTTTTTCTTTTCGCCCCCGGCATCCTCAGGTGTCAGGTGCCCTCGCCCCCTCTTCTCACCTTGCTTCCTGGAAGCTCCAGTAGAGTCGGCTTTGGGAGTGCTGCCCTCACCCTGCTTTTTCCCAGCACCCTGGTTCCCGAAGGAACCGGCTTCGCTGGGAGCAGGGTTTGGGTGCTTAGCAGCCCACGCCAGCCTCCTCTCCTTTCTGGATAGCACCTTTTCGCCCTTGGCTAAGGCCTCCGCTATCCTCTGTTTTCGCATCTCACCCCTGGAAAGTCGTTTTTTCGGTTCCTTTCCGGTTTCTGTGAGTTTGCCGTCATCATCAGATTTAAGTAGACTCTCCTCCTCCATTGGGGACAGATCATCTACATTCAATTTAGCAATAGGAATGCTCTCGACCTGTCGGTCACATTCTTCTTGCGTGTCAACAGTAGTTTGGTTGGTTTTTATTTTTTCCACAACTTCCATAATGTTCCCACGAGTACCGGGTAACTAAAGGTCCACCTCCCCAGTGACCCGTTTAGAGAGGTAAGGGGTAAATACGACTGGGTTCCCCCAGGTTCCCAGAAGGCTCCGTTAATGACACTGAATATTAGGCCCCCAGTGCCACGAGACTCTCAGCACGGATCGCTTAACACCTTCGTCTGGGGCCCGCAGTATCTAGGCAACTGACCTTCGTGACAGGTGCCCAGACATCCAACATGGGCCTCCAAGTTCAGGCGAACCTGAACCGGTTTTGCCCATGCCGGTACTGGTAGTGCTGCTGCCCACTACCAGGTGTAATTATTAGCCGTAAGATGAGGGAGGGACATCGGGCCCTCTCCCAGCTTGCCGTTGCCCGGGGTGTGCCACTGGGAGGCTATTACACCAGGGTCCTGCCGATTCGGCACTTAATGGGCACTTAAATCTCTGACAAAGGGAATTTTATATTAATCATCATTTCCGGAAATGACCGGTTGCAAGTCTCAGCTCAGCAGTCCGAGTTAAAAAAAAATAAAAAAAAAATTTAGTGGTGACCTTCCGAATTATCCATTAAAAAAATTACGGGACAAATTTTTTTTACCGATTTCTAACTGTTCTTAAACTGCCGATGTCCATTTTGGTTCAAAGTGCAAGAAGAAATGCGACATTTTGCCATACACAATCAATATATTTAATTTTAATACGTTTAATTTTTAAATTTTTTATTTTATGTTTCGTGTTTTAAAAAGCACTTAATTAGCACTTAATTTAAAGATTATTCAATCCTAGTTTTTTGTTTTTTTTTATTATGGGTCAGCTAGGTTGTTAAAGGCTGGCGGTCCCATGGTTTTTCGTGAATATTTCAAAAACGGTTAGTGCACCTAATTTTTGTTTTGCGCACCTAAATAGCACCTAAAAAGCACCTAATTTTGACATAAATTTCGACAAATTTTTTCACTTTGGGTCAGCCACCTTTATGGGGGTCAATATTTTCCGCCTAGTGTACGAATAGAAGTATAACTTCAAAATGAATACAATTTATGATTCGTTGAAAAAATATCGTTTTTGAAGATTTAAATAAGCATAAATCAATTAAGCTTTGTTTTTCGAAAAAGATCAACTTTTGAACGGTAACTTTTTTATTTTGTCTGAAAATTTCGACATTTTTAATCAAAACAAAAAATTTTAATCTTTAATTAAACTATATTTTACTAATAAAAAAATTGTTTTACTATTGTTATTATGTTGGTATTATTATTTAAGTTATAAATTTGTTATATAATATAAATTTAATTTAACAAAATATTATTTAAATTATAGATATTTAACCGCACGAAAGCAAAATATAATCAAATTAATAAATTTAATTTTTACTGTCTCTCTAATAGGTCGGGAGCCGGTGACACTGAAAGCGACGTCATCACTGTCGTCGATATTTTTTAGATACCTAACTAATAGGCTAGTTAACTCTTTTTTAAACTAGGTCCTAAATAGTTAATATTTGTGATACTAAGGTAAAAAAAATATTACTATATTTTTTTCAACACCTATGAAACCACAAAACTGTAATTTAAAATCCATCTCTTCATGTAGGTGCGAAAACGCTGTCCGCCATTTTATGACGTCATACGTATTGTAAACAATCATTTGACATATAAACACGGACAATTTTCCAGTTTACTTTACTTTAAAAACATGATTTCAACTAATTTCCATAAAAAATACAGTAATTATCGTTATTGCAACGTCTGAGAATGCAAAAACACATCAAGGAATACAAATAGATGTTAGTTACATTATTCAGAGGTTACGATACTTATGACATAAATGAGTAGGTACTTTTGAATCCCTTCTAAAAAGAATAAATACACTCATTCTTCTTTTTTATGTCTACTATTGTCTACTATTTAACAACTGCACTGTACTTACATAGAAGTCTTGACATTTCTTAGCTCGGCAGAGCAGAAATCTGGATTCAAGGCAAAGAAATTACGAACCATTAATGTATCAATTTTTGGCAAATTTGTGCTGTCTGCTTTTGTGAAACCAACGTCCATAATGAATTTATTAATGTTTTTCAATAAAGCAAATAAATTAAGAACGTGATAAGGAATTTTTATCGAAATATTTATACTTTTAATAACACCACGTCAAATTACTCGTTTTGTTTACAATTTGTATGACGTCACAACATGGCCGACAGCGTTTTCGGCGATTCAAATTAACACATTTTTTAAATTGAATTTTTAAATTAATCTTACGCATTTAGTTATTAAAATCGATATATTTTGTTTTCGTAAGCTAAATACTGTAAGAAATACTCATTTATTGTATGAAATTAGTTATGTGTCAAGTAGCCTATTGTAAAAAAACAATACGAACAGAATGAGCTTGGTCTGCCCATATAGAAAAGTTGGTTTGTAGAACGATACGGCCACTATCCAGTGGTGTAGTTTTTAATTAACTACTATCAGGTGGGATAACTTTTTTTGAAGTTATACTTCTATTCGTGCACTCGGCGGAAGAAATTTGTGTGGAGGTAAATGAAAAAATCATTACATATGTAATGGTGTGAGTAAAAGAAAGACAGAAACACATATAAGGTATATTAATCGGTAAAAACAAAGATGAAATATTCACTACATGTTATTAGTCATAACTATAAGTCCTTTGAATACCGTTTAAACATTTAGTATATTTAAAAGAGATAGATATACAAAAAACAGTCTGAGCTAATGTTTTGAATATGATAGTGATGTATCACATTGTGTTTGACAGATTATTTTATTATTCTGTCACGTAAGTATACATATTAAGTTTACTATTTTATATTAATAATAATATTCTTTAATAAATATTGTATTGTAGTTTCGTTACATGGTTGCAGTATATCCTGCACTATGCTTTTGAGGTTGTCGGCTACATAAACAGAGTTTTTACGAAAAGTCGAGGAAATAAAGAACTAAAATCAGCAAAACCTCCGTATTTTGTTACGTAAGATGGATCGGATTTTTTGCATTGGATTTTGCATCAGGAAATTTGTCGCTCTTTTTATAATGTAAAAATGGAAAATTGCATTTTAGCATTCGCAAAATGCATTACGAACAGACAATAGAGAGAAAAATTGCAACTTGGTAAGTATTGCTGAAAATGGGTTCAATTTATGTACTCGGGGTTTTTGGGGTCGCTGAACACGAATACCATGATGCCGAAAGTCTCCGCGGCACTTGGTGCCCAGGGTATTTACCTCTTCTCCCGGGGTTTTATGTAAATTCTGTACAAAATCAGTGCACACTTGGTACTCGGCAGTTTTTTGGGTCGCTAAATACGAATATCATAATGGCGATGGCCTCCGAAACATCTGGTGCTTAAGACGGACCTCGTCTCTAGGGATTTTTTGCAAATTCGATACAAAATGAGTGTGCACTCGGTACTAGGTTTTTGGGGTCGCTGAACACGAATATCATATAATGATTTTGCTAAATCATTCGCATACAAATTTATAAATCCGGGCGCGTGCATAGAAGTATAACTTCTGCCGGCAGTCAAACTGACTACCACACCCTTTTTTTATTTTTTAATGTTTGTTTTTGACTAAAATAAATTTATTTTATTTTTGTAAAACTTTCGTTTACTTAAATTGTCTATTCTGTGCGGAAGAATAGAATTTTAAAGTGTTCCAAGACATTAGTTTTTTTTTAGATAAGGTTATATTTTTTTTTGGTTTTAAATTAAAATAGGATGCACCAAATATTTATTATTTAAATACGAAGTTGTTTATGCTGCAAATAATATTAAAATTATATATTGTAGTTTTATGTTTGTAAATATTTATATTGTAAAGGTAGGCACTTGCATATATTTGAAGTTTTTCTTATTGATTTTTAGCGACTGTTATAACCACGATTATTTGATTGACTTTATTTAACGTCGCAAAAATATTTAAAGTAAATCACGTTTTTTTACTGTATTTAAAAGGTGTTTTTATTTTCTTAATATTAGTAAACTGGGACGATATTCAAAATGAGTAATGCAGACATAACTAGTTTAAAAAGTTTTCCGAAGATCTTAGCTAAATTAAAAAATTGCTCTCTTCAAACTGTTAAATCATATTGCTTTTGGTACTGACGGAGAACCTCGTAAGCAAAGAAAAGCTATTCGCAAATTTTTCGGTTTTAAATTAAATTTCAAATCGCAAGATTTTCAAAAATATTGAGTAATGTTAAAGATAACTTAGAACTAGCGGATCTCATTTCTATTTGTAACTTATTAGATTTAAATTATTCTGGCACAGTAAATTTAATCATTGTTCGCATTTGTACCTTCATGAACGATTTGACCTACGACGTTAACGACGCAATAGATAGAGAAAATGAAGAACTCTCTACAGAAGAAGATGACGATGATATGAAGGATGCTGGAGAAAGGCAGATAGTAGATATAGTAGAAACAGGTACAGCAGAAGATTTCAGTACAACTATAGAAGATAGGTACGAGAGACGAGATAATACTGTAGCACAAGGATATACAACGAGAAGGGACGTTAGGGAATCATTTTCGTTAAGTTTTCGAGACGTTGAGGATAGCATAAGATCATTTGATGGAAAAAACGAATATCCAATTAAAAAGTGGATTGCGGATTTTGAAGAAATAGCTGACTTAACAGGTTGGAATGAACTTCAAAAATTAATTTTTGCAAAAAAATCACTAAGAGGGATGGCTAAATTATTTATTCAATCGGAAAGAGGAATTACATCGTGGAATGCATTAAAAAGATGTCTTGTGGAGAAATTTGAGGTTAAAACCACAAGTTTACAAGTACATAAATTACTCATGTAAAGAAGCGAATTTGGAGGCTGAAGTTATTATACAATACATCATAGATGGTATACAGGATGATGCAGCAAATAAAATAATACTAAATGGAGCGAAAGACTTTACGAAATTTAAAGAAAAAATTAAATTATATAGTCAAGTTAAAGCAGCTAGAGGGCAGGAAAATCAGCAGAACAAGCAAAGAAAAGATTGGAGACGAGAAGAACCAAGAAAAGGAGATAAGCCTAAAATGGAATATAAAGGACACAAAGAAGATGTTTGCTTTAATTGTGGGAAAAGAGGTCACAAATCGAGAGAATGCCCAGATAAAGAATAAGGAACTAAATGTTTCAGTTGTAACAGTTTTGGACATGTGTCATCGAAATGTCCTAGACGACAGAATTCTGTAGGAAGGATATTTACGACAAGTATCTTTCAAATATAACTCTTGATCAAGAAGTCAAACCATTAAAAGGACTTGGTACCAATAAGGTAGACACATTAGGATCATTTACAAAGATTGTTAGTGTGAACGGAGAAGAATGTAATCTGAAGATATACATAATTTCTACACATGCTTCAAATTTTAAAGCCATTATTGGAAATAACTTATTGTCACAAGTAGATGTAAACATACGATCAGATGGTATAATAGTTTTTAAGAAGGAAGTTCAAAATTTCGCCAGTCCAATTGTTTTGGTGAAAAAGAAGGACGGAAAAACACGGATATGCTGCGATTACAGAAAGATTCATAAAAACCGGTTTTACAGATATATCAGCAAGGTTATGACTTAGAACTACACACTGACGCTAGTCAACATGGTTACAGAGCTTGTCTTTTACAGAAATCTAGCGTAGATAATAAACTACATCCAATTTTCTATATGAGTAAGAAAACGACGCCAACTGAAGAACGATATTCGAGCTATGAACTGGAGGTACTAGCAGTTATACAGGTTGTGAAAAAGTTTAGGATTTACCTTTTAGGAAATCATTTTAAGATTGTAACCGATTGTTTAGCTTTCCAGAAGACTATGGATAAGAAAGATTTAACAACTTGTCTAGCCAGATGGGCGTTGTTGTTAGAAGAATATTCATATGAAATTGAGCATCGTAAAGGAAGCCGTATGTGTCATATAGATGCACTTAGTCGATATCCTGCCGCGATGATTATTCAAGAAGATATAGTTGAAGATGGTCTTATGAAAAGAATTCAATATACTCAAAAAAGGGATAAACATTTAAACCCTTTGATTAAAATTTTAGAATATAGCAATGACTACAACGGGTATTTTATTCGAAATGAAGTTTTGTATAAATATAAAGACGGAAAAGAATTAATTGTTATACGGGAAGGAATGGAACAAAAAATCATACGAAAATCCCATGAAATTGGACATTTTGGTTCCGCGAAGACAGAAGAAATAATAAGAAGAGAATTTTTTATTGAAAAACTTTTAGAAAAGGTCAAAGATTGCGTTCGAAATTGTATACCTTGTATACTCGGAAATAAAAAGAAGGGTAAAAAGGAGGGATTTTTACATCCTTTACCGAAAGAGGGTCCTTTGCACACCTATCATATTGATCATTTAGGTCCAATAGCATCGACCAATAAAAATTATAAACATATTTTAGTTGTAATTGATGATTTCTCAAAGTTTACGTGGTTGTACCCAACCAAATCTACAACTACCAAAGAAGTTATTCATTGTCTCGAAAAACAAGAGAAAATATTTGGGAATCCCAGTCGTGTAATAATCGATAGAGGTACCGCATTTACGTCTGAGGAATTTGAAAATTATTGTAAACAAAAGGGAATCTACCACTCACCACTCGACGATAACTGCCGGAGTACCACGGGTTAATGGACAGGTAGAGAGAGTAAATCGAACACTTATTCCTATTTTAACTAAACTAAGCTTAGAAGACCCTACAAAGTAGTACAAACATGTAGATAAAGTTCAAAAAGTACTGAACTCTTAATACCACTCCGGCTGAAGTAATGTTTGGAGTAAAGCTAAGGAACGAAGAAGAGATAAAAATAAAAGAACTATTGGAGCAAGAAGTTCTAGAAGAATTTAATGATCATCGAAACGAGATACGGGAGAATGCAAAGCAACAAATTGAAAAGGTACAGAAAGAAATTAACATACGTACAATTTAAGAACAAAGAAGGCAAATAAATATAGACAAGGAGATTTGGTTGCCATTGAAAGAACTCAGTTAGGCCCAGGGACCAAACTGGATAGAAAATATTACGGTCCTTACGAAGTTTCTAAAGTAAAGGCCAACGAGAGGTATGACGTCACGAAGGTCGGCGTTCATGAGGGTCCAAATAAAACATCATCATGCGCAGAATTCATGAAGCCATTGGTTGATCATGAATCAGAATCCGAGACGGATTCGATGTAGGATGGCCGAGTGTAGTATTTTTAGTTATAGTTTTTTTTTTTTATTTACTTTTTATATTAAATTAATTATTTATTTATAACAGATATAATTTGTTAAGATATAAGTATGAGACGACGCTGTTTCGGTTTGTAGTAAAACCCTGTCGTGGCGCAGGTGCGCAAAGGGATGCAAAAATAACAAGACGAGAGAGTACTGATTTTAGCATTCAACGACGAACGACGCAACGACGAAAAGACGAGATATCTATAGTACGACAAGAAGACGAAAAGACGAAATATATTTTAGTGTATTTTACGAAATAGTAAAAAGGGCAGTTAAAGACGAATTCAAGAGTTTAAGTGCCGGTGCCTACCCTTTAACGAATCAGTGATAACTTAACAATAAATCTGTTCATATCGTCATCCGGTCCTATTATTTCATTTAACCCTAGACAACAATATAAAAAGCCTACAATAATATTAAGGAGAAATTGAGAAATATCGCATCGGCAAGACTACGAACCTGCAAACTTTATCTATTCGCGGTACCGCTCTAATAAGTTCAGACAAAGATGCCTTAGTAATTAGTAACTTGGCAAATAATCTCTTTCTCATTGGTGTCATGTATAGATGTGCTTAAGCAGGAAGTGTCATAAGTGACATGAGTTGAATCAAGACGATCAATAAGCGTCTTGATCTTCTGTATTTTTTTTGTGTTTGCAGACAAAGTAATAATATTTCATAAAATGAATCATCACTCTGTAATGTCTCCAAAATGGATGCAACTGGAGCAGCCTATTGACAGTATTCCTTAGTATATTGACATTCAGAATCTCGTAACGGATTTCTTGTACCAAGTGATATGGCTAGTTGAGAGTAATAAGTTTTAATACTAAATATATTTTTCAAAGCGTCATAAACTATGTCTGAATATGGCATGTATTACTTCAGCTGATTTTGGGCGAGCAGTAGCACTCCATAAATCTTTATGTTTTTCCATTATTGTGGATTAATTTTTTCCAAGACATGTCGATTTGCTAGTCAACAAGGTTTGGACGTCCTTACTAGCAATCAGATTTAAAGTGTGCGCATTACACCTGAAGTGAAATGGTAAAAAACTTACTGGGTTCATGGGTTGGCTGTGAGCCTGTATCACTGCGACCTTTATAGACCTATTGTAAACACCCATCATCTCTAGATTAGGATTAGAGCACCTTGTCTAGCGTGCCCTCTTAATGAGACTTGGTAGCCCTGACAGTGGCCTCTTCACGTAACTTGGAGCAGCCGGTTTCTCCTCTCCCAACACTAGATACCACGTCCTTGCAAGGCTTTCACATTGGCATAGGACATAAAATGCGGTTTCCTCCTCCTTTTGGTAGTATCGACAGATGTCTTCATCTGCCAAGTTTAGCTGTTTTCTGAGCCGATAATGTCTTGTCATTTGACTCCTTGGCCTACTCTAGCCTCCATTTTTTAATAGTTTCCTTTCTGAACGCGTCAGCAACTCGACCAAATGGTTCCGAGTCAATCATTGGGATACTAGCTCCAGCTCGGGCCAATTCATCAGCATTCATTGCCCCGAAACCGTAATTGCCCTGGTACCCATGCCAGTGTCTGAGAATTCCGACCTACGCATTAAGTATCTTGATAAAGGGAATGTTTCATCTCCAACGAAAAAGTAAGGGAAGTTACACTCATTTTCTTCATCTGGTAATCTTGAAGAAAGCGGCAAATTTGACATTTCATTTGTAATCAACTGTTTGATTGATGATGCACGAAATATTCTTCAGTCACTATTCCTGCCAGCATAACCAGTTTCAATTATAGTAAAGAAACTTTCAGCGTCACTACATGCCATTAATACTATGATGTGGTTCTGTTGATAATTGAAATTAGTACAGCCGGTCGTGGGTAAGTTTTCGATGTGAATGTGTTTTCCATCATGCTCCCAAACAATTGGGTAAATTCCACAGGTAATAAAATCGTTGAGATATTGGTTTCCATTGCTCTTCGTATGGAATCGGTAGGTATGATTCAACACTTCCCAAATAAGCTTTGTAGTTTCCTGTACGATGTATATTACTGTAGTCTGTCCTCTGGCAAAGTACAATAAGAGTGATGTAAAAGTACATTATGTTGCCATATTCCTAGAAAAGATAATAATTTTGTTGTAGGATTAACTGATAACCCATACATTAGATGAAAGTTAGCATGCAAGATTTTAATTTACTTTATTATTTATGTTTAAATCGTGGTTAATAAATCCTATTTCTTTTTGTAGTAAGTGAGTGCAAGGAAAAGTGGAAAAAATTGCGCTCTGTATCTGTGCGTCATCTAAAGCCTGCAGTAAGCGGTTCAGGTGCACATATGAAAATAAAAACATAGTATTTATCAGAGACTATGAAGTTTATACTTCCTTTCATTAGAAAAGAGTGAACACCTGGAGAAAACTTAAGTGAAGTAGCCAATGAGGAACTATCTATTTCTACTGTGTCACAACAGTTTTCTGATAACTGTTTAAGGGACAAATGTGTGACTCATGAGGAGATAGAAGATACCTTCATGGCCACATCATTATCGTCCATTAGATAGTAGTTCAACATTAATAAGGAAACGCATGCGAAATATGCTGATAGATGTGGATAAGTCGTTTAAAGATTTTATGGATGCAAAAACAGAAAAAAAGCTTCTAAAGTAGAAGATCCTAAAGGGAAGAGAACGTTTCTGCTGATTTTGCTACCGGAAATTAAACCTCTGACAGATTCTGAGATGCAGTTGTTCAGACGTCAGGTACTAAGGCTCATTGGTAACATTGGGGACAATCGAACATACGAAGTTCAAGTACCTATGCAACGGACCTACACACTTCATAATATTGTCATACTCTATCTCCACACATTCATCATTACACTGGTCCCTCCTTTAGAATAGCTACATCACCATGACCAATGGATAAGCAACGACTGGATACGTCTAAAAACTATTTTGCAATTGTTCCTGAGGTGCTGGATACTCCAAACTAGCGCACCTCCTGATATGACAGAAAACTATTTGGATTCTTTGTGTTACCTACTATTTAAACACTTAAATTAATATTGGTTTTTATACTTTAATACAACTAATTAATTAATGAATATATTTCCTGACCGTTAAATTCGAATTAAATGTAATAATTTACTGGGATTCGGTTAACAATTATTTATTAAAAAATTATACATTACTAGCAGCCCGCCCCGGCTTTTGCACAAGGATTAAAGAAAAATATTTTTTTACAAACACACTTACTAAAAAGGTTTAAAATTCGAATAATATTAGTTATTTTTTATATATATTTTTTTTGTTTTTAATAATTTATTTTTTCTTAGTATTATTTTTTCATTTTTTTTTTGTTTTTTTCTCAGTACTTTTGTTTGTTAAAAATAAGTTTTTTTTTAATTATTTAATTAGTTTATATTTATTTGCACTAATGTTTGTAAAAAGTTTTACATCTACAAACAAAAGCCATTAAATTTATTGGGTCAACGCTTCCCTGTAAACGATATTACATGTTGTTTTATTTTCTGGCAGCAAAATAAATTGATTTTCAGGTGCTCCGACCCGCGTTAGGCGGTTGGCCATGAGGAAAACATTCTTTTCGTAGGCTGATCCCTACTAATTGAAAGGTTTGGCCTTGAGACTTATTATTAGTAAAAGCGAAAGATGTTTTGATAGGAAATTGAAGCCGTTTAAATGGAATTGGTAGATCAGTTGGGATCATCGGTATATGAGCTAGTTGACCAGCTGCTGGGCCAGTTATAATGGTTGCTACAACTTAATTGTCCTTTAATTCCTTTATAAGTAGCGTCGTCCCATTGCACATGCTCGGAGGGCTTAAATTTCTTAAAAGGATGATTGGAATTCCGATTTTTAACGCCAATTCATGTGGTGGCAGATCGGAAGGGTTGAGGGAATTTAAAAATTCCTGTGGATAATTGACTGCGTCTTCAATATTTGTCATGATATCTGTCGTGATTATGAAATAAGTTATTTTGATAAGGATTAATACCAAGATAAAAACTTTTAAAAAATTAAAAAAATAGTTATTGTGACGTAACTATAACAGTTAGACATATGCTGTCGCGGCATTTTTTGTAGATAATTATATATTCTTCAAAATCGTAGTAAATTATTTTATTCTATAATCAATAGTATTCTCAGCGCATGCGATGTAAGGAATTTAAGGTCATTTTTGGTTACATTAATGGCATTTTAGTAAGGATCCCTAATTTTTTTGAAAATATAATATAGCCTATGTTCAGCGGCATTAGTGTAGCTTTCCAACGGTGAAAGAATTTTTCAAATCCGTCCAGTAGTTTCGGAGCCTATTCACTTCAAACAAACAAAAAATCAAATCTTTCCTCTTTATAATATTAGTATAGAAGTATAGACATATGTTTCAGCACATTTTTGCCAATTTCAAGTGTCTAAAATATTTACAATTTTTTTTATATCTAAAGAACAAATTATAAACAAAAATTACCCATATCATCTAATACTAACATATATATCGTCAAAGGTTTAAAACAGAAAACAGAATGACTTATTATAGGGACATAAAAAAATCTTATTAAGAACAATTATTAGAAACAACAAAATATACTTATAAGAAGTTTAACATATTTTTGGTATAGGGTCAATAAAAAAATAATAAAAAAACAGAAAGGTTAACAATACAATATGATATAATAGAACACAAGACATTACAGTTATTTTATTAATGGCGAATAAATAGGAGATAAACAGCTTATATCTGTTTGACAATTAACGTTCTTGGGATCTTTTTTGATTTCCACCATCTCCAAAAAACTTCGTTTTGTTAGTGAGATGAATCAAAATCTTTAGTGTCGTCTACCTACTTTAACTTATGACATAGCTTTATTTTGTTTTTATATTTAGTTGTTATAATGTTATCTGTCTGTCAAATACAGTACAATTTTATGTTAAATAAAACCTAAGTTTAGTAGGTTTTCTCATTATCATTTCAATTTATTTAACATAGAATAGATAAGTATCTAAGACCTGAAAGGTTTGATGGTGAGCCTACTTCAAAGTTCATAGCAAAGGAATGGGAGCATTGGAAGAAGACATTTGTTAGTTTCTTAGCCGTTAGCTCTTTACCTCCATCACAAATCAGTTCAGAAATCAAACTCCAATTGTTAATAAACCACATCTCACCCAAAGTGTACGCCTACATCAGTGAATGTTCAGATTACGATACCGCTTTATCTGTGCTAGATAAAGTTTATATCAAGCCGACCAATGTAATTTATGCAAGGCATATATTGACTAGTAGAAGACAACAACCCGACAAATCGGTAGATACTTATTTGCTATCTTTAAAACAGCTTGCCAAAGATTGTGATTTTAAAGATGTAGACGCCGAAACAAAAAAAAATGATACCATTAGAGGAGCTTTCATTGCTGGGATATCATCTTCTAAAATACGTTCAAGACTTCTAGAAAGCTTAACTTTATCTTTAGAAGAAGCTTTCAACATAGCTCGCTCCATGGAGTCAGCAGAATTTAATGCAGAACATTTTATCAATCCAATGGTTAACGCCTTACTGGAACCGTCGGATAGTATCCCAACAAATGTGGAAAACACTACTGCTGCTACAAGCTCCGGTTCTACCACTAACTCTTCAGGGCGAAAATGCTTTTTCTGTGGTGGGCCAATACATTCCAGGAAAAATTGTCCAGCTCGAGAAGCAATCTGTAAATGTTGTGACAAAAAAGGACATTTTGCCAAGGTATGCCGCTCGAAAAATAAAAGAACCAGTGCATCTATAAATCTCTCTCAAGAATGTGATAATTGCTCAGCTTGCATCATAGCAGCTACTCCATCTTCACTTCGCAAAGCAATAGTTCCTGCGTACATTAAGGGTGTCAGAGCTGATGCTCTAGTAGACACTGGGAGCTCTGTTAGCTTTATAAATGAAAAATTTGCAAATCTGTGCAATCTGAAACGAACGCCTTGTTTCCAGACCATCTCAATGGCTTCACTATCGCATACTTCAGCTGCGAGTGGCCAAACTTGTCAAAACATCAAGATAGACCAAAATTTGTATGAAAACGTCACTTTGCTTATTGTAAAGAATCTTTGCACCGATTTAATTATAGGCCATGACATCTTGGCTAACCACTCAAGCCTAGAATTTAAATTTGGAGGACCAAAAGAATCATTCAAGGTATGCAATCTAACCGAAGCTTCCGTCCCTGCTACTCCTTTATTTTTAAACGTAACTCCTGAATGTAGGCCAATCGCTATTAAATCTCGTAGATACAGTTCTAACGATCAAACTTTTATTAAAAATGAAATTAAAAGTTTATTAGAAGAAGGTGTCATAGAAGAAAGCCAATCTCCATGGAGGGCACAAGTTTTGATAACCAAAAGTAAGACACATAAGAAACGTCTAGTTATTGATTACTCACGGACTATCAACAGATACAGTCAACTTGACGCTTACCCTTTACCCAATATCGAAGAAACCGTATCCAAAATATCTAAATTTAATGTATTCAGCACAATAGATTTACAAAACGCTTATCACCAAGTTCCTATCCTTCCAGATGAAAAGAAATATACCGCATTCGAGGCAGCTGGAAATCTCTACCAATTTTGGCGAATCCCTTTCGGTGTTA
This sequence comes from Altica lythri, assembly GCA_964028335.1. Taxonomy (NCBI): domain Eukaryota; kingdom Metazoa; phylum Arthropoda; class Insecta; order Coleoptera; family Chrysomelidae; genus Altica; species Altica lythri. Next base: position 48,789,907 of record OZ034800.1, read on the forward strand.
CAAATGGTGTAGCTAGCTTTCAAAGAACCATTGATTGGATAATTCGAAAAGAAAATTTGAAGGGAACCTACGCTTATATCGATGATATCACGATATGCGGAAAGACTCAGGAAGAGCATGACGAGAATTTAGAGAAGTTCTTAAAAGCTGTTGATAAGTATAAACTAACGCTTAACCAGTCTAAAAGTAAATTCAACTTAAAGGTAATAAATTTGCTTGGATATACTATAGGTCCCTGCAATATTGTAAAACCTGATAGCGAACGACTACAGCCCTTGCTCAAGATGGCACCACCGAACGATCTTCCCTCTCTGAGGCGCGTATTAGGCATGTTTGCTCACTATTCGAAATGGATACCAAATTTTTCTCAAAGAATTCATTCGCTAGCTCACACCAACACGTTTCCGATGAGCGAAGAATCCATATCCTGTTTTGAAAGTTTGAAATCCAGTATTGCCTCCTCCTCGGTGCATGCTATTGACGAGAATAAGCCATTTACGGTTGAGACTGACGCGTCTGAACATTCAATCGCAGCTACTTTATGTCAAGACTGTAGGCATGTAGCTTTTTTTTCACGATCTCTAAATTCTAGTGAAATTAAGCACTCCGCTGTAGAGAAAGAAGCGTATGCGATAGTGGAATCTCTTAAAAAGTCCCGACATTATTTAATCGGCAAACCTTTCACGGTTATCACTGATCAAAAGTCCGTTTCGTTTATGTTTGATAATAAGCACGCAAGTAAAATTAAAAACGAGAAAATTCAAAGATGGCGTTTAGAATTGGCCCCGTATAAATATGACATTATTTATAGACCCGGTAAAAACAATCAAGCAGCAGACGCCCTATCGCGTATATGCAGTTGCGCCAAGACAAGCATGTCTAAACTACAATCGCTCCATGATGCCTTATGTCATCCGGGCATCACAAGGATGTATCATTGGTTGAAGACCAAAAATCTACCTTACTCCCTTGAAGATGTGAGGAAGATGACCAAGAGCTGTCAAATATGCGCGAGGATCAAACCTAGATATTTCAGGAATCGTGAACCTGTACCCAAGCTAATAAAAGCAACATCGCCTTTCGAAAGGTTAAGTATTGATTTTAAGGGTCCGATTCCGTCTAATACTGCTAATGATTACATTCTTACAGTAATTGATGAATTTTCGAGATTCCCGTTCGCTTTCCCATGCAGTGATATTAGCGCTAAAACTGTCATTAAGCATTTAAATAGTTTGTTTGTTATTTTTGGTCTGCCTTCGTACATTCATTCGGACAGAGGCGCCCAGTTCCTATCAAGAGAATTGACTCAGTTTCTTCATTCCAAAGGTGTTGCTACTAGTAGGACCACTGCTTACAACCCACAAGGAAACGGACAAGTAGAGAAATTAAACTCTACTATTTAGAAGACTATACAGCTAGCATGTGGTTCGCATAATGCACCCATAGAATCGTGGGAACAATACTTACCCGTGGCACTACATTCCATCCGATCTGTGCTTTGTACTGCAACAAACTGTACTCCTCATGAACGCATGTTTATGCATACACGACGATCTTCCAATGGAAATACAATACCTACATGGTTATAAAATAGAGGTCAGGTTTTAATGAAAAGATTTGATCAGAAGAATAAATATCAACCAATCGTCGAAGAAGTTGAGTTATTGGAAGCAAATCCTGATTACTCATTCGTCAGACTTCAAGACAGAAGAGAGACGACTGTGTCTAATCGTTATCTCGCTCCAATTGAAGGCCAAGGTGATCGGGAACCAACAGATCGTAATCTCACTTCAATGGAAGGTCAAGGTGAAGGGGAACCTATGGATCTAAATTATGAAAGGGTACCAGCTTCAGAGGAGGCTTCTGATTCAAGTCATAACGAATCACTTCTAAAAAGTTTGACCCCTCCAAACACACCACTTCGTCCAGTTACTTCTCAGATTCCACCACTTCTCAATGATACTCCAGTTGCGGATACACCGACGTCAGTTGAGGCTGGTCCTTCTCGTGGCTCGTCATCAATTACTAAAACACCTCTTGTACAGGAACCTAGAAGGTTAGTTCGAACCAAACGTCGTCCCCGTTATCTAGAAGACTATAGTGTAGAATGAGATGAATCAAAATCTTTAGTGTCGTCTACCTACTTTAACTTATGACTTTATTTTGTTTTTATATTTAGTTGTTATAATTTTTTTTCAATGGTGGTTGCCTTAACTTGATGGAAATCCATTTAAACGTAATGAAACACTTAAAAAGGTTTAAATTTCCACTTTATTAACGAAATTGCATGACGCACGTTTCGACACACAGTGTCTTTGTCAAATGCTGTGGTACAACTATTTTAAATGACACGAAACAATTATGTAAAATGTAAAAAGGATGGTTAATAATATGGCAAAATTTTATTTTAGGGTGAATTTAGGTGAAAAGGTTTAATAATGGGGAATTTCCAAAATCTGTTTGTTCATTTAATAGCAATTGTGTTACTTTTCTTTTATTTATTTCCATTATTTCTAAAAGGTTTAATTTTTTAGATTTATTTTCGGAATGTAATATTTTAAAATTATCATCAAATGTGTGTATGTTTTCTATGAGAAATAATTACAATATAGCATATAAAACAAATTACACTTTGGGTAAATTTATAAAAAATAATGAGGCTAAAACTAACTTCAAAAATAAATCAGGTGTTTATCTTCTAAATTGTGGTTCATGCAACAAAATGTACGTAGGACAAACAGGAAGATCTTTCGATACACGTATAAAAGGACATAAGAGAAGTTTTTTATATAGAAAGAGTGACTCACACTATGCAAATCACCTCATAGAAAACATACACACATTTGATGGTAATTTTAAAATATTACATTCCGAAAATAAATCTAAAAAATTAAACCTTTTAGAAATAATGGAAATAAATAAAAGAAAAGTAACACAATTGCTATTAAATGAACAAACAGATTTTGGAAATTCCCCATTATTAAACCTTTTCACCTAAATTTACCCTAAAATAAAATTTTGCCATATTATTAACCATCCTTTTTACATTTTACATAATTGTTTTGTGTCATTTAAAATAGTTGTACCACAGCATTTGACAAAGACACTGTGTGTCGAAACGTGCGTCATGCAATTTCGTTAATAAAGTGGAAATTTAAACCTTTTTAAGTGTTTCATTACGTTTAGTTGTTATAATGTTATCTGTCCGTCAAATACAGTACAATTTTATGTTAAATAAAACCTAAGTTTAGTAGGTTTTCTCATTATCATTTCAGTTAGGTCATTTTCTTTTGTAAGAATTTTAATATTGTCAAAATCAAAGTGATGAAATTCATTTAAAGAATGTTTTAAAAGGGCGGTGGACTATTCATTTTGGTTCTTACATCATATGATGAAAATTGGTCAAAAGTTTTTAACAATTGGTCATGGGCACAACAAAAATATAATATAAAATATAAAATAAGAGTTTAAAATTTCAAGGTCATCAATTAAGACAAAAAATATTTACCGGCCCAATATTGTAATTTAAAACTCCTCTAGTGTTATATAAATGGGTCACGAATTGGTCACAATTGGTCAGAAGGTCAGAAGAACTGGTCACCTGTTTCAAAGAATCTTAGAGAGGGGGTTTCAAACGTAATTGATACATATGAATGTTGAGCCCCCGAATATTATAATTCCGAGAACCTCTAGTTAATTAGTCACTAATTGGTCATGATTGCTCAGTAGGTCAGAAGGATTGGTCACCTCTTCCAAAGGATCTTAGAGAGGGGGTTTCAAACGTAATTGATACATATGAATGTTGAGCACCTTAATATTATAATTTAGAGCTCCACTGATGCAATATTAATTGGTCACTAATTGGTCATGTTGGGTCTGTAGGTTAGAAGGAGTGGTCACCCCAATATTAAAATTCAAAGATCCTCTGGTGCTGTATTAATTGGTCACTAATAGGTCAGTAGCTTAGAAGAATTAGTCACCTATTTCAAAGGATCTTAAACGTAATTGATATATATATATATATATATATATATATATATATATATATATATATATATATATATAAACAAAAGGGAAAATTATTGGGCATGTACGCAAAACGGATCAATAGGGCCACGAGTAGGAATGGTAACCGCAGACATGCATGTTTCTGGCTCATTAGCCGTCATCAGTGCGGCATAACCAAGTAGTGTATTGCACTTGGCTAGCAAAAGTGTTGGGTACTTGGGAGCAAAAGATGTTGGGAAAACATGTGTAAAGAAACATAAAAACACAAAAACAACGAAAGCTCACACAGGAGTCCTATCGCCATTTTGTGCTTTCGTTGTTTTTGTGTTTTTATGTATCTTTACACATGTTTCCCCAACATCCTTTGCTCCCAAGTACCCAACCCTTCTCTATATATATATATATATATATATATATATATATATATATATATATATATATATATATATATATATATATGAATGTTTAGCAGACGAATATTAAAATTCAGAGCTCCACTAGTGCTATATTAATTGGTCTCTAATTGGTCACTAATTGGTCATGATTGGTCAGTAGCTCAGAAGATTTGGTACCCTGTTTCAATGATCTTAAAAAGGGGGTTTCAAACTAAATTGATAATATGAATGTTGAGCACTCCAATATTATAATTCGGAGCTCCACTAGTGCTATATTAATTGGTCACTAATTGGTCATGATTGGTCAGTAGGTCAGAAGAATTGGCCACCTCTTCCAAAGGATCTAAGAGAGAGGGTTTTAAACGTAATTGATACATATGAATGTTTAGCACTCCAAAATTAGAATTTAGAGCTCCTCTGATGCTATATTAATTGGTCACGGATTGGTCATGATTGGTCAGTAGATTAAATCGATTGGTCACCTGTTTTTGAACTGTTCTTAGCTTTAGGAATCTTTGACCTTGATACTTTAAACTCATTGCAAAAATTTCAGTATAAATGACCAATTAGTCGGACCTAGTGACCAATTATGACCAATTATGACCAATTAGTGACCAATTCGGAGCACTACTTTAAACCTTAAATTTCTCAATTTGGGCCGCTAGATAGATGAGGCTGACCTTGATAATCATTTAGTTAATAACTCTGTCAATAACGCTGACCAATTATCATTATATACTGACCAATGTTGACCAATTTGTGACCAATTAAATTCAATTTGATTGAGCCCTGTACGATCAAATAGAGCCGCTAACAGTTTTTTATGACCTTGATATTTTAAACTCATTGTTAAAATTTCTGTATAAATGACCAATTAGTCGGACCTAGTAACCAATTATGACCAATTAGTGACCAATTCGGAGCACTGTGTTAAACCTCAAATTTCTTAATTTGGGCCGCTAGATAGATGGGGCTGTGTTCCTTTCTGGTGTTACTTAAGACTTTCGATGGTTTTTTGCCAGAAGAATACTGCTCTCTCGGTTATATGTACAATAACAATTATGATGAATAACCATAGACGACAAGTCTTTCATTTTGATATGCTTATTGTCTTTTCGTTTTTTACTGCTTTCAATAAATCTATAAATGCCCATCTGTTTAACTTTATTCTTTTTATCTTTTCCTCTATGGCTTTGTCACAAATTATGCAAACAGCAGCATCTTCAAAATTTGATGATTGACCCTCTTCTGGATTCATTTTAGATCAAACTGAAACCAAAATTTGAAACTAAATTTAAAGAAACGGTTGACATAAAATGTAAACTTTGATTACACTAAATAAACATTGATGAATTATGCACCCACACATCCAATTTTCATACAATATTTTTTGACATTCATTTTATAAACAAATTGAGAAGTCATACAATCTACACATCAAACAGTTATTTAGTGATTTTTTGTGTGTATAATTTCAGACAATTATAATTCAATTTTTCTAAAACAATATTGGTAAAATGATGCAATAATAGGAAACAATAAATAATAAACATAATTTTCTGAATTATTATTATCTCTTAAAAGAAAAATATTTCAAATATGAACCACTGTTCTTGAATTGAGTAGAAAGGAAAGAAGAGAAGAATATTTGTAAAATTTTTCAATATTTTGTATATAATTAAGACTTTAGTAGTACCTAAACAATTATAAAAAAGAATTATTCTATCTTAGTAAATTTCAAAAGAAGTTTTAAAAGCATATGTTCTAATTTTATATACCTATAACATTACATGTATTATTACACAAAAAAAGATAATAAAGGTGGCTGACCCAAAGTGGAGAAATTTATCGAAATTTATATAAAAATTAGGTGCTTTTTAGGTGCTATTTAGGTGCGCAAATCAAAAATTAGGTGCACTAACCGTTGTTGAAATATTTACGAACAACCATGGGACCGCCAGCCTTTAACAACCTAGATGACCCATAATAAAAAAAAACAAAAAACAAGGATTGAATAATCTTTAAATTAGGTGCTAATTAAGTGCTTTTTAAAACACGAAACATAAAATAAAAAATTTAAAAATTAAACGTATTAAAATTGAATATATTGATTGTGTATGGCAAAATGTCACATTTCTTCTTACACTTTGGACCAAAATGGACATCGGCAGTTTAAGAACAGTTAGAAATCGGTAAAATTTTTTTGTCCCGTAATTTTTTTAATGGATACTTCGGAAGGTCACCACTAAAAATTTTTTTTATTTTTTTTTAACTCGGACCGCTGAGCTGAGACTTGCAACCGGTCAGTTATAAAAAAATGTTTACTATGTTAAGTACAACTAAATTTGATGTACAAAAAGTGTTGAAAATAAATATTGTTTAATAGAAAAATTGATAATTTTTTGAAAATTGTTACTAGTTGAAATAACAATTAGAGATAATTGTTGAAAATAATGATAGTTTTCCATCTCTACTCTAAAATAAGCAAGGCTAAATAGGTTAGTTCAACATTCGTTGATTCCTTTGTTTTACTACTTTAATTTTTCTCTTAGATAGATCATTTACAGCAAAAATTTAAATAAAAAAAATAATTACCTATTGAGACGTTTTTTACTTGTTCGAATTTTTTAGTTGAAATGTCTTGGAGTAGAAAAGTAATGGTATAAATAATTTTTGAGTAATTCAGATAGGTGCGCTTCATTTTGAGTAGAGATAAAAAACGGCAGAGAACTTTTGAGTCGAGAAAGAGAAGTTTTGAGTCGAGATAAAAGTCAATTAATTACCGGAGCTACGCGCAAAAAAAACTAAGGAAATTTTATGGGATTATTTTGTAGGTATTTGTACCAGTTTTTAAGTGCTTAGAAAGTGCAGAATGACACACTTTGTGAAAGACTTAAGAATTTCTAGTTGACTTGGCTCATCAGCGGTTTGTACTGCTATTGAGTCTGTTGCCCTACTGAGCACTTAAATATTTGACAAAAAGTTTTTTATAATAATTATTATATTTGGAAGTGACCGGTAAGAGGTATCAGCTCAGTGATCCCAGGTCAAAAAATTAAAAAAATTATTTCATTTCGGACGGGAGAATTATTAAGTAATAGAATTACAAGAAAATTTTAATGATCTATGTGCTTAAAAAGTGCAGATTGATACTCTTAGTTGAGACACAAGAAAACTTTGGCCAAATATTTTCAGTTGAAATTGCTCATTAGCAGTTTATTTTGCTCGTGAAACTATTGCACTTAATGAGCACTTGAATCTCTGACAAAGTGAATTTTATATTAATCATCATTTCCGGAAATGACCGGTTGCAAGTCTCAGCTCAGCGGTCCGAGATAAAAAAAAATAAAAAAAATTTTTAGTGGTGACCTTCCGAATTATCCATTAAAAAAATTACGGGACAAAATTTTTTTACCGATTTCGAACTGTTCTTAAACTGCCGATGTCCATTTTGGTTCAAAGTGAAGGAAGAAATGTGACATTTTGCCATACACAATCAATATATTCAATTTTAATACGTTTAATTTTTAAATTTTTTATTTTATGTTTCGTGTTTTAAAAAGCACTTAATTAGCACTTAATTTAAAGATTATTCAATCCTAGTTTTTTGTTTTTTTTATTATGGGTCAGCTAGGTTGTTAAAGGCTGGCGGTCTCATGGTTTTTCGTAAATATTTCAAAAACGGTTAGTGCACCTAATTTTTGTTTTGCGCACCTAAATAGCACCTAAAAAGCACCTAACTTTGACATAAATTTCGACAAATTTTTCCACTTTGGGTCAGCCACCTTTATGGGGGTTTTTTATACTTACGGTTTTCAAAAGTCACAAAAGGATTAGTAAATAATATTCATAGTACCCAACTATCGATAAAATACACTATCAACGTCACTCGTAAAACTAAATTTTTTTGGAAAAAGTATTTTGGAGAACATAGCTGTTGCTTTGTTAAAAAGGAAGCCTGCCCTTTTTTATTTCTATATATACAAACACATGTAAAAGTGGTTTTCCATGTACATTTGAAATAACCATTTACGTTTATTTGAATTTTACTAATCCCACGATTTAACTGGAATAAATAAATTATATAACAAAACGAATGCAAACAAAATAAATATAAATACAAAACAAGCGTGAATCAATATTTTTTACCATTTCTTACAGTGTATTTTGTTAATAGTATACCAATTAACTGAATTATGAATTATAAAATTGTTACAATTCTATTGTAAAATAACGCAAAATTTTATAGCGCGCTCCGATTTGAAGACTCAATTTCAAAAAATAAATTGAGCTGGAGCTTATTGCCCCACCACCTCACCCAGAAATACTTACGCGAGTACCTTCACTTTAGGTGGCTATTTCTTAAAGATTTTTAAACTATTAGCAAAATTATAAAATTAAGATCCTTGATTATAATCTGTAAAAATTTCGAATTTTAATGCTTATAAAGAAAGGAGATATACCTACATAAAAAAATGTTATCTTTGCTCCTATTGGTCGTAAAAGTTTTTTTTTAAATGCGTTTTTTAACCACCTATCCAGATCAATTTGTAAAAATAAATTATAATAAAAAATAACGAAGGTATTGTAAATATTTATTACTGTAAAATATGACTATTTTTAACAACAATTTTGAAGGAAATAATTCATTTTTTGCATAAATAAACAATTAGCTTTTTACATAAACTATTAAACCGATCCGGCTGAAATTTTGCACACATATTAACACCTATGATTCCCTCATTGTCACACATTTTTTGACATTTACAATTGTTATTGCAATAGTGATAAACATTTATTCAATATTGCTAAAAAGACCCACATTTAGCTTAATTGTTTATCGATTTTCATTCATAAAAAATAAAATTAAAGGTCTTTTTCTGTTTTAAAATCTCCAGTTAACCGATTATTTATAAAATTTATTTTAAAAATTTTACAATCAAAATACTGAATTTTGGGCTTTTCTCATTATTTATAAAAAACAATGCATATTTGGCAACATTATTTAATCTAGTCAGTGTGTTTAGAAGTTTCTAGAATTTTCTAGAAACATTATTTAAAATGGTCAGTTGATTTTTTTACAAACTTCTAAAAATCAACTGTCAACAACAATCTTTCAAATTAAGGTCCCTTCCTTTACGGTTATCCCGTTACACTGCCCCCTCCTTAGATTCATTCCTCCTGGTATGTTATTTCCTACATCGGAATCCCGCACACTCTCTGAGCCAGCCAAACCATCTTCTTGGAGTTGCTGCGGATCTCCACTGTGGTTTCCCTGGTAAGGCGCCAAACGATCATGATGGACCACGACGGGTTTCCCTCTGGGAATTTTCACGATCCGATAAATGACATCGTTAATCTTCTTCTTGATGGTGTAAGGACCTTCCCAGTTCTTTTGTAATTTGGGACAAATACCTCGACGCCGTCGGGGGTTATAGAGTCAGACTAAATCTCCAACTTGGTAACTCTTTTCCATTGTCCGTGTGTCATAGTACCTCTTCATCCGATCACTAGATAATTGTAGTTTTCTACGCACCAGGTTGTGTATATTTTACATTCGATTCTGAAGGTCGGCGACATATTGTTCACGTGCCATTTCTTCACCAGGTTTACAACCAAACACCAAGTCACATGGTAGCCTCATTTCTCTACCGAACAGGACCTTCGCAGGCGTTTGGCCAGTTGATTCGTTGATGGCCGATCGAATTGCCATTAGAAATAGTGGAATATGTCGATCCCAATCCCTCTGACAATCTGACACCACTTTTGACAGATAGTTGGTTATAGTCCGGTTCATTCGTTCCACCATTCCATCAGACTGAGGGTGCATCGCTATGGTTCTCGTTTTGTGGATGCCTAATCTTTGGCAAACTTCTTGAAACAGCTTGCTCTCAAAATTTCTTCCTTGGTCTGAAAGTAATTCTAATGGTACCCCAAATCGGCTTACGAATTCTTCAACCAATATATCTGCTAAAGTGGTAGCTTCCTGATTGGGAACTGCATATGCTTCAACCCATTTAGTGAAGTAGTCCATTACAACAAAGATGTACTTGTTTCCTACATCGGTCTGTGGAAGTGGCCGCAATACATCTACTGCGATTCTTTCAAAAGGACTTCCAACCAGGTATTGCTGCATTTCCGCCTTCGGTTTTCGGTGCGGACCGTTACTGGCAGCACATGTAGTGCATTTACGACACCAATCTTTAACATCATTAGTGCAATTTACCCAGTAAAATCTATCTCGGATCTTTTGCAGCGTTTTCGTGATACCCAGATGTCCTCCAGAACTATCATTATGCATCTGTTTTAAAATTTCCGGTACAGCATTTCTTGGGACCACTATTTGTTTCCTTGTTTCTGTGCCCTCGTAATTTTCTACAAGTCTTTTAACGAGCCCTCCGTCCAAAATTAAAGAGTTCCATTGGGACCAGTATGCTTTTAAAGCAGGAGAGGATGAGGATATCTCTCTCCACAACGGACGACGGTCCATTCTCTTCCACTCCCTAATCTTTTTCAGAACGGGATCGTTTTCTTGTTGCTCCTCCAGCATAGAGCTCTCGTCTTCTGGCACAACCTTAACTAAGGCAAGTTTTTCCTCGTTCTGCTCCATACGGGTACAATGGGGGCAAGTATTTTTTATGTGGCCTAGTTCTCCGCAGTTCCAGCACCTCACTGGGCGCCTTCTTTTTGAAGAAAACTTCATTACCCTCTCCACTACCGTTTCGACGTCGCTGACGGCATAAACGGCATGGTCGAAGTTACCAGTGTCTTTCATTAGTCGAGCAGTTGCATGTGAGGCCTCCGTCGCCGTATCGAACTCCAGGGCAATGGTCAAGGCGTTTACAAGAGATCTTGGCCTCGTCAACCGTACAGCCCGTTGCAACTCGGCGTCTCGAAGACCATCGGTAAAGGTTTGGATCGCCAGGCACTCCAGAAAATCTTCCGCTGCATTTGGATACGCAAACCGTACCATTTTTTCCACTTCTGCCTCGAACTCCTGGATAGTTTCTCCATTTTTCTGCTTCCGGCTTTTCAACTGCACTCGGTATACCGGTTGTAGATGACTTTGACCATAACGCATCTCTAGACGATTCACCAATAGCTCAAAATTGTCAACCTCATCCGGTGTCAATACATGCAGGACGTCTAAAGCCTCGCCTCGCAGAGCCATGGTTAGGAACGATGCCTTCTCCTGGGGTGACCATCCATTCGCTCTGGCCACTGCGTCAAATTGTTTCAGGTAATTTGACCAGGAAGTCATTCCGTCGAATGTCGGGGGTTTTATCGTCATTCGTACCTGGGCCGCCGCTCTGTTTCCTCGTCGTTCGACGTCTATGTGGCCGGTTTCTCTCCTTTCTGCATTTCCGTCGCCGTGGTGGATGATTTGGTTTCGGCGACAAGCTTCCAGTTCTTGTTGAAGCTTCATTATCTCGGACTGGATTTGCTGGTTGATCTCGTCTCGCAAGTTGGCAACTTGCTGATTTTGCTCGTCTCGTATGTTGGTCACTTGCTGGTTCAAGTTGTCTACTTGCTGATTCAAGTTGGCTACTTGCTGGGAGAACGAACTTGATAACTCATCTGATAGGGTAGACATTCGTTGTGATAGCTCCTCTTGTTGGCTCTTCATCTGACTGGATAGCTCCTCTTGCTGGCTCGCCATTCGTTGTGACAGCTGGGACAGATCTTCGCGCTGGCTCTTCATCTGACTGGATAGCTCCTCATGTTGCTGGGAAAGTTGTTAAGCTTGTTTTTCTTGTTGGTTCGTCATTCGTTGCGATAGTTCAGAAATTGCTTTTTGAACCGGGTCATTGAACTCCACAACGTCAGGGTCCAAATTATTACTTAGGTAGTATTCACGGAGCCTATTCAACAATACAGATTTGGTCCCAGTAGTTTCCAATTCTAATTCTTCGAGCTCTCTTCTGAGCTCTGCCACCAATAGTTCATTTATCTTTTTTCCAGGCATTCTTATATCTTCACCCCACACCTGACACCAATTTGAAACACTTATGGGGGCTTTTTACACAATTTATTTACAAAATTGTTAAGATACACTGAACTCTGCTGGATAACGTCTAACTACTTGACAATACAATGAACTCTTGTGAACACTTGACTCGAACTGACGTAAACTGCATCCCCTTATATACAACATTATTTAATCTAGTCAGTGTGTTTAGAAGTTTCTAGAATTTTCTAGAAACATTATTTAAAATGGTCAGTTGATTTTTTTACAAACTTCTAAAAATCAACTGTCAACAACAATCTTTCAAATTAAGGTCCCTTCCTTTACGGTTATCCCGTTACAATATCAATACAAATCAAGAAAATAATCGATATAAAAATAACGCGTAGAGGTCAGGGAAAAAAAGTCCAATATAGGCAAATATATTCATTTGCAAATTGCAAATGAAATATTTAACCTCAAACTAGAAGACATACCTATTAGAAGTTAAAGCCAAGGCAATTAATAAAATTGGCATAATCTTTTCCAACCGGTCGGCAGCTAATTCTTTTGTTAATAATTCGGAAAAATTAAACGAAAAATACATAGTATATATTCCTTTCAACCATATTTCGTGTAAAGGAATTATTCGAAATGTATGCACCTTAAACGAACAAAATATAATGAACTTAATGGTTTCTCCATTTAATATTTTAAATATAAAACGAATGAATATAGAAAAATCATAAAAGAGGATAGAACTATTGAGTATGTTCCAACAGGAACAATTATTTTGATAACATCTGAAAGCAACATTTTACCTAGAGAAATAAAAATTAGCTATTTCAAATTTAATATCGTACCTTATATATCGAAAGTAACCCAATGCTACAAATGTCTAACCTATGGACACACTAGGTTACTTTGCAAATCAAAACTGAAATATCAAGACTGTTTTATACAATTTGAGGGAGAGGAGGTCACAACACATACACCATGTATTAAAAAATGTAATTATTCCAAATCAGTAGAACATAACGCGTTAAATAGAGAATGTCCTGAATATAATAGTCTAGTCAACATCTTAAAAAACGTGAAAAATAGTGATAAAGGTCCTAAAAATATGAGCGATAGCTCATTCGATCCGGAATCACAATTAGAAAAAGGTGTGTTAAGGATTTTACAGCATGCAAAAAATTCCAATTGTTATTAACAAATTAAGACGAAAAAAAAAGGCATTTCGGTTTTTGCTTATAACTTGTAACGTTTACTACGTTATTTTTTGGCCTGGCCTATATATTATTTAATTTCTATAATATCTCGGCTATTTTGCAACGTTATTTTTTGGCCTGGCCTACGTACTATTTAATTTTTACCATTCCGCGTCTATAGAGTCGTCGCAGACTTGGTTTCAGTGATGAGAGGGGAATTTTTAGTTCAATCGTGAATAGTGTCGCTATTTTTAATCTTTACAATTTGTGCTTCAAAGTATTCAGTCCTTTCGAATACCTTCTCCCTTCGTGGTGAGTAAAAAATTAAATTGTTTTAAATTTTTAGTAGTAATCAAAAACTTGGTGAATTTATTTTATTGAATATTCGATTACAATCACTGTTATAAATCAGTTTTTATTGTGTTAAAAATAAGTAAACAGTTCAAGTGATTAACTTTTTTCTATCTCGAACTTGGAGAAACCTTGAATGATTGTAATCGAAATTAAGGTTTAGTGATACGGAATTTTGACGGTTTTCATTTTTATTTCATAGGCCGATTGCCAAATTTTGAAGGGTCCTATGATAGGACTGGAAGCCAGAAAACAATTTTCTGTCAAAGAAGCTTTGGCCTATCCGAAACTATTTTTTTTGCCGTATCCAGCCGGTGTCCGCATTGAAGAGTTGCTAAAGAAAACATCTTGCCATCGACATCTGTGTCCAGAACCGAATCTGGAAGAGTTACTAAAGAAAACATCTTGCCATCGACATCTGTGTCCAGAACCGAATCTCCGTCGTCCTCATCTAGTCTCGAGGAAGATTCCAATAAAAAAGATAAGAAAAATAATTTAATCACTTTTAATCAACTAATATCTTGAAAATTTACAAATTCAGAAATTCTTGAATAAACGATTTTAAACTGATTTAACCTCTTTCATTTGTATGTCTGTATTTTGGCGCCCTTTTTATTTGTTTGGGGAAGGTCAAAAGAAAAACCAGAAGGAAGCCACCATCCTGGAGCTAGCAAGGGTATAATAACGTTACAAACTGGCGCCCAACGTAGTTGAAGCAATTTCTTTGAGATTTATCTTTTTCTCGAAGGGATTGTTTTGGCTACAAACTGGCGACAGTTAAGGGTTAATTAACGTTACAAACTCGAGAAATATGAAGAGTTAAGGAATTTAAAAAAAAGATTCTTAAAGAAGAGGAAATTTCCAATAAAAAAGTCCCAACTCCCGGAACTCTATCTCCATTATTTATAATTTTAATTTGACGTTGAAAATAGGGCTCCACTCGGCTTTTACGGCATTCGCGCGCTGCCGCTAAACGGGGTTTATCAGATAAAATATTTTTTTTATGACATAAAATGTGATTTTAAAAATTTGAAAAAATTCTAGTATTTTTCTAACACTTGAAAGAATATAATTCAGTTAGAAAAAACATTTTGTCACTATTTTTCAATGTTTTATTCAATTGTTGTTTCAAATTTTTAGGCCAATTATTTATACCTTTTATCCCATTGTTTATGCCAACAGAGATTAGGAAAAAAATTGTTAGTTAACAATTGAATAACTTATTGAAAAATAGTGACAAAAAGTTTTTTCCAACTAAATTAGATTCTTTTAAGTGTACTAGAATTTTTTCAAATTTTTAAAATCACATTTTATGTCATAAAAAAAATATTTTATCTGATAAACCCCGTTTAGCGGCAGCGCGCGAATGCCGTAAAAGCCGAGCGTAGCTCTATTTTCAACGTCAAATTAAAATTATAAATAATGGAGACAGAGTTCCGCGAGTTGAAACTTTTTTATTGGAAATTTCCTCTTCTTTAAGAATTTTTTTTTTTAAATTCCTTAACTCTTCATATTGGTCGAGTTATAAGCAAAAACCGAAATGCCTTTTTTTTTCGTCTTTATTTGTTAATAACAATTGGAATTTTTTGCAGGCTGTAAAATCCTCTAAACACCTTTTTCTAATTGTCATTCCGGATCGAATTATCGCTCATATTTTTAGGACCTTTATCACTATTTTTCACGTTTTTCAAGATGTTAACTAGACTATAAGAGACAGGTTGAAGTTAAGAAATACATGGCGTATAAAAATGTGTCTTATTATGAAGCCCTACAAGATATCCCACAAACGTACCTAGACAATAATGACCAAAACGAAAATACCTATATCTATCAGGTTTGTTCCAACAGAGCTCCTGACAGTCAGAAGGACGTCAAACGCATGCGCAGTAAGATTAGACCGTTCCAACAGAACACCGAATAATCCCATGTACTGTCAAAGTGCTGTTCCAACAAAGTTTCTGACTCGTACATGAACGCGTTTATGTACGGTCAAATCTATCCTTGGTTCGATGCATGGATAGTTTTTCAGGACATGCGCTTTAGGTACTTTGTACTCTGTACTCTTTATAACTCAGATTAAATTAAACTTTGCTTTATAATGATAAATTCTGCAAGCTCAGAAACTTCTGTAAAAAATATTATTTAAATTAAAAATACTGTGTATAAAAAATTTGATTATTATCTGTGATATTAAATCTTTTTTAAAATTATGTTATAGTTAATCCTCACACTATTCAAAACCAAAAACTATTGCGTTACTTAACAAAGAATAAGTTTATCTTTAGTAATAAAGATAAGAGACACAGACCAATGATACGAGAGTAGAAGAATAGAAGCGTTCCAACAAGGACCATAAACCATGAACTAATACATGTACTGGACTTGCGCATTTAATAGTTCATGAACGTGTTCATGTACTAGTCGGAGAGGCTCTGTTGGAACAAACCTATCATCCGACCAACTTTCCAGCAAGTTTGCCTAAATCTACAAATGATAATAATTCCATTACAGTAAATCAAAGGAGAGCAACTGCCTCACAGTTGAATCCTAATAAAAGAAGTTATGTAGCAGTTGCAAAAAATTCAAGTCCCAAAAAACGTATCAGTAATTACAATAAAGAACTTCACGAAGATTGTTTAATAAATAAAAATGGACAGGCGCCAGGGCCGTCCAAACCCATTTATGAAAATCTAAATAATATTAGATCACCTTCCAATTCTCCGACAATAAATTCGCCAGTTTGTGCATCGCATACGACTAATATAGATACATATTATAGAAATTACATATCATTACCATCAAATTTACAAAACAAATTATTAGAGTTAATAATAAACCATAGGGAACTTTCTAGGATTCCACCTGATAGGGATGATCCCGATCAGGAGGAGGATTTCTATTAAATTAAAAAAATCGAAATGTTAAAGATAATTCAATGAAATACGAATAGTTTTCTATCTAACAAATTTAATCTTAACCTACTTATCAATGAACATCAACCCGACATAATCATGCTAAATGAAACCAAATCAAGTAATGAGAATAAAAGGTTATGCCATTATCAGTGAAGACATGGACAGTGGGGCGGGGGGTATAGCCACCCTGGTTAAAAAAAAAACTTATTTATAATAGGGTCCCATTAGACATCAGATGGAATAACCACAAATTTAGGTATATTGTCATACAAATTGATAAATACTTTCTGTGTAATTTATATTCAAACCCCACAAACAAAATTTCTTTTAATTTTTTTAAGCATATAAAAGAAAAATGTGACAATATAATTATTATGGGGGATCTAAATGCGCACCACCCTAGCTGGGGAAGCCGGCGGAGTAACGGAAACGGGAACCTTCTATTAAAAATTCTTGACGAATTGAACCTTGTAATTTTAAACGACGGCAGACCCAGCAGACTGAGTAACCCTAATGAAAACCCTAGCTCAGTAGACGTAAGCCTAACATCCAATCCACTAGCCAGTCAATGCCTATGGAACGTGCTAAAAGATTGTGGTAGCAGTGATCACTATCCCACTATGGTACAGTTTGTTGTATCAAATACCCTTACATCAAGTATTATTGTTAGATATGACAACAATACACAATTTAACTTAAACAAAATAGACGATATGAAATTTACAAAAATTATTAATAAAAATCTCAATACTAATAATTTATCATACTCACATTTTAGAGATATTATTAAACAAACCATAACAAACTCGGCCCCAAAGAGAAAACACTATAATAATAATTTTCATAGAGAAAGAGTACCATGGTGGGATGATGAATGTGATGAAATTATTAAATTAAGGAAAGAAGCACTTAGTCCTCCGCGCAGAACCCTTTTTTTTAAATAATTAATACATACTTGAAACTTTCTGTATAGCTTCCTATTGACGAGTCCAACAAAGTTTGAAATTATTTAAATTTAAAACTGCTGCTTTTTCGAGCTAGAAACAAACGTAATATTTAAGCTGTCGGACAGCAAAAACGCAGCAATAAATTTGTCGGACAATGCGAGCATTTAATTTAATACTCAATTATAAACAAATTGTGTAAAAATGAATTATTTATTTATTTATATATATATATATATATATATATATATATATATATATATATATATATATATATATATATATATATAACGAACAGAGCGTTTTGTGACAGTCTAAGAATGTCCAAAGATGATACATAAAGTATCTAGTGCCTTACTGTCAAAAGTAATAATTTCAGTTTTGAACTGAAATGGTGTCGGTTAGAAATTTCTAACACTTTAAAAGACACCTTGGATGCTGCGATATAAATAGATATAAATATCATTCAACCTATATCAGGGCAAAACCAAACTACAGACACGTGTTTCGCTCTTAGTTTGAGCTCGTCAGTGTAGTACAGGCTATGTCTCTCAAGTCACTAATCAAGAGACATCCCTGCTATAAATTGAACGATATCTATAGATGTCAAATTGCAAAACTGATAAACAGTCGCAAGTGGTTCCATCTTCACTCCAAAAATGGTATTTCAGTGGTAGCTTTGCATCTTGTATATAACCTTAGGCAAGGTAAAATGATAAAACGAACAGAGCGTTTTGTGACAGTCTAAGAATGTCCAAAGATGATACATAAAGTATCTAGTGCCTTACTGTCAAAAGTAATAATTTCAGTTTTGAACTGAAATGGTGTCGGTTAGAAATTTCTAACACTTTAAAAGACACCTTGGATGCTGCGATATAAATAGATATAAATATCATTCAACCTATATCAGGGCAAAACCAAACTACAGACACGTGTTTCGCTCTTAGTTTGAGCTCGTCAGTGTAGTACAGGCTATGTCTCTCAAGTCACTAATCAAGAGACATCCCTGCTATAAATTGAACGATATCTATAGATGTCAAATTGCAAAACTGATAAACAGTCGCAAGTGGTTCCATCTTCACTCCAAAAATGGTATTTCAGTGGTAGCTTTGCATCTTGTATGTAACCTTAGGCAAGGTAAAATGATAAAACGAACAGAGCGTTTTGTGACAGTCTAAGAATGTCCAAAGATGATACATAAAGTATCTAGTGCCTTACTGTCAAAAGTAATAATTTCAGTTTTGAACTGAAATGGTGTCGGTTAGAAATTTCTAACACTTTAAAAGACACCTTGGATGCTGCGATATAAATAGATATAAATATCATTCAACCTATATCAGGGCAAAACCAAACTACAGACACGTGTTTCGCTCTTAGTTTGAGCTCGTCAGTGTAGTACAGGCTATGTCTCTCAAGTCACTAATCAAGAGACATCCCTGCTATAAATTGAACGATATCTATAGATGTCAAATTGCAAAACTGATAAACAGTCGCAAGTGGTTCCATCTTCACTCCAAAAATGGTATTTCAGTGGTAGCTTTGCATCTTGTATATAACCTTAGGCAAGGTAAAATGATAAAACGAACAGAGCGTTTTGTGACAGTCTAAGAATGTCCAAAGATGATACATAAAGTATCTAGTGCCTTACTGTCAAAAGTAATAATTTCAGTTTTGAACTGAAATGGTGTCGGTTAGAAATTTCTAACACTTTAAAAGACACCTTGGATGCTGCGATATAAATAGATATAAATCTCATTCAACCTATATCAGGGCAAAACCAAACTACAGACACGTGTTTCGCTCTTAGTTTGAGCTCGTCAGTGTAGTACAGGCTATGTCTCTTAAGTCACTAATCAAGAGACATCCCTGCTATAAATTGAACGATATCTATAGATGTCAAATTGCAAAACTGATAAACAGTCGCAAGTGGTTCCATCTTCACTCCAAAAATGGTATTTCAGTGGTAGCTTTGCATCTTGTATATAACCTTAGGCAAGGTAAAATGATAAAACGAACAGAGCGTTTTGTGACAGTCTAAGAATGTCCAAAGATGATACATAAAGTATCTAGTGCCTTACTGTCAAAAGTAATAATTTCAGTTTTGAACTGAAATGGTGTCGGTTAGAAATTTCTAACACTTTAAAAGACACCTTGGATGCTGCGATATAAATAGATATAAATATCATTCAACCTATATCAGGGCAAAACCTGTAGTTTGGTTTTGCCCTGATATAGGTTGAATGATATTTATATCTATTTATATCGCAGCATCCAAGGTGTCTTTTAAAGTGTTAGAAATTTCTATCCGACACCATTTCAGTTCAAAACTGAAATTATTACTTTTGACAGTAAGGCACTAGATACTTTATGTATCATCTTTGGACATTCTTAGACTGTCACAAAACGCTCTGTTCGTTTTATCATTTTACCTTGCCTAAGGTTATATACAAGATGCAAAGCTACCACTGAAATACCATTTTTGGAGTGAAGATGGAACCACTTGCGACTGTTTATCAGTTTTGCAATTTGACATCTATAGATATCGTTCAATTTATAGCAGGGATGTCTCTTGATTAGTGACTTGAGAGACATAGCCTGTACTACACTGACGAGCTCAAACTAAGAGCGAAACACGTGTCTGTAGTTTGGTTTTGCCCTGATATAGGTTGAATGATATTTATATCTATTTATATCGCAGCATCCAAGGTGTCTTTTAAAGTGTTAGAAATTTCTAATCGACACCATTTCAGTTCAAAACTGAAATTATTACTTTTGACAGTAAGGCACTAGATACTTTATGTATCATCTTTGGACATTCTTAGACTGTCACAAAACGCTCTGTTCGTTTTATCATTTTACCTTGCCTAAGGTTATATACAAGATGCAAAGCTACCACTGAAATACCATTTTTGGAGTGAAGATGGAACCACTTGCGACTGTTTATCAGTTTTGCAATTTGACATCTATAAATATCGTTCAATTTATAGCAGGGATGTCTCTTGATTAGTGACTTGAGAGACATAGCCTGTACTACACTGACGAGCTCAAACTAAGAGCGAAACACGTGTCTGTAGTTTGGTTTTGCCCTGATATAGGTTGAATGATATTTATATCTATTTATATCGCAGCATCCAAGGTGTCTTTTAAAGTGTTAGAAATTTCTAACCGACACCATTTCAGTTCAAAACTGAAATTATTACTTTTGACAGTAAGGCACTAGATACTTTATGTATCATCTTTGGACATTCTTAGACTGTCACAAAACGCTCTGTTCGTTTTATCATTTTACCTTGCCTAAGGTTATATACAAGATGCAAAGCTACCACTGAAATACCATTTTTGGAGTGAAGATGGAACCACTTGCGACTGTTTATCAGTTTTGCAATTTGACATCTATAGATATCGTTCAATTTATAGCAGGGATGTCTCTTGATTAGTGACTTGAGAGACATAGCCTGTACTACACTGACGAGCTCAAACTAAGAGCGAAACACGTGTCTGTAGTTTGGTTTTGCCCTGATATAGGTTGAATGATATTTATATCTATTTATATCGCAGCATCCAAGGTGTCTTTTAAAGTGTTAGAAATTTCTAACCGACACCATTTCAGTTCAAAACTGAAATTATTACTTTTGACAGTAAGGCACTAGATACTTTATGTATCATCTTTGGACATTCTTAGACTGTCACAAAACGCTCTGTTCGTTTTATCATTTTACCTTGCCTAAGGTTATATACAAGATGCAAAGCTACCACTGAAATACCATTTTTGGAGTGAAGATGGAACCACTTGCGACTGTTTATCAGTTTTGCAATTTGACATCTATAAATATCGTTCAATTTATAGCAGGGATGTCTCTTGATTAGTGACTTGAGAGACATAGCCTGTACTACACTGACGAGCTCAAACTAAGAGCGAAACACGTGTCTGTAGTTTGGTTTTGCCCTGATATAGGTTGAATGATATTTATATCTATTTATATCGCAGCATCCAAGGTGTCTTTTAAAGTGTTAGAAATTTCTTACCGACACCATTTCAGTTCAAAACTGAAATTATTACTTTTGACAGTAAGGCACTAGATACTTTATGTATCATCTTTGGACATTCTTAGACTGTCACAAAACGCTCTGTTCGTTTTATCATTTTACCTTGCCTAAGGTTATATACAAGATGCAAAGCTACCACTGAAATACCATTTTTGGAGTGAAGATGGAACCACTTGCGACTGTTTATCAGTTTTGCAATTTGACATCTATAAATATCGTTCAATTTATAGCAGGGATGTCTCTTGATTAGTGACTTGAGAGACATAGCCTGTACTACACTGACGAGCTCAAACTAAGAGCGAAACACGTGTCTGTAGTTTGGTTTTGCCCTGATATAGGTTGAATGATATTTATATCTATTTATATCGCAGCATCCAAGGTGTCTTTTAAAGTGTTAGAAATTTCTTACCGACACCATTTCAGTTCAAAACTGAAATTATTACTTTTGACAGTAAGGCACTAGATACTTTATGTATCATCTTTGGACATTCTTAGACTGTCACAAAACGCTCTGTTCGTTTTATCATTTTACCTTGCCTAAGGTTATATACAAGATGCAAAGCTACCACTGAAATACCATTTTTGGAGTGAAGATGGAACCACTTGCGACTGTTTATCAGTTTTGCAATTTGACATCTATAAATATCGTTCAATTTATAGCAGGGATGTCTCTTGATTAGTGACTTGAGAGACATAGCCTGTACTACACTGACGAGCTCAAACTAAGAGCGAAACACGTGTCTGTAGTTTGGTTTTGCCCTGATATAGGTTGAATGATATTTATATCTATTTATATCGCAGCATCCAAGGTGTCTTTTAAAGTGTTAGAAATTTCTTACCGACACCATTTCAGTTCAAAACTGAAATTATTACTTTTGACAGTAAGGCACTAGATACTTTATGTATCATCTTTGGACATTCTTAGACTGTCACAAAACGCTCTGTTCGTTTTATCATTTTACCTTGCCTAAGGTTATATACAAGATGCAAAGCTACCACTGAAATACCATTTTTGGAGTGAAGATGGAACCACTTGCGACTGTTTATCAGTTTTGCAATTTGACATCTATAGATATCGTTCAATTTATAGCAGGGATGTCTCTTGATTAGTGACTTGAGAGACATAGCCTGTACTACACTGACGAGCTCAAACTAAGAGCGAAACACGTGTCTGTAGTTTGGTTTTGCCCTGATATAGGTTGAATGATATTTATATCTATTTATATCGCAGCATCAAAGGTGTCTTTTAAAGTGTTAGAAATTTCTAACCGACACCATTTCAGTTCAAAACTGAAATTATTACTTTTGACAGTAAGGCACTAGATACTTTATGTATCATCTTTGGACATTCTTAGACTGTCACAAAACGCTCTGTTCGTTTTATCATTTTACCTTGCCTAAGGTTATATACAAGATGCAAAGCTACCACTGAAATACCATTTTTGGAGTGAAGATGGAACCACTTGCGACTGTTTATCAGTTTTGCAATTTGACATCTATAGATATCGTTCAATTTATAGCAGGGATGTCTCTTGATTAGTGACTTGAGAGACATAGCCTGTACTACACTGACGAGCTCAAACTAAGAGCGAAACACGTGTCTGTAGTTTGGTTTTGCCCTGATATAGGTTGAATAATATTTATATCTATTTATATCGCAGCATCCAAGGTGTCTTTTAAAGTGTTAGAAATTTCTAACCGACACCATTTCAGTTCAAAACTGAAATTATTACTTTTGACAGTAAGGCACTAGATACTTTATGTATCATCTTTGGACATTCTTAGACTGTCACAAAACGCTCTGTTCGTTTTATCATTTTACCTTGCCTAAGGTTATATACAAGATGCAAAGCTACCACTGAAATACCATTTTTGGAGTGAAGATGGAACCACTTGCGACTGTTTATCAGTTTTGCAATTTAACATCTATAGATATCGTTCAATTTATAGCAGGGATGTCTCTTGATTAGTGACTTGAGAGACATAGCCTGTACTACACTGACGAGCTCAAACTAAGAGCGAAACACGTGTCTGTAGTTTGGTTTTGCCCTGATATAGGTTGAATGATATTTATATCTATTTATATCGCAGCATCCAAGGTGTCTTTTAAAGTGTTAGAAATTTCTAACCGACACCATTTCAGTTCAAAACTGAAATTATTACTTTTGACAGTAAGGCACTAGATACTTTATGTATCATCTTTGGATATATATATATATATATATATATATATATATATATATATATATATAAAAAAGTGCCAAAATGGATATCACACATCGGAATAAATATCTTGCTATTAAATTTATTTCCAAAATTTCAAAAATTAGAAATCATCCCCTAACAAGAGTTAAGATTTAAGAGTTAAGAGTTAAGAGTAAAGAGTATACCACGGTTATCAGCAAGATTAGCAAAATTACTGAAGGAATCATGAGGCCACCCACTTGATTGAGGCCCTCGACTATTTTGAAAGGTATTTACCTCTAATACATACTTTAGAGGTTCCCGCCTGCTACTCCGCCGACTTCGAAATTTTCAATTAAAAAATTCCTATTGTTAAAACCCTCTTTAAAAAAGATTCCATACTAAACCGTAGGGGATTCCTAAGTATAGTAAATTCTAAGTTTCCAAATTATGTTTACATATTCTCTGATGCCTCCAAAAAATCAAGCAAAAAAGAACTAGAAGTGGACAAAACAGGGATCGGGGTATAGATACCGAGGGAGAACTATTCATATTCCGAAAGAATTTTATCATTGACCAACATATGCGCTGCGGAAACGCTGGCTATTTTAAAAGCACTAAATGTTTGTGAGGAAAGGAACTTTGATAAAGTCATTATCTTTACGGATTCCAAAACCGCGATTAAAAAAATTTCCAATATTACAATCTCACCATATAATGATTACAGAGTATTAGAAACCAAAAGTAAAATTTATCATCTTAATAATAAAGGATTCCAGGTCACGCTAACATAGAAGGCAATGAAACTGCTGACATCCTAGCAAAAATTGGCACTGAACTAAAAATTTTCTAATAATCATAATTTAAAATCTTTTGAATTGATTCCTATGTTGAAAAAAAGAATTATTAATATACATAATAATAATTGGATTTTTTTTTCCAATTTAAAGGCAAATGGTATTATAACATACAAAGCTCCTTTCCTCACAAATCCTGGTATGAAAAAATTCAGTTTATAGATCGAAGACATATTACGAGAATTATTAGAATGCGAACTGGACACTGGCTCACAAAATCTCATCTTTATAAAATTAAAATTATCGACAGCCCGTACTGCGAATGCGGAAAAATTGAAAAGTTGGATCATATTTTTTGGGAATGTCCCATTAACAGAGTTGACGGATGTGACATTTATTGGGATTTAGTTAAGATTGTTGTAGCGACACCCTTCAACTTAACAATGCTCTTAAGTGACCCTGATCCTAAAATCCTTATAAAACTACTACAATTCCTGACCAAATTCCAAATCAAACTATAAATATTAACTTCCAACCACTGGAAATACTCTCCAGAAACTGTTTTTTTAGCTCACACCGAATATAGGGCATGAGCACAAGCTCAGACTCACAAAAGTGGCCCTAATACAAATAAACACAAATGCACTGGCTGATTGCCCAAGAGAGCAGAGCCATAAAGAAGAAGCAAGCAAGCATTAATGTGTAAACAAAGTGATATACAATAAAATTTAGTAAATTTATTTTTACGGTAATTTCGATTTTTATTGTTGCAGTAACATTTGTTTATTTTGATTACATTTTTAAATGAGTTCTAAAAAAATTATATATTTTTTAATTGAATCATGTTACCCAGATGATGATGATGATGATGATTTATCTACTACAAGTTTAAATCAATCAATTAGTTCTTTAAGTGATGTATTTATTGAAAATATTTATGATAATGCAACTGATGAGTTGCTTGTGCCATTGATCGAATATTTAATAACATGCTATTGAAGGCAAAGAGTAGAAAGTTATCTCGATATTGTAAAGTCTTGGACTGATGCTGAATTTAAAGAAAATTTTCAATTATCGCTAACTACTGCATATTATTTGATAAGTAGGTATTTTAACCACTTATATTTCTGAGTTTTAACTATTTATGCTATATAATTTTTATCCAAACTTTTTTTTTGTAGATGAACTTGAAAGATCGACTTTTATACCCAACAATAGTTTTGGCATGAAACCAATAAACACTAAAATAAGCTTTTTAATATTTTTGTGGTTTATTGCAAATACAGAACCGTTACGAACTATATCAAATATTTTTGATATTTCAATTTCATCAACATTCCGAGTCATTCGTCGTGTAATAAAGTGGATTCTAACCAAATTGGACGATATTATCAAGTGGCCACAGACAAATCATGCAATAGTACCTAAATACTTGTCAAGGTTTTTACTCAAAACAAAATATATCAAACATCTTGGGAGTAATTGATTGTACACATATAAGAATTGCAAAACCTTCTGAAAATACAGCAGATTATTGTAATCGAAAAAAATATGTCTCAATAAATCTTCAAGCAGTGGTTGACTCTAATATGAAATTTACTAATATTCATTGCGGTGAACCAGGATTTTTACATGACGCCCGTTTTTTACGAAAATCACCTTTGGCAATGATAAACAAAATGTATTTCCTAATAATACTTTTCTCATTGGAGATTCTGCATATCCATCACTATCATGGCTTGTTCCACCATTTCGAGATAACGGTCATTTAACTCCTCAACAAAAGGAATTTAATTATCTGCATTCGTCTACACGAATGACAGTTGAAAAAGCTTTTGGACTATTAAAAAGTCGTTAATTTTTTTACTGAGTACAGAGATGTATCGTTTGTATCGGAGATCGTTACAGCAGCATGTATTTTGCATAATTATTGTATCAATGAAAATGATAACTTTGATCTTTTTGGTAAAGATAATATACAAGTAGGAATCCGAATAAATGTAGAAGAATATAGTAATGAGGAATACGAAAACAATAATAATAATAGAGATCGTAGAATGGCCTTATTCACAGAATTGTTTCCAGATGCACACGTTGCATAAATTCAAAATAAAAAATATATATTGCAATTGTAAATAAGTTTCTTTCCGTTTAAAGAAATCTATCTGCATTTATGTAAATCTGATCTGTATTTTGATGCTAAAATTGTTTAAAAAACAATTGAAATGATAAGAAATAACATTTATTGAAATATAGTTATTTATGCTACATGTGGGATAAGTAGCAAATAATCAGACAGTCGCAGTCGTGTTG
This sequence comes from Altica lythri, assembly GCA_964028335.1. Classification (NCBI taxonomy): domain Eukaryota; kingdom Metazoa; phylum Arthropoda; class Insecta; order Coleoptera; family Chrysomelidae; genus Altica; species Altica lythri. The sequence continues at coordinate 48,817,017 of OZ034800.1, forward strand.
TTGCGACATGAGCGTAAGGTTTATGGGGCATTCGTATGAAGACGAGTGTGGTAGATGTCGCAACTCGCCTACGGCTCGTAGCGACATTTACCACACTCGTCTTCATACGAATGTCTCATAAACCTTACAGCGAATGTCGTAATCACGACTGTCCTATTTGCTATTTATCCCACCTGTAGCATACAATACTTTTTATAACTACTGCTCTGGAAGTTGAATTTGAGAGGAATATAACAAATAATTTTAAACAATATTTTTTTATTTTTAATTTTATTACATAAAAATTATAATTTTAAATAGCATAAATATCTCTTTTTTTTAAATAACTTGTAATATCAGATTTTATATGAGATGTTTAATCAAGACAACAAATTATTTATCATGGAAATGAAACGATACATTTGAACAATTGTTTAAAGTAGGAATAAGGTTTTTATCAGGAAATTTAATATTAGACGATAAATCAACTTTTTCATTGACAGTGGAATTATTATTGATTTGTGTTAATGGTTGGTTTTCATTAATAAATTCAGCTGAGTTAGGCTTTGCCTTTTTTAATGGACGCATTTCTAAATTTTCATTTTCAGGAGCCACTTATACCATATAATGGTGTGTGGCATACCGTATACCATTACTGGTATACAAATATACAAATTTAATCCATTCTTTTTTGTTTCTGGCCATTCGTCCTGCTTCAGTCCATGTTGTTCCCCTTCGTTCTAGCAATTCCCCTACTGTTTGGTCCCAGGTCTTTTAAGGTCTCCCTCTCTTTGCCTTTTTCCATGTTTTGGCTTCCCACACTCTCTTTACTTGTCTTTGGTCTTTCATACGTTGGAGATGTCCCCACCAACTTAGTTGTTTTTGTTCGATAAATGAGATCAAGGGTTGGATAATTAATTCTTCCCGTATTACATCGTTTCTGATCTTATCTCTTCTTTTGATTCCTCTCACTCTTCTTAGATATTTCATTTCGGTGGCTTGAAGTTTACTTTTCTGCCTTTTTGTTAAAACCCATGATTCACACCCGAATGTCAGGATTGGTCTGAATATTGTCTTATATACATTCATCTTAGTTTTGCGTAAAATTTCTCTTTTCCCTAGTAAACCCTTGTTCATTAAATAATACGTCTTCATGGCTTTTTCTATTCTTGTATTTATTTCCATTTCTTGGTCTCCCGAATCCTCTATCTTAGTGCCCAAATACTCAAAGGTGTCGACTTGTTCTAATTTTCTTCCGCCGATATTGATTTTTATATTTTGATTGTCTCCTATCCTCATCACTTTTGTCTTCTCTTGGTTTAGAATCATTCCATAGCTTTGTAGTGTTTCATTCCAGATTTCCATATTACTTTGTAGGTCTTTTTCACTTTCTGCAACTACCATTACATCGTCCGCAAATGCTCCTTCCGATATCCTTACCACTTGTAAATTTCTATATCCAATTGTTAATTTCATCGCTTTGTTTGAACAGGTTCTAATGATCTCATCCATAAATATATTGAATAACAGTGGGCTCAGACCTCCTCCTTGCTTCAGCCCTTCTCTGGTTATACAGGTATCTGAGATATTGTTCCTCCATATGACGCTATTCTTGTTTTTCTTTTACAAACTCTTTATCACATTTATTGTTTTGTCCTCTACACCTTTTTTTCCAAGATTTCCCACAATTTCTCTCTCTTCACTTTATCGAAAGCCTTTTCCAAATCTATAAATGCCAGTGACGCTGTCTGATTTTGTTTGTTAACTTTTTCTATTATTTGATTTACTGTGAATACGTGATCCTGGGTGCTCCTCCCTTTTCGGAATCCACTTTGTGCTTCGTGCAACGAATTTTCAGTTTTCTTGTACAGTCGCCTCTCAAGTATTTTTTCATAGACTTTCATTGTCGTGCATAGTAAAGAAATTCCTCTGTAATTGCTGCAACATTTTTTGTCTCCTTTCTTATAAATGGGTAAAATCAGTGTCATTTCCCAATCTTTCGGAATGATTTCTGTGTTCCATATTTCGTTGAAAATCTCCAGAAGTACTTCATTTCCTTTAGTTCCCATGTTTTTCAGCATCTCGTTCGTTATTTTATCGAACCCAGGTGCTTTTCCTTTTTTTAGCCATTTAATAGCCTCCTCTAACTCTTCTAGTTTTATCTCATCTGTTTGTCCCTGTAGTACTGAATTTCCTACTTCTTCTTCCTCTAAGTCAGATGGCTTTGATTCCAGCAGTTCTTGAAAATACTCTTTCCATCTGCTCATTATTTGTTTGGTTACCGTTAATACATTTCCATCGGCATCTCTTATGTATGTATTTATTTCATTTGCATTTTGTCTAAAAGATTTTAGGATTTTATAAAACAGCTTTTGGTTTTCTTTGCTATTTTGCTCCATTTTTTCTCCGAATTCTGCCCAACTTACTTTCTTTGCCTCTGTAACTAGTTCCTTTGCTTTTTTCCTTTGTTTCTTGTACTCCTCATAATTAATTTCATTTCCATTAGACAAGTAATTTTTTCAAGCGATTTTTTTGTTTTTAATGCCTTTTTTCACCTTTTATGTCCACCAGGATGTTTGTTTTTTGGTTTTGATGGTTCTGCAGGTTCCGCACGCTTCCTTTGCCGCTTCTAGTATTGATTTCTTGTAAATAATCCATGTTTGCTCTGGGGTTTTGTCTCTTCTATCTGTCAAAGTAGCCTGTAGTTTTTGCTCTACTAATTTTTTGAATGTGTTAGCTACTTATTTGTCATTTAATTTGTAACTTCTGATTGTTTCAACTTTGGATTTGTATACACTTTTATTCTTGTTCTCCTTTTTTGTTTCTGATATCTCTCTTATTTTAGATATTAGCATAAAATGATCGCTACCAATTTCTGGTCCTCTCCTGACTTTTGTATCTATAACATTTTTCGTGTTTTCTTTTTCTACTATGATGTAATCGATTACTGATTTTTCATTTTTTGTAGGTACCTCTCTTGTGTAGGTGTGTATCTCTTTGTGTTTGAACCAGGAGTTTGTTATGATCAAATTATTTACTGTACAGAAGTCTAAGAGCTTTACTCCGTGTGGTCCTAATACTTCCTTGTATCTTGGATTCGCACAACCTATTCTAGCATTAAAGTTTCCTAAGAGATATACCGTCCCTCTCGCTCCTTCTCTGGTTTGTGTTAGCCCTTCCCAGTACTTCTCTTTGTCAACAGCTTTCTCGTCTTCGTTTGGTCCATAGGTTATAATAAATGTCTTAATCTTGTTATCTCCGTTTCTAATTTCTACTGTCATGGTTCTTTCCGATATTGCCTCCCATTCATATAAGTCTTTTGCTATTTTCTTCTGTATAATGCATCAAATACCAGCAGCTGCCCTGTTCTTTTCTTGTACTCCGCTATATAATAATATATGTTTGTTATCCAATGTTATGCTTCCTTTCCCCTTTTGCTTAGTTTATGTTATTCCTAGAATTTCAATGTTTGCTTTTTCAAATTCCATTTCCAGTTCCTTTTCCTTACCGTTGATACCTCTTATGTTCCATGTTCCTAATTTCCAAACTGTTTTATTTTTTTCTTCTGATTTTACTTTGTTACTGTTTACATTGTCGTAGTCCCTGTTTATTGCCTTGGTCGGTTTGAATTCGTTGTTTCTTTCCATTACGCGGTTGTTATTTATAAGTTTTTTGATAATTTTTCTATTGTTAATTGTCCGTTGTTGTTCCATTTGTAGATATTTTCTTCCGTTATGATTTTTCTATAACCTCTTTTAGGCAAGCTTTTTCTCCCAATTTTGTTGCTTTCTTAATTTTGACATTTTTTTTCAGGTTTATGCAGTTAATTAATTTGATTTAATTAATAAATTTCATAGACATTATAGTTTTACCTTTTGTTCTAGTCGTTCAGTGTCGGGTGCATTGTTTAAAAAATTCGAAATATCTTCTGACGTGAAAATTTTGGCTTTCTTAGCTTTAAATCCAACATTTAGTTTTTTTAATAAAGCAATGAGTTTGTGATATGTCTCAATGTTAACATTTTGATTAATCATTAGTGTTTTTTTCAACATGGAATATTGTGGCCAGAGAGATGATACTTTTAAAGTTGTTGATAATTCGTTAAAATAAGCTAATAAAACTTTTTCGGAGAATGAATTTGTGTTTTTTGCTGCTTTCCAATCCATAAATATATTGTTAGCATTTATATATTTCTCTTTTGACACTTCTGGCCACGAAGACTAGATACCAGGAGTCTCCACGGTATGGGCTTTTCCATAATATTTCTGGTCTCAATAATCAACCCAAATCATAGTTCTATTTTTTGCAACTGGCGGCGCGAGTAACCAGAAGAACCGATGTTTATGACATTTATGCCATTTAAATGTCGCCAAATTAAATTCAATATATAATATTAATTTATTTATTTAAAATTAGTTGTCATAAAAGCTGTCAATAGCAAAAAAACTTCCCGCGTAAGGATTTAAACAAGTATCTTAGGAACACGAGCGCACTCTACCGGCAATAGTTCTGTCCCCTAAATTGAGACCATTTTTTTAACATTAGGTACGTTTAAACTTCTGGTATCTATACTTCGTGCTTCTGGCAATAAATTTGTTGTTGCATTTTTAAGTGATTCAACTAGTTCAGGTGGAGTTAAAAATCTTGTTAACTCGTCCATTATTTTAAATATTACACTTTTTGAAGTTATACTTCTTATCATGGACTTGATTTGTGTGGGGTTAAATGGGAAAAATCATTACATATGTAATGGTGTGAGTAAGAGAGAGACAGAAACACATATAAGGTATCAGTACATTGAAAAGAGATAGATATACAAAAAACAATCTGAGAATTATAAATTGTTTACAAAAGAAACGTTTTTTAAAAAATAAAAATATTTTATTTAATTGAAATACAAAATGATCTTTTAAGTTTGGAAGCTAAAGTAGAAGTGAATTATATATTTTATAAGATAAAAATAAAGAAAAATATAAAAGTATTAAAAATGATTAGATTACATTATTAAATTCCTGGAATTAAAAAGCTACGTATTAAATTATGGTCATATAACTCTTCCCTCCTTAGGAACCAAAAATATCGAAGATATTTTTGGGTGGTCCGCTTGTAGACTGATGTTGGTCCATTTTCTTAATTTTTCCTTCCCTACAGCTTTTCTTGTTTTTCCTCTTTTGGTGACGAATGGTGAAAATCAATATAATCATCAGAATGGCACCTGCGATCAATATTCCAAAAAGAGTGGCAATCATAGGTGTTTGATTATACGTTATCTCTTTGATAGGCGTTAATTGTTTTGCAATTTTGTTAATTTCATATAGTTCTTCAAAATCAATTTTAGTAATGTTAGCAGCTTGATATGTTTGTTGAACTTCTGGAAACATATCATCGTTAAATTTTGGTAATATTAATGGTTTCCCTTGTTGTTGAATACTCGGATTGTTAATAAACTTTAATTCATTGATTGATATTTCGCACTCTCTTGGAATTCTCAGTAGCGTCGGGGACGAAATTTCTAGAAGTTGATCAGTTTTGCACTTTGATAGAACTTTCTCATGTTTGGATGGTATTACGAGTATTTCATTTACAGTTATTTGCTCTATTATTGAATCTTGAATATTTACTTTGTTGATATAGCAGTTTTTTGGGATGTGGCCATCAAGAATTTGTACTGTACATGTATCTTTTTTTAGAAGGGTTTCTTGGCAGTAATATACATCTTCCAGTGTGGGACATTCTTCTTTTTGTGGTTGCGAATTGGTTTCTTCTCGTGCCAGATATGGATAAGTAGGTGTAAATAATTTATGGTTTTGTATAATGGGATAAATGTGATAAAATTCTAGGGAATTTGGTTTAAGGATTGGAACATGTACGGCAAATATTAACTTAGATTTTGAGAATGTTACTTGAGTTCCTAAGAATAGGTAGTACGTTAAAATATTATTAAATTTGGGTATTTGTTTTTCTCCATAAATTTTATTTAAGTGACTAATCATTTCTGAGATTTCTTGGCTAGATAAAATTGAGCTATGAAGTGAATTTGATTTTGAAAAAACAATTGAATTTTCTATGTCATTTATAAACGCGATTAAATTTTGACAATCAAGATTTATTTGACTTATTGTTCCTTGGAAGGTAATATAACTACTTAGATCATTTATTTGTTTTTGCATCGCATCTTGGAATCTTTCTAAATTAATTTGTAATTTGTTTTGATTTTGCCATAGTGCCATTAAAGATTTATTGTAATGATTGATTAATTTTGAATATAATGTGGTTTGCAAGTTTACTTCATGAATTATTTCTTTTTGGTTTTGTTGTAAGATATTAATTGCATTATCATATCGATTACCATCGTCGGAATCGAGGGTTCCAAATAACCATTTATTGACTTTACCAAGTCCATTTATGATTCCACGTTTGGTTCTTATATGAGGGTAAATATTTTCTAATTTTCTTTCAAGTGTTGAAATTAATACCTCTGTTCTCTCGATCATATTTTCAGCTAGACCGTGATAAGAAATTGGGTTAGATGCATTCACCATGATAATATGATTTTTTACTATTGAAAAATGATATTTTAGTATTTCAATTTGTTTAACTACTTCTCTTAAATCTAAATAATGAATAAAGGTATGTTTAGAATATATAAGTTTGCAGGAATAGGTGAATTGGAAGCAAAAGGTTTTCCAGTGGTGTAACATGAACATCTTCACTGTTACATTCTATTCCTTTAAATTGATAAACCAGGTATACTAGGATCATCAATATCTTCATTGTCCTTTTGTACCTGCAAAATATTACTATTATTTCTCGGTTTCCTAACTATATTTTTATGAGAGATTCCTTTATCGGTTTCTATCAGGTAGGTAAGTATCGTCTCTAATTACCTCGGCTTTTTTAAACTTTGGTAATTTTTTGTCCCTAAATTTTGTTTGAATGTAGACATTCTTTTGATCGGAGTAATCGGGAGGATCAGATCTTTGCATATTCTCTTTTTCGATTACTCTTTCTTTTACTTCATTATTCCTTTCTTGAATCTTTTTATATAATTCTTTTGAGGCTTGTTTGTGGTTTTGAACGTATTCCGATAATACTAGGTGATCATTTAAATCAAATGAATCGGGGTTATTAATATGTCCTTTGATTATCTCGAAAGGGGTGTACTTAGTTACAGAATGAATGGAATTATTGTAAGTAAGAACTGCATGTTTAATTAATTGGTTGGGTGTAAGATCTTTGTTACTTTCTCTGAGACATCTGAAATGTTCAATTAAAGTGAAGTGAAACCTTTCGACTGGAGAGTTCGAATTACTATTTTTTGCAGTGGTATAATGTAGTTCTATTTTATGGAGTTTGTAGAAATCTTCTAAGTCTTGATTTTTGAATTCGGTTCCTTGATCGGTAGTTATCTTATATGGTAATCCATGATGGGTTACATAAGTTAATAAAGCTTCTACCACTGATACACCGTTAATGCAAGGTATGGGATATGCTTGTCCATAACGAGAAAATGAATCGATTATGGTTAAATAGGGATTATTAGAAATTCTAAATACGTCCATATGAATGTGATCAAAAGGTTTTGCCGCAGTAGGTGTTAGGTTGAATTTTATTATTGGTGGGTTTCTATCGTATTTGTTTTTTAGACACACTTCACAATTATTTATGTATTGTTCGAAGTCTTCTGTCATGTTAGGCCAGTAGTATCGAGAACCTAAAGAAGTTTTGATTTCATTAATTCCGCGATGACCTTTTTTGTGAATATGGTAGTATTCTAAAAGTTCTCTCTGTCTTTCACTGGTTACGACGTCATCTAATATGTTAGTACATTGTATTAATTTAAATGCGGAATTTTTGAAAAACTTTTGTAAATTTGTTGAAAATATTTCTGCTAATGTTTTTCTAAAAAATATTGCGTACGTTCGTTTTGGATCTAAGAATTCTTTTGCAAATTCTATAATACTTTGTTCAAGGTTTCGTTGTTGTAAGACGATCAGCATTCTGTTATTGTCGAATATTTTTTCCTTTTTTATTTTATTGTTGTTAACTTCGTCATATGTAATTAAAATCTGATTTTTATATAAATTCAGTGCTTTATCTGTGATAGGGATTCCAAGAATAGGATTTTCTTGCGATGAATGCACTGTTTCCAAGTCAGTATTATTTTTTTGAGATTTATCATCTGGCGGTTTAATTTGAATATTCAACAAAATTTTTATTTTCTGGTTATCTCCTAGTATTCTTTCTACTTCATTTCCTGGAAGGTCTGGCAGGTTGAATATGTTATCTATTTCTCGTTTAATTATATCGTCTATGTCGTCAACATTTACATCGAGTGATACTGTTTCCAATGCATTTAAATCAAAATTTGGATTTATTCTTGATAATGCATCTGCTGCTTGATTGTTTTTTCCTTTTTCTAACATTTCGTTGATTCGTCGCTGTACTTCCTCTTTGTGTATATATGGATATCTGTACGACTTCACATGAATAGGGTTATCATCAGTAGTTTTGATCACGTGCTTAACTTTGGATGTAAAAGTCAAGGGTTCGCCAGGTTTAAAAAATACATCAGAAAATTTTTGACACAATTTAAGAATACCTTCTTTTTCCTCTTTATTCATGTGGTCTGTCCGAATAAGGTTTGCCAAATTTACTATACTTTTTTCACTTGTCGCAGATTTCTTGTCAGTATTAGTGTAGTTAAAATTATGAATTTCATACAATTCATGTAAAAATGGTGTTACACGTATTGGTCTATTTAATGTAATTGCTACACTTTCATCAGTTTCATTAATTATTTCCATAACAGCATAGCCATTCCGGGCTATGGTTAATGTTTCAGGTATGTAGACTTTTCCCAATTGTGTTTCATCTACAATAACTTCACCATTTAATATATTTACAGGAATAGCTTTTAAAAGTCTCTCTGATGGAGCTAACGAAAATTTAAATTTTATATCTTGTGGTTTCCTAAATTTTATAGGAATTTCTACAAAGTTATTGATTAGTCTATGATTTGTAAGATCTATATTTAATTCCATATTTATTAAATCGTCTACGCCTATTATTCCATCGAAAAAGTCGTGAAAGTCATATAAGATGAAATTAATATTACCGAAACATCTAAATTCTGGGAATACTGGTAACTCTGCTTGATATTTGATCCGCTAGGTTACAAGAGAGGTTTTAATATATACGTTATTCTGATAAATACATTGTGGATAAAATTTTTCAGCAATTATTGGTTTAAGAATTGATTTAGTGCTACCTGTATCTATTAAAAGTTTTAATTTTGGGTATTGAATTTCAATATACGGTAACGGGTTTGTATTCGAAATGTTTATCTCGATTACGTTTGATTTTCCTTGAAGGCAGGTGTTTGAAAATTTTCCTCTTCAACATTGTCATTTTCTAATTGGTTTTCAGTACTTTCATGTGCGTAGTTTTGAAAGTAAGATTCCTCATTATCATAATTAATTTCATTTTCGTTAAACGTGCTATCATTTTGGGTGTCATAATCCTCTTCTGCAAAGCTATTTGCGTATAATTCCTCACTAATAAAATTAGGTTTTTGGTAATTGGTTTGATTTTGGAAGGTATTATTTTGTAGAGTTTTGTCTCCAGTTTGTATTTTGTCTAGAGTTATTAATGGATGGTATTCTAGAAGTAGTGGACATTGGTTCTGGTTTAAACATTTGACTGGGTGGAATTGGAGTTGGTTTAAAGACGTTACGAGGTGGTCCAAATACTTGTGAATTAGTGGGGTATTTTCTTGGTGGAAGAAGACGTGGCTGAATATTAATTGGCTGACATGGAAAAGTCTGATTATTATTTTGTGGTGAATTTTGAATTTGCATTCTTTCGTGATTAAAAGAGTTTAAGGTTTTGGAATATTGAAATTACTGCTAATGGGGTTTCGTAGTCTAAAATTATTCTGTTTTGAAATATGGCTTTGACTATTGGGGTTGTTATATAGAGCTTCGAAATTTTCGTACTCGCTTATGTAAGCTATAGCATCTTCGAGAGAATCTGGTTTTTTAAGGTGCATATTGTTTTTAAGAACACCTGTACATCCTGCAATAAATGTATTGAGAGCAGTTTTATCACAGTATTTGATGTGACAAACTTTATCCTCTCTTGAAAGTGAATTATCGTTACTAATTCTTTGTGCAACTTTACTTCTGAGTAGCTGAAGTCTTGTTCCGAAATCGATCATGCTTTCATTTCTATTAGGCCTTGTTCGGGTTAACTCTTGTATTAAACAATCTAAATTTCTTCTATCTGAAAAACACTGTATAAGAGCATTTTTCAGTGTGGGCCATGTATTTAATTCCATTCGGTTGCCGACCATTACTTCGGCTTTTCCGACAAGTTTTTCTTGAATACATTCGAAAATGTGATTATGTAAGTCCTGGTCATTATATTCTCTATATGTTTTAATCAATTTCTCACAACGTGATATAAATTTGTTAAGTGAATTGCTATCGCCATCAAAGGGCTTTATATTTTTTAACTTTAATTAATAAATATATTTCCTGACCGTTTAAATTAATTTAAATGTAATAATTCCTGGGTTTCGGTCAATATTTTATTAATTTTTTTTTTATTATTATTAACACTACATATGTTTCGGCAATTATGCCATTTTCAAGTGCTAAAATAGTTATAAATTAGTAATATTAAAAACATAATAATACAATTAAATTACTTAAGGAAATAGAATGACATATTATAATGACATAAAAAATTATTTAAAAAAAAAAAAAAAAAAAAACAAAAAAAAAAAAAAACATATACATAGGTGGGTAAAATATTTTTAATAAAATAATAAAATACAAGACATTACAATTATTTTAATAATAGTAATAATGGTGATAAATTGTTTATATCTGTTTGACAGTTAATATTGTTTGGATCTTTTTTTATTTCAACCATTTCTAAAAAACTTCGTTTTGTTAAGTCATTTTCTTTTGCAAGTATTTTAACATTATCAAAGTCGAAGTTATGAAATTCATTTAAAGAATGTTTTGAAAGAGCGGTGGAATATTCATTTTTTGTTCTTATATCATATTTGTGTTGGTAGATACGTTTATTTAAATATTGTTTGGTTTGGCCAGTATAAGAAGAAGGACAATCTTTACAATTTATTTTATATACTATGTTGGTTTGATTAGGAATTTCTATTTTAGGTTTAAGGTTAGTGAAGAATTTATTTCCTAAAGTGTTTATAGGTTTATAGGCAACTTTAATATTAACATTTTTAAGAACTTTTGCAATATTGTCTGAGACACCTTTTATATATGGAATTGAAATAAATTTATAATTTTGTTGTGTATTATTGGATATAGTATTAGAGTTGTAATGTTTATTAATTCTATTTTTTATTAAAGGGTTATAGAATGTATTAGGATAGTTGTTGTTATTTAATGTAGATTTTATTTTTTGAATATTTTTAGGTCTATGTATAGGATCTGAAAGTTTTATAGATCTATCAATAAGATTATTTACTACACTTTTTTAATATGATTTAGTGATATTAGAATTAAAATTAAGGTATCTTCCAGACCATACATATTTAGTATACCAATTTGTTTTTATTCTACCATTGTCATCATATGTTAAACTCAAATCTAAAAAATTTATAGTTTTGTTTTTTTCTTTTTCAAATGTAAATTGTAGGCGTTGATGAAAGCTATTAAATAAATTATATATAGAATCTATTTGATTTTCTTGAATACAAAGTAAACAATCATCAACATATCTTTTATAAAAGTGTGGTTTAATAACAAGTTTATTCATTATATTGGTTTCAAGCTTTTCCATGACAAGATTGGCAATGGTAGAAGATATAGGAGAGCCCATTGCAGTTCCGAAAATTTGTGAGTAAAAAGTATCATTATATCTAAAGTAAGACATAGTGAGACATAACTCAATACCAGCAATAAATTCGTTTAATGGAACAGATGTGTGATTTTCAATTTCATTCCAACGTTTTCTTATGCATTCGATAGCTAAATTGACAGGGATATTGGTAAATAATGAAACTACGTCAAAAGATATAAGGATGTGATTTTTAGGGATGATTTTATCTTTTATAAATTCATGAAAATGCCATGAATCTCGAACATGGTATTCATTATTACCAAGAATTTTTGAAATAGTATCAGATAGAAATTTTGATAGATTATATGTTGGAGAATCGATGTTATTTACAACGGGACGTAATGGGATATCTTTTTTATGTAATTTAGGTAATCCGTATATGTAAGGTGCATGTCCGTTATTGCAATTAAGTTTGTATTTTTGTTGAAGATTTATATAATTATTATTATACCAATCATTTATTATTTTATTCATTTTTGTTTGTATTTTATTTGTAAGATCGTGTTTTTCTTTTTTATAAGTATTTGAATCATTTAGAAGTTGGTTCATTTTGTTTTCATATTGAGATTTATACATAAAAACGGTTTTGTTACATTTATCAGCATTTAGGATATAAAGATTGGGATGTTTCTTTAAAAATGATTTTGTTTCTTTTTCAAAATAATTAAATTTACTTTTTATAGATTTTTTTATGTTATTAAATTTATGTTGTTGATTAGTGATAATGTTACAAATCGTTCCTCTAATTTCATCTTTATTTATGTTATTAAAATAAGAAAGCCCTTTTTCTATATTGGCAAGTATATTTGTTGTTGGAATGTTTAAAGTTGGTAGTGAAAATTTTGGTCCAAGGCTTAAAAAATATGTTATGTTTTCTGGTATGTTAATATCTGTAAGATTTTCAAACCAATTATTATTAATTATAAGTTTATCAGTAACTAACTGTTTTTTAGTAAGCCAGTTTATTTTTTTAATATGAACACCCACTTTCAATGAATTTATCGGTCGTGGATTCAAGATTTCCAAATTAGTTGTCCTAAAATAAATTACAACAAAAATATAAATATAAAATTTCTTTTCTTCCTCTTCTTTCTACTCTACTTCCTTTTTCTGTTCTTCAACCCTTTCTGTATACCTTCAAATTTCTGATTTCTTCCTATTCGCTGCTTCTTTCTGCTCCAATACTTTCTATTTCTTGCCTTTTATCTCCTCCTACCAATTTCCAGCCCTGACCTCACTGCTTTTCTGTACCTGCTATCTTCTCTGGTTTATGTCCAAGAATTTTATTTTTACTTATTTATAAACTCTTCTTATGATATTTTTCTTCTAGTCTTTTTATTTTAATTTAAGTATTAATATTCATTCTATTATTAATCAAATTCTATAAAAATTTTAACTTTATTTATTTTACTGACTTTTTCAAAAATTACAATCTTTGTATATATTTTTTTTTTTTTTTTTTTTTTTTTTTTTTTTTTTTTTTTTTTAAATAATTTTTTATGTCATTATAATATGTCATTCTATTTCCTTAAGTAATTTAATTGTATTATTATGTTTTTAATATTACTAATTTATAACTATTTTAGCACTTGAAAATGGCATAATTGCCGAAACATATGTAGTGTTAATAATAATAAAAAAAAAATTAATAAAATATTGACCGAAACCCAGGAATTATTACATTTAAATTTTTTAACTTTAATTTAAAAAGATCCCAATTCATATTGCGCAACGTACGTGGCTCAGAATTTGGCATAGTTGAATTAGAAGGTTTATTTTGATTAGACTCTAAATTATTTTTCTTACTGGCTTTTCCATTTGTTATATTGAAAAAACTTTGAAGTAGCTCGTCGTCTACTTCTTTGCTCATTAAATTTTACTCAAATAGTATATTTTTTATAAATAAAATATTAAAAATTGAACTCTTAACTATTTCCCAAAATCCTAAGAAAAAGGAGAGGAAACTGAAAGAAATGGCACTTACAGTATTCGCCTGGGTACCAGTGATTCTTCCCGACTTCTGTACTGCTTCCTGATGTTGTAATCCCTTAAGGATGGAGGTTCTTTAGGATTTGCACTCACGACGTTAAAACGCCAAAGTCTCGAATTTTCACTGAAAGTTTTTACGTCAAAAGCGACTTTCTCAGCTTTTCGCGACCCGCACAAATCCTACTGACTGCGCCAATTATAATTTTTTTACAAAAGAAACGTTTTTTAAAAAATAAAAATATTTTATTTAATTGATCTTTTAAGTTTGGAAGCTAAAGTAGAAGTGAATTATATATTTTATATAAAAATAAAGAAAAATATAAAAGTATTAAAAATGATTAGATTACATTATTAAATTCCTGGAATTAAAAAGCTACGTATTAAATTATGGTCATATAACTTGAGCTAATGTTTTGAAATATCATAGTGACGTATTACATTGTGTTTGACAAATTACTTTATAATTCTGTCACGTAAGTAAACATATAAAGTTTAGTATTTTATATTAATAATATTAATCATAATATATATTCAGTAATTTGCATTAGGTATATTTTGCACTATGGGGTTTTGTAAACACTTTTTTTGTACATTGATTGTTTTACTCTTTAGTTTTCGTGTTTGAAAGAAGGACACACATCAACTGGTCTTATTTTTCTAAGTATTTATTTAATTGAATACAGTTAATTTAAACAAAAATATTTCTACTTGCCTGTGTTTGTAGTTATTAAGTTTTATTAGTTAACAGTGCATAGAAGTATAACTTCTGCCAGCAGTCCCACTGACTGCCACAGCCTTCTTTTTTTAATTACACTTTCTTTTTGCGTTTAATGCAGTTGCGTTGTGACATAAATTAAAAAGGGTTAGGACTGATCGTTGTTTTTAATGTATGATTCACATGAACAATAAAAATAACTATACTATCTCGGCATCAGATGGCGTTTCAGTAGTCTCTAGTCAAATAAAAACGACAGACTGAGTCAAATATAGATTGTGTTCGTGGGGTTATATTTCTATAGTAGTATAGTTTAGGCGGAATCCGTGTAGTTATGTGGTCTTAACCGAACATGTGCGTTTATGAAATACATATAGTTAAGTATGCGACTATTGTGTACTTCGAAGATGACATACAGCGCTCGAAAAGTCAACTTCCAGAGCAGGCGTTGTAAAATAGTTATTTATGAAACAGTTCGTGAAGTATGCTTTTTGCGCACGCACGCGATGTTTAGAGCACGAGCGAAGCGAGTGCTATATATCGCGTAAGTGCGCAAAAAGCACTTCACGCACAGTTTCATACAATATTTTATCTACGATAATCAAATAAAAAATAATTACAAAAAAGCTATTTATTTTCAATTCATTTACAAGATACTAACAAAACTAATGCTCTCATAGAAACACCATGGCAACGCAAATGCTAAGGATATTTGATTATATGAAGGTGTGTCAAAAACAGTGCGAAAAAGTAAATCCCATTTAAAATACATTGTTACTTCACGCACACTTTCAATCCTTCACGCGCTGCAGTCTATAATGACAGTTTTCACGAACTAAAAATTAATACATAATATGAGGTAGAGTAGATAATAGTTATTTATGAAACAGTTCGTGAAGTATGCTTTTTGCGCACGCACGCGATGTTTAGAGCACAAGCGAAGCGAGTGCTATATATCGCGTAAGTGCGCAAAAAGCACTTCACGCACAGTTTCATACAATATTTTATCTACGATAATCAAATAAAAAATAATTCCAAGAAAGCAATTTATTAGAAAGTTTTTTATATTTTCACCGTGTTCTTTGTCTCTCTGTCATTCCGCGGAATTTTGTAATCGAATTTAAACCTATTTCACGACTACCTAGAGCTCTGAAATTTTCAGGATAGCTAAGATCTGGATGACAATGCATGTTTCAAGTGTGTTTAGGCATATACATTAATTTCGAAATTTATACTGAATTGATATGAAATATGATATAAATTGTGTATACATGTTATCATTTTGAAAGTTTTTAAATATGTCGTTCGTAGCCTAGTTGATTAAGCGTCGGCTATGAATCAAGGTGACAGTTCTATTATGTTATCATAATGGGATCGACTACGCGAGAGAGAATTTTTTTTTTGTTTTACCTGTGACAACAGTAATTATTATTTTAACTGTTAATAAAATAACTAATTTAGAAAAATTTTAAAAATTTTAGACTATACTGTGGACTATGCCGTAATCTATCTTGTAAAGCGCTATTTGCCAAGGGAGTTGTAATTTAATAATAGTAATATGACTTATAAATCACCAAAAAAACTTTCTACTATAAAAAGTTCTTTTATAAATTGTGATTATTTTCAATTTATTTACAAGATACTAACAAAACTAATGCTCTCATAGCAACACCATGGCAACGCGAATGCTAAGGATATTTGATTATATGAAGGTGTGTCAGAAACAGTGCGAAAAAGTAAATCCCATTTAAAATACATTGTTACTTCACGCACACTTTCAATCCTTCACGCACTGCTGTCTATAATGACAGCTTTCACGAACTAAAAATTGATACATAATATGAGGTAGAGTAGATAAAGTATTTTTTTGTACTTGTTATCGTATTTAACATATACATTAATAATTACTTATTTACACAGTACCCAAGTAAATGACAAAAAAATATACTTATATATACCTATATTATTTTATTTGTTCTTGCATATGATTTGAGGTACAATAAACTCTTTAATTATAACTTAGTGTTTGATTCTTACATATCTCAATATATTTTTTAAGTTTAACCAATATATAAATTTAAACTTAGCATTTAACTTCTATAGTTTAATCAGACTCTTGGCTATCATTACGCTTCTTTAAAAGTTTTTCCAGCAGGTTACAATTTTTCGATATTTCACCATTCTTTATGCTTCTTTTTATTAAATTTCAATTTCTCACTAGCTCACTCTTTTTTAATTTGCGTTTCTATTTCACGAACTTCTATTGCTTTTTTTTCAAGTCCATATCTTTTTCTTTCATCTTCAAATATATAGTCATCTTTTCATCTCTAGACTTTTGGTTTTCTTGGATATTTTGTAAAACTTCCAGACTTAGAGAGAACGCTGATTTTTAGAATTATTTTTATCCCACGCTTTCGAATTCGTTTGGTGTTTCGGAGAATCATCAACTAATGTTGGATTCTTTCCACTAGATGTAGCATTTAATTTCGATTTTTTAT
Organism: Altica lythri; assembly: GCA_964028335.1. Taxonomy (NCBI): domain Eukaryota; kingdom Metazoa; phylum Arthropoda; class Insecta; order Coleoptera; family Chrysomelidae; genus Altica; species Altica lythri. The sequence continues at coordinate 48,834,084 of OZ034800.1, forward strand.
TTATAGGTAATATTAGTTTTTAAATCAATTATTTCACTGTTTCTTTTTTTTTCACTTGTCGGAAACGGAAATATCGAAGAAGATAATGTACTCGGAGTTGAAATGTTTTTTTCTTTATGAAAAATTTGTTCGAATATTTCCTAATACTAAAATGTTACACTAGCTCTTCCACTCTTACTGTTATTGTCAATGTACCTACTCTTTATATTTGCTATTAATTTCTGTTAAAGTGTTTTTTATTTCAATTCTTTTTTAAGACGGTCCTATGCGAAAAGGCTCTCATGATCGGGGTGTCGACCACCAGCATACATTAATTTTCAAACCGCGCAAACCAATTATGAGTCAGGTGGGCGGGGCATGGTTGGCGCTAAATTTGAAATAATATCTTGAACTGTACCGAGTCATTCTTCTTTGCTTTAGAATGTAAATCTATTTAATAATAGGAATTAAGAAATATGAAAGAAAAAAACTATATATTATTTTAATAATTTATTTTATTGGTAAAATATAAACAAATACGCTCTGAGCGTACCTATATACGGATGGATCAAAAACAAAGCAAGGTGTGGGATGTGGAATTTACTCTAGATCCTTAAATCTAAAAATAAAATGGGCTATGGATGGCTTGTCAAGTGTGGTTTAGTCAGAACTCACATGCATAACCATAGCTGCAAAAGAATTAATCAATAGGAACATCACAGGTAGGAATATAAATATATACACAGACTGCCGACAAGCACTACTGACCTTGAATAGACCACGTTTCACTTCAAGTTTATTACTAGAATGTGACCAATCTCTAACTGAGGCCAGCCAGAATAACGTGGTCACTCTCAGCTGGATCAAAGGACATGGGAACTCTAAAGGCAACCGCATTGCAAACAATTTAGCAAGGAGGGCTGTGGGCTACAAATATGTTAGCCCTCGCCCATCTACCAAGCTAACATTGTCCGCAGTCGTGGACCTTATCAAACAGCACTCTCACCAAAAATTTATACAGTGCTGGGATGAAACTACGAACTGTAGACTGGCCAGAGAGTTATTACCTCATCCTGGCGAGGAAACAGCAAAAAAATTTAAGGCATTGACCAGACAAAATCTCCGAACAGCTGTGAAAATCTTGACAGGTTACTGCCAATTGCGACAACATCTCTTTAGGATGAAATTAACAGAATCGCCGCTATGCAGAGGCTGCGAACAAGAAGAGGAAACAGTAGAACACATTATGTATGACTGCTCTGCTTTTTCTGAAATCAGAAGATCCGTGTTGGGCGAGTATTGGCTTACACCAGCCGATGTCAGGGAGATCCCCCTCGGGAGCCTCATCACCTATTTAAAATCACTAGGCCTGGTGACAGCTTGAGGTGAGGATATCCCTACATACGGGAGGATGCACAATGAGTCATATGTGGCCTCAGTGCTGGCTGAGCACTAGCTCGCCCCTCCCCAAATTTCCAGATCCAGAAACAAATACCATAATAAAAAACTACGAATAAAAAAATCAAAGAACCATTACCAAATTTAAAAAAAAACTACCAGCAAAACAATAATTTTTAATGTTAAAATGGACACAAAAGCAATTGTAGTTTTTCATTTTCTTACATAGGTATTGTATAGTTGATATTAAATAAAAATAAAAACTTTTATCACAAAATATATATATATATATATATATATAACACCTTAACCAATAAATACCTTAAATATCTAAATAATACAGCCATAAATTAAAATATAATCAAATATAAAATTAAACAAAAGCACAAAATTAAACTGAGTACAATTTGCTACCAATCTAAGTGCCTTGAATATCCCATTAAAACAAATAAAGCCACAAATTTTCTAAAAAATCTTAAAAACACCCTGACCCTATAAAAAAAACCTTAACACCAACTATAAAAACAAAATATAATTTACTTCACTTTTTAAGATAATAAGTTTGTTTTTAAATTTTTCTTTTTTTGCTACTCCTCTGCTCAGCTTCCACAACTTCCACGCGTATTGGTCTACTTGCATATACGTCAAATGACGTCAATGCCAACGGACTGCAAATCCAGTTATAGTAGAAGGTTCATCTATATATAATTCGTCACTTACTAAACTTCCTCTTCTTTCCTGAAATAAGCACACAACATGTATATGTTTACAAAGTATAGATTTAACACTATTTTCTAGACAATTACATTTGTAAACTGTGAAAGGCTTTCGCGGCCATTGTCTAATGTATCAATGGTTTTTGGGCTGTTAGGCCGACGTCGATTGTCATGTTGACTTGACGTTGCGCCAACACGAGCGGTTGGCATCTTCAGAAGTTGCTTTCTGGTTGACAGTCTGCGAACTACTGAGCTCTGCGTGAACGGAGCCCGTATTTATACGTCGGGAAGAAAGTGGGCGGGGCCTCAGTTGCTTTCGATTCCAATCGTTTCTGGTCGGTGTTGTTCGTTAAGGGTAGAGTTTTCGCACCCTTAATTATGGGGACCCATGTTTTGTTGATCTTGACTGCTTCCTCTTTTTTATTAAAGTTGTTCGGGTGCTTCTCTATCTCTATGGCTTCTCTATAGAGTCTGGACTGGTATGCTGATGTAGTAGCTATCTATACCAAACCTTTGGCTTGTTTGTAGATGACACATTTGTAAAATGGAGCCATGGGCAGAATAAATTGCAAGAGTTTCTAACACACATTAACAGCATCCATGAAAATATACAGTTTACGATGGAAATCGAAGACAACAACAAGCTAGCGTTCCTTGATGTGTTATTATCACGAAAAGGAAGATCATTGAGCCACACTGTGTACAGAAAACCAACACATACGTATCGTTATTTACATAGGTATTCCAACCACCACCCATGTCAGAAATATGGAGTCATCAAAACCTTAGCAGAAAGGGCAAGAAGGATTTGCGAACCCGAGGCACTAAACGCAGAGCTAACTCATATTCATGATGCTTTAAGGCCAATGGTTATTCAGAACGGGAAATCAAAAGATCGATTGGACCAACAATTCGTAGACCCAAAGAAAATGAGCAAATCCAACCAGTGGGAAAAGCATTTCTGCCTTTTATTCCGGGAGTGACAGACAGAATTGGTCGATTGTTAAGAAAGAAAAATCTGAAAACTATTTTCAAACCAACGAGAAAAATCAAAGAATGTCTTCGATCGGCAAAAGACAGAAGAGATCCACTGTCGGCTTCGGGAATTTACCGCATTCCGTGCACATGTGGAAGCGTGTACATTGGAACTATCAAACGCTCGATCAACACCAGGATTAAAGAGCACAAGGCCAACTGTCGTCTGGGGCAGACGGACAAATCCGCCGTAGCGGAACATACCCTCACTATGGACCATCGGATTAAGTTTGAGGAGACCCAAGTCCTCGCTACTACATCAGCATACCATTCCAGACTCTATAGAGAAGCCATAGAGATAGAGAAGCACCCAAACAACTTTAATAAAAAAGAGGAAGCATTCAAGATCAACAAAACATGGGTCCCCATAATTAAGGGTGCGAAAACTCTACGCTTAACGAACAACACCGACCAGAACCGATTGGAATCAAAAGCAACTGAGGCCCCGCCCACTTCCTTCCCGACGTATAAATACGGGCTCCGTTCACGCAGAGCTCAGTAGTTCGCAGACTGTCAACCAGAAAGCAACTTCTGAAGATGCCAACCGCTCGTGTTGGCGAAACGTCAAGTCAACATGACAATCGACGCCGGCCTAACAGCCCAAAAACCATTGATACAATTACATTTGTATTTATGCAGACAAATTTTACATTTATTACAAAAACTTGATTTGCAATTTCCATCACATAATTCATGAAACGATACTGAATAATACTTATCATTTTGTAGGCAAGACTGATCTTGGAAATTTCCGCATTCGGTTAATTCAACTTTGTTTATGCTCATGATCTCTGCCTTTTTATGTGCTTCTTGAGTAACTTTATTTTGATAATTATTAGAGTTGGGTTTTTCTGTTTGAATTATCTTTTTCCACATTTTTTCATCTACAATCTCTTCGAGCAAATCTAACAATTTTTCTACTCTACAAAATTTTAATTACAAATTGACTGGATAATAAATAAGTATATAAGGAAACCTAAGGTTGCGCTGTCCTTTATTTTGTTATATTTTAATAATTTATTTAAGCTTTCAGTGGCCATGTTTGTATTTATTCCTGCATTACCGCTATGGTGTTAAGTATTGGACAGTGTAAAAGTTTTATAAACTCTTGTTTGAAAAAAAAAACTGTAGACATGAAATTTCTGTACATTAAAGATATTTAAAAAATAATTAGCGGGGGTGTTACTACATCGATATAGAACCCAAAAATGTGGTTAGTTTTTTGTTTGTCTGTCTGTATGTTTGTGCGCGCATCACATGAAAACTACTGATCCGATTTGAATCCGGATTTCATAGACGTATTTGTCTTCTATCAACTTACCTAACATCTGGTCTATAAAAATTTCTCCCCCCACTGCTTTAACGGGGTGAGGAAAGAAATATTTATACAAAAATTAACACGCCATGCGAACGACGTCGCGGGTACATCGAAATGGCACCCAAAAATGTGGTTAGTTTTTTTTTGTCTGTCTGTCTGTTTGTATGTTTGTGCGCGCATCACATGAAAACTACTGATCCGATTCGAATGCGGTTTTCACAGATGTATTTCTCTTCTTTCAAATTAACATCTGGTGTATAAAAATTTTTCTTCCATTCCTTTAACGGGGTGGGAGAAGAAATTTTGATACAACAATCACACGCCACGCGAACGACATCGCGAGTACAACCAGTTATAACATATATATTAAACAAACATTTAAATAAACCATAACAATAATATTAAATACATAGTCGATACTAGTAGGTTAACTAATAACTAACAACTTTAACACTTCCCCTTACTCGAGTATGTCATATTGTATATAAATGAAGTAAAATAAATTAAACAAATGATACGTAGTCCAGTAGAGAAAAATTACAACTCTAACACCTTATAACTGCCAAGTTCTATGTCTTTAATAAATTTTTCATGTTTGAATTTTGGCAACGCCTTGGTAAACAAATCTGCCACTTAATCATTTGTAGGTTTATATTTTATTGTGACCTGACCATTATCAATCGCTTCTTTTATGAAATGATAAGGAACGTCAATATGTTTAGTGCGTCTATATACTTGGTTGTTAATCACTTTGTGTGTGCTTTGATTAGGTATCATTGTAAATGATAATTGGTTCCTGCAAATTTATTAGATTTAACTCTGATAAAAAAATTCTCAAAAACTTTGCTTCTTTAACAGCACTAGTCAAACCATAATATTCTGCTTCAGTACTCGAACATGCGACAGTTTGTTGCTTTCGAGGTTCCCAATTAATTACCGAATTACCTAATTTACTTACAAGTCCCGTGTAAGATTTTCTGTCTTCAACATCACCTGCCCAGTCAGCATCGGAAAATATTTCTAGAGCAGTACTACCTCTTCTAAACGATAGTCAGTAAAGGAGCTATGACAGTTCGGGGCCAAAATCGATGATTTTTACATGTAAATCTCCATAAGAAAATCTAAGGTCAATTCTGGTCATTTTTGTATCTTTTTCATACTGCGCATGCGCGACTTACAATCTTAATTTACACTATTTAGAGTATTAAAAGTACGTGTTAAGAACTACTAAAGGCGCATTAGGGTTATAGCGATTTAACGGTATTATGCAAAAAAAAGAGTGAGAATACTGTTTAAAAGTCCGTATTTAAAGTGCCATATGACATTTTTGTGCTGAATGGATTTAGGTGTGATACGTATTGTTGGTTGCAGAGGTAGAGTAGGATTTATGGGAAAGGTTTCAGGATCAATGGGATGCTGCAGTTAACGGATCATAAAAGATTTCTGTATTTAACGAATACGGTAGAAACTAATAAATAGACTTCCTAATGTGATTAAGGAGCTAAGAAATCATCTTAAAAATTTATATGGAGAGGGTTAATAAAATCAATAATTTATTTAAAAACATATATTAAACAGTTAAAAATTTAAAATTACATGTTAACAAATCTTCTAATCGATAAAATATCTTGACATCCTAGGGTAATTCTTCAATAAGGATCAGCTTAATTAAGGTAAATCTAATCGACATCCATTATAGAGTAATGACCCCAAGGTAAAGTTTCATCGGTCCCCGGCACTAGATATCTTTTATCGTCATCGGGGCTAAGAGCTATTTTTTCTTGGACTATTGAATAAACTTGATGTTCCGTCGATCGTATAAGGTTTTGTACTGCTGTCTTCTGCTTGGTTGTTTCCAAACACTCAATATAGTCATCAAAAGTAATTTTTGTTTTTACAACGGATGATTTAACACCCTTAGCCTTTTTTGTAACACCATAATTTAATAAAATTTGGTCAATCTCATCATCGTCATATTCGTCAGCTTTTAATTTCTTTTTCAGGTTTTGCAGCTCCTCTTCTGAAGTTGCAACTTTTGTGCTGTACAATTTGGACCGAAACCCCACAAAATCAGTCATAATCCGCCCGTTGTTTTCATCCTTCATCATACCCAAAACTTTCTTATTCACCTGCGGTATTCCATATATATTATCTCTAGGATAGTCTGATGTATCAAAGTACTGATGGCAATCATTTTTCATAAGGTTATATGGATCTTTTTCCAATATTTCCACCCCTAAGCTGTCTGTATCCGTGTAGAAAGCTGTGCAGTCTTCCCCAAATGTTTTAAGCAGATAATCGTAATAAAAGCTATATATAGTGGTTTTTGCTAGGTCTAGAATGGATTGGCCTACATATATAGGCTTATTTAGATAAATTTGTAATTTATACATCTCTACTGCAACCAAGTTTTCATTAAATATCGTACTGTTCTTAAATTCAGGCTTGCTTATGTAAGATTGGGCGCCATATCGACCTTCCCATTCCGTCAGAAGTTTTACATCAACCCTTTTTCGTACATTTTCCATAGTTTTGCCAAACACAGCATTGTTCATTAACTTGAACAAATTCCTCTCAAAATCATTTTTGGCAGCTGTTCGAAGAGCGGTGTTTAGATCGATATACGGTTTTAACCATGGGCTTTGCTTGAATTTTAATACTCTATGTATTTTTGTGACTTTTGTGATATAGCCTGTTTAAGAGCCTGATAATGAATAACATATTTTTCTTTATTATTTAGTGTGGCCATCAATTTAGTAATTTCTTTAGTTTTAGTCGGCGGTTTCATGGTTTTAGGATTAATGTGCTCAGGACAAAACGGTAAATCGTTGTGTAGATCATGTAACTTTTCCGGATACTCCAAGTCTACTTCGAGGATATATCCCTCATCAGCATCGTCTGGTATTTGAATCACATCGATGTTTGTGTCAATCCACTCAAATTCTCCATATGGAAGAGCTTGACTCATAGCCCATCCATATTTATTGTTTACATCGAAGTACATCAGATAGCTTTCCGGTTTTGTTGAATCAAAATTTGGCATATATTTATTGTTTGCATGAGCTCTTCTTTTAGAGCAAACTTGACTAAGACCTCCTCGAATACCTCGCTCAACAAACAAAAACATATCAGGATCAGTCAGCAACTCCAATTCTTGTCTAGTATACTTTAGCATAGCATCCCAAGTAAATCCAGGTAACGTAAAATAGTGGGCAGGATCTAGTTCATATGTTTTGATACAGCTGGTTCTAAATTGTTCGAAAACATCTGCCAATAAAAGAATGTCTGTTTTTATATACAAATCTACATATTGACCTAATGTTGAGCAGTTGAAAGCTGACCAAACATCTTGAGCTCTTTTATAAAGTCTTCGGGGGCAAGGCTTATCTTCTAATTTATTATAAAAAGCATCTTGAGGTGGTAAACAGGATTCATTAAAACGATCAAAATTATCAATATAATCATATGGCATTACCCCTTTCTTCGTTAATAAATTAAATTGTTCTTCCGTAGTATTAAAAAACTGGGATTTAAGATTAGGAAATTCTGTTAAATAAGATGATAACTTATCTAGAGAAGATGCCATAAATCGAAAACTGTCTATAAATCTAAAGTTTATCCGGGATTCATCAACATGCTTAGTAAAAGAAATGTATTTTTCTTTAGTAAGAGGCAGCAAATCTATAGAGCCAGTCATGCGAGTAGCGATATCTTTTATTACAAAAGATGCATCATAACCACTCAAATTGTGAAAGATTACCGGGATTGTATGAGTGTCTTGATAATTAACATTGCATTCATTATGTGCAGCCCCACGGTAATTATTTTCAGATATTAAGTGAAAATGATCACGGACTTTCATTTCTCCAGGTAAGAAAGGCTTTTCACAAATGTGACAATGCTTGGCCGATTGAAACTCCCTTTCCTGGTCATCGGTCATTTTTATAGGATATGGACATAGAAATACTGTTGAAACATCCTCAGCAAGCTGATTCATCTCATCAGCGAACCACTGCATGCAATCAGATCCTCTATATGATCTATAGAAAGAGAGAGAAGCATCGTATGAACATTTGAAAAAATATCCAACGGCTGCTGGGATGTGTTCTTGGTAAGCGGTCTTTTCCGCGCATGGCTTTAAAACACTTTCTAGATCAGCGTATACAGCGAAAGGGGCTTTTATTTTGTTTTTAAAATTCTTAAATTTTAACATCTTTTTGCTCTCCTCGGGCATCCTGATAGCTGTATCATTCTTTTTGATACAGTCATCAATGTGTTTATTCAACATATTTGCAGAATGGAAATAGTGTAAGCATCTGTCGCAGAAATATTTCTTGCCATCATGATTGTTTAATTGTTTAGATAAAAGTCGAGAAAGGTTCTTAATCCAGACATAATGGTATTTAGTTGGAGAATTATAGTCATCCTGGATAAGCAATAAATTTACATGTTTATCTTTCTTTGTAGATGTCAGATATATAGGAAGTGTCGTGAAATCCTTTTTATATTTCTTCAATATGTATACATTTACAGAAATATTATTTTGCTTCTCAAAACTAGAGATTTGTTTTATAGTCATTGGAAACTGGATTCCTTTCAATTATAATACCTCTGAATAATGTGGGTATTTATTTGTTCTTTGAGGATGGTCCGCAGCGGGATACAAAGCAGCCATCATTGCCCATGCAAAGCAGGCTTGGTCATTATTTTTAACATTAATGCAGGCTTCTTTTCTTTTAATTTGAGGTGGAAGTTCAATATATGATGAACCAAGTTGTGGAACAAATTTATTAATATTTACGCCCAAGTTGACTATTCGTTTCAAGGCCCATCCACTGTCACGCTAGGTTCCGTTGTCCTTATAAATGATTATTTGGTATGTGTTTTACGACTGCATTACGATTGGGTCGTTAACCAGTCGTTAACTAGTCGTAAGACAGTCGTTAAAACACATACCAAATAATCATTTATAAGGACAACAGAACCTAGTGAACCTTGAGGATGAATAATCACACAATCCAGGCTTATGAAGAACCTGATAATTGGTACCATAAGCTTTATCGATATTATATGAACCTAGCTTACGACTGCCCAACAAAGGCGTCCAGATCGCTATTAAATTCTTGCATTTATCCTTATGAGTTTTTTACATGAATTTGTTTATTTTAAAGCGACAAAAAAGGTGTTGTTTTAGACACTTTCAACGCATCTTATTTTGGTTGCGATAAAAAGCGTTAAAAACGTTATTAAAATGATCGGTTTTGGACGTTTTAACGTATTACTTTTTAATTAAAAAAACTAAGTCAATCTAACAACTTTTTTTCTTTGATTTACATGTAATTAAATGGACTTATGCACAAAATTTGCTCATTTCAAAACGACGAAAAATGTGTTGTTTTAGACACCTTTAACGCAACTTATTTTAGTTGCGTTGAAAAGCGTTAAAAACGTTATAAAAACCCTCGGTTTAGGACGTTTTAACGTATGACTTTTTACGTAAAACTACGTTACTAACAGCAATAATTAAATAGCATCATTTACGTTAGTATTCCTCAAAATGTGACACATATTTGTGTGTGTTTAGATATAAACGGAACAAAACAAGAATGCAAAAAGATGGAATATATAATTTATTTAAAATGTATAAGTGCAGGGTTAATAAATGATTATTTAATTTAATTTAATGCTTTTTAATTTTTATAAAAATTATTTACTTGTATCATCCTGTATACTTGCTTGTCCCTGCAAGTTTAGCGATAACAATAGACGATTATCACACGCTGATATTGCGGTTTCTTGTTTATCAAAATTTCCTGTTACAGTTGCGGTTTTTTGTTTTTCAAATAATTTGTCTTTGATATATTTTTTCAATAGTTTCTTTCCAACACTCAAGTCGAGCGGTTATTAAAATGTGTATCGTTGTGAAAAATTTATATAGTTTTTTAGGTGTTGTGTGTTTCTTCAGCCTTTAACATATTTGGGGTATGTAAATCGATTTTTTATTTAAACTTTTTAAAAAATATATATATTATTTGTTCTCCTCTCTTCACTGATAATTCTTTGTTTTTTTTTATTCCTTTTAATAATTTTCTTAATAATTTTTATTCGTGAATCTTGGTTTTTGTTTGATTATGGATTTTTATGTTATTGTTAAATTTTTTTTATTTGTTATTATTGTTAGTTTTATCATTATTTTCCTAATAATTTTATTTCGTAATTCTTTGCTTTCCTTTAATGCTATTTACTTTGAATCTTTTTATACGTTTCTTACTATTTTTTTTAATTCTTTGAATTTGCATAAACGCCATAAACGTTTCGAGGTCAGAAAGTTTATATGCGTCTGGGATAATTTAAATGAGCTAGGTTTCCTAGAAATATTACTGGTCATTAGAGCTATTTGCGAATTGAAACAAAAAAAATATTTATTTTTTAACAATGTTAAGTGTTTAAGGTATTGATTTAAATAAAAATTAAACAAAAGTTTCATCCCTGCTGTGATGTCGGTGGATTTGTAGAAAAAGATAAAATTAGATTAATATAAAAACATGACAGAAATATATATATTATCCATTTAAAATTGTCATATACCTACAACATACATTCTTTAGTTTGAAAGTATTATTCATGGAAGTATCTTTGGAAACCTACTATTTGGGGTTAATTCAAAAAAAACTTTGTAACTTTTTAGTGATTTGATTTAGATTTTAGATATTGAAATTGGATAATCTAATCTTATGTGTTATTAAAATATTATTTTGTATTTCAATATTATTTTTAGTTAATTTCGTCTTTTGTGGTCAGGTATCAATTTAAAGGATCTATACCATTTCTATATGTAGTTTTTAGATATAATAATAAGGATAAATGTAACGTATATCTTACTTACTTACCTCGAGCCTCCTGAGTAGTGCCTATGAATTTCGAGGGACCTTTAAAGGTTATAAATTATTTAGTAAGAAGATATCGGAGGTTCCTTCGGGTATAAAAACGGTGGTCGACTTTTTTCCGCACAGAAATACGACAGGTACCACACTGTGGGAGAAGTACTCTAAACTCAGGGTGTCTGTAATTCTCGCTTACAAAACGAGTTGTCACCTAATGAGTTAAGTACATATAGTATTTTTGTATGTTTAAAATAAAACATGATCAGGGAAAATTGTCGCCTGTCGGCTATTAAAGAACCACCTATGGCCTCTTGTGAAGTATTACTAAGGAGCTGCTGACGTTTCTTATCATTAATGTCTAGATATCTTACTTACATACCTCGAGCCTCCTGAGTAGTGCCTATGAATTTCGAGGGACCTTCAAAGGTTATAAATTATTTAGTACGAAATGTACTTCGGGTATAAAAAGGGTGGTCGACTTTTTTCCGCACAGAAATACGACAGGTACCACACTGTGGGAGAAGTACTGTAAACTCAGGGTGTTTGTAATTCTCGCTTACAAAACGAGTTGTCACCTATTGAGTTAAGTACGTATAGTATTTTTGTATGTTTAAAATAAAACATGATCAGGGAAAATTGTCGCCTGTCGGCTATTAAAGAACCATCGACCTCCCAAAATAAAAATTATAACAACGATTTTTTTGAGATCCTGTGTTCATTCTTTAATATGTTAAAAATTAATTTTATATTTCAAAATTAGATATCAACCGTGTTTTTATTAATTTTTCGGAAAATGCGCACAGTTGTTTTAAATTAATCATATACTACTTTTCCATTTTTTCCTTGAAAATTTTAAGCCACACCCCCTTCCAAATTTATAAAATTAAAAACAAAGTCTTCCCGATTCATTCTGAACTAGTCAGTCTTAGTGATCAGACGTGAGTAAAAGCAACATAATTGTTTTGAGTGTTATCGAACTCTCAAAATAAATTATAACTACAATTTTTACTTACTTAGTTATTGAAATCCTGTGTTCGGTTTTTACTACGATTAAAAATTAATTTTATATTTTTTCCTGTGTAATTTTGGTACATTCTGATTTTAAATTTCTACTTAAACTTTTCAGAAATTGTTTTCCACTTGCTTTTTTTTTTGGTATTAATCTCTTGTTAGCTTATATTTTTTTTTCTTATCGATCTCTCAAAAATAAATTATAACTACAATTTTTACTTAGTTATTGAAATCCTGTGTTCGGTTTTTACTACGATTAAAAATTAATTTTATATTTTTTCCTGTATAATTTTGGTACATTCTTATTTTAAATTTCTACTTAAACTTTCTGGAAATTGTTTTCCACTTGTTTATTTTTTGGTATTAATCTCTAGTTAGCTTATATTTTCTTTTCTTACAGAAAATCCCTTTCTTGAAGATTTTAAGCCACGCCCACTTTCGAATTCATAAAATTAAAAACAAAGTCTCACGATTCATTCTGAACTAGTCAGTCTTAGTGATCAGACGTGAGTAAGAGCAACATAATTGTTTTGAGTGTTATCGAACTCTTAAAATAAATTTTAACTACAATTTTTACTTACTTGGTTATTGAAATCCTGTGTTCGGTTTTTACTACGATTAAAAATTAATTTTATATTTTTTCCTCTGTAATTTTGGTACATTCTGATTTTAAATTTCTACTTAAACTTTTCAGAAATTGTTTTCCACTTGCCTATTTTTTTTTGGTATTAATCTCTTGTTAGCTTATATTTTTTTTCTTATCGATCTCTCAAAAATAAATTATAACTACAATTTTTACTTAGTTATTGAAATCCTGTGTTCGGTTTTTACTACGATTAAAAATTAATTTTATATTTTTTCCTGTGTAATTTTGGTACATTCTTATTTTAAATTTCTACTTAAACTTTCTGGAAATTGTTTTCCACTTGCTTATTTTTTGGTATTAATCTCTAGTTAGCTTATATTTTCTTTTCTTACAGAAAATCCCTTTCTTGGAGATTTTAAGCCACGCCCACTTTCGAATTCATAAAATTAAAAACAAAGTCTTCACGATTCATTCTGAACTAGTCAGTCTTAGTGATCAGACGTGCGTTTTTAAAGAATAATTGCTAATATGAAAATTAAACTTATCACATATATTGCAACCCTTTTAGGGTTAATAACCTCTAGTTATGATGAGCAGCGAGCTAGAGAAGGTATTATAAAATGTATAAAAGCTACAAGAAAAATTCGTAATGCTTTAAGATATGCTACATCAATGGGTACAAAGCAGCATCTGGAAGCACAACTGCGAACAGTTAAATCGTTGCGAGCCCAATTAAAAGCCCAACAGAAAAAGGGGGCAGGGCTCGAACCGACAAAACATACCGCCAAACATAGAGTGCATTGGGATGACACAACCTCAGCATTTGAATCATGAATTCGAACGGGTGTCATATCCAATCTTAAGCATAAAGATCCAGTAGCCTTTCTGCTAGACTGTAAGATGCTCTTCAAGCGTCGAATACAAAACGCCCTCAAAAAAGATGAGGCTGTTAAAGTGAATATAGCTTTCTGCGGTGAATTTGAAATAACTAAAGGCGAGAAGATCCTTAATGAAAATAAATATTTTACTACTGCTAATTCCCCAATCTATCGAACAACAAATATAGATACATGGTTTGATGAAAAAGTTTCGGATCCTATTCTAAAAGAACTCGAAGAATTCCAGGAGCGTGACAGTGGATGGGCCTTGAAACGAATAGTCAACTTGGGCGTAAATATTAATAAATTTGTTCCACAACTTGGTTCATCATATATTGAACTTCCACCTCAAATTAAAAGAAAAGAAGCCTGCATTAATGTTAAAAATAATGACCAAGCCTGCTTTGCATGGGCAATGATGGCTGCTTTGTATCCCGCTGCGGACCATCCTCAAAGAACAAATAAATACCCACATTATTCAGAGTTATTAAAATTGAAAGGAATCCAGTTTCCAATGACTATAAAACAAATCTCTAGTTTTGAGAAGCAAAATAATATTTCTGTAAATGTATACATATTGAAGAAATATAAAAAGGATTTCACGACACTTCCTATATATCTGACATCTACAAAGAAAGATAAACATGTAAATTTATTGCTTATCCAGGATGACTATAATTCTCCAACTAAATACCATTATGTCTGGATTAAGAACCTTTCTCGACTTTTATCTAAACAATTAAACAATCATGATGGCAAGAAATATTTCTGCGACAGATGCTTACACTATTTCCATTCTGCAAATATGTTGAATAAACACATTGATGACTGTATCAAAAAGAATGATAGAGCTATCAGGATGCCCGAGGAGAGCAAAAAGATGTTAAAATTTAAGAATTTTAAAAACAAAATAAAAGCCCCTTTCGCTGTATACGCTGATCTAGAAAGTGTTTTAAAGCCATGCGCGGAAAAGACCGCTTACCAAGAACACATCCCAGCAGCCGTTGGATATTTTTTCAAATGTTCATACGATGCTTCTCTCTCTTTCTATAGATCATATAGAGGATCTGATTGCATGCAGTGGTTCGCTGATGAGATGAATCAGCTTGCTGAGGATGTTTCAACAGTATTTCTATGTCCATATCCTATAAAAATGACCGATGACCAGGAAAGGGAGTTTCAATCGGCCAAGCATTGTCACATTTGTGAAAAGCCTTTCTTACCTGGAGAAATGAAAGTCCGTGATCATTTTCACTTAATATCTGAAAATAATTACCGTGGGGCTGCACATAATGAATGCAATGTTAATTATCAAGACACTCATACAATCCCGGTAATCTTTCACAATTTGAGTGGTTATGATGCATCTTTTGTAATAAAAGATATCGCTACTCGCATGACTGGCTCTATAGATTTGCTGCCTCTTACTAAAGAAAAATACATTTCTTTTACTAAGCATGTTGATGAATCCCGGATAAACTTTAGATTTATAGACAGTTTTCGATTTATGGCATCTTCTCTAGATAAGTTATCATCTTATTTAACAGAATTTCCTAATCTTAAATCCCAGTTTTTTAATACTACGGAAGAACAATTTAATTTATTAACGAAGAAAGGGGTAATGCCATATGATTATATTGATAATTTTGATCGTTTTAATGAATCCTGTTTACCACCTCAAGATGCTTTTTATAATAAATTAGAAGATAAGCCTTGCCCCCGAAGACTTTATAAAAGAGCTCAAGATGTTTGGTCAGCTTTCAACTGCTCAACATTAGGTCAATATGTAGATTTGTATATGAAAACAGACATTCTTTTATTGGCAGATGTTTTCGAACAATTTAGAACCAGCTGTATCAAAACATATGAACTAGATCCTGCCCACTATTTTACGTTACCTGGATTTACTTGGGATGCTATGCTAAAGTATACTAGACAAGAATTGGAGTTGCTGACTGATCCTGATATGTTTTTGTTTGTTGAGCGAGGTATTCGAGGGGGTCTTAGTCAAGTTTGCTCTAAAAGAAGAGCTCATGCAAACAATAAATATATGCCAAATTTTGATTCAACAAAACCGGAAAGCTATCTGATGTACTTCGATGTAAACAATCAATATGGATGGGCTATGAGTCAAGCTCTTCCATATGGAGAATTTGAGTGGATTGACACAAACATCGATGTGATTCAAATACCAGACGATGCTGATGAGGGATATATCCTCGAAGTAGACTTGGAGTATCCGGAAAAGTTACATGATCTACACAACGATTTACCGTTTTGTCCTGAGCACATTAATCCTAAAACCATGAAACCGCCGACTAAAACTAAAGAAATTACTAAATTGATGGCCACACTAAATAATAAAGAAAAATATGTTATTCATTATCAGGCTCTTAAACAGGCTATATCACAAAAGTCACAAAAATACATAGAGTATTAAAATTCAAGCAAAGCCCATGGTTAAAACCGTATATTGATCTAAACACCGCTCTTCGAACAGCTGCCAAAAATGATTTTGAGAGGAATTTGTTCAAGTTAATGAACAATGCTGTGTTTGGCAAAACTATGGAAAATGTACGAAAAAGGGTTGATGTAAAACTTCTGACGGAATGGGAAGGTCGATATGGCGCCCAATCTTACATAAGCAAGCCTGAATTTAAGAACAGTACGATATTTAATGAAAACTTGGTTGCAGTAGAGATGTATAAATTACAAATTTATCTAAATAAGCCTATATATGTAGGCCAATCCATTCTAGACCTAGCAAAAACCACTATATATAGCTTTTATTACGATTATCTGCTTAAAACATTTGGGGAAGACTGCACAGCTTTCTACACGGATACAGACAGCTTAGGGGTGGAAATATTGGAAAAAGATCCATATAACCTTATGAAAAATGATTGCCATCAGTACTTTGATACATCAGACTATCCTAGAGATAATATATATGGAATACCGCAGGTGAATAAGAAAGTTTTGGGTATGATGAAGGATGAAAACAACGGGCGGATTATGACTGATTTTGTGGGGTTTCGGTCCAAATTGTACAGCACAAAAGTTGCAACTTCAGAAGAGGAGCTGCAAAACCTGAAAAAGAAATTAAAAGCTGACGAATATGACGATGATATTGACCAAATTTTATTAAATTATGGTGTTACAAAAAAGGCTAAGGGTGTTAAATCATCCGTTGTAAAAACAAAAATTACTTTTGATGACTATATTGAGTGTTTGGAAACAACCAAGCAGAAGACAGCAGTACAAAACCTTATACGATCGACGGAACATCAAGTTTATTCAATAGTCCAAGAAAAAATAGCTCTTAGCCCCGATGACGATAAAAGATATCTAGTGCCGGGGACCGATGAAACTTTACCTTGGGGTCATTACTCTATAATGGATGTCGATTAGATTTACCTTAATTAAGCTGATCCTTATTGAAGAATTACCCTAGGATGTCAAGATATTTTATCGATTAGAAGATTTGTTAACATGTAATTTTAAATTTTTAACTGTTTAATATATGTTTTTAAATAAATTATTGATTTTATTAACCCTCTCCATATAATTTTTTAAGATGATTTCTTAGCTCCTTAATCACATTAGGAAGTCTATTTATTAGTTTCTACCGTATTCGTTAAATACAGAAATCTTTTATGATCCGTTAACTGCAGCATCCCATTGATCCTGAAACCTTTCCCATAAATCCTACTCTACCTCTGCAACCAACAATACGTATCACACCTAAATCCATTCAGCACAAAAATGTCATATGGCACTTTAAATACGGACTTTTAAACAGTATTCTCACTCTTTTTTTTGCATAATACCGTTAAATCGCTATAACCCTAATGCGCCTTTAGTAGTTCTTAACACGTACTTTTAATACTCTAAATAGTGTAAATTAAGATTGTAAGTCGCGCATGCGCAGTATGAAAAAGATACAAAAATGACCAGAATTGACCTTAGATTTTCTTATGGAGATTTACATGTAAAAATCATCGATTTTGGCCCCGAACTGTCATAGCTCCTTTACTATAGTCCATAGTGAGCTGTACCTTGTAAATAACTTAATACTCGCTTGGCAGCTAACCAATGCGTTTTTGCGTAGCAGGTATTATACTGACTTAGCTTGCTGCAAGCATATGCAATATCAGGACGTGTGCAAACAGATAGATACATCATGCTACCTAATAATTCCTGATATGGATAATTAGTATCACAATGTGATGCTTTTTCCAATTTTAAATTTACTTCCATTGGTATGGATACTTTGTTGTAATTGGACATTTCAAATTTCGCCAATATATTCTTGTTGAGATAGTTGTAAAGTAGAATTCTTTCTATCTCTTACTATTTTAATACCTAAAAACTGTTTAATAGGTCCTAAAATTTTGACTTTAAAATTATTGTTTAAAATGTTATAAAGTTCATCTCTTCCAGCTTTACTAGATCTAAAATCAAAAATAAACATCGACACACAGAGCGATAATGACCTTCTGTCCGTAAAAACATTTTATGTACCTACACACATTTTTTGCACTTAATTTGTTTGTAACCAATTTGAACTAAAAGGTTTGAAACTTTTTCATTCCAAGAACGACTAGCTTGTTTTAGACGATAAATGCTCTTTTTAAGTAAACAAAATTTATCTTTTTCTTGAGTTTCAAAACCATGTAAATGGTGTCATTGAGATCGCCATTAAAAATTGTGTGCTGACATCGATATAACCCATGTCCATATCAATTTCCACTCCAAGTGCAAACAATGTGCGAAGTGTGGAATGTCGCACCACTGGCGAGAAACTTTTCTCATAGTCAACAGCGTACCTTTGGGTAAACTCTCTAGCGACCAAACGAACCTTAAATTTATCCAATTTACCGTTAACATCTAACTTTTCCTTAAACACTCATTAACACTTTACAATATTAGTATCTCTTGGTCTATCAACCAATTCCCAAACGCCATGTGATATACGTGAGTTGTACTCATCTTGCATTACATCAATCCATTTTTCTTTATTATCTGAGTTTAATGCTTTCTGATAACTTTAAGGTTCATTTCTTCCTACTAAGGCTAATTCTGTAAAATAATTCATTTCGTAATCATTAAAACAAATCGACAAACGTCGAGTACGTATATTACGTATGGGTCCCCCGTTTGCTGTTTGTTCTAAATCAGCAATAGTATTGTTACGACTCGAGACGGACCTGTCGCCAGACGATCGCCAGTTTTCAGGAGTTTGGAAGACTCCAGTGTTTTCGATCAATCAGATAATTCGAGAGCGTTATATTTTACAATGGTTATTTGACGTTGTAGCTTTGAAGATAATTCTAGATGTAATTTTAGAGACGCTTCGGGAAGGATTAAATTTTTATATATAAGGGACGACTTCGGACGAAAAAGAATTAATTGTATCTGTAGTAGCTAGCGATAAAGTGCAAATTGTTATACGAGATATTTTAACGGCGCCATTTAGTAATTGTAATTATATTAAAGTTGTGTAAATTAGTTAAAGAAAATTGTTCTTTAGTTGTGTTTACTAATAAATTGTTATTTTCACCTGTAGAGACATCAAGATTTATACTAGAAATTTCTGTATTGCTAACATGTATTTCAACTCTTATTCCTTCAAGAAATTCCACAGATCTAGCTTTAACGATTTTACCAGGATTTAACAAATCTGCTAATCTGTAGCCTTTAGTATGATCGCAATATCCCACCATCATATATGGTTTGGATCTGGGATCTAGTTTCTTTCTTTGATGTTGTGGTGTCAAAACATATGCTTTACACCCAAAAACTCGAAGATGGCTTAAGTCAACTTTGGAACCTGTCCATACTTCTTTGGAACCTGTCCATACTTGTTGTATCTTAAATATAAGCTGATGCACAATTTAGTAATGTGCAATTGTAATAATAGTGGCAATAACAATAACGGTAATTATAAAAATCTGTTTCATATTATCAAAAAGTTTTTTATTTTTATCGTGTTCTTTGTCTCTTTCTCTTTGTCATTTTGTGAAATTTTGTATTCGAATTTAAACCTATTTTCCGACCACCTAGAGCTCTGAAATTTTCAGGATAGCGAAGAACTGGATGACAATGCATGTTTCAAGTGTGTTTAGGCATATACATAGAGATTTTGACACAATTTCAAGAAAATACAGAATAATTTATATAATAGTAATATGATCTATAAATCTGTAAAAAAAACTTTCTACCATAAAAAGTAAAGTTCTTTTTATAAATTGGTATTATTTTCTAACCATCTTTATTTTATACATTGTTTATAGTCATACAATTAACCGAAGTGGTGTTCAAGTCAATTATACAATGGTAATAATAATAGAAGGAATAATAGCATTAGCCATAAGTATGTATGTTAAACTTTAAATACAAAATACGTTGTCGTTAAGGTATAACGAGGGGGTGCCCATGCCTCGCTATCCGTTCCGCTCATAACGACATCTTAGCGACGAATTTCGGTATTATAACGACGAAGTTCGTTATATTTCGTTTACAGAATACCAGTTGTCGTTACGGCGAGGCGTCGGTATATAACGAACCGAAACTTATCGGTATGAGCGCTTAACGACACCATAACGAGTTACAGAATACGGCTGCTGGTCAGCCGTTACCTGTAAGCACATAATTAAATATTTTTACCGAAGGTTTTAAATTAAAACACTATTTAAACGATGTTTAAAAATATTCTGGGAATTATTTTATAATAATAGTGACAGAAATCGGGGTATTTTAAATTACTTAATGTTAAATATGAATTAGTATGCCACAAAATTCTACATACTATCTGATGGTTAAAACTGTACATGTGTCAATAGCTGAAACTTTGCCTAAATCTTTTAAGCCATCTGATATTTTTTTCCCACCTGTGATTGCTTGCCCATGTCACTGAGTATCTGTATTTTTGCTTCATATAAACTAAGCATTACTATAGTGTCCCTCTTTGTTCGCAAAGCATCTAAAATATTAATAATCACAACGGGCAATTATAATTAAATTACAAATTTACAAATATACAGTTCATAAACTATTTTCTAAGAAACGTTTCAAAACTTATTTTATTCATACTTTTCTTACCATTATTCTCTGCTTTCAAATCTTCAAAATTGTTTAAGGCCTCGGGATTTTCAATACTCGCATTATCACATACAATATATAAAATATAAATACAATTTGTAGCTATAACAAGTACGTACATTTTTATAGGATATAAAATTATTTATTCCGTAGCTATTTCAAAACAATGATATATTCTTACCAAAAGTTATTTTGTATATCTTTAAAATTTAAATATGACCTGACAATGAAGAGTATTGGATTTCTAAACCTTCGTTGACAGAAATTTGCTCTTCGTCGGATTTTTTGTTTTCATGGTTGTTAACAAATAAGACGCTGCTGTTTGTATCACTTTGATAAATATATTTTTAACTTCCCGCTTAAAAAATTAAATTTTTTTTTAAAATCGGGAAGTTATTGGTTTTACCCCGTTTTTCGAAAATCGAGTTTTCATCGGATCTTAACGTTTTGAGGTATTTGGAACCTCCCCTGACTATTTTTACGAGGGTGTCTGTATGTCTGTATGTACGTGTGGATGTGTGTGTGTGTGTGGATGTATGTAAACCTCTTATAACTTCTCAACGGCTTGACCGATTGGAATAAAATAAAAAGCGTTCCAAAGAGTTCCATCTAACTTAGATTCCCTGTAAGTTTGAACCGATTCGAACAAGTAGATTTTGAGAAATTTCAAAATAACCGAAAAAAACAATTGGTAAAAATAATGTTTTTTGGGCATATCTTTTTGGCCAGTACATCGATCAATTTCGATTTTGCACTCGTAGTAACTTTTTTAGGTCTCAAAAAACTGCGTCGAATGCCATATTGAACATCAAAATCGAATAACGCGTTAAAAAGTTATGGCTTTTTAGACATTTCAAAAAAAGTCAAAAACGTCAAAATACGTCACGTTACTATAGCTTTGCGGTTAAAACTAGCGGAAAGTTGCAAGGTTGGCCTTTTAGGTCAACCTCTTTTCGAATTTTTTTCCACGAAAACATTTATAATTGCACTCTTTATTTAAAGATTCAATGAAGCGAGTACAATGCTGACAAAAGTATATTTCTGTAAAATAAATATTTTACACAATATTTTTTTTGATTGTTAAAAAGAAATTTTATTTTCACTTAGTATATATTATAAATTAGCCAAAAATAAATAAATTTGACATGTTCGTACCTTCCTTCCTTATAAATCGTTTATTCATAGTAAATGATTATTATCTACAAAGACAAAAATACAAATATGTCACTAGTATTCTTCTCCTTGCTTCTGTGTTGTCCTTTTGCACCCCCTCCTTGCTAAAATGTCATAATGAGGTGGTTATCATTAGCTAGTAGGGTGTCTTTAGTCAATGTTATAGTTTGTCTTGTTGTTGTGGGTTGTTATGTCGTGGAAAAATCTTAAAAACCACGTCTGTACGTTAATGTTATGTTTTATGTCTACACCTCTGTCAGGTGTCCACAGTGCCGAGCCGACCCCTACCAGCGCCGTCGGGCAAAACTTACGAAGCGCCTTTCTTAAAATTTGTTTAATTCATATAGACATTAAATTACATCCATAAATATAAAATTTCTGATTTTTCTAAATCAGGATGTTATGCAACTACTTTAAAAAATAAAACAAAAATTAACGATTGGCTTAAATTTGTGCACTTTTTTTAATTATTAAAATGAGCAGTACTTTTTTCGTGTTTACTGCAAGATTCCGCCAAATGTTTCCAATCGTTTGTTCCGTTGCAAAATGAAGATTTGTTTTTTGAATCGAATAATTTACAGCATAAACAAAAAACCGCATTTTTTTTATTTAGAATAAAGCAACCACTCTCTATGAAACTTTTCACCATTTCTTAAATGTCTTTCATAATAACAATCCGAAAATTTTCGTCCCGAAGAATCACGCGGAAAATTATAATTTTTTACTTGCGTAATCGGGGTTTCTATTGAATATTCAACCATGTTTGAAGTGAAAACTTCTGGCCAAAGTCCTGGGTCATCTTTGGGAAAAGCTGGTGCTGGTGTTGATCTTTCTTTTGGTGCCGGTGGTGCATCAAGCGCAGGTCAAGGCAATTCTTTAGGCGCAATATCTTAAAATACAAACACACAAATAAGTAAATATCGCCCACTATAGGTACCAAATGCATTTTAAATGCATTGATATATTTATTTAAAATTTAAATAAAATGCTGAATTTTTTATAGCTTTTAAAAATATATACATATCTTTAAAAAAAGCACATACCACTGGACACGTTTTTTAAATCCTCACTTTTGTAAATCTCTTCCTCGACACCTAGCGATTGTTTTGATGTGGACGGTGCCGAAGACACAAACTATTGCTGTATTTTTGCATGTGGCATTCTTATCACGCTCTTCTTGTCGTTTGCGTTTTTTTATTAAATTCTGGTAGCCAGACAATTTCTTTTTTTATCACTTATCACAATATTCACAAATTATTAAGTATCGCAAAAACACAAATACTAAAACAACTCTCGACATTGCACCATGCACTCACTTTCGATAACTGAGAATTCTTTTTGGTCATCTGCTCGCTAAACTCAAAAAATTGTTTTGCATTTTGTCAGTATTTATAAAATGTTTTATTGGGCTTTGTTTAATTGGGCTTTGTTTTATTGAAGGGCAATAACGCTTTGCACCATGCCACTCACTTTCGATAACTGATCATTCTTTTTGGTCATCTGCTCGTCATCTGCTCGGTAAACTCAAAAATTTGTTTTGCATTTTGTCAGTACTTATAAAATGTTTTATTGGGCTTTATTTTATTAAAGGGCAATAACGCTTTGAAAGATCGCCTTTGAATAATTCCTATGATATCATTAAAATGTATTTAGCGCATTTGCATTCATCTAAATTCCAAAATACTGACAAACTGCTGAGATGAAAAATTGTAAAAATGATAGGTGGTTGCTAAATTTATTTTTTATGTAATTTGATAATTGAGTTTAAAATTACAGTCACAAAAAAAATCTAAAACGTAAAAACATTTTTTTGCTACCACATTTGTAGCTTTTATCCGGTCTAAAATCTCAGAACGGCGCCTCTATCAGGTCGGCGCCGTCGGGCGCCGCCCGACTTGCCCATATGGACGGCTTGGCACTGGGTGTCCATTTTGTGGTGCGGGGGGGTGTCCCTTTGCAAGTAGCCGGCTCCGTCAGATGATTTCAAGAATTGCACCGGCCAGTTGTCGACGGACACACCTCCTACGTATGTATGTTATTGTATTGTTTTATGTTTGTTGTCTGTTAGTTAGTAAATAGAGGAAGTTTCTCGTGAAGCAATCCATGTCTTCTATCAGGAAGCGTGTGGGCTCTGACGCTTAGGATTTTGTTTTTAATGTCCTCTGGTAGGCTCTCCTGATAGAAGTTGTTGGATGAATTAATTATGAATTCTCTTATTGTTTCCATTTCCGCTTCACGATGTAATTCCTCTATTCGTGTATATCGTTTTTTGTCCAGTATGAGGCGTAGACATCTGTTCTGGATTTTTTGTAGTTTTTCAATTTTTGTGTTGCTTGTCGAACAGTATATTTGATGTCCATATGTTAGGGTAGGGCGGAGGATTTGTTTGTAAATTAGGATTTTGTTTTGTTTTGTCATTTGGCTGTTGCGGCAGAGTATGGGGAAAAGTTTTGCCGTCATGGCTATTGTTTTGTTTATTCTGTCTTTAAAGTGTTCGTTATAGTTAAGTCTTTTGTCAAGATAAAATCCCAAGTATTTAATGTGTAGTTTGTCAGTAATTTCGTGTCCTTCTATTGTTATGTTTTTAAAAATGTTATTGTTTGTTTTACGTTTTGTCATTACTAATAGTTCTGTCTTCCTGGGATTTATTGTCATTTTGTTTTGTTTGAGGTATGGTATTAGTCTTCTGTTTATATGTATGTCGATTTTTCTTGCCGCAATTTCAGCCATGTCCGATCTATTATACAGACAGGTGTCATCTGCGTATAATGCCGTTTTTACAGCATTATCGATCGGAATATCATGTGTCATGATATTATATAATGTTGGCGATATTACCGATCCCTGTGGGACACCCGCCTGCATAACACATTTGTCCGAAAGTGTGTTATTTATTCTGACTGTAAATGTCCTGTTTTGTAAGTAGGATTGGATTGTCTTGATTATGTAGTAACTTTTTTAGGTCTCAAAAAACTGCGTCGAATGCCATATTGAACATCAAAATCGAATAACGCGTTAAAAAGTTATGGCTTTTTAGACATTTCAAAAAAAGTCAAAAACGTCAAAATACGTCACGTTACTATAGCTTTGCGGTTAAAACTAGCGGGAAGTTGCAAGGTTGGCCTTTTAGGTCAACCTGTTTTCGAATTTTTTTCCACGAAAACATTTATAATTGCACTCTTCATTTAAAGATTCAATGAAGCGATTACAATGCTGACAAAAGTATATTTCTGTAAAATAAATAGTTTACACAATATTTTTTTTGATTGTTAAAAAGAAATTTTATTTTCACTTAGTATATATTATAAATTAGCCAAAAATAAATAAATTTGTCATGTTCGTACCTTCATGCATACTTATATTTAGTTTCAATTCACTCTTTGGCGATAAGTGTAAATCACAAATTAGTATATCCTGTGTAAATAAATTTTTTATTACCGCCAACTTAAAGCAGAAACATTTCTTATATTTTCTGCTACTAAGTTGGTATCCCTTGCGCACATTAGACGGAAGCAGTACTTTTTAAATTGCTCGATTGTGCGAAGCGCTGCTGTAGCTAGAACATTAACGTTGAGCATTATGCCGCACAATCGCACAATGCTCTATAATGCTGAAATTGAAAAGTAGGGTAGGTAACCATCCTAGATGGCGCTCCAAACTTGTTACGGCTCGCTATGGGCTCGCTCCCCCGTGAATTGCCGCCAGTACGGCGTTATTCATTGTAACCAAAGGACGCTCATTTCGAATTCTAATGTAACGGTCGAACCAAACGTAAGTAATTTTAGAAACATTACTCTTTTTTACATTATTTTGCATTTTAATTTTCTATTAGTTAATGCTTTATAGACCTATGTTGTAGGAATAGTATAAATTAGATCAAATAATGTTATTTAAAAATTTTCTTAAAAATTGTCGGTGGTTAATAATTTTTATAAAATTCAACCATAGGCCTTATTACCACTTTTTTTAGCACCATCAAGTGACTATTTTACTGTTTATTTTATGCTTTTAAAAATGTTAGAAATGGAATAACAACTGTTTTCTAATTGATTTATGGTTTTTAGGGACTGTTTATAATCACAATGCTTCCCAAGCGACCATTGTGGTCTGGTGGCGGCAGTTTGAGCAGTACAATGTGGACGGCTAAGCACGTACAAAGCTGCCGAAAGATACAAAGTACCTAGAAGAACTATACAAAACCACCTCCCCACAGCCAGTTTTAAAAAAAGCTTGGGCCAAAAACCTTTACTTAATGACAAACAGGAAGCTGAGCTTGTGAGGTTTGGGGCAATGGGATTACTTGTTACAACACAGATTCTCCGCCGCCGCCGGTTAATCTTCAAATTTTACGAGAAAAATAAAATCAAGCATTCCTCCAATCAACAAGCTAAAGTTCCTGGTAAAGGTTGGTTTAAGAAGTTCATGAAAAGACGTCCCGCTATATCAGGTAGAAAGGCTCAGTTTATGAACCCGACAAGGGCTCAAATGATAAATAAACTTATCGTAGATGATCATTTCCAGAGACTAAACGAAGTTTATGATAAATTGGATCTGAAAACTCGTCCTGAGAAGATTTATAACGTGGATGAGAAAGGCTGCCTCCTAACAATTCACCATCAGCAGACTGTTTTGGCACAAAAAAAAGTAAAAGAGTCCCTTTACACTGTTCGGAACACGCCTAACCATTAACTTCAACTACTTGACAAAGCTGCCTATCGATTATATGAACACCACAGGGATTCAGAGTTTGTATTATTCATGACACAAAATCCACACAAAAAACTAACTAAGGAACGCTACAAAATTATATAAACAACTGTTTGGTCTAGGTCTAAGTGTATGACACAGAATAATATAAAAAGTTGTTTTAGAGCGACTAGTTTTTATCCATTTAATCCGTACACTTTTCCGGAAACAGCATTTCTCCATTTGTATTGATAATAGCAGCAGCTTCTGTATCAGACGCTTCGTCACTCGCGCCCAATCTACGCCAGCTAAAAATACCAAAAAGAGACCACCAACTAGAAGAAAGGTCATGAATTATATAGGAACTCCAATCACCAAAGACCTCTTTGATAAAAATAAAAAAAAAGATTTTAAAAATGAAAAGGACCGGAGAGGTTGAAAGCACTTAATAGAATAGAGAGAGTTGGTACTGTCATGCATGTAAGCAGAACCAAGTGGCTGCTATGAGAATGTGCTGTAAATGCAGCAAATGGTACCACAAGGAGTGCGTTGGTTGGACAGAGGAGGACGATGATGATTTTGAGTATCCAAACTGTTCCTTATTAATTTTTTTTTTATCTTTAAGTCTTTACTGTTATTATCGCTTTACTATTATCTTATGGATCTCATGTACCAAGTATAAGAAGTTTATTTTGTTTCATTTTATAGGTTAAAGTCTTAGGGTTTATTATATTATACTACCATAGTTTAATAAGCCCTAAATGTTTAATTATGATTAAAGACTTCCGGGCAAACGTGACAGCAAAACTATTTTAAAGCAAAAATCAAGGTGACATTAAAATGGAGTGGGTAATAATAGAAGAAGCTATGAAGGAAGTAGCTCAAAAACGGTTAGGTCAAGTAAAGAAGAGGAGAAATAAATAATGGTTTGAAGCCGATTGCAAGGGGAGCCTTAACAAACGAAACGAGGCGAGACTATAGTATATGGATAAACCAAGTGATGAAAATAAAAATGAATATGAAGCGGAGAGAAGAAATGTGGATAAAAAGTATGTAGGAGGAAAAACAGAGAGCATATGAATTATGTAACCTCTTTTTTCTTAAAGGTGTTAAATGCTCGATTTAAGAGGTTAACTTATGCGGACGGCACTCAGGGGGTTGGAGGAGAGCGAACGTGGATTCGATCGAGCTAGATGATGAATAATAATAAAAATGATAAGGGGTATATTTACTAGAATATTAAAAGATAAAAGGGACAAAAAGAGAAAATGAAAGAAATGAAAACGAAAAGAAAATGGGCACCACTTATGTTTTTTGCCTGAGGATGGGGAAATATAAGAAACCCGGATGAAATAAAAAAATATATAAGTTAGATAAAATAACTTGTCAGTTGTCAGTTAAAATATATTTTAATACTCAATTAAGGCTCGTTCTATTCATTGATAAATTTGATCAGAATAACATACACCAATGAGGAAAAGAAAACATCTATTTAAACACTAAACAGAATTTATTACTCAGTGTGGCAATAAATAAAATAAAAAAAAATAATAAAAAAATATCAATGTCGTAAATAGTAAATCAGATTACCAAACACATTCGTGTTTAATTTAAAAACATAACTATTACTACACATCAAATAACAGCTAAGTAAATTCTTTTGTTATTTTTGTGTACTCTTATAAGCGAAAAGTGAGAAAGGGATTAAAGTTAGATAAAACGATATATTTATATATATATATATATATATATATATATATATATATATATATATATATATATATATATATATATATATATATAAATAAATAAATCACCCTTTGTTTTGGTTTTAACTCGAGTTAAAAAAAAGAGTACTTACACAACCAATTATAATTAGTTAACTTACATATGAAAGATACAGAGATAAACAAAATCTAGTAATAAAATGCTTTTACAAAAAAAACTGAATCACACTCTGTGCGTCGCGATCACTTATTGTTTTAAAACTTATTGCGTAGGTGTTATCAATACTGAATGCAATTATGAGTAATCTTCACACTTAGATTTACAGTTACCGGCTTTTCAAAAAACTGAGTTACACTCTGAAGTTTACGGTCACTAATTACGTTAACTCTTCGTACGTAAATATTTATTATATTGATTACAATTAAATCCAATATCCAAAGAAAGAAACAGTACTCTTTTTTCTTGTAGTAAACAAAATAGTAACTATGCAATAAAAAGACTTACAAAATGGCTCATAGGTAATTAGATCAGCTTCTAGCTTAATCTCAGAAATAAGGCAAAATTCGGCTTCCTACTAGCCTCAACCACAGGTAATTATCGGCAACTTTTACCAAAACCATTACCGATAAACACTAACTAACTTTATCGGCACTAGGAACATTAATTAGCTTGTAATTTTAAGTATCAAACAGAAAAAAACCGGCAAAATTGAAACTAGACGTGTCGCTGAGATGTTATCAGTCACTCTCTCACAACCAGAATAATCTCGTTAGCAACTCGAAAGGCCTTCCAAGCATTTCCCGCTTAGCATCGCGTGATCTTAAGCGTGAAATCTCATTGGTCAATTAAAAAATCAATACTCCGCTTAAAAAAGACCGTTGGATTCTGATGTTCTGGAAAGTTCCATGTAATATATTAAGCGTACAGGGTTGGCGTAAGTACAAAGAAATGATTAAAAAGAATTTTTATTAATGGGGTTTCTTAAAAACGCTACACAGCCCCCTCCAAAGAGAAAAAACTGGGTGGAAAACAGTTTTTAAGAAAAGATAAGCTATGGTTGGAACAACAGTAGTGTTCTTTAAAAAACCAAAGCCGATAAAGATAGAGAACATTGTAACGTTCGTTGTGAGCCTAGCTCCTCGACTATTTAACTTTAAAAATATCTATTGTTAATCGCTTCGACGCGAGCAGTTATCTGATTTCGGTAGGAAATTTTGCTACCTTTTGAGATTCGATTCGGAATTCTTGCATTTCATATGGTCATTTGTTAGTTATAAGTTGTTTATCTTAACTCTCTGCACCCTTCGTTTTGGGCTTTTGCCATCTTGAGAAGGGCCCTAGAGAGGTCGTGATTCTCGACCCATCAATTTTTTCGAAAACACCTATAACACCAATTCAGGGGTCAATCGAGCCACTATTCCTGAGGTCTCCGCTTAATTTAAGAAATCATCAGTTACTGCAGTCCTGTGGTCTTCAAAATTGTAATCCAGATTGTACACTCGCTTCCACAAGCTCCGACAGAAGACTTCATAAATTTAAAGATAAGAAAATAATTAATTACTTAAATTTTTAATTAACATCTAAACAAATTTTTATCTTTTAACAATGTAAAACTGATTTATCTCTTTTATTTGACTGTATGTACTTGGCGCCCATTAATAA
This sequence comes from Altica lythri, assembly GCA_964028335.1. Classification (NCBI taxonomy): domain Eukaryota; kingdom Metazoa; phylum Arthropoda; class Insecta; order Coleoptera; family Chrysomelidae; genus Altica; species Altica lythri. The sequence goes on from OZ034800.1 coordinate 48,864,242, forward strand.
TTGTTTGGAAGGAATTGAAAAGAAACTCAGAAGGAATCCACGATCCTAAAAGCTAGCTAAGGGTAATTTAAGGGCTACAAAATTGGCACCCAACGTGGTTGAACAATTTCTTCGAGTTAATTGTACCGACCCTTACTACTTGAAAGTTCATTTTATTGGGAATAATAAAAATAATAAAAAACGTTAGTTTTTTATATAAAACTTTCACTTTAAATGTATTTTAAAAAATGACATATGTTTCGCATTTAAGCATCGTCAGATTGACATATAAAGTTACATTTTGTTTATAGCTAACTATCTGATGTTGAATAGGTAATATTAAGGCTAGATTAAGTATGGAAGTAATAAGATATAACAATATTAAAGCCTAGATGTTATTAGCCCTAAGGGATTATCCTGGATGTATCTCCCTCTAAGATCAGTATAACTGTGCAATGATATAGAAAAACCATTTGTAATAAAAAAGAAAATTTAGATTTTCTTGAAGAACTTGAAATAAAAAGACATCTAGCAGATCCACAATTTAAAGTTGTTAATGAACAAATAAATCTTAGAAATTCTCCACTATTAAACTGTTTACTTTGATTGAGTCTTCATTTTATACATAAATAAGATATAATTGTAATACAAATATATTAAGTTATTGTAAAGATCAGCAGATATAGTTTTTTCCTGGTTTTTCTATATCATTGCACAGTTATACTGATCTTAGAGGGAGATACATCCAGGATAATCCCTTAGGGCTAATAACATCTAGGCTTTAATATTGTTATATCTTATTACTTCCATACTTAATCTAGCCTTAATATTACCTATTCAACATCAGATAGTTAGCTATAAACAAAATGTAACTTTATATGTCAATCTGACGATGCTTAAATGCGAAACATATGTCATTTTTTAAAATACATTTAAAGTGAAAGTTTTATATAAAAAACTAACGTTTTTTATTATTTTTATTATTCCCAATTTCTTTGAGATTTATCTTTTTCTTTATCTTTTTCTTAAAGGGTTTGTTTTGGCCACAAATTGGTGCTAATTAATCATATGACGATTAACTTTTGTTACAACATCGTGACGCAGAAAAGCAATCGTATGGGAGTAGTATTTACCTAGGTAAACCTGGGTATCAGAGTTAGTTACTGAAAACAAAATAATATTCGCACTATTCCTTAGTACGTTAAAATGCAAGTAAAACTACGCGAGGATTTGAAAAATTACAAGGTGGGTATAAAATATTGGATCTACAGATCAGCGATAATACGTGACCAGATTTTTATAAACGGTACCGGCCAACCGGAGGATCACAAAGTGATCGGGAACGATCTACTCCGAAGTTTCTGCACGGAAACGAAACATGTGCAGCTCGGCCTAGATGGGCAGCCCTAAATGGTGGTTTAAGCAACCATCTATTTAAAAGCGAATATAAAAAAAAAACGTATTTATCTACTCTACCTCATATTATGTATCAATTTTTAGTTCGTGAAAACTGTCATTATAGACAGCAGTGCGTGAAGGATTGAAAGTGTGCGTGAAGTAACAATGTATTTTAAATGGGATTTACTTTTTCGCACTGTTTTTGACACACCTTCATATAATCAAATATCCTTAGCATTCGCGTTGTCATGGTGTTGCTATGAGAGCATTACATTTCAACCAAAGTTATTCTGACAGTTTTGTAGTTTAAATTTTCAAATTTGAATTTCTAATTATTTTTTATTTGTTTATCGTAGATAAAATATTGTATGAAACTGTGCGTGAAGTGCTTTTTGCGCACTTACGCGATATATAGCACTCGCTTCGCTCGTGCTCTAAACATCGCGTGCGTGCGCAAAAAGCATCCTTCACGAACTGTTTCATAAATAACTATTATATTGCCCTTGACATAAAATGCCAGGACACACACCACATGCACACGCACACTTGGAAGAAAGAAAAGAAGGCTATGTTCCCATAAGTAAAATTTCTCACAGGAGGCACAACGTGTATTTCCACTTTTGGGAAACTCCTATAAAGAAAGAAAGATGAATTTAAACCAAACTGTTAATAATAATTTTGAAAAGGAAGAAGAAAACACGGACGACAGTTATAATTAGAAATCTAATAAGCCTATCGGCCCCATTAGATCCGACAGTCACGGTAGGTACGCGATACGTTAACATCTAGAGTAATGTTCGGAAATGTTCCGTCCTGCTTAGTTGATATTATAGATATCAACGAATATACAGTAAGAAAGAAAAGAAAACAATAATTATTTGAAATATAGTTCTCATTAAGAACATAAATAAAGGATCTTAAAGGTAATCGGTCGCACTATGGCATTAACAGAAATCCGACAAATCTTGAAACCAACTTATCCTAAGAATCTTTAATCTTAACCAGAAAAAAATAAGTAGAGAAAGTAATAGAGGAAAAAAGAGAAAAACGAATATTTATCTATCTTCCTTGTAATCTCAACAGACCACTACCGGAAAGGATTCCCTACGGTTTTCCTAGGCTTATCTCTCGTGACAAATTACAAGGTCAAAATAAAATTCCACAGAAGAAGGAGTTAAAATTAAATTATGTTATTCAAATAAGTGTAAAGTGATTCCATATGTAGTCACGATACAGACCAAGAATATTTAAACCAACGATATAAAGAAATATAAAATTGTATGAAAGAATGAAAAAAAAATTCTTTAATACATATTCTCCACTAATGTACGATAATTGTCCCATATCCGTACCAAAGATAAAAAGTAGTTTATGGATGATAAAAGAGGACTAGGGTAACTAAAAATGTTATTTTATTAAAACATAAAAATCGTACTAAATATTACTGGACGATACGATAAAAGTTACAAGTGCTGGAGCACCTATACGATAATTCAACGGTAGATAAAGGAAAAATATTTTTACCTTCAGGACGATAAACCCAAGTGTTAATGCACTTATACGATAAATGAACGGTAGGTAAGAGAAAAGTATTCTCTCCTTCGAGACGATATATACAAGTCATAATATACTTATACGATAAATAAACGGTAAATAAGGGAAAGTAAATTTTCACCTTCGAGACGATACATATAAGTGTTACTGCACTTATACAATAGATAAACGGTAGGCAAGAGAAAAATAATATTTCTCTTTCGGGACGATAGATATAAGCTATATTGTGCTTATACGATAGAATGAACCGTAGGTAAGAGAAAAGTAGTTTTCACATAGTCTAGCTGACTATCGGTTTACAAGATAAAAAAACATACCTAGAGGTATTTAAGGCTTCACAACTAAGCTGTGTAATAAGAAATAAATATTCACCTCATAGGAGAGTAGGTACGGAGAGATAAACGAAAAGTTAACGAGATGTAAAAAATTTAAATAAAAGAGAAAGGGACTGAGTTTCATTTAGTCGCCTCTTACGACAAGCAGTTAAACACTTTGGGGGTATTCTTTATATTCCCGCCTCCCAAACGGGGATGGAGATAACGAGATGCGTTTACAACTAAATTGGTAAGGGATATTAAAAAAAAAAAAAGATAAAAAAGAGGAAATGTTTATACGGATACTTCAAAGAAGAAAAAGAAACAATCGATTCTATTCGGAGAGTTTATCTTCAGAAGAATCGTCGGAATCAGAGACATAAGGCTTAAGGTCTTTTATGTGCCAATTTCCAGCTTTTGATCCATCAGGGTGTCTTAATGAATAAACTAGAGGAGATAACGAGACATATATACAGTAATCAATATTACTGAACGGTACGGTAGTTAGATAAGTGAAGTGTGTTCTTACTCACAAAACGATAATGTCAAGTGTTAATTCACTTGAACGGTAGATAAACGGTATTTAAGTGAAATGTGTTTTTACTTACGAAACGATAATTTCAAGTGTTAATTCACTTGAACGGTAGATAAACGATATTTAAGTGAAATATGTTTTCACTTACGAAACGATAATTTCAAGTGTTAATCCACTTGAACGGTAGGTAAACGATAGTTAAGTGAAATGTATTTTCACTTACAAAACGATAATATCAAGTGATAATTCACTTGAGCGGTAGATAAACGATATTTAAGTGAAATATATTTTCACTTACAAAAGATAATATCAAGTAATAATTAACTTGAGCGGTAGATAAACGATAGATAAGTGAAATGTGTTTTCACCTACAAAAGATAATATCAAGTGATAATTCAGTTGAGCGGTAGGTAAACGGTAGTTAAGTGAAATGTGTTTTCACTTACAAAAGATAATATAGTCCATTTCACGGATTTTGGCCGATGACAGAAATCATACTCAAAATAAATTTAGAGTTACATCTCTCTCAGATACAGGCAAGTTAGAAATTTAAATGAGGACGTTTGTTTTTTAATACAACACTTACGTAACTGTATCTTGTTTTACCGATAGAAAAAAAGTATTCAATACGGAAGTCTTGACTTAATTCACATTCCTAGTAACCGTCATGGACAGCTTGTTGTTGAAGGATTGAATTTAATAATTATTAATGTCATATTTTTGTAGATGTCAAACCACACTGATAGTTTCAGAAACTTACGACCTAATTTAAAAAAAAAACTGTCCGCCATTGGTAACTCGGATGACAGTTTAATCTTATTTCAGTGGTTTCTAATATCAAATCGGCCAAAAACGATGAAATGGACTATATCAAGTGATAATTCACTTGAGCGGTAGGTAAACGATAGTTAAGTGATATGTATTTTCTCTTATAGAAAAAATACAACGGTACGACAGTTCAAGTAAAAACAAATTTTCCACGCTGGGACAATACAGAGATATTTGTTATGTGGATTCCACTTTTATAACCATACAGAGAAACATTGGTTAAGTGGATAGGTAAAGATAGATAAACGGTAAGCGAAAATTTAACGAGACGTATTTCCCCTAAGATAAGATACAGAAAAAACTAGAGAAATGAAAAATATTCTCCTTTAGGTAAAATACGGTAAAGAGTAGAAAAATAAAAAAATATTTTCCTTTAGATAAAATACGGAAAAAGTAGAAAAAAAATAAAAAAATATTTTCCTTTAGAAAAAATACGAAATCATAGATAAAGAAACAAAAAAGAAAATGGTCGAAAGAAAGGAGATGTCGAAATAGTACTATATTGAAGAGATTTTTTAATTTAAGTTTGTTAAAGATACGAAAAAGATAGACGAAAAAAAATATTTTCTAAAGTTATAGTACCATTTGTTTCTTTAGCTAACAAACGTTTGAGAAATTTTCTTTTCCTACTAGTAGTTGTTCCTCTGATCTTAGTTACATAAATAATTTCTTCCGCAGTTAAGAAATTTCCTTCAAAATTAGCCATTTTGGACAAGGAAAGGTAACCAAACTTTTAATATAAGAGAAAGTGTGTAATTTTATTGTCGGTAAATTAGAATTTAATCATCAGGCCCCACGTTCGGCGCCAAATAAATGTGTAACCTCTTTTTTCTTAAAGGTGTTAAATGCTCGATTTAAGAGGTTAACTTATGCGGACGACACTCAGGGGGTTGGAGGAGAGTGAGCGTGGATTCGATCGAGCTAGATGATGAATAATAATAAAAATAACAAGGTGTATATTTACTAGAATATTAAAAGATAAAAGGGACAAAAAGAGAAAATGAAAGAAATGAAAACGAAAGGAAAATGGGCACCACTTATATTTTTTATCCTGAGGATGGGGAAATATAAGAAACCCAGATGGAATTAAAAAATATATAAGTTGGATAAAATAACTTGTCAGTTGTTCTGGTTAAAGTTGAAATCGCACACTTCTATTCATAAAACTAATAAGATAATTGTACTTACTCTTTCTTTTAATTATCCCAATGACTAGAGTTTTATATGTAAGATAGAGATATAATCCATAAATCAAAATTTAATACTCAATTAAGGCTCGTTCTATTCATTGATGAATTTGATCAGAATAACATACACCAATGAGGAAAAGAAAACATCTATTTAAACACTAAACAGAATTTATTACTCAGTGTGGTAATAAATAAGATGTACAATAAATAAAATGGAAAAAAAAATAAAAAAATATCAATGTCATAAATAGTAAATCAGATTACTAAACACATTCGTGTTTAATTCAAAAACATAACTATTAATACACAAAAAATAACAGCTAAGTAAATTATTTTGTTATTTTTGTGTACTCTGATAAGCGAAAAGTGAGAAAGGGATTAAAGTTAGATAAAACGATATATATAAAAAAATAAATCACCTTTTGCTTTGGTTTTAACTCGAGTTAAAAAAAAGAGTACTTACACAACCAATTATAATTAGTTAACTTACATATGAAAGATACAGAGATAAACAAAATCTAGTAATAAAATGCTTTTACAAAAAAAACTGAATCACACTCTGTGCGTCGCGATCACTTATTGTTTTAAAACTTATTGCGTAGGTGTTATCAATACTGAATGCAATTATGAGTAATCTTCACACTTAGATTTACAGTTACCGGCTTTTTAAAAAACTGAGTTACACTCTGAAGTTTACGGTCACTAATTACGTTAACTCTTCATACGTAAATATTTATCATATTGATTACAATTAAATCCAATATCCAAAGAAAGAAACAGTACTTTTTTTCTTGTAGTAAACAAAATAGTAACTATGCAATGAAAAGACTTACAAAATGGCTCCTAGGTAATTAGATCAGCTTCTAGCTTAATCTCAGAATTAAGGCAAAATTCGGCTTTCTACTAGCCTCAACCACAGGTAATTATCGACAACTTGCACCAAAACCATTAACGATAAACACTAACTAACTTTATCGGCACTAGGAACATTAATTAGCGTAATTTTAAGTATCAAACAGAAAAAAACCGGCAAAATTGAAACAAGATGTGTCGCTGAGATGTTATCAGTCACTCTCTCACAACCAGAATAATCTCGTTAGCAACTCGAAAGGCCTTCCAAGCATTTCCCGCTTAGCATCGCGTGATCTTAAGCGTGAAATCTCATTGGTCAATTAAAAAATCAATACTCCGCTTAAAAAAGACCGTTGGATTCTGATGTTCTGGAAAGTTCCATGTAATATATTAAGCGTACAGGGTTGGCGTAAGTACAAAGAAATGATTAAAAAGAATTTTTATTAATGGGGTTTCTTAAAAACGCTACACAGCCCCCTCCAAAGAGAAAAAACTGGGTGGAAAACAGTTTTTAAGAAAAGATAAGCTATGGTTGGAACAACAGTAGTGTTCTTTAAAAAACCAAAGCCGATAAAGATAGAGAACATTGTAACGTTCGTTGTGAGCCTAGCTCCTCGACTATTTAACTTTAAAAATATCTATTGTTAATTGCTTCGACGCGAGCAGTTATCTGATTTCGGTAGGAAATTTTGCTACCTTTTGAGATTCGATTCGGAATTCTTGCATTTCATATGGTCATTTGTTAGTTATAAGTTGTTTATCTTAACTCTCTGCACCCTTCGTTTTGGGCTTTTGCCATCTTGAGAAGGGCCCTAGAGAGGTCGTGATTCTCGACCCATCAATTTTTTCGAAAACACCTATAACACCAATTCAGGGGTCAATCGAGCCACTATTCCTGAGGTCTCCGCTTAATTTAAGAAATCATCAGTTACTGCAGTCCTGTGGTCTTCAAAATTGTAATCCAGATTGTACACTCGCTTCCACAAGCTCCGACAGAAGACTTCATAAATTTAAAGATAAGAAAATAATTAATTACTTAAATTTTTAATTAACATCTAAACAAATTTTTATCTTTTAACAATGTAAAACTGATTTATCTCTTTTATTTGACTGTATGTACTTGGCGCCCATTAATAATTGTTTGGAAGGAATTGAAAAGAAACTCAGAAGGAATCCACGATCCTAAAAGCTAGCTAAGGGTAATTTAAGGGCTACAAAATTGGCACCCAACGTGGTTGAACAATTTCTTTGAGATTTATCTTTTTCTTTATCTTTTTCTTAAAGGGTTTGTTTTGGCCACAAATTGGTGCTAATTAATCATATGACGATTAACTTTTGTTACAACATCGTGACGCAGAAAAGCAATCGTATGGGAGTAGTATTTACCTAGGTAAACCTGGGTATCAGAGTTAGTTACTGAAAACAAAATAATATTCGCACTATTCCTTAGTACGTTAAAATGCAAGTAAAACTACGCGAGGATTTGAAAAATTACAAGGTGGGTATAAAATATTGGATCTACAGATCAGCGATAATACGTGACCAGATTTTTATAAACGGTACCGGCCAACCGGAGGATCACAAAGTGATCGGGAACGATCTACTCCGAAGTTTCTGCACGGAAACGAAACATGTGCAGCTCGGCCTAGATGGGCAGCCCTAAATGGTGGTTTAAGCAACCATCTATTTAAAAGCGAATATAAAAAAAAACGTATTTATCTACTCTACCTCATATTATGTATCAATTTTTAGTTCGTGAAAACTGTCATTATAGACAGCAGTGCGTGAAGGATTGAAAGTGTGCGTGAAGTAACAATGTATTTTAAATGGGATTTACTTTTTCGCACTGTTTTTGACACACCTTCATATAATCAAATATCCTTAGCATTCGCGTTGTCATGGTGTTGCTATGAGAGCATTACATTTCAACCAAAGTTATTCTGACAGTTTTGTAGTTTAAATTTTCAAATTTGAATTTCTAATTATTTTTTATTTGTTTATCGTAGATAAAATATTGTATGAAACTGTGCGTGAAGTGCTTTTTGCGCACTTACGCGATATATAGCACTCGCTTCGCTCGTGCTCTAAACATCGCGTGCGTGCGCAAAAAGCATCCTTCACGAACTGTTTCATAAATAACTATTATATTGCCCTTGACATAAAATGCCAGGACACACACCACATTCACACGCACACTTGGAAGAAAGAAAAGAAGGCTATGTTCCCATAAGTAAAATTTCTCACAGGAGGCACAACGTGTATTTCCACTTTTGGGAAACTCCTATAAAGAAAGAAAGATGAATTTAAACCAAACTGTTAATAATAATTTTGAAAAGGAAGAAGAAAACACGGACGACAGTTATAATTAGGAATCTAATAAGCCTATCGGCCCCATTAGATCCGACAGTCACGGTAGGTACGCGATACGTTAACATCTAGAGTAATGTTCGGAAACGTTCCGTCCTGCTTAGTTGATATTATAGATATCAACGAATATACAGTAAGAAAGAAAAGAAAACAATAATTACTTGAAATATAGTTCTCATTAAGAACATAAATAAAGGATCTTAAAGGTAATCGGTCGCACTATGGCATTAACAGAAATCCGACAAATCTTGAAACCAACTTATCCTAAGAATCTTTAATCTTAACCAGAAAAAAATAAGTAGAGAAAGTAATAGAGGAAAAAAGAGAAAAACGAATATTTATCTATCTTCCTTGTAACCTCAACAGACCACTACCGGAAAGGATTCCCTACGGTTTTCCTAGGCTTATCTCTCGTGACAAATTACAAGGTCAAAATAAAATTCCACAGAAGAAGGAGTTAAAATTAAATTATGTTATTCAAATAAGTGTAAAGTGATTCCATATGTAGTCACGATACAGACCAAGAATATTTAAACCAACGATATAAAGAAATATAAAATTGTATGAAAGAATGAAAAAAAAATTCTTTAATACATATTCTCCACTAATGTACGATAATTGTCCCATATCCATACCAAAGATAAAAAGTAGTTTATGGATGATAAAAGAGGACTAGGGTAACTAAAAATGTTATTTTATTAAAACATAAAAATCGTACTAAATATTACTGGACGATACGATAAAAGTTACAAGTGCTGGAGCACCTATACGATAATTCAACGGTAGATAAAGGAAAAATATTTTTACCTTCAGGACGATAAATCCAAGTGTTAATGCACTTATACGATAAATGAACGGTAGGTAAGAGAAAAGTATTCTCTCCTTCGAGACGATATATACAAGTCATAATACACTTATACGATAAATAAACGGTAAATAAGGGAAAGTAAATTTTCACCTTCGAGACGATACATATAAGTGTTACTGCACTTATACAATAGATAAACGGTAGGCAAGAGAAAAATAATCTTTCTCTTTCGGGACGATAGATATAAGCTATATTGTGCTTATACGATAGAATGAACCGTAGGTAAGAGAAAAGTAGTTTTCACATAGTCTAGCTGACTATCGGTTTACAAGATAAAAAAACATACCTAGAGGTATTTAAGGCTTCACAACTTAGCTGTGTAATAAGAAATAAATATTTACCTCATAGGAGAGTAGGTACGGAGAGATAAACGAAAAGTTAACGAGATGTAAAAAATTTAAATAAAAGAGAAAGGGACTGAGTTTCATTTAGTCGCCTCTTACGACAAGCAGTTAAACACTTTGGGGGTATTCTTTATATTCCCGCCTCCCAAACGGGGATGGAGATAACGAGATGCGTTTACAACTAAATTGGTACAGGATATTAAAAAAAAAAGATAAAAAAGTGGAAATGTTTATACGGATACTTCAAAGAAGAAAAAGAAACAATCGATTCTATTCGGAGAGTTTATCTTCAGAAGAATCGTCGGAATCAGAGACATAAGGCTTAAGGTCTTTTATGTGCCAATTTCCAGCTTTTGATCCATCAGGGTGTCTTAATGAATAAACTAGAGGAGATAACGAGACATATATACAGTAATCAATATTACTGAACGGTACGGTAGTTAGATAAGTGAAGTGTGTTCTTACTCACAAAACGATAATTTCAAGTGTTAATTCACTTGAACGGTAGATAAACGGTATTTAAGTGAAATGTGTTTTTACTTACGAAACGATAATTTCAAGTGTTAATTCACTTGAACGGTAGATAAACGATATTTAAGTGAAATATGTTTTCACTTACGAAACGATAATTTCAAGTGTTAATCCACTTGAACGGTAGGTAAACGATAGTTAAGTGAAATGTATTTTCACTTACAAAACGATAATATCAAGTGATAATTCACTTGAGCGGTAGATAAACGATATTTAAGTGAAATATATTTTCACTTACAAAAGATAATATCAAGTAATAATTAACTTGAGCGGTAGATAAACGATAGATAAGTGAAATGTGTTTTCACCTATAAAAGATAATATCAAGTGATAATTCAGTTGAGCGGTAGGTAAACGGTAGTTAAGTGAAATGTGTTTTCACTTACAAAAGATAATATAGTCCATTTCACGGATTTTGGCCGATGACAGAAATCATACTCAAAATAAATTTAGAGTTACATCTCTCTCAGATACAGGCAAGTTAGAAATTTAAATGAGGACGTTTGTTTTTTAATACAACACTTACGTAACTGTATCTTGTTTTACCGATAGAAAAAAAGTATTCAATACGGAAGTCTTGACTTAATTCACATTCCTAGTAACCGTCATGGACAGCTTGTTGTTGAAGGATTGAATTTAATAATTATTAATGTCATATTTTTGTAGATGTCAAACCACACTGATAGTTTCAGAAACTTACGACCTAATTTAAAAAAAAAACTGTCCGCCATTGGTAACTCGGATGACAGTTTAATCTTATTTCAGTGGTTTCTAATATCAAATCGGCCAAAAACGATGAAATGGACTATATCAAGTGATAATTCACTTGAGCGGTAGGTAAACGATAGTTAAGTGATATGTATTTTCTCTTATAGAAAAAATACAACGGTACGACAGTTCAAGTAAAAACAAATTTTCCACGCTGGGACAATACAGAGATATTTGTTATGTGGATTCCACTTTTATAACCATACAGAGAAACATTGGTTAAGTGGATAGGTAAAGATAGATAAACGGTAAGCGAAAATTTAACGAGACGTATTTCCCCTAAGATAAGATACAGAAAAAACTAGAGAAATGAAAAATATTCTCCTTTAGGTAAAATACGGTAAAGAGTAGAAAAATAAAAAAATATTTTCCTTTAGATAAAATACGGAAAAAGTAGAAAAAAAATAAAAAAATATTTTCCTTTAGAAAAAATACGAAATCATAGATAAAGAAACAAAAAAGAAAATGGTCGAAAGAAAGGAGATGTCGAAATAGTACTATATTGAAGAGATTTTTTAATTTAAGTTTGTTAAAGATACGAAAAAGATAGACGAAAAAAAATATTTCTAAAGTTATAGTACCATTTGTTTCTTTAGCTAACAAACGTTTGAGAAATTTTCTTTTTCTACGGTTATTATACAAATGTATCATTTTTTGACAGTAATCTCTAAAGAAATAGGGTACGTTGTTATATCTAATAAAGAAATATCTCATTTCTTTATCTGATAACACAAAATGTTCATTTCTTTATTGTTTTAACTTAATCAAGTATACTGTGACAATTATGTATTCATATATTTGACTAACAGTACAGATTGACAGTAATAAAGTAGTGACAGGTACAACAGATAGTTTTTAATACATTATTTAAATTAGATTGTAATTTAAGTAAAAATGTTAAGTAGTGATAAAAATGAATTAGAATTAACTCCTCCTGAAATAAGAGAAGCGGCAAACGAAGCTTGTCAGAATTTGATTCCCGAAATTTCAAAACATAGGTAAGTACCAGAATGCATATGAAAGTTTCGTGACCTGGCAAAAGAAAAAGGCAACATATTCCGTTTCAGAAACTGTGCTTTTAGCTTATTTTTCTAAGTTAACAAATGAATTTAAGGTATGATAACGGTAAATATTGTAAATAATAGTTAATTTTACTTAAATAATATAACTTATATCGTTATGTTTTGTTTTGTATTGGATTTATTTTTGAATTATTGTATAATTATGAGGTATAACCGTCGAAAAAGTATAGTGTTTGACTCGCAAGGAATAACTCATTTCCCACTCGTACGATTTGCAGCATTCGCCTGCGGCTCTTGCTGCAAACATCGTGCTCGTGGGAAATGAGTATCATTCCTTGCTCGTAAAACAATATACTATTTCCTATTAGTAGTTGTTCCTCTGATCTTAGGTACATAAATAATTTCTTCCGCAGTTAAGAAATTTCCTTCAAAATTAGCCATTTTGGACAAGGAAAGGTAACCAAACTTTTAATATAAGAGAAAGTGTGTAATTTTATTGTCGGTAAATTAGAATTTAATCATCAGGCCCCACGTTCGGCGCCAAATAAATGTGTAACCTCTTTTTTCTTAAAGGTGTTAAATGCTCGATTTAAGAGGTTAACTTATGCGGACGACACTCAGGGGGTTGGAGGAGAGTGAGCGTGGATTCGATCGAGCTAGATGATGAATAATAATAAAAATAACAAGGTGTATATTTACTAGAATATTAAAAGATAAAAGGGACAAAAAGAGAAAATGAAAGAAATGAAAACGAAAGGAAAATGGGCACCACTTATGTTTTTTATCCTGAGGATGGGGAAATATAAGAAACCCAGATGGAATTAAAAAATATATAAGTTGGATAAAATAACTTGTCAGTTGTTCTGGTTAAAGTTGAAATCGCACACTTCTATTTATAAAACTAATAAGATAATTGTACTTACTCTTTCTTTTAATTATCCCAATGACTAGAGTTTTATATGTAAGATAGAGATATAATCCATAAATCAAAATTTAATACTCAATTAAGGCTCGTTCTATTCATTGATGAATTTGATCAGAATAACATACACCAATGAGGAAAAGAAAACATCTATTTAAACACTAAACAGAATTTATTACTCAGTGTGGTAATAAATAAGATGTACAATAAATAAAATGGAAAAAAAAATAAAAAAATATCAATGTCATAAATAGTAAATCAGATTACTAAACACATTCGTGTTTAATTCAAAAACATAACTATTAATACACAAAAAATAACAGCTAAGTAAATTATTTTGTTATTTTTGTGTACTCTGATAAGCGAAAAGTGAGAAAGGGATTAAAGTTAGATAAAACGATATATATAAAAAAATAAATCACCTTTTGCTTTGGTTTTAACTCGAGTTAAAAAAAAAGAGTACTTACACAACCAATTATAATTAGTTAACTTACATATGAAAGATACAGAGATAAACAAAATCTAGTAATAAAATGCTTTTACAAAAAAAACTGAATCACACTCTGTGCGTCGCGATCACTTATTGTTTTAAAACTTATTGCGTAGGTGTTATCAATACTGAATGCAATTATGAGTAATCTTCACACTTAGATTTACAGTTACCGGCTGTTCAAAAAACTGAGTTACACTCTGAAGTTTACGGTCACTAATTACGTTAACTCTTCATACGTAAATATTTATCATATTGATTACAATTAAATCCAATATCCAAAGAAAGAAACAGTACTTTTTTTCTTGTAGTAAACAAAATAGTAACTATGCCATGAAAAGACTTACAAAATGGCTCCTAGGTAATTAGATCAGCTTCTAGCTTAATCTCAGAATTAAGGCAAAATTCGGCTTTCTACTAGCCTCAACCACAGGTAATTATCGACAACTTTCACCAAAACCATTAACGATAAACACTAACTAACTTTATCGGCACTAGGAACATTAATTAGCTTGTAAAACAGGGTTGGCGTAAGTAGAAAGAAATCATTAAAAAGAATTTTTATTAATCGGGTTTTTTAAAAACGCTACAATAAAAATCTCAAACAGATTGAAGAACACTATATTAATAAAAACGTAAGAAACTTCTATCAGGAAGCGAAAAAAAGCAGTGATCAATGTGCAAAAAAAACAGAATTACTACAAGAGTAATAACGGGCACCTAATAGGCGTTAAGCAGGGGAAGCTAGATAGATGGCAGGAGAGCTGCTTAATGAACAACAGGATGAAAATTATGAGGGGCAAGTGGAAATGGTAGAGGAAGTTACCGACCTGGCGGAAATAATAGAGACTTCAACCGTGGAAGAAATAAAAGAAATCATATATAGTATGATATGCAATAAAAGTGCGGACAGCAATGGTATTCCTGCAGAAATAATTAAGCGTGGGGGAGAGGCACTTATAACGCGAGTATGTAGCCTGCTGATGAAAATCTGGGAACAAGAGGAAATGTCGGAAGTATGCCCCATTCATAAGAAGGGAGATAAAGGTTGGTAAATACCAGGGAGGATTCAAAAAGGGCAGATCCACCGTGGATCAAATATTCGTGTTGAAAATGATTCAGAGCAGTAGCAACAGCTAAAGCTAAACCTCCTCTTTATAGATTTCAAACAAGTTTACGATTCTGTTAATACTTGGAATTCCGGAAAAGATGATCAGACTAGTTAAAATGTCCTTAATAAAGACCGACAAGACAGTAAGGATAGAAGAAAGCCTAACAGAAAAATTTGATGTTAAAAAGAGATTAAAGCAGGGAGATCCACTGTCCACAGTACTCTTCAATTTCTTGTTGAAGGCAATAATGACAGAGAGAGTGGAATACAAACGAAATGTATGATTTATGACAACAGAAACCAGGTCCTGACCTTTGCGGACGATGTAGTGTTATGGCAAGAAAGGAAACAACTGGGGATTTTCAAACTCCTTGAAGCGAAGGCCAAACAGTATAGACTGATAATTAATGAGGAAAAAACAAAGTATATGTAAATGTGACAGACCACATATGAAGACACCCAACTGAAGACTACTACAAACAACGAGACTAAAGAGTATTGCTTTAAAAAAGTGTCAAAATTTGAGTTTCTAGGAGTAACCCTAACAATTAAATGGGATGAAAAGCAAGCGAATTTCGAGAAGAAGGAAGACTGTCGGAGCACTACACAAACTATTAAGAGCAAAGAGCATCTCTAGAGAGGCAAAATTGAGACTATACCGAACAATGATACAGCCCACGGTCCTTTATGGAAGCGAAACATGGAGTATTAACAAAAATCATGAAAATATGCTAAACATCTGGGAGCGGAGTCTCTTAAGGAAGATATTCGGGGGAGTAAAAGATGATTAGCAGAGATCAGAGAGCTGTACCAAAAACCAGAAATTAGAAAGATTATAAATATTAGCATCTGGACATGAGACTCCATAGAACAGAAGAAAATATAATTCAAACAGAAAATAACAATTTTGGTGTCATTCGATAAATCTCTAGAAACTTTTTGAAAAAGTTGAGATGGCGCTCGAAAAAATTGCCATTGTTACAACCAAAGGAGTGCAAAAAAACAATGTTTTGGTTTTTTAAAAAATCTCAAAAACAATTAAATATTTTTAAAATTGATAAAAAAGATCTGAAAAAGCAGAAAATGTCACAAAAATAAGTCCGTACTCCCGAAACTGTATCTCCAATATTTATAATTTTAACAGAGCCCTAAAGTCATAGCTAAAACAGAGTGATTTGCGTTCTCGCGCGCCGCGCATTTCAGTCACTGTAAACAAAAAAAAAATATTTAAACAATATTAAAAAATGAAAAAATTCACGTACCTTTGGAATAAGTTGATAAACAATAATCCGCGTGAAAAAAATTTTTTTACGTATTTTTCCATTAGTTATGCTATTGTTAATAAACAAAATTGTTGTAACCGAAAGTTAACATCAAATTCTAAAAGCTCAATTTTTTGTCCCTTGGTAGGATTGTTCGGTTTGGAAGAGGTAAAAAAATAGACTTCCGTTGAAAAAAATCAAAATTTTTTAATTTTCCAGTTATTTATAAACAATCTATTGCATTAAAAAATTTAAAATGTTGATAAAGTAATTGTTTAAATATCATTAGATTTATATCTACTATTCAGCTGTTCGCAGGTCACAACTTAGGGAAAATTTCACTACAGTTTTTCGTTTTGGGCCCCCCTGACCTCAAAAACACCTTTCGTTCAAAAGTTTATATATATATATATATATGTATGTATGTATGTATAGTTCCGATATAACGAAATCTGTGAACACGATAGCGGTCGCATTTCTTAACGGATCGAAATGAAATTTGGTACAAAAATCAATCGTCCCAAAATCTCGGTCGAGTTTGTTAATGGGCCAAATCGGTAGGGCCGTTTGGGCGTGACATCAAATCAAAATGGAAAAAAATTCGTAACTTTTTACTTCACCCTGTACAAAAAAATGTTAGGGGACTTTTTTGTTTGTCTTAAAAAGACCTACAACTTTTATCTAAAACATTTTTTTCTAAAACGTATACTTTTAATATATTCAATTAATATATATCTACTGATGCGCCTGCCTTACCAAGGGCCATTTTTTTTTAATTCGTAATGATTTCGTTTTTTTCTCACCTAAAAATATATGTTAACAATTTAAAATAATATTGTAATTCTTTTAAGTATCGACAACGTCGCATGCTTCCAAGCGCCCGTCAGGCACAATCTAAGGAGTCGTTGTCGAGACATAAGAGACTTTTGTCAGTTTGTCGTTACAATCATAATTATTATTTTTTACTGTTTTGTTAAAAAATACAAAAAAGATATTGAGTTAAATAGCATTCTTTTTTATACAAAAAAGTGTACAGCAAATAGCTGAAGCTTAAATACTAACATTTAATGGTCCTTCGAAAACGGATGGTTTAAAAATTGGAAATTGTTTGGAGTTGTAAATGGTTCTGGTGGAGACTGGAAACCTGTTTCGTTCTTTGTTTGGAGTTGTAAATGGTTCTGGTGGAGACTGGAAACCTGTTTCGTTGTTTGTTTGGAGTTGTAAATGGTTCTGGTGGAGACTGGAAACCTGTTGTAAAAGATTGGTAAGGGCGGTAGAGGCAAATCAAACGTAAGTACTGACTTTCCTTTAAACATTTATCCTTGTTTTGGTTCAGTAGAGTGTAATAATTGTAAAAAATTATAATATTTTCGGCGTGTATCTATTGCACTAGTTTAGTAGAGATTAAATTAATACTATTAAAATGGCGGATGAAGAAATAAAATTAAACATCAAAAAAAGGGGTATTTGCAAAAGCAAAATAACATTCTTTGAAAAATTTTTAAATTCGATAGCTTCCATAGAAATAGATGATGTAAAACTTTTAGATTTGCAAAACAGACTTGATAAACTTCCAGATATATTTTTAGAATTTGATTCTCACCAAAATTTTCTTGAATTAAATCATAACAACTTAGAAGAACAATTGGAAGAACGCGAAAGTTTTGAAAATCATTATTATAGGGTACTTGCTACTGCAAGGAAGGTATTAAAGGTCAATAGTAAAATAAATTCAAATCATTTCCCTGAAAATAGTCTCGCTGATGATGCGTCTGATCATGGCTCGGGAATTTCTCGTTATAATATTCAATCGGGGCCAAAACTTCCGTCGATTCCTATCCCAAAATTTTCTGGAAAGCTAGATGGATGGCTCGAGTTTAGGGACACTTTTAGAACTTTAATTCATGACAATCCAAATGTCTCACATATTGAAAAGTTTCACTTCTTGCGGGGTGCCTTGGAAGGCAATGCCAAAGAAGTATTACACAATTTAGAAATTAGTTCGGACAACTATGACACTGCGTGGGCTCTTTTGAACGACCGATTCGATAACAAATCAATGTTGGTTAATAATAATCTCAAAGCACTGTTTGGGATACCCTCTATGAACAGGGAGTGTTCAACAGATTTTCGAAAATTGTTAGATGGCATAACTTAGGGTGTTAGGTCTCTGGAAAACCTTCAGATACCAGTGCAGTCCTGGGATCTTGTAATTATCTTCTTCATGTGCAGCAAATTGGATACGATAACAGCACGCGAATGGCAAGAGAAAAAACCAAAGAATACTCTACCAACTTTGGAGGAATTCAAGAAATTTCTAAAATCAAAAGCTGAAATACTCGAGACTCTGGAAACCACCTCAAGGGATAGATCTCTTAAGGTAAAGGCAAAATCATTTATGGTAATGGAACAAGGATGTCTTATTTGCAACGAGAAACACAGTATTCAAAATTGCAAAGAGTTTCTAAAACTTACAACTCATAATCGGTATGAGAAGGCAAAGGGTCTTCGACTGTGTTTGAATTGTCTTAAACCAAATCATATTAGTAAAGATTGCACTTCGAGGAGTTGTCACAGGTGTTCCTTGCGGCATCACACTTTGCTACATTTTAACAAAAGGAGTTCAGCGGATCCAACAACAACTTCTAATGATCGAATAGTTGAGTCAAATCAAGGTAGTTCAAATGGTGGTACTACGGAAGTGGAGTCAAAAGTCGCAATGGCATCTTCATATGCTGGTAGAAGTGACATTCTTCTGTCAACAGCTTTGGTTCAGGTTGTTGATTCTATTGGTAATTTGCATACTTGTAGGGTTTTGTTAGATTCCGGCTTAATGTCGAAGTTAATAACAGAGGACTTAGCAAATAAGTTAAACCTTAATAAACAGAATATTAATTTATCAATCGTGGGCATTAATCAAATAACTTCCCACATTAATCATAAATGCAACGTCACTCTTCAATCAATGCAAAATTCTTTTAGCGAAACTATTTCTTGTTTAATTGTTCCTCAAATTGTAAGTTCCATTCCTAGTAGAAAACTGGATATTTCTCATCTTCAAATTCCTAGACATATAAGATTGGCAGATTCTGGCTTTGGTGATCCGGGAGCTGTGGATATTTTGCTAGGAGCTGATTGTTTTTACAAACTATTGTGCATCGGACAATATAGTTTGGGTGCAAATCAACCGACGATGCAGAAAACACGATTCGGGTGGATAATTTCTGGTTCCCTTTGTAACCCAAATGCCCAAGATATTGTTCATTGTGGTTTAAATGTAAACTTTGGTCTTCAAACCCAAATAGAGAAATTTTGGAGTATTGAAGAGCCTCCAAATGGTCTGGATCGTCTTTTATCAAATGAAGACAAGGAGTGTGAAAAAATCTTTGTGGAGAATTGCTCCCGTGACAAAGACGGCAGATTTATTGTGCCAATCCCGTTAAGGGAATCCCCATCTGTACTAGGAGATTCAAATTTAGTTGCCAGAAGACAATTCTTTTCTCTTGAAAGGAGACTTGAAAAGAATCCAAAATTGAAGAAAATGTATGTTGACTTCATGGAGGAGTATATTGCCATGGGTCATATGTCTTTACATAATAAGGCAAATGGAGATGAGCCTTCGTATTTCCTGCCACATCATGGAGTTTTAAATGAAAATAGTACAACAACTCGTTTACGCGTAGTTTTTAATGAATCTTCACCATCTGAAAATGGAATTTCATTGAACGACATTCAGTACACCGGTCCAAATCTTCAGGACGATATTTTATCGATTTTGCTCAGGTTCAGAATTCCTAATATTGTTGTTTGTTCTGACATTGCCAAAATGTACAGAATGGTTTTAGTGAAAGAAGAAAATAGGCCTCTACAGAAGATTTATTGAAGAGCAAATCCTAATGAAGACTTGGGAGTGTATACCCTAAATACCGTAACCTATGGTACCAGATCGGCTGCCTTTTTGGCTATTCGATGTTTGAAGCAGCTCGGCTTGGAAAATGAGGAGCAATTTCCCAAAGCCGCCAATATTATTCTTCATAATTTCTATGTTGATGACTTGCTTTTTGGTGTGGACTCCGAAGAAGAGGCTATATTGTTGAGCAAGGAAATTGCTAATATCTTAAAAACTGATGGTTTTATTTTAAGAAAGTGGTTGTCCAACTCATCTAGGGTACTCACTGGTATTCTTGGCGATGATTCTAGTCCTAGTGAAGGTGATGTGCCATTGGGTGAGAAATCCGAAAACAAAACCTTGGGTCTCCATTGGTCCTTTAAAGATGATTGTCTTTTATATCACATATCTGAAATAGCTAATACATCGAAGCAAACTAAACGTTCTATTTTATCTAGTATTGCCCAAATCTATGACCCACTTGGTTTGTTATCTCCCTGCATTATATTGGGAAAAATTATTATGCAGAAACTCTGGCTTGAAAAGGTTGGATGGGATGAGTCCCTGCCTTCCCATATATTCTCTTCGTGGAATAAATTAAAAAATCAGTTTATCTATTTCAATGAACTTTCTATTGCAAGACAAGTAATTCTGAGTAAGGTGGTAAATGTAGAAATTCACGGATTTTGTGATAGCTCGATTGAAGCATATGGTGCTTGTCTGTATCTTAAGAGTGTGAATAGTTGTGGTGAGACAAACGTTTCATTGGTATATTCAAAGGCTAAAGTTGCTCCATTGAAAGTTGTAACCTTGCCACGCTTGGAGCTTTGCGGGGCACTCGTTCTGGCTCAACTTGTTAGTAACTTCAAGCGGTCAGTGGACTTGAACATCTCAAGAATTTATTTGTGGACTGACTCTACAGTCGTTTTGGGATGGATTGCACAATCCCCACATAACCTACATACATACATTGGAAATCGAGTGTCGCAGATACAGTCTTTGACTTTAATGGAGAATTGGCGACATGTAGGTAAGCTCTAAGGATAATCCCGCTGATTTGGTCTCTAGAGGTGTTTATCCTGAAATCTTGATAAAATCAAATCTTTGGTGGAATGGACCTAGTTGGCTATCTCAAGATTGTATAGATTGGCCAAATCCTATTATTGATGTAGACTCATTACCTAAAATGAAGAGACAGGTCCAAATTTGTCATGAAGTTCTTGACATTATTGATTGGGGTCGATTTTCTAATTTTTTGCGTCTTGAAAGATGCACTGCTTACATTTTTCGATTTGCATTTAATTATAAAACTAGAATTAAGGAAGAGAGAAAAGCTGGTCCTCTCTCCGCCGATGAATTAAAAAATGCTGTAAATAGTTTATTAGTAATATGTCAAAGGGAATCATTTCCAGAAGAGTATTCATCGTTATTAAACGGTAAGGTTTGTAAAAAGGGTCCATTGAGCACTCTCAACCCGTTTATAGATATCAATGGAATCCTAAGGGTGGGGGGCAGATTGCAGCTTTCCAACATAGATTATGCCATGAAGCATCCAGCTGTGATTTCCTCAAAACACAAATTTTGTAAACTTTTATTTGAATACAAGCATAAAACCTTGTTACATGCTGGTCCCCAATTGTTGTTGTCAGCCATTAGGGAAAATTATTGGCCAATAGGGGAAAGAAATCTAGCTAAGATTACGACCCATAAATGCATTAGATGTTTTAGATCTAAACCCAGGCCTCTTGGCCAAATTATGGGATCCTTGCCCAAAGATCATGTTACACCAGCACCTCCCTTTTACACAACAGGGGTGGACTATGCTGGTCCTTTTAGTATTAAATCTAGGGGTGGACGTGGTGCGAGTATAACTAAATGTTATTTGTGTTTGTTCGTTTGTTTCTCAACTCGGGCCATCCACCTGGAACTCGTTTCAGACTTGACGTCGGAGGCTTTTTTGGCGACGCTGATGCGATTCATAGCAAGAAGAGGCAGACCAACTTGCATGTGGTCTGATAATGGTTTGAATTTTGTAGGAGCTAATTCCGAATTAAAAGATATCTATAAGTTCTTGCAGGAGCAAAATAATAGTTTAATTGAAAGTTTGGGAAACGAGGGTATTACATGGAAATTTATTCCGGCTCATTCGCCAAATTTTGGGGTATTTGGGAGGCTGGGGTTAAAGCATGTAAACATCACAAAAAACGTATAATGGGCAACGCCTCATTGACATTCGAAAACTTTTACACCCTACTGACCCAAATAAAAGCTACCCTCAACTCTCGACCTATGATCCCCATTTCCTCTGACCCTAATGACTTAAACGTGCTCACGCCATCACATTTTCTAATTGGGCGACGCCTAACTGCCTTACCGGATCTAGACGTCAGGGACACTCCTGACAATCGATTGTCCAAATTCCAACATCTCCAGAAGTTATACCAACATTTCTGGTTGAGGTGGTCCAAGGAGTATCTGGTGACTTTGCAGACGAGATTAAAATGGAAGTTTCCCCAACGGACTCTTCAAGTAGGAGAGTTGGTAGTCGTGCGTGAGGACAATTTGCCTCCACTGTGTTGGAAATTAGGCAGAGTTTTGGTGTTGCACTTTGGCAGTGATAAGTTGTGTCGTGTCGCTACTATTAAGACTTTAAAAGGTTCTTTAAAAAGACCTATTTCAAAGCTGTGTCTGCTACCAATTAAAGACAATATTTAAAATTATTTGTTTGCTTTGTTTTAAGTACCTTTTACTGTTTATATATACTAATTCTATATTAAATATATTGTTTGTTGAAGGTTGGCCCCTTCAAGGTGGGGGGTATGTTAACAATTTAAAATAATATTGTAATTCTTTTAAGTATCGACAACGTCGCATGCTTCCAAGCGCCCGTCAGGCACAATCTAAGTAGTCGTTGTCGAGACATAAGAGACTTTTGTCAGTTTGTCGTTACAATCATAATTATTATTTTTTACTGTTTTGTTAAAAAATACAAAAAAGATATTGAGTTAAATAGCATTCTTTTTTATACAAAAAAGTGTACAGCAAATAGCTGAAGCTTAGATACTAACAATATATTTTTTTATTTTTTCATGCTATTATTTAAAAAATTGTTATAAGCAATTTTTTGAGGCAATGGAATTTTTTTTTTGTTTCGAAGGACCAAAAAATATTGATTTTTAAAAAAAATCATTTCTTAAAAACTTTTTTTCATTGCTCAAAAATGGATTTGTTTATTAACAATTTTTGTCCGCCATTTATTATTAATATGAAGGAACCATTTTTTCTTTTTATTCATTATTTATATTATTCTTTCATATACCGAGCAAATTACAATTATTTATTTATATTTAATTAGTTTATTTTATAAACAATTTGTTATAAACAAATATTTTTTTTGTTTTATTTTTTTTAAACTGTTGTAATAAACAAAACCAAATATGTATCATTTGGTTTATAAAAATTTTTTTATTTAAATTTTAAATATTTTAAATTTTTCTAAATTATTATGAAGTTTTTCTTCATTTTTCCATAAAACTGTTAGTGATCGATTATAATGATCAATCAGTTTTTTGTAAAGGGAAATTTGCAAATTTATTTCGAATGTAATTTAGATTTGCTGTATGGCATTATCATACCGGTTTTCGTCATCGGAGTCTAAATTTCCAAATACCCATTTGTAGCAGTACCATCTTAATAAGCGCCCCCAACTTCGGCAACCAACAATACCCACGCACTTCCCAACCCTTAAATCTGTCACACGATGGCACCACATGTCTGATTCTCGCACTGTTATGGACAATGGAATGAAGAGGTCAAGCCGCATTTTAATATTCATTCAGTTTTATAATGAACTTTTATTTTAAAATTGTTTATATTATTCGAGATGTAAAGGAACATATTTTTTTTTAATAAACACCTTCTATACATTTATAAAATTTTCCTCCGTTTATTAACCCTCTTTTTGAACGAATATGAGGTTGTATATTTTCAAATTTGTGTTCGAGAATTCGGTTCGTTCCATCATATTTTCGCTTAGTCCATGGTACGAAATAGGGTAATTGGTTTTAATTATAGTTCTTCTAATTATTAAGAAGTGTTCCTTTAAAGTTTGAACTTGATTAATAACGTATTTAGATCTAAGAAATTTATAAATGTATGCTTGTTATAAATTAATTTGGAATTTTCTAATTTTACGGAGAGTAACAAATTGTCTAGTGGTGTAATTTTTATGTCTTGTGTATTACAGTTAGCTTTGGCTATTAGAAGGACCAGTGATGTTAGGATCGTCAAGGAGTTCATTGTCCTGTTGATCCTGTAAAGACCCCCATAAAGGTGGCTGACCCAAAGTGGAGAAATTTGTCGAAATTTAGGTCAAAATTAGGTGCTTTTTAGGTGCTATTTAGGTGCGCAAAACAAAAATTAGGTGCACTAACCGTTTTTGAAATATTTACGAAAAACCATGTGACCGCCAGACTTTGAAAACCTAGCTGACCCTTAATAAAAAAAACAAATCTAGGATTGAATAATCTTTAAATTAAGTGCTAATTAAGTGCTTTTTAAAACACGAAACAAAATAAAAAATTTAAAAATTAAACGTTTTTAAATTGAAAATATTGATTGTGTATGGCAAAATGTCACATTTCTTCTTGCACTTTGAACCAAAATGGACATCGGCAGTATAAGAACAGTTAGAAATCGGTAAAATTTTCTTGTCCCGTAATTTTTTTAATGGATAATTCGGAAGGTCACCACTAAAAATTTTTTTATTATTTTTTCTTAACTCGGACCGCTGAGCTGAGACTTGCAACCGGTTATTTCCGAAAATGATGATTAATATAAAATTCACTTTGTCAGAGATTTATGTGCTCATTAAGTGCAATAGTTTCACGAGCTAAATAAACTGCTAATGAGCAATATCAACTGAAAATATTTGGCCAAAGTTTTCTTGCGTCTCAACTAAGAGTGTCAATCTGCACTTTTTAAGCACATGAAGATCATTAAAATTTTCTTGTAATTCTATTACTTAATAATTCTCTCGTCCGAAATGAAATAATTTTTTTAATTTTTTGACCTGGGATCGCTGAGGTAATACTTCTTACCGGTCACTTTCAAATATACTAATTATTATAAAATCTTTTTGTCAAATATTAAAGTGCTCAGTAAGGGCAACAGACTCAATAGCAGAACAAACAGCTGATGAGCCAAGTCAACTAGAAATTCTTAGCCTAAGTCTTTTACCAAGTGTGTCATTCTGCACTTTCTAAGCACTTAAAAACTGGTACAAATACCTACGAAATAATCCCATAAGCTCCGGTAATAAATTGACTTTTATCTCGACTCAAAACTTCTCTGCCGTTTTTTATCTCTACTCAAAAAGAAGCGCACCTATCTGAATTACTCAAAAATTATTTATAGGTACCATTACTTTTCTACTCCAAGACATTTCAACTAAAAAATTCGAACAAGGAAAAAACGTCTCAATAGGTAATTATTTTTTTTATTTAAATTTTTGCTAGAAATGTTTTATCTAAAAGAAAAATTAAAGTAGTAAAACACAGGACTCAACGAATGTTGAACTAACCTATTAAGCCTTGCTTATTTTAGAGTAGAGATGGAAAACTATCATTATTTTCAACAATCATCTCTAATTGTTATTTCAACTAGTTACAATTTTCAAAAAAATATCAATTTTTCTATTCAAAAATATTTATTTTTAACACTTTTTGTAAATCAAATTAAGTTGTACTTAACATAGTTAACATTTTTTGATAACTGACCGGTTGCAAGTAGTCTCAGCTCAGCGGTCCGAGTTAAAAAAAAATAAAAAAAATTTTTAGTGGTGACCTTCCGAATTATCTATTAAAAAAATAACGGGACAAGAAAATTTTACCGATTTCTACCTGTTCTTAAACTGCCGATGTCCATTTTGGTTTAAAGTGCAAGAAGAAATGTGACATTTTGCCATACACAATCAATATATTCAATTTTAATACGTTTAATTTTTAAATTTTTTATTTTATGTTTCGTGTTTTAAAAAGCACTTAATTAGCACTTAATTTAAAGATTATTCAATCCTAGTTGTTTGTTTTTTTTTTTATTAAGGGTCAGCTAGGTTTTCAAAGGCCCATGGTTTTTCGTAAATATTTCAAAAACGGTTAGTGCACCTAATTTTTGTTTTGCGCACCTAAATAGCACCTAAAAAGCACCTAATTTTGACCTAAATTTCTCCACTTTGGGTCAGCCACCTTTATGGGGGTCCTGTAAAGTGTCAATAGAGTTAGCTTTGGGTTTTCTAATTATAGTTTTGTGATTGGTCCCTTTATTGATTTCTAATAGGACACCTTTGTCTAACGTTATTACTCTCTTTTTAAATTTAGGTAGTATCTTGTCACGGTTTTTTGTTTTGACATAGGCTATTCTTTGGTTTGAAAAGTCGGGTGGTTCTCAACGTTTTTGGTTATTTAAGAATTTTTCTTTTACTTTTTCATTCCTTTTTTTAATAGTTTTATATAGCTGTTTGCAGGCGTGTTTAGGATTTTAAACATAATAGAATAAAACAAGGTGGTCGTTTAAATCAGGATTATTTATATGCCCTTTTATAACTTCGAATGGTGTAAATTTTGTTGCTGAATGGAGAGAGTTGTTGTAACTTAATACGGAATGTCTTATTAGCTGAGGTGTCAGTTCCTTATTTTGTTCTATAATACAACTAAAATATTCCATAAGCGTAGAATGAAATCGTTATGATCTTAAGTGTCGAATAGTCGTCGCAGAGTTAAAAAATATTAATTATATAAAAAGTTATGCAAATTTGAAAAATGTCAAAAATGCTATTTTGCAAATGATTAACAATTTTTAATTTGATGAAAAAATACGTAAAAACTTTTTTGCTTAAAATCATTCAAGGATTACGGTAATATTTTTTTATTAGTAACAAATTATTTGTTAATAACAAATTTCCTAACCATTTCTCGGGAATCCACCCTTAATATTTGTAATCAGGGGGACAAACTTTGGTGGAGCCTTGTCTCTTTAACTGCTACGAAAACCCTCTGGGCTCCCGGACTAATAACCGTTTTTGTATATATGATAATAAGTTTTCTTTTTGGTCTTCGATCGATACTACATCATTCAAAAGTTTTGTACAATGAATCAGCTTATAGGCAGAGTTGTTAAAATATTGCTGTAGAGTTGTTACGAAGATTTCTGGTAACAATTGATTTTTAAAATATACTGCATATGTACCTACGTTTGGCATCTAGAAATTCTTTAACAAATTTTATGACATTTTATTATAAATTTCTTTGTGGTACATTAGGTAGCTTCATTTTAATTTATATTGTGCGAAAAATGCTATATAAAAGCGGATTTGTCTAATCTAACAATGGTAGATGTATTTATGGTAGTGGATTTTTTTAATACTAACCACCAGTTTGTAGGCGCCGAAAGGAGTGGTGTAAAAATGCAACGGTAAGTTGTAATCGTGATGTTAGGATTATATGGTGTGTTCTTGCGCATCTTTAGTGACGTCAGCTTGGGAAAAAGTCATTTAGAATGGCGCGAATTCAGAAATATTTAAAATGTCAACAGTAACAATTAGTCAGGAAGCAAAGGATGATTCCGTGGCCGATTACAAGCAGCAAAGTTTTTTAAATGTTTTTTGACTTGCTAAATCCGAAAATTCAATCTGCTTTTTGACCAGTTGCCTAGGAAATTTGTTATTAACAATTTAATTGTGTAAATAAATTATACAAACTTTGTTAGTTATATTTATTTAAACAACCCCCCTTTGCTCCCTTATTAAATGGCGTTTGACGTTGATTTCTCCCAAGGTGACGACATGCGCAAAGTCGAACCAAAATCTACTTCGTTTGTAGCACACCATATAATCCACAGACCAAAAAAAAAGACGGGAAACTCATGGATAATAATTGCCTGTACAGATGTGCTGCCATCTATATTTTCCATGAATAATTTTAATTATTATCATTACAGATTCCTAATCTTCATTACAGATTCCTATTTTCGATTTCAGCTATACTTTGGAGGTAAATTTAAATTAGATTTATTTAAAAAATTATGGAATACGGGTAACAACTTTGTTACAATGTAATTTAGTGTTGAATGTTATTTTAATTTTAAAACTATACCAATTTAAAAATTAATGCATTTCAACCCTTAATCAAATTTAAAGAAAGCTGTTACAAGCCAGAAATAAATAAAATACGAATTCTTGAAGTAAGAAATAAAAAGTTTATGACGAAGGAATTAAAATTAAAAAAAAATTAAATAAAATAAAACCAAAGCTTAGGAAAAAAGAACTGTCTTCTAAATTACCCTCCGGATTAAAATCTACAAAATAATAGACATATTATTATAAAACTATTAACATTAAAATAAAATGCTTACCAGGTAAATGTAAAACCGAAAGAAAAAAATTCTTTAATTTTCTTCCTTCTTTACATAAATCCAAGAAATGAATACCACAAACTACTTTGTCAGTCCAAATCTTTTTTTGTTTTCCAAATAAATTAGGGTTATTAATCCGTTGCAGCCAAATATTTTGTATGCGTTCCTCTGCAGGAAGGTAGTCTGTAAAATAAAATTATTAATATTTATTTTAAACTTAACCTACCTTGCATCTCTAGTATTACCTACAATTAGGAACAGAGCATGGTCGGACTACCATTTTTATTAACACTATTATTAATATAGCACAAACCACAAATATAAATAAAAATTGATACTAGGTGTAACCACATGTAAACAATAAAGTCGGCATCAAAAATATTTGGTCTGTGTCAAAAATGGCAGAATACAACGACATAACCTGAATCAGTCAACAAACGAAAATAAACTAACAATCGCAAACGAAGCCGACTGACCATGAGTAGTACCTACGGGAAATCTAGATGGCACTACAAACAGTCTTTAATTTTTACAAGTATTAGTTCATACCCCCTGATATAATCCTAACATCACGGTTGTAACTATTTAAAATTGTTATGTATTTTTTTTTGTTAATAAAATATAAATGCTAGATTTATACAGTCTGGTTGCTAGTGCTCTGTCTAGAAATATCCGTTATCAGAGGCTTTTATTATCTTTAATTTACAAAAAAACCTAAATGAATTTAGTCACACTAAAAATTGGGTTATGAGTTATAAGTGTAAAAAATATATGAATTAGGTAACTACATATTTTGTTTAATTTTTATTTTAGGTCTTCTAGAGAAAGCTATGGAGATAATGCAGTGTACGTTCAAGTTACAAGAGAAAGTGGTAAATGTTTGCTTTTAGCTAAATTTACTCCGGAGCATAGAATTAATGCTACATATTACAAAGTGGAAGTAATAGTAGATGAGCACGCCAAAAAAGTTGAGCTTGCGAGATGTTTTGGATGTCCTGCATCAGAAGGAGGATGTAAGCATGCCGTTGCTTTTTTGATGTGGTTACACCGTGAAAGTGAGGAGCCGTCACCTACAGAAACCGCCTGTTATTGGAAAAAAACTGTACTGACCGGAGCAACATCTACAAAAAAATTTGTTTCTGTTGTTGATTTTGGAAAAAGACGGGAACATAAAATTACTGATAATAAAGACTTTTTAAAACAATATGTCGAAGAAGCAAGAAATAGAAATATTGCGAACAGTACAATGCGCTATTTTCTGGTGGGAAATGAGTATCATTCCTTACTCGTAAAACAATATACTGTTTTCTCCATGCACAAAAGCCTTGGCATATGTAAAATTGTATGTAATTTTTTTTCTTAATATCTCTCCCACGTTAATTTTAGGTTCCTAATTTTAGTTTTAACTTTGCGGCAACAATATTAGATATGCATAAGAGAGTCCCGACTTTCCCTTTATGTTTATATTATTGTAGTTTCTACATTTTAAATTTTAAGATCTTGTTCAAAAACTTCCAGGCTCATAACTGGAACACGTTTTTTTACTTTAGCTTCTTTCCGAATAAAAATGAATACCTACGTTAATATTTTTCCTTTCAAAAGTCGAGCACAGATTTTGTTGGTCAGCATTATTTTTTAAAAGCATAGCTTTCTTATAGCAGACTACGAAGTATCAAGACCGAAAACGAGATTTTACGACCGTTACGGTGTGCGTCATAGGTATGTTTGGTCAAAAAATATTTCAGAGAGTGACTAAAATTGACAAAAAGTGATTTTAAGAGATAACAATTAATTTCAATCGATCGCAAGTGATTGCAATTAATCACAACTAAATGAATGTGATAAAAAAAGGGTGTGGCAGTCAGTGGGACTGCCGGCAGAAGTTATACTTCTATGCACTGTTAACTAATAAAACTTAATAACTACAAACACAGGCAAGTAGAAATATATATTTTTTTAAATTAACTGTATTCAATTAAATAAATACTTAGAAAAATAAGACCAGTTGATGTGTGTCCTTACTTCAAACACGAAAACCAAACAGTAAAACGATCAATGTACAAAAAAAGTGTTTACAAAACCCGATTTGCTTACCGTGGGCTATTACAGATTTTAAAACACTAGAAAACAATGCAAAACATTTTCTAACAACATATAGGTACACACTTTTACAAAATTTTAACGCACTTTGAACTGCACTTTTAAGTAACTTTGCAGGAACAGGTTTTAACTCACACGCATGTCTTCGACTCAAAAGCATAGTGAAGGATATAATGCAACCATGTGACGGTATTTTAGACTACAATACAATACTCATTACTGAATATTATTATTAATATAAAATACTAAACTTAATATGTATACTTACTGGACAGAATTATAAAATAATATGTCAAACATAATGCGATACGTCAATGTAATACAATAACAATAGCTCATACTGTTTGTTGTATATCTATCTCTTTTCAATGCAATGAATGTTTAAACGGTAATCAAAGGACTTATAGTGATGACTAATAACATGTAGTAAATATTTCATCTTTGTTTTTACCGAACAATATAGGTACCTTATATGTGATTCTGTCTCTCTCTTACTCACACCATTACATATGTAATGATTTTTCCCATTTAGCTAGACACTAATTTATTCCACAGAGTGTCCGAATAGAAGTATAACTTCAAAAATAATTGTAATTGTAATTGATCGCAAATTTAAAAAGAATGCTTGTAAGCTATAACATCTATGTGATCGTTTTGTATTAAAAAAAATTCATCATACTATTGTTACCCTGCCTATATCGGTGAAAATTACTTAGTTTAATAGATGCAGTTTAAAAATGTGCCATGAGCGGTGTTACAGTAAAATTATCGACTCTTTCTCGTTGTGATTAGTAATTATTGTTCTATTACGAAATTTAACGTTAAACAATCTGGCCGTTTGTGTTAGACCTCTTTGAAATACAAGTTAATCGATTTTAATAATGCTTCCTTTGATTATTTTATTTACTGTGAGTGTCTAAAAAAGGGTGATATTTTATTGATACTAACCAAAAACAAGTAATTTCAATTTAGCCAGACATCAGTTTTATTTGTATTATTAATTAAAGTTAGGACCAGTTTTTACATCTGCTTTAAGAATTGATTTACTGAATACGGAGAAAAAAAAAACGATTTGGCTAGATTCTGATTCTATTTGGTAGTAAATTCGATATGGAATTGATTTTAAATTATTCGTTTCTATTAAGGGTACTTTCCAATTAATTCGAAAAGGTCCACCCGAGTTACAAAACTCTAACTGGATTGGATAAGTTCCATCCATTTTGTGGAGTAAAAGAAAAATAATTTTAATCCCGAGTTTCGTCCCTACTTTTGGAAACTGAAAGAATAAAAGCATCCATATACAATGGATACCGATATATATGACTAATTACAAGGTTTTACGAAAAATTTCATTAATAAGATAAGAAAATAATTAATTTTTTAATTAATCTAATTATTTTTCTTTGATATAATATCAAGTTTTCAATACTTTTAATTATTTATATAATTGTTTATTTTTTTATTAAATTTGTAATAAATCGTTTAAAACGGATGTTTTTTTTATTAAGGATGTCCTCGTAGGTATAGACCTAAATACAAATTTACCGAGAACATCTATTGTGACAGAAGAGACAATTTATTAATTTTTGATACTGGTGTCGTTTATTCGTCGGACTGTTCCTCTCTGTATTGCATCAATAACTCCTAGCATTCCGAGCCTTGACGGAGCCGCCGAACCTCAGACATGCGAGCAGTGATCAAGATTAGGTAGTATTTGGGCTTTTTAAGGAGTAGCTAAGTTGGATGGAGAGAAATATTTCCGTGCTCTAAACAGAAAGCCCAATTTCTTTCCTGCTGCAGTTGCTATGAATGTAATGTGTTCGTTCCATAGTAAGTCCTAGGAGATCGTTAAAACAACCAGCGTAATGGAGTCACCCGCTACCAGTGTCTGATCGTTCATTGTAATGGATCAGTCGCATGTTTGCCTCTTGTTGGATAGGCAACATGTCTTTGTCTTGGAAGCGTTAAAATTAACAAGATTCTTTCTTCCCCACTCGTCTACAATTCTCAAATTTTGATTGAGAGAAGCCGTTGTGGATCTTCTGTCCTCTACCAGAATATGGGATGGTTGCGCGCTTTGCTACAGTGTAGGTTGTCATCATCTGCAAAACCTTGTATCGGATTATTAGTTTTTGATCATATTTAATGTTAATCTAGTAAATAGTGTATTAAAAATATAAAAATTATGCGTTAATATCTTTTTTGCATAAAAAAATTTTCATAAACGAAAAAAAAACAATAAAGTTCTTATTACATTGCCACAGTTTTTACTTAGCTATCTGCTAAGGTTCATGTAGTGTAAGATATGTATTAAAGAAAATCCAAACAACTAGATGAATTGCGTAAGGGTTGCTAGCGGTCACTCTACTGGCAAATTATGCCCGAGCTCAGCCGTAGAGGGATGATACACAAGTGAGCCGCGCCACCGACTTCGACGGTACAAGCCGGAAACCCCTAGATCTAATAGGCGCTAACAACTCTTACCCAATCCCACAAAATGAAATAAAGTGAGCTAAATAAAACAATTCAATTCCAAAACTAGACCCTCCTTTAATAATAATAAAAAAGAAGAACGTTTATAGTTGACGTTAATTACAAACTTCAAATTACTAGTTACACTAGCGCCTTAAAATTAAAATCATTTAAAATATCACTAAATCTCAGTGTGATCACACTGAGATTTAGTGATAGTCGCACGACTTAAAACTAAGTTATTAATAACAATTTTAAAATATAATTTTAGCAATATACAAAGGCTTATAGCTTATCTGTATTAGCGATGGTAGCTTCCAGACTCCAAAATCCAACGCTGATTGGTTCCGAACAGAACCCGAAACAGTTCCAAAACAAAATACTGCTAATACCTCAAGTATTTAGCCAGCTCCAGTAACCCAGTAACCAGGTGATAAGCCTTCGTCAAAGAAATAAGCCAGTACCAATGAATTAAGCTTGTAGCGGAAAATTTAAATCTGTACCAGAGTATTTGTTCCAAATAAAATGAAGGGCTTTCTGCAGTAACACAACTTTATTGTTTAAATTTCAAATTATGAAAATTGTAAAACTTGTTGAAAACTCAAAAAACCGTCCCTTCATTACCAGTTTGACAATTTAAACTCTTTTATCTTTTTTTGATATCAGATTTTTAACTACTTGATAATAAAGGGATTAACATACAGTATGTTTATAAAATAACTAAAATAATATATTTCACACTCCACCCCAGTGCAGCAATCTCAAGGAGAGATGTGAATTGCTGCACTTCCTTGTTTGTCATTGCATGAAAGAAGTGCAAGTTTTACGACAGGTCTTTCAAATATTCCTTGTTTTGTTTGTACTTTTGCTCTTCTTACTTGTCCATCTGAACCAGTTCTTACTTCATTTATTCGACCTTTAGGCCAATTGCATCTTGGACGATCTTTATCACAAATTATTACAAGATCTCCCACTGCTAAAGGTTTAGTTTGTTTGTGCCACTTAGTTCTTAACAATAGATCCGGAAGATATTCGCTCACAAAACGTTGCCACATTTGTTTGCGAATTGTTCTCTGTAAATATAGTTAAATTTTAACACTTTAGAATTATCACCCAATTGTCCCAGAGGTTTATCCCCATTTGAACATCCAATTAAAAAATGATTTGGAGTTAATGCTTCTGATTGTTCGGAGTCCAGTGGAAGATAAGTTAATGGTCTACTATTTACAATATTTTCTGCGGCTATAAGGCAGCTTCTAAGTAGTTGATCAGAGGGTGTTTTTGAAGCTAAGGCAGCGTATAATGATCTTTTTACAGCTTTCACCAATCTTTCCCACGCTCCACCCATATGAGGCGCTAAAGGGCAGTTAAAATGAAAGGATAAATCAGGACTAACAAATGAATCACTTATGAGCTGAGGATCTTTTTTTTTGAGTTCTTGTCTCAGAATTCGTTCAGCTCCAACAAAATTTGTTCCATTATCACAGTATAAATGTCGTGGTCTACCTCTCCGATTCATAAAATTAGTAAAGTTCAAGATAAAACTGTCAGCGTCCAATTTATTTGCTACTTCTACGTGTATTGCTCTTGTTGTTAAGCAAGTGAATAGAACCCCCATCTCTTCTCTGATCTTCTACCAACTGTAACATTAATTGGACCGAAATAGTCCATTCCTGTAAAGGTAAATGGTGCAGTGAATGTCGATAATCTACAATTAGGCAAAGGAGACATTTCAGGTGCTTCCGGTCTGGCGTTTCTAATTTTACATGTCTGGCATTTATTTCGGATCTTTATGAGACATCTTCTTAAACTTGGAATATAAAATTTTTGTCTTACACTATTGATAACTGTTTCATGATTCTGATGCTGATAAATTTCGTGATAATAGGAAAGAATTAGACTGGTTAAATGACTTTCTTTAGGTAGTATTATCGGTCTTTTTGTATCATTTCCAATGTCTTGAGCAGCATCTATTCTTCCCCTTATACGAAGTAACCCATCTTTATCTAGATATGGAGATAATCTATATAGGCTACTAGATTTTTGGGTAGTATTCTGAAACTGATTAATAGCGTTAGAACCTTTTTTAAGATCATTTATCTCTTTATTGAAAAATTTAGATTGAACCATTCGTATTAAAGCATTTCTAGCTAGCAGCAATTCTTATGATGTTAATATGTGAGCAAATTTTGTTTTGTTGAGATGTTTATCTTTGACTATTCTTATAAATTTATAAACAAAACCCATGGTTCGTAACAATTTAAGGTACTTACTGAAGTTTTCTATACAAACAATTTGATCCAAAATATTGTGGGCTGTTATAATTTCCTTTTCTGTTGCTTCGGATTTTTTTAATAATTCAGGTACTATATCAACTGGCCAAAACTGTTCCTCGTAATATAAAAATTCTGGACCTTTAATCCACCTTTCAGAATTGTTTAATAATGGCAATTTAGACCATTTCGTTGCTTCATCTGCAACATTGTGTTTTGTAGAAATATATTGCCAATTTGAAATTATGGAATTATCTTGAATTTCTGCAACGCTATAAGCTACAAATTTACTTAGATTTTTAGGATCATCCATTCGAAGCCAGCTTAAAACTACTGTAGAATCCGACCAATAAAATATGGTTTGGATTTTTATAGTCAAATGATCATGTATATTTTTAGCAAACCTAGCTCCCATAACAGCACTATCTAATTCTAAACGCGGAATTGTTTGGATCTTAATAGGAGCAACACGTGTTTTAGCACCAATGAATGTGCATTCTATTAAATCCATGTTTTAAATCCTTATATACACAACAGCTGCACAAGCCTATTCACTTGCGTCTACAAACATATGTAGCTGGACTATAGTGTCAGTCCAATTCCGAATTTTATTTAAATAGCATCGAGGAACTGCAACGTTTGTAATATATTTAAGTTGTTTCAACCATGTTAACCATTTACAAAATTGGTCTTCATTGATAGGTTCATCCCAGGATAAGTTACTTCTCCAAATCTGTTGTAAAAGAATTTTTAGATATATTAAAAAGTTGGAAATTAGTCCAAGTGGATCATATATTGACATTAATATTTTTAAAATTTCTCTTTTGGTTGGTTTCTTTTCACCATCTAATATTAATTTATTACCTTTGTTGTAGCAGAGAGAAAATGTAAAACAGTCGATGTTTAAATTCCACCACATTCCAAGTACCTTTTCTAATGTTTCTTGGTTAACATCCATATTTAATTTAGTTTCATTTTGGTTAGGGTTATTATTCATCTCAATACTAAGTCTTTTTGAATTAGAGCTCCAGTTTCTTATATCGAAATTTGCTTTAGAGTGAATTAACTGAACTTGTTTTGCAAGCTCAATAGCATGTTCTTCAGTATCTGCACAATCCAGTAAATCATCTACATACTGGCTTTTAATAATACACTCCACAGCTCTAGGGTAAATTGCTGAAAAATTTTTAGCATTAGTATTTTTTACAAATTGTGCACAACTTGGAGAACATGCTGCGCCAAAGGTCATGACAGTCATCACGTAAGTATCAAGATTTCCAGAATGTCCATTTCTCCATAAGAATCGTTGGGCATGTTGATCTTGTTCGATAATTCCAATCCTGAGAAACATCTCCTTTATGTCAGCGGAAAATCCGAATTTTCTTTCACGGAATCTTAATAAAATGCCTAATAACGGAGCTAATTGGTCATCACCTTTTAACAGCATGGAATTTAATGATATTCCTTCAACTTTAGCTGCGGCGTCCCAAACAATTCTAAATTTTCCTGGTTTATTTGGATTTATTACTGGAAAAATAGGTAGGTACCATATGTTCTTATGTGGCTGGGAAATTTCTTCTGGAGTTAGTTTTCGTACGTAGCCTTTATTTACGAAATCCTGTATTTGTTGATTCATTTTAGTTCCAAGTTCAGGATTATGTTTAATTTTATTTTCAATACAATACAGTCTACTAAGAGCCATGTCTTTACTATAAGGTAAGACTATGTTTTCGTATTTCCATAGTAAACCAATTTTAAATTTATTTTCATCATTAACTAAGGTGTTTTCTTGTAGATATCTAGCCCTCTGCAACTCTTTGGAAATGGGCACGTTTACATTCTGAACGCCTAAACTTTCGATTGAAAAATACTTTTTTACTTCATCAAATAGTGTTTGATTACTCATGTCATCTTTGGTGCAATCGCATATGTGGTAGTTGTAAGTAAATAATGATTCAGATTCATTGCATTTCGTAGATGCGGATAGTGCAAAAACTGTCCAACCCAGCCTACATTTTGCCGCTATTGGTTCACCTTCATTACCTTCTTTGACTTTTAAAGGTAATGCCAAATCCCAATTGTCTAAACCAATAAGTATTTGGGGATTAGCGTTGGTGTATGACTGGACAGGTAAATTTTTTAAATAGTTGTAATTTCTTTGTAGCTCCGAAAATTCAATTGTTTGCATTGGCAACTTTAAACTATTTACAGTTCGCGCTGTTCTATACTCGAAATTTTTGGCTCCTTTGAAATCCCCTGAGATGGTTATGGAAACTTGTTTAGATTGTGTTTCAAGACGTTGATAATTACTTGTCCATTTTAAACACAAAACTTCAGGCTTACCAGTTAGCTCTAATTGATCAGCAATACTTTGTTCCAATAGTGTTACAGAAGAACCTTCATCTAAGAAAGCGTATGTTGAAATTTCTTTCGTACCATTTTTTAGTATAACTGGCATAATTCGAAAACGAATGTTTTGTGTTTGAATTATGTTCAGAGGTATGGAAATAGAATCGGGAACAATGGGAATACATTGAGATCCAGTTGGTGTTCGGTTTTTCTCATCGTTGTGAAGGAGTGGATGATGTTTTAGTACGCAATTATCTTTATCACATTTAACAGGATACTTGCAAGGAAAACGGTGTCTTTTCAAACATAATTTACATAAGTTTAGTTTCTTTAAAGTTTTCCATCTTTCATTTATTGTTTGTTGCTGGAATGTTTGACAATCTCCTACAAATCTACATTGACCAACACATAACTTGCAGGATTGTTGAATATTTGGGAGTACAGTGATAGATGGAGTAAGTGGACTACAACTGTAGTATGTGTATTATGTGTATGCGAGTCGCCAATTTGTCGTTGAGATCGGGTAGGAATAGTAAAGGTTAAAGTTGGTAGAGCTGTACATAAGTTTTTTGCCATAATCCAATCTGCAAAGTCTGGTAATCCATTGAAATCGTGAATACCACTACGATAAAATGCCCAATTAATCTTGACTTGTGATGGTAATTTATTCACTAATTCTTGCATCAGTATGGGATTATTAAGATACTCGTTTACGCCGGAAGTCTTTAGAGAAGCACATAGATTTTTAATTGAAATGGCATATTCAATTAAGGTTTCTAATTTTTCGGCTTTAGGAGAAGGTTTCCTTCGAATAGAATTTATATGAGCCTCTAGAATTTGCTCTGGTCTTCCAAGGAGTAATTTTAATGTCTCAATGATTTCAGGAACACACTCTGGTAAAATAAGTAACGAAGAAACAGCGTTTTTTGCAGGACCTTTTAAGCAAGATTGTAATCTTAATAGATTTTCCGTATTATCAAAGCCACATAACTGTGTAGATCGTTCATAGGAGCTTATAAATAGCGGCCAATCATTTATATTACCATTAAAGACTGGTAAATCTTTGGGTGTTGATCTTCTGGCTGCACACTGTTGTGGTGTTAAAGTTGTTTGTTTATTTATGATAGGGCAAGACATCATTTGGATGGTGCAAAGTTAAAAATTTATTAACAGCATTATGTTCATTTGATAAATTTTTAATTTGAATGGAAAGTAGTTTATTCGAGATAGGATCAGAGGCTTTTACATCGTTTTCATCTACATCCTGGCTATTATCTGAATCTTCATCCAGAAGAGCTATTTGTTGTTTGACGAGCTTTATTTCTTCTTGTAGAAGTTTAAGTTTTAACTGCTTTTTACTATTTAAAGAGGATGAACTCTTTACACTTTTCTTAGCTGTCTTACTAGTTGACTTAGCCATATTTGATACCTTGGTGATATGTGACCTTGATGACGCTGATGGTTGTTCAGATATAGATAATATGTGATTACATTTGGGACACTTCCAATTATCATCGTTTATTATATTCTCTATACCATCTATTGTTTGTACACACTCATAGCAGCACCATCTTTTACATTGGGTACACTCCACCATATTAGTCTGACGATATGGTTTGCAACAAATTGGACAGGCATCTATAGGAGTCTTTGAAGACATGTTTAATAGTGATTGTTGATAATTCGTTTTTATGTCAAATGGATACTTATTAGGTTTTTTTGAGAATTTTGTTCCAAATAAAATAAAGGGCTTTCTGCAGTAACACAACTTTATTGTTTAAATTTCAAATTATGAAAATTGTAAAAATTGTTGAAAACTCAAAAAACCGTCCCTTTATTACCAGTTTGACAATTTAAACTCTTTTATCTTTTTTTGATATCAGATTTTTAACTACTTGATAATAAAGGGATTAACATACAGTATGTTTATAAAATAACTAAATTAATATATTTCACAGTATTTAAGCCTGTTCTAGGGACTTAAAGCCTGTCCCAAGGACCCTAAAATCGTAAACTAAATTACCAAAGTGTTTAATTAGTTTACCAATTCGTGGAGGTTAAATTTGTTACAAAAATTCAAAATACAACGGTTACAATATTACAATAACCTGATTCATCTTATAATAACACTGAATTCAATTTATTCTAACAATAAAAGTGAGTAATGCTCGATTGTAATGAAACTAAACTACTAATTTAAGTTATGCTAAAACAGCTAATTTAAATACAACTTTACTAAATTGAATTTATCATTTAATTATAAAAAAAAGATGAACTGTAGCAATTATATGAATTACAATGATTAAGTATAGAACAATATTTGAATCTATAGTTTCGGGTAACAACACTATAACATATCACAAAAATTTACATAATTAAATACAGTTAGTAATCGAATTTAACAGAATAAATGATTGAACAAAAAAAAGGTATTGTTACTAGCTAATTTACTAATCCAAATGATTTAATACAGTTTAAATAATTTTGTTGAAAGAATATGTTAAGCATTGCAAATGGAGGAACAAAAGAAACAAAGGTGTCTAGTTTTTCCACAGGACAAAAAAAAATAAATGAAAAATAAAATAAAATAATAAAACCCAGCAAATTTAGATTGTAATTGTATGGCGTTATCAAATTAAAATTAACACAATGTCATAAAATATAAAGTAACTCACCTAGATGGAAGAGGGTATATAACTCGAGGTCTTCACTAATTCACGGCTTGGATTTGAGATTTAAACCACCTTATAACGATCCGCAGTTAAATCTATGAATCGATGGAAAGAAAACGGTAGTGAGAATTGGAATGTTAGATTGAATGAAAGTGTGTTCACGTACCAACGGAAAATTTTGTAATAAATCCCACACGTGGCAATTTCCAATCGAACCGTAATCCACAAAATAATAACTAATCAAGATTAACCCAATAGTTCGGTTGGAAAAGAAAGGTTCAGTTTCAAAACCCACACATAAATGCCATCGATGAACGATGAAAATAAAACTTCACCCACAAAATTTCCTGGTGACACTTTTACTGCTAGCGAAACGTTGCTAGCCGAAAACCCATTGGCACAGCTGGCCAAAAGCACAAAATGGCGATAGGACTCCTGTGTGAGCTTTCGTTGTTTTTGTGTTTTTATGTTTCTTTACACATGTTTCCCCAACATCCTTTGCTCCCAAGTACCCAACACTTTTGCTAGCCAAGTGCAATACCCTACTTGGTTATGCCGCACTGATGACGGCTAATGAGCCAGAAACATGCATGTCTGCGGTTACCATTCCTACTCGTGGCCTTATTGATCCTTTTTGCGTACATGCCCAATAATTTTCCCCTTTTGTTTATATTAATACGCATTTTCTTGGCACTTTGTATATATATATATATATATATATATATATATATATATAAAGTACTTCTTAGTCGTTTGCTGATTATTTAAGACACAGTGAGGTAAATAGTAAGTATCTAGCAAAAATTAGGCGAAGTGTACTCTTTAAGATTTAATTACTTCAATATTTCGTTAAAAATATTTTAACATCTTTAGGAAGTTACTACAAATGTTACAATTCGATTAAAATAATAACTAGTTATGTTCTGATAATGTTTAACTTACTCTTATGAGGATGAAGCCAATGATGGAATTGGAAGGACGTATATTTGATGAAAATAAAATATTAAAAACAATCACTATTAATAAAACTTTTCAGAAGAAAATACAATTAGAAACACTCTACAACTGTTGAAAAACAGATTTTGAGTTAGATGTCATCGTTATGTTGGATTAACATAAAATAGAGACGTAACTACTTCGATTTTTTGAAAAAATATAAGAACAAAGCCAGGAGAGTGAGTTAATATTATTGATTTGTTAAGGTGAACTTAATAGGTCGAGGTTTATTTAGTATGGAGATAGACATAAAGAGCGAATGTTAAGTTTTGATGAAATAAATAGTATTTTTGGGTTTTAAATACATTTATTTTGTTAATAATTATTAAGGTCTTAGAGGATTAAATTATTATGAATGATTGGAGATGAACATAGATGTAAACTTTTTTAAAGGATGGGATTATTCATTTATAGAGGAAGAACTGATATTAGATGGTAGGTGGTTATTAAAGAAACTATAAATTTCACTGAGATGTTGTATATCAGTACGTTTGTTCATGCTGTTAGGTTCTTGTAAAATATGTGTCATCTCTAAGAAAAGTCTTTTTTTGTAGTTATTACAAGTGGAAAGAATCTTAATAAAAGAATAGTCAAAGTTATGGTTGGTTTTGTTAGCATGTTCAATCTTAGCTTCATATGTTATGGATGACATTTTAGACACAATTATTTAAGTACTTCCTTTTCGATTGATTTTCATCAAAAAATATGTTGATGACATTATTCTCGCACTCCCTATCCATGCATTAGATGAGATCTTAGAGATTTTCAACTCTTACAATACATATATTCAATTTACATTAGAGAGAGAAGATGCTGAAAGATCGATACCATTTTTAGATACTAAGTTGTCGAGAGACCAAGGAAACTTAATACTCGTTGATTGGTACAGAAAACCTATCGCATCAGGTAGATTTATGAATTTTAATTCATACCACAAACTATCTATGAAAATAAACCTTATTAAACAAATGAAAGCTCGAGTTCTCAAATTATCTGATGAAATCTTCCATCAAAAAAATCTAAGAATCCTGTACAACATTTTCACAGACAATTCCTACCCACCTTCATTAATAAAGAAAATCTTATTCAACACTTCTCCTCATAACAATCAAAATTTATCTCATATAGATAATGTTAATAACTTACAACCACATCCAATTATACCTGTTGCAGATGTTAATAATGATAACCAACTTATACTTTTTGCTTCATTACCATTTATTAAGGGTCTTACACATAAACTATCTAGAATCTTAAATTCATATTTAAATATAAAAATAGCTAACAAAACAGTATTAACAACATACTCTATTTTCTCCAAACTTAAAGATAGGTCTCCAAAAGAATTAACTTTCAATGTAGTATATTCCATTCCTTGTTGTCAATGTAATCAGAAATATATTGGTCAAACTTCAAGATTTATTAAAGAAAGAATTAGCCTTCATAAAAGTGATATAAGACTCCATCCTGAACGTTGCTCTTTAGCTGAACATGCTAACAAAACCAACCATAACTTTGACTATTCTTCTATTAAGATTCTTTCCACTTGTAATAACTACAAAAAAATACTTTTCTTAGAGATGACACATATTTTACAAGAACCTAACAGCATGAACAAACGTACTGATATACAACATCTCAGTGAAATTTATAGTTTCTTATTATACTTAGATAATAACCACCTACCATCTAATATCAGTTCTTCCTCTATAAATGAATAATCCCATCCTTTAAAAAAGTTTACATCTATGTTCATCTCCAATCATTCATAATAATTTAATCCTCTAAGACCTTAATAATTATTAACAAAATAAATGTATTTAAAACCCAAAA
Source organism: Altica lythri (assembly GCA_964028335.1). Lineage (NCBI taxonomy): Eukaryota > Metazoa > Arthropoda > Insecta > Coleoptera > Chrysomelidae > Altica > Altica lythri. The sequence goes on from OZ034800.1 coordinate 48,907,570, forward strand.
ATACTATTTATTTCATCAAAACTTAACATTCGCTCTTTATGTCTATCTCCATACTAAATAAACCTCGACCTATTAAGTTCACCTTAACAAATCAATAATATTAACTCACTCTCCTGGCTTTGTTCTTATATTTTTTCAAAAAATCGAAGTAGTTACGTCTCTATTTTATGTTAATCCAACATAACGATGACATCTAACTCAAAATCTGTTTTTCAACAGTTGTAGAGTGTTTCTAATTGTATTTTCTTCTGAAAAGTTTTATTAATAGTAATTGTTTTTAATATTTTATTTTCATCAAATATACGTCCTTCCAATTCCATCATTGGCTTCATCCTCATAAGAGTAAGTAAAACATTATCAGAACATAACTAGTTATTATTTTAATCGAATTGTAACATTTGTAGTAACTTCCTGAAGATGTTAAAATATTTTTAACGAAATATTGAAGTAATTAAATCTTAAAGAGTACACTTCGCCTAATTTTTGCTAGATACCCACTATTTACCTCACTGTGTCTTATATATATATATATATATATATATATATATATATATATATATATATATACCGGTGTCTTGAGTTAGAAAATCTAACCAAACACCAATCCAGTTGAAAACTGGATTTATTATTGACAGCACGGCACTAGATACTTTTGTATCATCTCTTACATATTGGTATATATATATATAGCTACTAAGGCGTTAAGGAAAACAGGCATGTGCACTTTAAACAAAAACATTATCAGTGATCATAACTTTGTAGTGAAGAATAGGTAATCAGGCTATTAATCTTGCGAAAGTTGGATGTTATAACAATAGCGACTTTCAATTACGCCAACCAAAGACTCCATAACTTCCGCAACAATGAACCAGAAAAATATTTCTGTTACACCCACAACCAATTCACCATGAAGTTTAAAACTGTTGGTATCGCCACAAACAATCGTGCGGATACCATGTATTGTCACCGCTTCTAATCAGACAAAGAAGCAATGTAAAGTAACAGTAGTCACATCATTACAACTAGAAGAATCAATTAAACAAAAGTCAAAAGCGGAATATGCAAAAAAAGGAAACGAAAACTAAAGCTGTAAAGGCTAAAAAGATTAACATAAGAGGCAGCAGCAGTGACGGTACAGATACTGAAATTGTATTGGAAAGTGGAGACTAAAACGACTGTGACGAAGAAGACGGTTCATGTATAACTATAATATTGTGACACTCAAGGAGAAAAATGGATTAAAGGTATAGCTTGCTAACAATGTTGTCATGAGCTATGAATAATGAAAAAATGAAAAAATATATGTATTTTTATTTTCGGGTCGTAATATTGGACATTCCATATTCTGACCTTTGATACCAATTATTGGACATCTAGTAGTAGGAAACCTTCTTCAAAAGCATGAAATTTATAAACAAACTAGCAAACCCGGCGAACTCCGTTTCGCCACCATATATGGCTTCGTTTTTTGTAACATTTTGTTTGGAGATTAAAAGATGAAGAAAAATTATTTTTTTTTGTTTTATATTTAAAAATAAAAAAATTATTTCATTTCACAACAGTAATGAATTCATTTCGATTACAAAAATAAAGTGTAATTTAGTTGAACTTCTCTAAGGAAAAAATGAAAGTAAATACTGAATCGAATCGTTATACGTCTCGCAAATTATACGTTTAATTGGAGTGCTCTTTGGTAAACCACATTTTTTGTTTTTTGGTCTGACGTTAACACAAACAAAGCGGATGGTTTCCCAACTCGTGAACACGCAACGTATAGCTGCCCATGTGAAAAACAATGATTTTTTTAAATTTATCCCGCAAACATTATGCGATTGGCCTTGTGACTATTGTCATTGCGAACGCAAGGCGAACCGGAAATTGCAATCGTTTGAAGTCAAACAGAAGATCAGTCGGAATCATTGATATTCGAGGAATACATACATTTTCATCTGCATAGGTACTTTCCGATAATAACGGTTGCCTCAATCAAATTCGGCATAAATCTTTTCACCGCAATTCGAGTACCGTTGCAAAGTCGCAAAGTCGCGGTGGATTCAAATTACGCAATATCATAATAACTGAACCAACTCTGAATTGCACGTTATGTTGTGGAAATCCTGGTAACTCCAGAGAGTTCAAAAACTCCGTTGGATAATTTACTACATCATCGGGATTTGTTATGGAATCAACGGATTTGTATGTCACCAAATCGCCATCGATTTTTGATTGAATGGTGAAATTCAAATCGGCAAAAGTCGTTGGGTAAGAGTAATTAATCCAGCTGTCGCATCAACTGGGACTTTTCCATTTCCAACAGCTAACAATTGTTTGGAAAATTGTGCAGCATTTTGATCATTTTATCAGCAAGCAAGCAAGCAACTATGTACACGACTTTTATCGCTCTTACAATTTTGTTAAAACTAAACAGTTATTTTAAGTTTAAAATTTTAGAAATTATACCAAAATGTGAGGAATAAATTGCTGAATATAGTGATGTGATTTGTTCTTGTGTAAAAGTGCAACTTAAGGAAAAAAACTGCAGTTAATTAATAAATAAAAATATCTAAAATTCCATTTAAACAAAGAAAAAACTAGTTTGATAAATAGCAAGCTTAAAATAAAAAAGTGTTTGTGATAGGATAAAATGTTGTCCTTGTCAGTGGAGTGTTGTTAAAAAGGGATTTTAATTTTAACGGTTAGTAAATACATTCATAATGGATAATATATTCAGCTGCTGCAAGAAAACTTTCAATAATTATTTTTGTATTGAATGCCACAGTGTGTATCATCCCAGTTGTCTAGATAGAAAAAAAGATGTTATAATCATTGGTGGATATAAAATTTTATGTTCAGTGTTGTGTTCTGAGAAAAATAATGATAATGCTGAAATAAATAAGGAATTAAACAAAGAGGTTCTTCATTTAAAAAACGAATTAAAAGAAAAGGATGCTCACTTGAATAGCCTAAAAAGGTTTTCACAAAGTTTTATGTAGAAGAGGAAGAAAGGCGACTTAAACAACAGATTAACAACCAAATTGTTGAAATTACGGAACTTAACAAGAAATTGTGTGACTTAAGACAAAATAATAGACTTCTTCAAGAAAAGATGGAAAATTTAGAGTTGGAATTTTCAAAAATCATTACTGAGAAAGATGAGTTGTTTACTGTTAGCAGAAACATGGTTGTTTCAATTGAGATCATCAACAAGGAAAAAGATGTATATTTTAACGAAAATGAAATACTTAGGAAAGAAATCAGAAGATTGAATGAAGCTGATGAATCCAACAAACGTCAAATAGAATCTTTACAGGAAAGAGATAGGCCAGTCATGGAGGATAAAGGAATACTAACTTATCCGGAAAGGACATATGAAACTAACCTTTCAGATCAGACTGACATAAACTCCATTATAGGTAATAAGTTAGGGGAAAATTCGGGAAAAATCATGATTTTAAGTGACGAGCATGGAAGACATTTGAGTGGATATATTAAAGCCAAGAATAGTAAGGTGAAGATAGAAACCATATTAAAGCCGGGAGCACTGTTTGGAGGGGTAATTGAAGATGTTAACAACCTAACAAAAGACTATACTTATGAGGACTATGTTATAATAATTGCAGGTTCGAATGATTTTAAAGTTAAAAAATATCCTAGTTTGAAGGAGATTAACGATAAAATTAGATATTGTACTAATACTAATATTATATTTACTGCTATACCTAGTCTATACTTTTCACTTAATTGTAAAAAATTCGTAGAAAAATTCAATAGCAAAATGTCAGAATATGCCTACAGGTTAAACAAATATGCTGAAGGTAGTATTAAATTTATAGACTTATGTTTACATAATGGCAAAATAGTTAAAAAGATTGTTGCAGATAGAATAATAGCAAAGATTAAATGTAAGAAGCATATAAAAAATCTTACATTTGTCCAAATCAATAATAATATAGAGGTATTTGATGTAACATCTACCACAACGGAGGTTAATTGCGATGCTGGCCATTTAAGCCAAGAAAGCCAAGATAGCCAGACCCCATTAAACTTGGTAAATCAAAGACATAATAATTTTTTAGACCAACCTCCAATAATAACGTTGGAAACTTAAAGGTTACACATATACCTAAAGATTCTTTTCTTTTGTACTTAAATTCACAAAGCCTACCTGCACATTTGGATGAAATAAGTAATTTAGTAATTAAAGTTAAACCAATTGTAGTGTGTTTGTCAGAAACACATGCTACGCCTGAAATTTATGATAGTGAATTAGACATTGATGGTTATCAGTTATTTAGAACGGATGGAGAAAGCAGACACACTGGAGGTGTCATTATTTATGTAATAAAAGGGGTCAAAGTAAAAAAAATTCAAAAACATTGGGTACATAAAAGTTTCTGGTTTCTTTCTTTAAGTATTACTATATATAGCAACAAACAGACCTTTTTAATAGTTTCTCTATATAGATCCCCAAATAGTAATTATGTGGATTTTTATAATTTTTTTGAAACCTGGTGTGAAAACAATGTATGTGATAAAAATTTTAGTGTAATTATAACGCGTGATTTTAACGTAGATTATTTTTCAAACTCATCAAATAGCGTATCTTTAAAAAATTTTATAACTAGTTTAAGCTTAAAAAATATAGTTAGGGAAATAACACATCCAACAAGTAATGATGGATCTCTATTAGACTGGGTAATAACAAATACAGATATGTTGACAGCTGGTGTGATAAAAACACCTAAAATAAGTACACATTTTAATATATCTGTTAAATTAAAACAAGTTAAATCTAAAGTGGTAACACGAACAATTGAAAGTAGAGGCCGAAACATTGACTATTCTGCAATTAATCGGAAATTAGAAGTTGTTACTTGGAATTTTAGGGAAACCGATATAAATAGAAAATACCAATGCTTCTATAAAGAGGTTATTAATATATATAATGAAGTGGCTCCAAAAAAAATTATAAAAATTTACCCAATATATAAAGAGTGGTGGAACTATACTGTTGAGCAGGCAGTGGGGGACAGAGATAGAAGCTATAAGAACTTTATGAATAATAGTACCGAGGAGAATAAAAACATCTATAAAGAGAGAAGTAATATTGCTGTAAGGGTAATAAGAAATGAAAAACGGAAATACAATGAGCATAAGATAGATGACTGTAAAAATAATACAACAGAATTGTGGAAAACACGAAAAACGCTGGTCCCAAATAATGTGGCCAATACAGATTTTTTAGAAATTGAAATTGAACAAAAAACCATAGATAAAGTTGAAGATATACCAGATAATTTGAATTCATTTTACATTGATAGTATTGATAAAATTATGGATTACATTGACAAAAGTGGCCAGGACTTCCCCATTAATATTAATCGAGAAAGTACCGGGAACTTTTCCAGATTTAATTTAATTGATTTTATTACACTTAAAGAAATTATATTTTCAATGTCAAACAAGAATAGTCCAGATGATATTGGCATGGCATTTATAAAAAATACCTATGACAATATTGCTAAACCCTTGATAAATATTATCAATACTTCTTTAGAATCTGGTAAAGTTCTAGATGATTTCAAGGTCTCCACCATAGTACCAGTTCCTAAAGTTGCAAAATCTAATAAAGCTTCTGATTTGAGGCCAATAAATATGCTTAGCTGCTTTGAAAAAATTTTAGAGAAAGTAGTTTATGAACAAATTGTTGATTTTATAGAAAGAAACAAATTTTTAACTAAAGTTCAATCGGGTTTTCGCAGTAAGCACTCATGTGAAACTGCGTTACAATGTGTGCTAGATGATTTGAAAGGAAATCTTAACAAAAAATATGTTACTGTCGGTGTTTTTCTGGACCTCCAAAGGGCGTTTGAAACGGTCGATAGGAATAGACTCTTAAAGAAGTTAGAAAGAGCAGGGTTTAAGGGTACAGTATTGGAATGGATGTCAAACTATTTAACAAATAGAAGACAAAAAGTCAAAATTAAAAACTTTGTATCGGATGAGTTAGAAATAAAGCGAGGTGTACCACAAGGAAGTGTCCTAGGTCCCTTGCTTTTTTTGATTTATATCAATGACATCACAGACATTCAGACTAAATGTTTATTTCACTTATTTGCAGATGATGCCTTCATATACTATTTTTCTTTAAATATAATAGATAGTGTTACAATGATTAATAAGTGCTTAGAAATTGTTTATAGATGGTGCTGTGCTAATTTATTAAATATTAATTGTAAAAAAACTAAATTCATCATAATTGGTAATGAGCAGCAACATAAACTCTTTGTCGAACAAGATCATAAAATAATGATTGGGCCTACTGAAATTGATATGGTGAATGAATTCAAATATCTTGGTGTCATTATAGATCGACAACTTAAATTTAAACAGCATGCAAACCACTTAATAAACACAATTTCATTTAAAATAAATTATCTTTTCAGATGTTCGCAGCATTTATCTAAGTGGTCGAGGCAGGTTTTATTTAATTCTCTAATACTGCCTCACTTCGCTTACTGCTCAACAGTATTATATCTCTTAAATCAGAATGAAATATATCGATTCCAAAAGTTGCAGATTAGAGCTATGCGAATAATATTATCATGTCCTAGATTGACCCCTACTGTAGAAATGCGGACAGCCTTAAACTGGCTCTCAATTAAAGATATGTTCCTTTACCAAACATTAATTTTTATATTTAAAATAAAAATAGGTTACGCGCCTGACTATCTCCAACATAAAATTACTTACAACCATCATGTTCACACCCATAATACAAGACTTAGAAATGATTTTTATATTAGGACCGTCAACACCAGCGGTGCTCAAAATTCAATCTTTTTTAAAGGCTTACAGCAATTTAATGACTTGCCAGACGATCTAAAGAAATTAGATTCAATTAATGTATTCAAGCGTAAGCTCAAACAATATTTGTTAGATGTAAGTAGGTAATTTAGGTCAAGTATTTATTATCATTAATTATTCTTTGTGTTGTCTCATTGTATTTTATTGTATTTTATTTGATTACAGTTAGCTTAATAACTTATTTATATATATGTGTATATTTTTTGACCATGTATTAGTTGTTTTTGACTAAATAAAGCATTAATATTTTGAAGTTGAACTCTCATATTAGTGGTTAGCGATAATGTTTTTACGTTATTCCACAAAGGTGATGCCTTGAGGCAAGCATTCAATTCATCTGCAGGCGTTCCACGGGGAATAACTGGCAACGTCTGCCTGAAATCGCCTGCCAACAATATCATCAAGTCGCCAAAGATGTTGTTATTTCGCCGAAGATCCTTCAGCGTAAAGTTAAGTGCTTCAAGTGATTTCTTATGTGCCAGCTTGCATGTCTTGTGCGGCGGCCGATGTTCGCACGTCATCCTCTCGGCATTTTGGACTATGGACAGATTGGTGAATTTAATGCCTGCTGTTCAATAAAAATTTGCACAATACGCGTGATTGATTTGAAGGTTTCCAATTGAACTGTTAGAAAACGAATACCTGCCACGTATTTTAATGAATATAAAACAAAATCAAATTTTGAAAAATTAATAAAAATGTTAATCAATTTATTTCAATCGAAATCCAACTCCAGCTGAGATCGATAGTGGTTTCTCTACTGGCAAATTATGCCCAGCTCAGCCGTAGAGGGTAAGTACCAAAATAAAGTAAGTGCGCCACCGATTTGTACGGTTAAAATCGGAAACCCCTGATGTTCCAGGCACTACCTCACCCACTGGAGATAATTAAATAAATTTTGAATATTAAACAGTTCTAATTGAATTACACAATAAAAGAAAATGACGATAAAGTGAGCTAAATAAAACAAAATCTCAACTAGACCCTTCTTTAATAAATGAATATTAAGAATTACAAACTGTCAAGCCTCATGCCTGACAACGCAATTGATTTATAAAAAAAAATATATAAATAATATTAAAAGGGAATTTTACCCAAAATGTGTGATCACACGCAATATATATATATATATATATATATATATATATATATATATATATATATAAAAAATTAAACTAGAAAAATAGATTTTTAACTAAAACTATAGTTGACTTAAATCTAATTAGCTTATCTGATAACTAGATACAATTTCTCGTCGTCCTAGGCTTCTCCAATACTTAGGCCGGTACCAAATTCAAGCCTGTTCCCAGAACCAATAGGCTTGCACCAATCACAACTAACTTAAGCTCGACTAAGTATCAGGTCAGCAATCAAATTTCAACCAATAACTAGGACTTAAACCCTTAACTAGGATTTACACCTGTATCTAAGTTTTCAGCCTATAACTAGGACCCTAAAATCGTAATTTGGAATTAATAATAGCCAAAAAAATTTAAATGACTCCTCGAATTAATTGACTTTACTGACTTTAATACAATATGAACACATTAGCTTATTTTTGCACAACAATGAAAGAATAAAAATGAATTTAAATGAATAATAGAATATTTAGAAGCTGACTTCTCTGAATTTACAATTAATGATCAAAAATAATGATTTAAATGTACTTAACAACTTAAATTTGACTTGCTAGTCACGACAAAATTATAACAATAAATTAAATCAAGATTTAACATAAAATTAATTAACTCACCTATTAAGATAGGGTTTCTTTCATTAAGCTCGTGACACCCTAGCTGGTAGACGGGTAAAACAATCTCCTCGTTGCTAACTGCAATAATGGGGAATTCTGACCACAATTTGCTGTCTGAACGGTTTTAAATTACCAAATTTCCCTACTGTCTGCTCTATGGGCTACCTACACTCATAGGGAACGAAAGAACCATAAGAATCGAACAACCACATGAATAAATAACGTTTTACTCACTACAGAAGATTTCCTAAATATCCCTTCACGAGGAATTTTTCCAACAAAACCACTGGAAATCTCACTCCAATACTATTCGTTAGGAAAACAGGGCTTAATTTTGTAAATCCAAGATTAATTGACTCAGATGAACAGAGATTACAACTTAAACCCATAAAATCTTCTCACTGCCACGTTTTCAAGACAAAGGCTGGTAATAGAAAGAACGGATTCTCACATATCAACGTTCACGGAATTTGACACACGTCGAAATAAGAGGTGGCCTCTACTACTATAGGGACAATAACCGTAGGATCTTCAGCTACCAATTTACGAACAAACAGTGGTCGTTAGATACGACTAATCTTATTATTTATCAAGATATCATCAAAAATCTCAACATTACTTAATTTCCTCGTTTATTTTAAATCTTATTACACAAGTAACTATTCCACGAAACCGCTGGCTGTAGAACCGCAATATCATAGTTATCGACATAAAGAAAGAGAAAGTACTTCAGTCAGATGAAAGTGCAAGATGACAGTAATTAAAAAGAAATAAACAGCTACATGAAATTTACTTCTAAAACAATATTAGCAACATTAGGAATAATTTATGGCCAGAATATATTTATAAGTTGACGACTATCTATTACCGAAGCAGATCAACCGGTTCCCGACCCAAGTAAACCTTTAATAATGGAAAATTTCAAGGTAGGAAGACACTTATGTTTACAAATTATATATTTATCACTTGCGAAAATTAAGCCCGTGACAACATCCCCTCCCCTAAGAAAGGAGAAAATCTACCGAAGATTTTGGACGATAACTCAATAAGCATTATGTAAGCCAACAATCACAATTAAAGAGACAACAAACCCCAACGATAGCTACAAACAAATTGCTGTAATATCCAACTAGTAGAACGCCATATTCGCATACCCAATTCGTAAAGAATACGAACCAACAACACAACAAAACCAAAGAAAGAAAAAGAAAAAAAAAACAAAAGTTTCGAGTACTACTCGGGAGCAAGCACCCAGTGCGTTAAAGTACGACCAGACTGAAACAGCACGAAAGACAACCAAAAAGAGAACAAACAAACAAAAGGAAAACACAGAAAAGTTATCAACGATGGTTGTTGAATTGGCTGGATTCAAGTAATGTAGCAAAAAGGTAAGGAAGGTAACGAACACATGTTTCTCACTAAGTCGACCAAAATTCCTCGACAAATCCCAAAAGGTGGTAGGAGAGATAAGGTAGGATGGTCGTAGGATTCTCTGAACCGCTTCAGAGAATCTCTCTCAACTACCACTAAGGCTTTTTCCCACCAGACGCCCAAAACCAATGGTCCAGTCGGGAAAACAAAAAAAGGTTTGGCCTCCAAAATCCACAAAACGTGAAATAGCATAACAGCCACATAAAAGAGGCCCAAACCATGAGGGTAATTAAAGTCAACGAAGCAGGCAACAACAAAGGTAAGGTAAGGTAAGGTAAGATAAAGGTAAGGGAAGTTAAGGCAAAAATAAGGAAATTACTTGAATCCAGAAGTGTTAAGGTTGGAGGACTTTTACCTCCCCGCCTGGAATATCCTCGGGTGGTGAGATTTTTCTACCCCCAGTCACAGGGCACAAAAGAGTCAACGATGGTTATGTTGAACAAGGGTCTGAATCCAAGCAACGAAAGATACCATAAGTAAACAATACCTAAGTTCCTACTGAATAGACTCCGAAAAATTCCTCTACAAATCCCACCATGTGGTTTTTCCACCGGACACTCAACAACCAATGGCCCGGTCGGAAAATCAAAGGTTTGGCTTCGAAATCCACAAAATGTGTCGTAGAACCACTACAAATGAAACCCAAAACCATAAGGTCATTCTAAAGCCAACAAAGCAGGAAAACGATGTAACTAAATATAGATAAAGTAAAGATAAGTTCACTAAAGGTAGAACGAAACTTGGATCCAGAAAGTGGTTAGGTTGGAAAGCCAACCCAATGGTACAGTAATATAGCCCAATGCGGATTCTAATATTACAACGAAACTCTATTAACTCAGTGTGAAAGTAACCGATATGGATTAGGGGCAAGCAGTGTTAAGGTTAGGGGACTTTTACCCACTCCGCCTGGAATATCCTCGGGTGGTGAAATTCTTACGCCTCCAGCCACAAGGCGAACAAAAAAGAAAACATCAAGAAGATACAACAATAAAAGAGTAAAAGAACGAACAACAACATTCCAAGACAAACAGGTACTGAAGTCGCAACGTGTGAGTTATGTCCCAGCAAAGATAACTATATAAACTATCACAATCGAAATAAGGTAACCTAAGATAAGATAAAAGACAAGGTAAATCACTCCAAAAAAAATCATCATAAAACTCACGTAACGTAACGAATTCAACAATAAACGTACAAGACTACTACAAAATTGCACAACAGCTTGTGGTTCAGTACAAGTTAGCAACGATGTACAATAAAAAAAAAATAAACAACTTACTAAAGATATTAAAATCCATACTCTATAAAAATTATTCCGCTATTGGTGTGATCAAAAGTCAATAACGACAATGATTAAAAATATTAAAAATACAGTTACTACCTAGCTCACTTTATATATAGCATTTACAAAAATTACAACTACCGGGATTTTAAATCCACCCAAAACAAAAATTCGCCCCATTTAAAACAAAATGAGGCCCCAATCAACAAAATGGCCCCAATTAACAAACTGGCCCCAATTAACAAAATCAGCCCCACGTTGGGCGCCAAAAATTTGCCACGTATTTTAATGAATATAAAACAAAATCAAATTTTGAAAAATCAATAAAAAGGTTAATTAATTTATTCCAATCGAAATCCAACTCCAGCTGAGATCGGTAGTGGTTTCTCTACTGGCAAATTGTGCCCAGCTCAGCCGTAGAGGGTAAGTACCAAAATAAAGTGAGTGCGCTACCGATTTGTACGGTTAAAATCGGAAACCCCTGATGTTCCAGGCACTACCTCACCCACTGGAGATAATTAAATAAATTTTGAATAGTAAACAGTTCTAATTGAATTACACAATAAAAGAAAATGACGATAAAGTGAGCTAAATAAAACAAACTCTCAACTAGACCCTTCTTTAATAAATGAATATTAAGAATTACCAACTGTCAAGCCTCATGCCTGACAACGCAATTGATTTATAAAAAAAAATATATAAATAATATTAAAAGGGAATTTTACCCAAAATGTGTGATCACACGCAATATATATATATATATATAAAAAATTAAACTAGAAAAATAGATTTTTAACTAAAACTATAGTTGACTTAAATCTAATTAGCTTATCTGATAACTAGATACAATTTCTCGTCGTCCTAGGCTTCTCCAATATTTAGGCCGGTACCAAATTCAAGCCTGTTCCCAGAACCAATAGGCTTGCACCAATCACAACTAACTTAAGCTCGACTAAGTATCAGGTCAGCAATCAAATTTCAACCAATAACTAGGACTTAAACCCTTAACTAGGATTTACACCTGTATCTAAGTTTTCAGCCTATAACTAGGACCCTAAAATCGTAATTTGGAATTAATAATAGCCAAACAAATTTAAATGACTCCTCGAATTAATTGACTTTACTGACTTTAATACAATATGAACACATTAGCTTATTTTTGCACAACAATGAAAGAATAAAAATGAATTTAAATGAATAATACAATATTTAGAAGCTGACTTCTCTGAATTTACAATTAATGATCAAAAATAATGATTTAAATGTACTTAACAACTTAAATTTGACTTGCTAGTCACGACAAAATTATAACAATAAATTAAATCAAGATTTAACATAAAATTAATTTATAATAATAAAAAAAAACTAAAAGGAGTCTAGTTTCACATAAATAACCTACATACAAGACACAAAGAAATACAAGTAAAATAAAGATATTACAAACTAAAATTGCGACCATATGGCGTTATTAATCTTATAAAAATAAAATATCGTAACTCACCTATTAAGATAGGGTTTCTTTCATTAAGCTCGTGACACCCTAGCTGGTAGACGGGTAAAACAATCTTCTCGTTGCTAACTGCAATAATGGGGAATTCTGACCACAATTTGCTGTCTGAACGGTTTTAAATTACCAAATTTCCCTACTGTCTGCTCTATGGGCTACCTACACTCATAGGGAACGAAAGAACCATAAGAATCGAACAACCACATGAATAAATAACGTGTTACTCACCACAGAAGATTTCCTAAATATCCCTTCACGAGGAATTTTTCCAACAAAACCACTGGAAATCTCACTCCAATACTATTCGTTAGGAAAACAGGGCTTAATTTTGTAAATCCAAGATTAATTGACTCAGATGAACAGAGATTACAACTTAAACCCATAAAATCTTCTCACTGCCACGTTTTCAAGACAAAGGCTGGTAATAGAAAGAACGGATTCTCACATATCAACGTTCACGGAATTTGACACACGTCGAAATAAGAGGTGGCCTCTACTACTATAGGGACAATAACCGTAGGATCTTCAGCTACCAATTTACGAACAAACAGTGGTCGTTAGATACGACTAGTCTTATTATTTATCAAGATAGCATCAAAAATCTCAACATTACTTAATTTCCTCGTTTATTTTAAATCTTATTACATAAGTAACTATTCCACAAAACCGCTGGCTGTAGTTATCGACATAAAGAAAGAGAAAGTACTTCAGTCAGATGAAAGTGCAAGATGACAGTAATTAAAAAGAAATAAACAGCTACATGAAATTTACTTCTAAAACAATATTAGCAACATTAGGAATAATTTATGGCCAGAATATATTTATAAGTTGACGACTATCTATTACCGAACCAGATCAACCGGTTCCCGACCCAAGTAAACCTTTAATAATGGAAAATTTCAAGGTAGGAAGACACTTATGTTTACAAATTATATATTTATCACTTGCGAGAATTTAGCCCGTGACATACCTTTAACCTCAATTTCACAATTTCACAGTGAACACAATACCAGTTTTAAGCTAGCGTTTGAAAGAATGCGAACGTGCGCATCATAAATGTCACATGAAATTAACTAAGCAGAGTACAATGAGTAGCTGTCAAACAATGTATCACGCATCGGCGCCATATGAAAAATATGGCGCTGTATGTGAAAAATGATTTTCCCTGTTTTCCTGCTTTTCTCTTAAAATTTTTCATAAATTTTCTTTGCTATAAACCTCACGAAGCCCGAGACCTTTCCAACGAATGCAAAACGTCGAAATTGGTTCGTGCGTTCTGGAGTTATAGCATCAGGGAGGAAAACCCGACCTATTTTTATATATTAGACTACTTTTTGCCGATAAAATAGAAATTGTACATTTTTTTACTTAGATGTATAAACATTTCAAACTCAATATAAATAATAATTGATTTATTTTAAAAGTAAGTATTTTTAATATCTATATTTTTCACAAAAGGATCTAATATTCGGTGCTCTTCCCATATTTTATACATTTATTTAAAAAAATCAGCAGAAGGAATTGATAACTTAAACTATATAGAAATATAAGATTAGAAAATGTTTTTTCTAAATTTATAAGATAGAAATTCTTAATTGAATTATTTTACCTTTTCTGTACTTTCGGTAACAATTATTCAAATTTTTAGATTACCAATAAAATTATCTCAAAATTGGATAACTCGTACATTGACTGGTTTAATTTCTGCAAAGTCTATAGCAAAAAAAAACGTCATAAATGAAAACAACATTAACGAAGATCTGCTTCAGGAAATGCCTACAGATACTGTTATGAATAGTAAATTTCAAAGTTATTACTTTAGGGGATACAGGGCAATTAATTTTACATTTTTATATAATATATTTTAAAGCAATATAATCAGAAGATAACTTTTCATTTTTGAGTAAAAAAAAGACAACAGAAACATAATTCCACTTTTTCAAGCCAGAGTAAACATTTTACTGAAATAAAAGCGGCCAAATAAGAGTAGGAATTGCCCATGAGGGATTCTGTAGAAGCAACATAATAGATATAAAAATTATTAGAATTAATACAGTAAACTTTAATATTGTCGTGTTTAATAAAGCGACTTGCTCATAGATATCAAAGAATAATATAATAAATATAATTCTATCGCTTTACAAGTTTTGAAAAACATTTTCAAAGAAAATGACCGTTCAACCAAGAAGAAACAACTACTTCCCGGGTTATATACCCCGACGGATATTGGATTACACTTCAAAGTCGAACGGGGTTGGTATATCTAATAGATAATTTAAACCAACCATTCGGGTTTGCAGTTAGAAGGGACAACATAACTTGCAGACCGGTTTCGACCTATTGGGTCTCGTCAGTACAAGGTATATGTTATCCGTCAGCGAGCTTAAGGCATCGGTTTCGACCTATTGGGTCTCGTCAGTACAAGGTATATGTTATCCGTCAGCGAGCTTAAGGCATAATCGCTGACTGAAGATTTCACTAAAATCACGAAGATATATTACTTTCAGTAATGAAAGTGTAAACACCGTGATAGTAGTGACATCCTCACCTCCAACTGCAAACCAAAATTCAAAAGATTTTGACAACGAGACGTATGCCTTGAAACTATAAGGGTCTCGTCAGTACAAGGTATATGTTATCCGTCAGCGAGCTTAAGGCATAATCGCTGACTGAAGATTTCACTAAAATCACGAAGATATATTACTTTCAGTAATGAAAGTGTGAACACCGTGATAGTAGTGACATCCTCACCTCCAACTGCATGTTATGTTGTCCCTTCTAACTGCAAACCCGAATGGTTGGTTTAAATTATCTATTAGATATACCAACCCTGTTCGAAGTTAGAAGGGACAACATAACTTGCAGTTGGAGGTGAGGATGTCACTACTATCACGGTGTTTACACTTTCATTGCTAAAAGTAATATATCTTCGTGATTTTAGTGAAATCTTCAGTCAGCGATTATGCCTTAAGCTCGCTGACGGATAACATATACCTTGTACTGACGAGACCCAATAGGTCGAAACCGGTCTGCAAGTTATGTTGTCCCTTCTAACTGCAAACCCGAATGGTTGGTTTAAATTATCTATTAGATATACCAACCCCGTTCGACTTTGAAGTGTAATCCAATATCCGTCGGGGTATATAACCCGGGAAGTAGTTGTTTCTTCTTGGTTGAACGGTCATTTTCTTTGAAAATGTTTTTCAAAACTTGTAAAGCGATAGAATTATATTTATTATATTATTCTTTGATA
This sequence comes from Altica lythri, assembly GCA_964028335.1. Lineage (NCBI taxonomy): Eukaryota > Metazoa > Arthropoda > Insecta > Coleoptera > Chrysomelidae > Altica > Altica lythri. Next base: position 48,923,663 of record OZ034800.1, read on the forward strand.
TCTATAAAAATTATTGTTGATCGTTGTAGCTTTGATCGATGTTTAAAAAAAAATCTACTGAATAGATCTCGTTTAAACCAATTTTCGATGGAAGTTTATATGGTAATGTACATCATATTTTTTAAGTTTTATAATTCTCTTATTCCAGAAGTTACAGGTAAGGGACACACATTTTAACACTTTGGAAGTATCTCTCGCGCAAACTGTTTAGTTCAGAGAAAAGTAATATTAGAAACCTGAATATCATTTTTGAAGTCCTATCCACACGTAGGTATGGGTTTGATGAAAAAAAAAAACTTGAGTATCACTAACTAAAATAAATTATTTCATTATAAATTTAATATGTAATACTTATTACATATTAAATTTATAATAATTACAATTAAGTTAATAAATCAATAATAAAAACAATAAATGATTATTAAATTCTGGAAAAATAAAATTATTCCAAATAATTAATTAAATATAGTTTTTCTAAAGTAATCTTATACAACATGACGATATTAGCAAAATAAATTTTAATAAATATTTAAAACACATAAACAAACTTTAATTAATAATCAAATAACTCACAAGGGGAAATAATTTACGCCAAAGAAGTATAACTTCTTACGTGCATACATAAGTACACATACATAAATTTTGTTTGAAAGTTTGTGACGATATTACCAAACTCAATTTTAAGAAATATTTTAAACACATGAATAAAGTTTATTGAATATTCAAATATATCACAAAAAAAGTAGATGGAAAATTGTCAAAAATAATGGAAATGAAGCGTGCAATATGGCAATGATGTATTTTGTCACAATTATTGTTTAAAATCTACTCTGAGGAAATCGTCGCTGAAAAGCTGCAGGAGACGTATGAGGGTATCTTAGTAAAAGTATAACGCCTGATATCGTCGTATTTGCAGACAGTTTAGAAGGGTTTTGACATATTATAATCAACCTAGATAACAAAAAAACTAAATATATGAACATCAAAAAAGTTAACACACCAACAGAAACACTTCAAGTAAATCAGAAACAAATAGTAACCATAACATGGTACACTTAGCTGGGAAGCAATGTGAACGCTCAATGGGATCATTCGACAGAAATCAGATGCAGAAGTTATTCAAGAGTAAAGAGTTCAACCTCAATTGTAACATACGTTTGGTTTGATGCTAAGTTTTTTCCTTACTTCTATGTAATATTGTAAGTCTTTTTTTTTGTGAAGTATTATATGTGACAGGTGGATTATAAAATCGCTGATAAGTACAAAGTCGGTTATTGATTTAGGGTCATTATTTTTTGCAACTGGCTATGCAAGTATTCAGGACGTACTGATGCTATTATTATTATACATGTAAATGTCGCGAATGTTAAATTTAATTAAATTAAATATGTAGGTAATAATAATTTACCCATTTAAAATTAATTAATTAAATAAAACAAAATGGAAAGGTGTTGTGCTGTCCATGGTTGTCTTAGTGGTCAGAAAGTAAGTCAGAATGTAGGAAGTGTCCTTATTCAAAACACGAAAAGTAAGCAATCTCAAACTAATATCTATTAAAAGGTTGTGTAATGAACAATTAGTTATAAGGATTTGGACGAGTACTTCTTAAAAACTGGCGCACTCTACCAGCACAAAATCTATTGTCTGTTTATCCCTGTTTGGTAACTTTTAACGTATTTTTATTTTATTTTGGGGATTTTTATTAGAAGTCATTTAATAACGCTATTGTAATTTTTGATTATTTAATTTCGTCACAGTTCATTTTCTTGTATAGTTATTGTGGTAAATTCAAGAAATTTATTTAAGGGTTGTCATTGTAATTGATATATTAGACAACCTGCTGAGAGGTTTTCGTAGAAACCCTTGTTTAGCATCCAACCTTAAGTTAAGAGAACACGTGTGTTCGTTGCATGTGTTTACTTTGTATCTTTGTTTAGCAAGATTTATGTGTTTTTTGAAAGGCAAAGATTAGGTTTAGTTTTGTATACTTTCTAATTTTTAAAATTCATTCCTTTAATACACGTCGAGCGAGCCAGTTGTGGCCGTATAATTACTTTTAACTTTTTGTAATATATTGTATATATGAAATAGATTGTTACCAAGTTCGTTGGAGTTTGTTTATTTCATATAATTATAAAGGTCCTTCGAAGCAAGTGTGGAATTCCCCTACCTGTACAGTTATGATGTAAAACTATTACTAGACAGCTTCTTCACAACTATTTGTTACTTTTATTACTTTGTTGTCGTTAAATTCAACTCATGTGAAATGTGACACTTACTCATGTTTTTACACACATATAGCATGACGTTAATGAGAGACAGATTTTGTCAAATCGACAATCGAAACATCAAACTATTTGTTTTTTGTGTCTTGTCTTATATTATCATTCGGTTAGGAGACCGGAACCATGGATTTGTAGTAAAAGTAAGCATAGAGATATTATACATAGAGGAGGCAAGCTGCACGGCTGCCTGTAAGTGGGAGCGTCCGGCCGTTAGAGAGAGAAAGAAAACCACGGTGGTCTTGTATCTTTGTCTAGCTCTCTGCTGATTGGTCTCTCCCATCATTTTCAGCGTTCGATAAAGCGAACGATGGATGATCTTCTTTTACATCCTTTAGTAGATCATCTGTATTTTGAAGTGTTGAATCTGAATCTCGACTCTATATTTGATTAGCATGTATTGTTTCTTTTTTATAAAAAATAATGCGTTAATAACGTCCTATTTGAGTAGTTTTCTGTAGAAAAAAAAAGAAACAACGAAAAAGGTAGATTTCTGTGCTGGTGGATTGAAAATATTTTTTTTAAATAGATGCATCATAATTTATCCGGTTTACTATTTAAATAAGTATTTACAAGATACTTTCACAACTATTTTTCTATTAAAATTTTTATTACAAAAGCTGTTGATGATGTACCTTCATATATTTTATTCTGCTTTAAAGATTGTCATTTTATCTCTAATAGAGATATTTATTTACTTACCTACTTGTGAAAACTACGACTGCTCTCACCAGGGATTGAAAATTGGTTGCAAGCTATACAAGTTTTCATAACAGAAATATCTTATTAACTTCATCAAAATGTAAAATGAATCTTCACCATTGGAATACGGAGGTTATGTTATGGTTCTATTTACATTCTTCGCCTACTCTACTCGCCTTGCTCGCTCTAATACACTGCTTTTCAAGCAGCCAATCAGTGACGGGGAGAGACAGAGATGCAACACCACCGACGTTCTCTTTCTCTTTCTAATGAGCGGACGCGAACTTGGCTGGCTTGCCCCTTCTATGTATAATATCTCTATGAAAGTAAGGCACTATAAACATAGGTATTATCATCAGCCATGTTTTGTCCAATGTCAACCACAAAACCAGAGATAATAGAACAGATGCCTAATATAAAGTTGGCAACAAGATCCAACATCAGTGCACCATGTTTAAAACTTTACTTCTACACCCTTTTTATGCTTAAGTACCTTTAATTTATTTTAAAATAAAACCACTATACCTGGATTTGCAGTTCGTTGGCAGCGACGTCATTTGACGTATGTGCAAGTAGACCAATACGCGGTAGGAATGAAGCGTAGTTGCCAGATTTAACTTAGAAATACTTACTGCGTATTGGTCTACTTGCATATACGTCAATTTACGTCGCTGCCAACGAACTGCAAATCCAGGTATAGTACATACTCTGTCATTATAAGTACTTTTTCGCACTACCAGCTGGTTTAGTTCCCATTTTCACCACTAGAAAATACGATTGCACGTCTCTTTAATTTGTCTATGGTCTAACACGTGAATTAAGTGACATTGGAATAAAAATGGCTGATGATTAATGATAATACCTATATCTATAGTGCCTTAGTAAAAGATTATTTGGGATATTTCTCATGGGATTTTTAAAATTTCAGGAAGTAAACATATAAGAATATATTAAATGAAATTTGAAGTTTTTGAAATGTTAGAAAGTATACAAATAAGAATATATTAAATAACATTTCAAAAATCCCATTAGAGATTATCTCAACTAATCGTTTACCAAAAATCCATGGTTTCGGTCTACTAACCGAATAAAAATATAAGACAGGGCACAATAAAGTCACTTACAGTTTGATGTTTCAATTGTCGATTTCAAAAAATCTCTCTCTCATTAACGTCTTGCTATATGTGTTTAGGAAGAGCTGTCACATTTGACATGAAATAAATTTAATGACCAAGCATTCATAGTTAAGTTATTACAGCGTTGCTGCGTGGAAGCAAAGGTTGCGGGTTCGAATCCTGCTGGATCCGACTTTTTTTCAATTTCTCCATAATGTTATTTAATATATTCTTGTACTTTCTGAGATATCACAAATTCCATGAGAAGTATGTCATATAATTGTTTACTATCTTATACGGCTGTTAGTTTAATCAAATTGCTTACGCCCTTACTAAATTTAAAATTCGAGAAACAAATGCTTTGCAGGTTTTCTTAGTATATATGTTCATCGTTTTACTGTATCTTTGTCCAACATTTTTAAATTCAGTTGATTGTAAAGATTTGTTCTTTCGAATGGAACACATCGTTGGTTTCATTATTTTGGATATTATAAACACAATTTCATCTTAAAAAGTAAAACTTATAAAGCTTGAAATACTCAAACTGATACAAGAACTAATAAACTTACAAGTACCTATTTATACAACATTTAAGCCAATAAATCATTATTATAAACGTTTAATTAAAAGATTAAGCAGGTGTGGAATCATTAACAAGAGGTTAGAATCCTGTTAGGACAAGAAATTAGAATATTTAGACATAAGAATCAGCACAACAAAACCTATTTAAATTATAATTTGCGGTAGAGTCGAATTGAATATCGGAAAAAAGCCGAGTTGGCTGCTGTTAGGAATAACTGGTTTTTCGAGAAATAATATAATTTTTTAATAAATTACTACCATTTTATGCCTTACTCATAGACTTATTACTAATTGAAAATAAATCGAATTTTAAACTAGGTGCCTGTTTTTATTTTATAAATATATAAATTACCTTACGTTATTTGAATTGGGAAATTTAATCCCTGCAAGGTAAAGATTTTCGTTGAACATCTTTTTTAATTGTTTACAAATAAACCAATATGACAACTATTTTTGTTGACAAATTGGTATTTACAGTTGGGAGTTACCAAACTCGACTATCAGCTTAGGTAGCCAGCGATAATGAGGTCGGACTCGATCACGACGTTTGGGTAATAGTGTAACATTTTAATTTCACCCTACATAGAAATTTCTATCTTTAGATAGTCTTTTTGTTTTTAGAGTTTTTATTAGATATTTCCTATCTTCTTCTATTGTGTCTATTTATATGGAGGTTATTGTAAGCCTTTGTTATAGAATTATTGTCCTTAAACGCTTGAATAACCCCTCTCGTTTTGTTTTGGAAAATATACCTGTGTTTTTTACGTTAGAATGCTGCAAAAACCGTTGCGACTACGAGAATAGATTTCTGAGAATTTGAACAGCTCACAGCGACCGTTGGTCACGTGGTTACATCTGATGCTATGCTAAATTTTATTTTAAGTTTCGTCTTGACGCGTAGAAGCATGGACAGACCATAACCCCAACCGTTAGCGTAAGTAAAACGTTCGCCCGAATTCTTGATCTTATCTTTTCCGACATAGAGTTAGGTTATCACTTCATAAGGAGTATAACTTTAGTTTCCGATTGTACAGATCAGTACCGGTGTTTTTTTAGTTTGTTTGTATTAGTGTTCTGTAAATAACGTCAAGTATGTACTACTTTGCGTTAAATTAAATTCACAGCCTAAAACTTTTGCAAGATCCCATATTTACTTAGAAGCCTGATGAATCGCAAATTCAAAGTCAACATTTTCTAAAAGTGTAATTTAGTTCTGTACATTTTTAACAATAGTTTTAAACAGTAGCATATTATGTTTCCTGCTTTTTATCTGGTTAATAGACCGAATACCATTCTTAGATCGTTGTATTGTAAACAGCTAATAAAAAAAGTTTTATAACACAGAAAAGTTCCGTCTATATATATATATATATATATATATATATATATATATATATATATAAGTCCATTTCAATTTTAACAACGTTTAATATATAAATATTTTAAACTTTTAATATAACAAATTCATACAATTCAAATTTCATGACATTCATTACGTCAGATACTTATTACTATTTAATTTAGATTAAATTTTGCCCACTTTTTCTAAAAAACCTTAATAATTATTTCTATTATATAAATACTACCACTTATCTTAATAAATTATGCTAATCTCAGTCAATAATTCCAATTTATGCAAATTTTTCATTATTTGATCCTTTCTATCTCTCCATTTGATTTTATATTTAATTTGTCCATACCATTATTCCATTTATTTCTATTTATTTATTACTTTAGTTTTATTTTACTTATATTGATTCAAATTCATTTTCCAAAATATCTTTTTATGACTTTCTAAATTCAAAATTCTCTGACATCCCAATCAATAATTTCCTCAATCCCCTTAGCAACGTAGCAACCAACTTTTTTTATGATTCCTTGATAATTTGCATAAATTGATCTTATTAAAATTCTTATCTAATTAGTCTTAAATACATTTACATTATACACACAGACCAACTATTTTGAACCATAACAATATATATATATATATATATATATATATATATATATATATATATATATATATATATATATCAATACATAGTATAAAACAAAGTCGCTTTTTCTGTCCCTATTTCCCTTTGTATGATTAAATGTTTAAAACTACGCAACGGATTTTGATGCGGTTTTTTTTAATAGATAGAGTGATTCAAGAGGAAGGTTTATATGTATAATAACAAGGGGGTCTACGCAAAATAATGTATTTTACAGAGGTTTAAATGACTATAATAATTTACCAAATGATATAAAAATTAGTCTGAATCTATGTATTTTTAAAAGAAAGCTAAAACAATACTTGTTAAAATAAAAATGATGTTTAATAATCTTTTATTATTGTTTTGACTTGAGTTGTTGGATATTTGCTTTTTTTAAACTATTGTTAAGTAATTTTTTATATTATATATTAGCTCCTTTTTTGTAATCTATTTATTGTATACATATATTTTTTTGTAATTAGTATTGCTAAATAAACGATATATATATAACATCCATTAAATAGTGGAGAAATACTGTTATTTTTGAGGTTTCTAATGTGATGTCGTTAATTTTACGAATTATATTAAAAAATCGATTATCTGTCAATTCGGCTGACAAGTAAAACGCCATCTAAAACCAGTCAGTTAACAGAAGTTGACATTTACGTTTAGTAAACACAAAATGTGATCGAATTTCGCTTAAAATCGACGAAAAAACGCCTAAAAAGTGTAAAAAAAGTGTAAAACAGTGCTAAATGATCGTTAAACCCTAAAAATCACTACATAGTATAAAACAAAGTCGCTTTCTCTGTCCCTATGTCCCTTTGTAGGCTTCAATCTTTAAAACTACGTAACGGATTTTGATGCGGTTTTTTTAATAGATAGAGTAATTCAAGAGGAAGGTTTATCTGTATAATAACATCCATTAAATGGTGGAGAAATACTGTTATTTTTGAGGCTTCTAATGTGATGTAATAATTATCAATTTTTTTCCGCTTACATTGCAAACGCAGGCTAAACCCTATGAGATTTATCAAAATAAGGTACTAATTCTTTGTACACATGGAAAAGGTCTACAGAAAACTCCGGGATGGTATATGTCTATCTCTTATGGATATCCCACAATAACAGTTTTTTGTCATTTACTTTTTACGACAAATATTGGCCAATTTTCGAAGGGATTTTAACCAATACAGCATTAATCCTTATCCAACTAAATAGCTTAAATACATTGTTAATTTAACATAGATTTATATGGTCCTTTACAGCATAAGATTTAAATGAATATTTTCGAAGATATTACAGATTTAAAATTGCGGGACGTAGCGCTTGCGGTGGTACTGGCCGGCCAGGGCGGCGGCACGCGCCTATAAATAGTATAAATAGCGCATCGGAGGTCGCGATTTTTCCTATATCACTTTGAATTTTGCAGCGATCGGACGCGTTGATTACGACATTAATCATTATGACGCTACCCTAAGGTGGCGCAGTTGTAATTCTTATATAGCTATGTACTATGACGCCACCGTTAGGTGGCGCAGCTAATATATAATATACCTAACCGAGAAATTACAAAGTACTATAAATAATAGTAAAAACTGGTAACTAACGAGAAAATATGATAAAAAATACAAAAAATTAATCGTAAAAATAAAAAATAAAAACTGGAAAAAACATTAGTGTTAGGCGATGCGAAGTTCGCCGGGTCCGCTAGTATATATATATTGAGATGAAATATGATTCTATTATATATATATATATATATATATATAGGTAATATGTAAAATTAAAATATAAAATGATTAAAAAAAATATTCTTGATCCCAGGAAAGAGTTCAAAGCTTTGATATTTGCATAATTTAGTTTTATTTTCCAGTATATTAAAAATTATTCTCTTCATTGCTAAAAAAAAGGAAAAATAAAATAAGAAAAATGAATTAAAGCTTAAATATTAAAATACATTCGTTGGTTTAAAATAATTTAATTAGTCAAATAAATAATTAAATACTTACTTTTAATAGATTGTGTATAAATTTTCATTTCCATAATTTTCATATTTATTATTTTCATGATATTCATATTTGTCATTAATAAAATTAATAAGAAATTGAGAAATTCTAAAAAATTAAAGTTATATTAAAACATAACAGAAAATAAAATTTAGAATTTTTGTTAAAAATCTAGTATGTAGGGTTATAATACAAATTTGTAAAATATTGTTATAAATCTAGTATGTATGATGGTAGAAAGTGTTAAAAAATTAAGATAAGTAATCTAGTAGTGCTGATTTGTGTTACTTGTATAGAATCAAGTTTGTTTTGGAACAATTGATATAGGATTTAGATAGCTATTGATAGGCTTTTGTTAGTTTGTTGATTTGAGAGATTTTTTCTCTTTCCCTTGGTTTGTCGAAGCGAATGGTTGTAATAAATGTTCTGGAGTATTAAAATTGAGTTTTTTCATTAAAAAATAAGTTTAAAGAGATTTGAATGATATAATATTGGTAATAAAGTTGAATAGAAGGATTTTGTAAGAGTTTGGTAAGAAGAAAGATTATTTAAAGTAATTTTAAAAAATTGAAAACGTCGACGAGAAGAGATATTGGACTAGAAAGAATATTTATCATTGTTAAGAAGATTAAATTATTAAGTTGAGAAGAAAAGTATTGAAATAAGTACTTACCAGTTTAATTATAGCAGTTTTTCCCAAGAATTAAAGAAATTTCGTCATTTATATGGTTTGAGCAGTACTTATATGGTAGAAGACTTGAAGGAGTTAATTAGCTGCACTAACACGGTATTTTAATACAAAAAATAAATAATTGTGTGTTTAATTTCTTGTTGTATAAGTTATATTCATTTTCACTTTCATATAAAAAAATAATTTTTCACATCACTAGATTTAAAAATATTTGGAATTTCTTATTTTCATTTTAGAATTGTATTAAATTAATTACTTTTCATATTCACAGTTCTTAAATATTAAATAGAATTTTTAAGGTTATGTATTCAGTTTAAAATCGATTATCCACGCATCTTTTCTTACCATTGGCGTTCCAAATAAAGTATTAAATTAAAATTCTATTTATAATAGAATTAAGAGTTAAATTTTAATAATTAATTTTTTCTAAATTTTGAACTCTGCTCTGAAGGTAAAAGTAGCACGGGCAATATAAAATATATATTTGGAATCATATAAAAAAAGTTATTTACCTTAATTAAAATATCTTATTAAAAGTTTAAATTTAATAAAAAAGGAAAAATTTTAAATTATAGCATATATACTTAAAAATCAAATACTTAGCAAGTTATATATATATATATTGAGATAATATGAGTTACTATGCTATATTAAATAAGTACATATAAAGAAAATTAATGGAAATAGAGAAAGGAAAATATTCTTATTCCAAGGCAGAGTGCAAATGCAGTAAATTTGGTATAATTTATCATCATCTTCTTCACAATTCCTAAAAAAGAAAAATAAAACAAAATAAGAAATTAAAATATACAAGTACATCTAAGAGATATTTATTTTAAAGATTCAATATAATTTAATCTATAATATATAAAATTTTAATGATCATGTATTAGATAGATAATAAAAGTAAATATTTAAAAGTTTATAAAGTTTACAATACTTTTGTAATTAAAAATAATCTTAAATCAGTTAGAATAGAATTAAATTAGAAAATTAAATGATGAAATATGAGAATTCATAAAAGAAATATTAAAATTTTTACTTACTTTCAAAACACACAAGTTTATTTTTCAAGCCATATTGTAATTTATTATAGTTTAACTTCCAAAAGAAAAATTCTGAAAATAAAAAATTATTAGTTTATAGTTATAACAAATTAAAAAAAAAAAGAATGATTATTGTGTTCAATTTGAATAATGAATTAAGAATTAGATTGTTTGTAATTTCATTTGAAATAATTAGTAGGCGAATAGGTAATATGAATGTATAGTTTAAGTTTGTTTAAAAATTCAGTTGTTTAATTGTTGATTTTGGAAGTTTTCTCTCTTGTTTTCGACCTTCTGAAGAGGAAAGATGTAATAAAGTTTGCTCCGTTAAAATTTAGATTTTTTTTTCAAAATACTTATAAAAGAAAGTTTAAAAGTAGTCAAAAGTGTTAACAAAACTACAAGGAAGTTCCTGATCGCATCTGGTAAGAAGTAAAGTCTATTTTTATGAAGAAATAAATGTTAGAAATTGTATGCTGAGCAGTTCATTGATATAAATGCTTCCTGAATTAATTTAAAGAAAGTAAAACCAGTTTCTAACAAGAAAGAAAATTATTAGTTTACTTACCATTTGATGTAAGAGATGATTGTTTCCTGATTAGAAGAAATTTTATTAGTCAAAATCTCTAAAGTGTCCGTATATCATTGCTGTCCTGGGAAATGGTGGATTCTAATTGAAAAGGGGATCCAGAGCCTTAGCTGTCCAAAGAGAATACAAGATCTTCATAACACGTTATCAATTTCCAATTTGTAAAAATAAAGAACTTTCCTGTGTTTGATTTTTACGTATTTAATAAACATTTAATTTCAATTGTACACTGTTTCACTGTTTAAATAAGTTATTTTTCATTATTAGATAAGTTTAATTTGATTTATTAGTTACAAAATTCAGAATTTTTCATAACACTTGATTTAACTACATTTGGTTTGTGAAAATAGTGTGTAAAATCTCACAACACTATAAGAAAAAGTAAGGTTAAGGTTAAGATAGAATCATCGTTCAGAAAACATAATTTGGTACATTATTTCTAAATTTTATAATCGTTTGTCAAAATTTTCAACATTGGTTGAATTTGAATCTATTTATTATTTGAAATTTTTGAACTCTGACCCTAAGAAAGCGAATAGCCAGGAGCATATTTTAAAATAATAATAATATTTAAAATAAAAGAAATTAATTTGAGTCTTACCTTCTTCACATTTATATTAAAATTTAAAAAATTCAAGGTAAGGATTACTTTATAGCATGGTGACTTATAGAATACTAATAGTAGAGTTACATATGTTATAATATATATATATATATATATATATATATATACACATATATTGCATGACAATAACTTAAAAAGTATAAATTTAAATAAAAACCTTTATTTGTGATTAAAATTAGTTTTTTAATCGCACTTAACACATCGGTTCTGTTCTTCAGAAATTTTAGAAGAGAAGAGAAGAGAAAAGTTCTCAAACGGTTGTTAACTAAAGAAACAAATGGTACTATAACTTAAGAAAATATTAATTTAGATGAAGAAAAAATAGCTATTAATAATTCTATTGCCAGTATCTCCAATTTAGTCGAAGAGTTTGAAGGTTCTGCTTTTGATTCATGTTTCCGTAGAGTGAAATCTAGAATTTCTCATCTGTTAGACAGGTTACAATGTTTATCCTTATCTGAAAATCCTTTTGAAGAAAATTTTAATTTTCGTGATAAATCTGGAACTACTTGTCTTTTATAAGAATAAGATATGATAGACAAAACCACCCCGTTAAACAATATACCTTCTTCTAGTTCAGTTTATAATACAGATACCACTGTACCCATAATAAATATTTCTACTCCCGAAATAAGATAGATAGATCGTTTTCCTTTATCTAAATGGAACATCAAATTTAATGGTGACCCCAAAAATGTTTTTGAATTCTTAGAAAAAATTAACGAGTAAGCTGAATCTCGTAATATCCAATCTGAAACTCTCTTCCAGTCAGCAGTTGAACTTTTCACAGGTGATGCTCTAATTTGGTTTCGTAGTATAAAATCTTTTATGAGTGCTTGGGATAAACTCATTCAAATTCTTAAATCTGCCTTTTTGCCTCCAGAGGATGATGAACAACTCTGGGAAGAAATTAAAAGCTATAAACAAAAAAAGAATGAGTCTATTATAATCTTTGTTGCTCAACTAACTTTCCTTTTCAAATGTCTCTCTTGTGAACCAGTTCAAGTAAGTAAATTAAAATATATAACTAGAAATTTGCTCCCTGAATATATTCCTCTTTCTAATTTTGTTACTGTTTCTGAATTAATTCAGCTTGTTAAAAAATTGGAAGATGCTAAATCACTTTCTATGCAGAAACCATCTTTTCAGTCTATAATATCTATTATCGATTCAACTAATAAGCGTCCCAAACAAAATTTTAATGAAATAAATGTCCCTTCTACCCCTAATAACGTTTCTAATAATTATAATTCGACAAATAACTCTAATACTAAAGCGGAATCATGCAGTTGGGCCACCGTCAATGTAAATGTATTATCCGACCATGCAGTTGGGCCACGGTCATTAAAGGATTAAAATCCCGGTTTCTGAGAAAATACTTTATCACCGATTGCAATTGAATTTTCTAATAGAAAAATTAAATAAAAAATAAAACAATTTTAAAATACTATATTGATATAGGTAATATGTTGTACAATACACTAGTTAACACTTAACATACAATACAATAATTAACATGTTAAAAAATGATTTTACAAACTACATACTTGGTAGGTTTAGATCTAATTAGTTAACCAGAAAAAAACAATAACAGTAACAAATTTATCAATATCAAGCGAAGATAAGGATAGTTATTAAGGAAACCTCTATCAAAACTATTTGCGCTGTTGCCAGACTGGGAAAAATGTCAGTAAGCTGGTATTGATAAAGAATAATAAGATGACGCCTACTAGAGAACGTCTGAAAAGTGACTCCATTCAAAAACAACGATATGGGTGTTGTAAAAAGAGATATTCTAGCAGCACTGTGTGCATAAACTGTGGAAATATATTCCACAGCTCTTGTGCAATGCGAGATTGGGCTGAAAAGCTTATTTTTATAGACAATACACGCGTAAAATGTTGTGATATTGACAGTGAGGTTAATACTGACAAAGACGCCAAGGACGTAGAGATCACCTATCTGAAAAGGTTAGTCAAGGAGTTAGAAAGCAAAAACCAACTTTTGCAAGATCATGTTGCCTTGTTGAAGGAAAAACACACGCCAGTATCAAAAAAGCAACGGTAAACGAAGAAATCCCGTCAACACAAGCCTTAAAAAAAGGTAAACAATCTTCTTCTCCCCTCGCCGAGTCGATTGGTATGGTTGAGGTTGATGTCGATGACGACGACAATGAAAAGCAACAATCGACGTCAGCGCAGCTGCCAGAAGTCTTTACTGATCCATCGACAGATGGACCCACCAAGCAAGATGAAGTTTCTGACGTAGAAATCTCAAGAAACGAAAATCAGAATAGTTCCGATAATCAAAGTAGTTCTGGCGACCCTGTTAATGTCAGATATCCAAGTCCTAACACTCCTAACCTCCAAGATAAACATAAAAATGGTGATGATCAAAATAAACTTGAGAATGAATGGAAAATACCAAAACGAAGGGGTTTTAAGAACAGACCACCACCCGATCAACAACGTACTGGGATATCTGAAAGATTTGATAGGGGAAACAAACCACCAATACGTTCGACTAGACCTGCACCAATCAAAGGTGCCAATGAAAATGAGGGCACATTGAAAATATCTCCAAAAGTATCCTTCCTTTTTTTATCTGGCCTTGCTGCAGATTTAAAGAGTGATGAGGTCTTAAAGTTTCTAAAGAATAATGGTTTGGAAGAAAATTGTAGATGTGACAAAATTGTAACAAAAAAGGACAAATTCAGAGCTTCTTTTAGACTTATTGTTCCCTATGAAAAGGCAAATGATTACCTCTCATCTACCCTGTGGCCAAAAGGTGTCCTAATTAACAATTTTATGAACATTCAGCGCCGGTAAATGGTAATAAAAATGTAAAAATAAAAGTTTTGAACATCAACATCAGATCATTAAGAAACAAATTAAATGAAATCGAACTAGCAATTGTGGACATGGACATTGATGTCTTATGTATTACAGAACACTGGCTGAAGATGGAAGAAATTGAGGTTATTTTTTTCCATGAATATAAGGTTGTGGCTTACTCATCTCGGGAACAGAACATTGGAGGTGGTACTATGATTCTAGTGAGAAAAGAAATAAAAATAGCTAATCAAACTGTTCATGATCTCATTAATATTGATGGATGTGTTGAATGTTGTTCTGTTTATTTGAATGATTTTAATCTGTATATTCTAGCTGTATACCGCTCACCCTCGGGCCATTTTGACACCTTTTTGAATGCATTGGAGGGTAACCTGTCTAAACTTAAATTGGGTGCTGAAATTTTACTTGCAGGAGACTTCAATGTGCATTTTAATGCTCCAGATCAGGAAGTTGCTTATTTTTGCGATAGTATGGTAAGTTTTGGTCTCAAACAAACATTTTTTGAACCCACGAGATTACAATATTGTTTAGATAATATCTTTGTGAGCCTTGGTATTACTATATGCTGTGTGTATGTAGTTGATTTAAATGTTTCAGACCATAAAGGTCAAATTATAGAGTGTGCATTGATAGAAACCTCTGATAGATTTTCTCAGTCTTGTAAAGTATGTAGACCTATAACTCAGCAGGGCCTACTACTTTTTTTTAATATTATTAGTGAAACTTCATGGAACTTTATAGATCTAATAGGTACCAACAACGTTGACTACTGCTTTAGGGACTTTATTTCACTATTGGAAAATGCATACGTTCGGGCATTTCCAGAAAAGTCATATATTGTCAGGTCTGATAATTCCTTCAACATCAGCTGGTTTAATGATGACCTCAGGGCAATGAGAGATCATTTACATTTTCTGGGTGAGCTAAAAAGCCAGTATGGTTTCGAGGGAATTAATCGGGATTATAAAAATTTTAAAAATATTTATAAGGATACAATAAAAAACGCTAAAATTCAAGCAAATGATAACCTGATACGATCTTCACAGAACCCTCCAAAGGCAATGTGGAAAATAATTAATAATTATAGAGGAAAGGTCAAAGAAACCACAGAGGAAATTTCTATAACACCTGACGATTTCAATAGATTCTTTTCCAGTGTGGCCCAGAGTATAGCTGATGACATTCCTGCTTCTGATATGGACCCCCTAGATTTCTTGAATGGTCATCCTAAACCTTCTGAAGAGTTTGACTTTGGTGAAGTTGGTTTTAATGAGGTTAGAGATATAATAAACAGCATAAATAATAAACAGGGTCGAGATGTTTATGGTCTTAATATAAAACTCCTAAGATCAGTAAAGCACATTATCATCGTACCCCTGACCAAGCTTATAAATCTCTGCTTTCAACAGAACACTTTTCCGGAAGTGCTGAAAAAGGCTTTAGTAACTCCCATTTTCAAGAAGGGAGAACCCTCACTGGTGGATAACTACAGACCAATTTCTATTTTGCCTATATTTTCAAAAATTATGGAAAGATGCATGGCTACTCGTATTATTGACTTTTTTGAAAGAAATGGTCTCTTTTCTAAATACCAGTTTGGTTTTAGAAAAAAAAATCTACTGTGTTGGGTATAATCAATCTCGTTTCAGATATCATTCAGGGATTCCATAAGTCAGAGTTCAACTCTGTCTTGTTTTGTGACCTTAGTAAGGCTTTTGACTGTGTCAATCACGAGATCCTTCTTGGTAAGCTACACTATTATCACTTTAACACCAACAGCATTCAGTTGATTAAATCATACTTAAGCTCCAGGCGCCAAGTTGTGAGGATTGCTGGTGTGTCATCTGGTGAGAGTGTGCTTAGCATTGGGGTTCCCCAGGGTTCAGTCCTCGGCCCAATTTTATTCCTTATCTATATTAACGATCTACTCCATGCTGATAACATTGCAAAATATACACTCTTTGCGGATGACACAACAATTTCCTGTTCATCTGGGAGCCTGGATGAATCGCTGAGGGATTCCGTGGTGGCACAGGATAGGGCTGAGCTATGGTTTCGCACTAATAAATTATTGCTCAATATTAGCAAAACTGAAAGAATGATTTTCTCAATGAGAAGCTTGGCCGAGTTCGATAATCCGGCAAGTATAAAGTTTTTAGGTGTGCTTCTTGACCCGAAACTGCAGTGGGGGCATCATGTAGATTTGCTGGCCAGTAAGCTGAACAGAGGGCTGTATGTACTCAGGAACCTTGCTCGGTGTGTTTCAGCTGATGTGTTACGAACTGCATTTTTTGCTATCTTCAACTCCCACATATCATATGCCATTTTAGCTTGGAGGCACTCGGCTGGAAGGGACAGAGTTTTTGGACTGCAGCGGAAGGCGGTGAGAGTATTGTCCGGTTTGGGGTATAGAGATGACTGTAGGCGGGAGTATGTTAATGCACGACTGTTGACTGTCCCTTGTCTATATATATTTTATTGTCTGTTGTATGTTAGGGAGAATATGGATCTTTATAGGGCTCACGGAGATATACATCATTATAACACTCGTGCGAGAAATGATTTGGTTCCTCCCTATTGGCGTCTGCGAAGGTGTCAGGATGGTCCGGGATATTGGGCTGTAAATTTTTTTAATGTCCTACCCGAAACAATTAGAAATATGCACTTTGTAAAGTTTAAACAAAAAATTAGAAAATTTCTTTTAAGCGAGGCCTTTTATTCTTTTGACGAATATTTTAATTATAATTTTAACTTGTTGTAAAGTCCTTATATTATTATTGTATGACAATTTTTTTTTTAATTAAGACTTCATGTCTGTAATTATTGGTCCTTCTCTTTAATATTTGTGTTAAGTTAATACATGTATATTTTTTTTTTATTATTATTATTAATGCCATTTGAGGCCCTATATTGTATTTGTTTTATTGACGTGTGTAACTACTGGAATAACATGAATAAAGTATTGAGTATTGAGTATTGAGTATTGAGGTTTCTACATCCTAATAATTTTACAAAATAGTATCTAGTTATAATTTTATTTATTTTATAATCCGTAATTTTTTGTTCAATATAGGTACTCCTTCCGACAGCGCAAATATTTTGTTATTTTCTTCTCATTTTTGTTACAACTATTAATGAGAGAGTAACTATTTATTTGAAAACACTTCAAAATTTCTATAAATTGGTAAACATCCGGATGACTGTTATAAAATTCAGCATTGAGGCGGACATGAAATGATTCGCATGCATTCGTTGTTATCGACATTCAACTGGAACATGAGGCCCAAATATTTGGAGGAAACAATGAATTTTCCGAAATATATGTTTCTAATAAATATTTCCGCAGTTCTTTTACATCTGTATTATTTGGTAATAAGTAATGCATTTCATTATTAAAAAACTCTTTTACTTCTTCGGGATCTAAAAATGGTATTCCAAATAACACATGCAAATATTGCCCAACAACACTTTCCTTATTTTGGTAATGTGTTGCTAAACCTTAAGATTGGATCTTACGAAACCAAGATTGACGTAGGTAAAATTTACAGCCCGTTATTTTAGAATTAGGCCACATTGAACCGGATGCTTTTTGTGTTCAAAATCAATTACAATTTCTTTTGGTTGAAATTGAAGATCTAATTCTATACTTTTTTCAACAATTATTTGAAAAGCTTAAATATGAGTTTAACAGTTTATCCGATAACTGATACAAAATTTTTGCTGCATATTGAAAAGTACCATCCATATAAACACTATTTACTGAACAAATAAAATTTAGATTTGTAAAACAAGAAAACACTATTATCCCGTCATTTTCACATGCACTAATCCAAAAATTTTCATCACGATTAGTTTTCACATCCATTTGCTGCAATTTGGAAAAAACATCTTGTCGGTCTTTGGGAAGCGTTGACATTACTCTGCGACGAGCCTTGTACATATTGTTACGAATGCACTGAATGTCTTTCGCTGTTATTTGATGACTCATTTCTCCAAAATTCACAATTTCTTCTCTTATAATTTTTGACGGTTTTTGTTCCAAGCTGTCAACAGCTTTTCTTTTAGCGGAGTTGCTTACCACTTGCCGAATAATATTTGTTTCTGCCGGATGGTCATGACATAATTCTGACTGTATGACTTTAGTTTCATCAGATGTACATGTATATAATTTTGCTTTACATGTTCTTCTGATACACTTCCAACGAATCTTTCCTTCTTTTGACACGTGTGCCTTTGAAAACTTTTTTACCACTAACAAGGGGAATCCTTTCTCACTTAAAATTTTTTCGGCCGTTTCCATTTCGAATAATAGGTAAATATACTATTCGCAACACTATATTATACTCAACTGAACACTTCAACAACAGTAACGGAAATAAATCGAAAGAATTAAGATTGGATTGACAGGTATACGTAATTTGTTTACTATTTAAAATTAATCAATCAATAGTTAGTGGAATTCTTAAGCTTTAATGACCCCTCGCCTTACGCTTACCGTAAGATACATAATCCCAAATTGAGGGTCATATCGGATTATCTCAGGTAACGTGGCCCAACTGCAATGCGTCCTACTAAAGATATCTTTGCAGGAATTGCCAGAAAAAAGGTCATATCTATTCGAGTTGTAGAAACCAACAAAAGGCCTATTTCTGCTACCATTGTGGATTTCCCAATGTCACTGTTCCTACCTGCACCAAATGTTCAAAAAACTAACTAGGGGAGAATGTCATATCGGTACATTCTCTCTATATCGTCCTAGTAAAACCGATATTAAAAATCAAGATCGATTAACGGAATGGCTAAAAATTTTTTATCGAGATTCTGTAAAAATAGCTGCTCCAGTTTTACCCAATAAATCTACTGATACAAGACCTTATTTACCTATACAGATTTTTTCGACAAACTTCATTGTTCTACTAGACACTGGTTGCTCGATCACTGTGGTGGGTAGCAAAGCATTAAAATTTCTTAACGTAAATATTGTACATATAAATTTCTCGGAACACAAGAATGTTTCCCTAGCTGAATGTTTCCCTAGCTGTTTCTGGTACCGTTGATGTTCCTATTACCGCCAACAATAAGCTACATATCATTAAAGCGCTAGTTGTCTCTTCACTACCTTGTACTTTCATTCTTGGTAGTAATTTCGTAAAGACCTTTTCTCTCTTATCGATTTTTCCAAAAATACCTGGTTTTCTGGTTGTAATTCTAACTCCCAGTTTTTCTCTGAAATTGAGCCTGAATTAAGCACAATGTCTCTTAGTACCATCGATATTTTAACTCCCGATCAGCAGGAGCTAGCCAAGAAGACGATCGAATCTTTCTCTAAAGTCAGTAACACCAACAGACGGTCGTACCGATAAAATTCAAATGCATATCGAGATGTTATCGAACCTTCAAATAGTCCCTGGTGTACTCCTGCCCTTCTCGCTAAAAAGCCAATAATGAATATCGTTTCCGTTTCGATGGCCGAGCTCTTAATGTAGTAACTAAGTATGATACCTATCCCCTGCCAAATCTAGACCGCATTCTCTCTTTTCTCAAAATTACCAAATTTTTAAGTTCCATAGATTTACGAAAAGCTTTTTGGCAAGTCCCTTTAGATCTTTCTTAAAAAAAACTGCGTTCTTTTCCATTTACCGTGATGCCTTTCGAATTATGTAATTCTGCCCAAACCAACAACGTTTAGGTGATGCTATTTTCGATCCTGTCTACGAACCAAATATTTTCTGTTATATTGACGATATCATTATCTGGGCTATATCGTGGAAAATAATACTTTAAAACCAGATCCTGAAAAAATCTCTGCTATGATTAATTATCCTTGTCCAACAACTTTCACAGAAGTAAAAAATTCATTGGTATGTGTTCTTGGTATCGTCGATTTATAAAAGATTTCTCTTATCTTGTCTCTCCTATAAATGATTTGCTAAAAGGTAAAAAGAAAAAACGTAGAATGGAACGATAAAGCAGAACTTTATTTTACACAAATAAAAGAAGCCCTTATTTCTGCCCCTGTTTTAACACAGCCAGATTTCTCTAAACTTTTTGTAATTCAGTGTGACGCTAGCGATACTGGTCTCCGTGGTGTCCTTATACAGTCTTTAGATGGTTCGGATGTCGTTATAGCCTATGCTAGCAGAACTTTATCCCGAGCAGAGCGAAACTACTTTGTTACCGAAAGAGAATGTTTAGCTGTAATTTTCAGTATCGAAAAATTCCGCCCCTATATAGAAGGTACCAAATTTTAAGTAATTACCGATCATTACTCTTTGCTTTGGTTAAGCAATATTAATAATCCTTTCGGAAAACTTGCTCGATGGGCCATGCGCCTTGGCCAACATAATTCTAACCTTATCCACCGAAAAGGATCTTCCCATCTAATTCCTGATGCTTTAAGTAAGTCGCGCATTCATAGAACAACCCCAAATATCGTATCTCGAGGTTAATAATAACCGTAAAGATCCATGGTTTGATGATTTCCGTTACCAAAATTCTCCAACATCCCGAAAATTATTCTGAATGGAAAATTGAAAATGATTTAGTTTATAAATTAATCCCTTATAAATTGCCTTTCGCCACCAATGAAACTAAATGGAAAATTCTTGTACCTAAGCCCCAAAGACATGATATCATTTCATATCTTGTCACGATCCCCATACCTGTGCCCATTTAGTTTTTTTCAAAACGTTAAACCGAATCCAAGAGGCCCAAAATGAGAGAAGATGTTCTTCGTTATGATAGATCTTGTAAAATTTGTGGTACTCAAAAAATGTCTACCTCTGCTAAGATAGGCTTAATGGGAAAAAAAAAATCTGCAAAATTCCCGTGGCAAATCATTGATCCTCTCCCTCGTTCAAAAAAAGGATATACCTAGTAGTTTCCGATTGGTTCTCTCTAAATTTACACTACGAAAGCCTTTACGAAAAGCTACTACTAAAAATATCATTAATTTCCTTGAAAATGAGGTATTTCTTATGTTTGGTGTCCCACAATTTCTTATATGTGATAACGCTAGAAATCTAAATAATCCAATGATGAAACATCTTTGTGATCAATATAAAGTTCAAAAGCTATGGTTCAACGCAGTTTGTTCACTGCCACGTATTTTCAATGAAATAAAAGAATAAAAAAAACAATAAATTTTAAAAAATTATTCAAGTTATTCAAATAGAAGTTCAACTCCAGTCGAGATCGGTAAGTGGTTTCTCTACTGGCAAATTTGTGCCCAGCTCAGCCGTAGAGGGAAGTACAAAAGAGTAAGTCGCGCCACCGATTTAAACGGTTAAAATCGGAAACCCCTGTTGGTCCAGTCACTGACCTATCTCGCTGAAGATAAATAAATAAATTAAGAACCTTAATCAAGATTAATTGAGTTGCAAGTATGAGGACGTTAAAGTGAGCTAAATAAAACGAAATGTCTTCAAAACTAGACCCTCCTTTAATGATCAAAATATTGTGGTTAATTTAAATTACAAGTTCAATTAACACTAGCGCAGAACAATGGAATAAATATGAAAGTAAAGAAAAAAAAGACGGATAATATGAAATGTGTGATCACACGCACGACTTAAAATTAAAATTTACAATTAACAATTTAAATTTACAAAGTACAATGGCTTATAGCTTATCTGGTAAATCCCGGAGTCGATTTCCTCCAGTCCTTGGCTTCAAATGTTCCACAAAGGCCTGAACCAAAATTATATAGGCCGTGACAAGAAATCAGCCAATACCATAAATTCAGCCAACACCATAAAATTAGGCCTGTACTAAGAGCTGAGGCCCGTTCCAGAGGAAAAATATTAAGCTCGTACCAAGAAAAATAAAGCCTGTTCCAAGAACTTAAGCCCGTACCAAGAACCCTAAAATCGTAATTTAAATTAACAATAAGCTTAGGCAGATTATCATGGCTCCTTGAGTTAATTAATTTAATACAGTTATGCTTATTTACTGATTGTAATACAACCTAAACACATTAACTTATATTTGCTTAACAATGAACGAATGAAATGAATTTAAATGAATTACACAAGTTTCAGAAGCTAGAAGCTGATATTTCTGAATTTTACAATTCTAATCGAAACTAATGGCTTGAATGCACTTAACAAACTTAAATATGACTTACTAGCCATAACTAAATTACAGCAATAAACTAAATTAATGTTTAACATAAAATTGATTAGCAATAGCGCAAAGGAGCTGAAAGAATAGTCTAGTTTCTTAAAATAATACTACACATATAATACCCAATGAAAAACACATGTAAAACCAAGATATAAAATTTAAAATTGCAACTTTATGGCGTTATTAATTGTAACAAGAATCTAATATTTAAACTCACCTAATGTAATAGGTTTTTTTCCTCTAAAATTGTGACACTCCAGTCTGGTAAAAGAGTGTAATAACGTATTCCTTGCTAACTGTACTGATGCGATCTACCAACGCCACACTAGGGCTGCAATTCGACGGTCTTGTTTGGTAGTCAATTACTGAACACCTCGTTGACTGTACCGTAATCTAATCTGCAGTTCGCCGGGGATGGAAAGGAAAGAGAAAAGCCATAAGAATCGAACAATTACCATGAATAACAGACGGTTATTACCAACAGAAGATCTCATAAAAATCCCTACACGAGGATCCTTCGAATCAACTACACAAATATCAACAGAATCTAATTCCAACAACGATTCGAATGGATAATAAGGTTTAGTTTCAAAAATCCAAAATCAATTGATACAGATGCACTGTGATTTAAAACTTAACCCAAAAATCTTCTGGTAATACTCTAACAATGACTTCAGTCGACGGTCAAAAGCAAAATGGCCTGCGTGTCGGTTCTCAACAACGAAATGACAGTTACCGGAAAAAGGACTCTGACTTTACTTCCCTCAAACTTAAGCCCGACTGGGTCGCTGGCTAGCGGCCTTCACCAAGTTGGATGCGCATGTAATGAATTACCTGACTGTAGACAACGGTTCCCGCCTTGCGTTCCCACATTTTCACATTCCTATTTTAGTATTAATATAAGTAGTAATACTCTTAATGTAATTTGTTTTTTCCTCTAATAAATAATTAGTGGTAAAAAGTAATAATGGTTGGGAAATATTTATTTATTAGAGGTAGTTATTATTATGGTTATTATTATTTTTTGTATATTTTTTCTCAGTTTATTTTAATTTCTACTGGGCTGCATCACACTTACACTCTTTATAGTTGTATAGTGCAATCGGCCATTATGGTCGCGATACAGTCCTTTTTATCGTGTTATAGGTATTATGTTAAACGATGTGTTTTAATTTATTGTATTTTTCCAAACGATAAACAAATGTGTTTTGAATTTGAATTTGAATTTGAACATACTAAGTTTTACAAACCGAAGGAGCAACTGTCAAACAGCTGTTTAATTTAAGTGATAATATTTAAAGTAATATATAATGACAACAATTGAGAACAGACCATGAGAATAGATGGTGATTGACTATGAACAATAAAAATCAACTTATTCTTGATTCCAAAAGCTTCTGTTTAACCCCAATTATGATGCTATACTTACGGTAAGTAGTTACTAATGTTTATTTTTAAAACAATTATTCCTAGCGCAGATTTAGCCCGTGACATCACCACAGTGTAATTTTGTAGAAAGAACGAATAAAACCATTGGAACCGCTATTAGGTGTTATATCGATGAACATTCTAACTGGGATACCGAACTTCCTAAAATTCGCCAAGCTAGTAAAACTGCTAGACATGAAGCTACAAGATATTCTCCATCTTTCTTAAATATGTTTTCGATATACGAGAACTAGATTATATTTTTACTGAAATTCAACATAACCTTCACCAAGCATATCAACGAAATGCCAAAACTTAGAATTTACGTCGTTGTGACACTCAATTCTATGTTGGTGATAAGGATTGGAGAAAAAAAAGTTCTCGCCAAAGCTGCCGATAAATTTATGTGTAAATTAGCTCCCAAATTTATCTTGTGTACGGTAATCAACAAATTATCTCCTCTCGTATATTCGTTAAGAAATTGGCACATTAAAGATCTTAAGCCATATGTTTCTGATTTGACGATTTTTCAGAAAATGAACTTTCAGAATAAAAATAATTGTTTCTTTTTCTTTTTAGAATTATCTGTATAAATATTTTCTTTTTTTTGACTATTTTTTTCTTTGTATCTTTAACAAACTTAAATTAAAAATAAGGTTAATTAAATGTATCTCATTTCTGTTTGGGTGGCGGAAATGCGGGAATAAATAGAATACCCCCAAAGTGTTAAACTGCTTGTCCTAAGAGGCGACTAAATGAAATCATTTCCCTTTTCGTTTAAGTATCTCATGTACTTTCCGGTATTTTTTTGTTTGGAATCTCTTTAATATAGAACTATGTTAACATTTCCTTTCTTTCGACCATTTTCTTCTTCGTTCCTTTATCTATGGTTTTGTATTTTCTCTAATGGAAAATGTTTTTCACTTTTCTACTTTTACCGTATCTTATCTTAAGGGCAATACGTCTCGTTAAACTTTCGTTTACCGTTTATCTATTCACTTTAACAATGTTTCTCTGTATGGTTTTAAAAGTTGAATCCACATGACAAATATCTCTGGATTGTCCCGGCGTGGAAAATTGTTTTTACTTGAATTGTCGTACCGTTGTATTTTTTCTAAGAGAAAATACATGTCACTTAACTATCGTTTACTAACCGCTCAAGTGGATTATCACTTGAAATTAACGTTTTGTGAGTGAAAACACATTTCACTTAACTATTGTTTACCTACCGCTCCAGTGGATTATCACTTAAATTTATCGTTTGTTAATGAAAACACACTTCACTTAACTACTGTTCACTGTTCAAGTGGATTAACACTTGAAATTATCGTATCGTAAGTGAAAATACATTTTACTTATTTACCGTTTATCTATCGTACAAGTGTATTACCTTACCGTTCGGTAATATTTATTACTGTTTATATGTTATGATTAAATAACATTTTTAACTACCGTAGTCCTCTCTTAGTATATGGATTATCCATGAACTGCTTTCTATCTTTGGTATACATATAATATAGAACGATTATCGTACATTAATGGAGGAGTTGTATTAAAAAGAATTTTCGTTCTTTCATACACTTTTTTACCTTTTATTTCTATCGGTAATAGTGTCAATAACCTTGATCTGTATCATGACTGTGTTTGAAATCACATTACACTTATTTGAATAACATAATTTTAATCTTAACTATTTTTTTATTATTGGAATTTATTTTGACCTTATAAATCGTCACGAGAGATAAGGAATAAGAGATAGGGAATTCCTCCCGGTAGTGGTGTGTTAAATTTATAAGGAAGATAAATAATTATTCTTTTATTCTTCATTTCTACTCTTATTTCAACCAACTTCTTTTTATGGAATTTTATTTTGACCTTATAATTTGTCACGAGAGAGAAGCCTAGGGAAGCCGTAGGAAATTCTGCCCGGTAGTGGTCTGCTGAGATTACAAGGAAGAAAGATAAATATTCTTTTTTTTCTTCCCTATTACTATTCAACAAACATAAAATTCTGTCTTCTCTACTACTTTCTCCACTTATTTTTTCTGGTTAAGGTTGAAGATTGCTTGGATAATTTGGTTTTAAGATTTGTCGGATTTCTGTCAATGTCATAGTTTGACCTATTTTTTCTAAGATCTGTTAATTATGCTTTCGATGAGAATCATACCTCATGTATATACCGTTTTTAACTTCTTCCTTACCGTGGTGTCACTGATATCTTTAATACCGGCTAATGTTCACATGATGGAACTTATAACAACCCTAAGTTAAGTTATTTTGGTTGTCCAGTACCTTTTGTAAAAATCTGGTCATGAGGTTATCGTTGATCTTTAGATCCGATATTTTCTACCTACCTTGTGGTTCGTCAAATCCATGTGTGGTTTCACTTTTATCTAAATGCACTGATTAATAGTACAAATATTCTCTTGGTTTCAGTAATCAATTTTGATGCTCAGGTTTACTTGGGTAAACACTATTCACGTAAGACTATTTTTCTGTGTCACATTTTTTTCTATCTTTACCGGCTTTGGTTTTAAAAACACTACTGTTGTTCCAACCGTAGCCTATCTTTTCAAAAACTGTATTTTTTACCCAGCTTCCTCTTTTCGGAAGGGGCTGTGTAGCATTTTTAAAATCCAGTTAATTTCTCTTTAACAATATCTTTTTAAAGTATAAGCCAACCCTGTCGTTAAAACGTTCCATTACTATCGAGAAAAGGTCTACGTGATAAAAAACCTGTACTACTTTTATCGAGAGGATAGAGAATTCTCAAGAAAATATCGATTTGGTTTCTAACCAATCATATCCCTCTGTTTAATCACGTGCTTTTAAAAAAGTTTACTTAAACCACAACCCAGGGAGAATTGTGAAGAGGGACGGTTAGATTTTAAGTAAGACCTGAGTCAAAGGAAGTTATTCTTTACCTTTTTTAAAAATTTGCAAAGTGATCCGAGTGCCAATTAAAAGGTTGGTAATTTCTCTGAAATGGTTTTATGATAACCACCTTTAATTACCTTTTGAATGAGACTAAAGAATAGTCGAATTTTTACCGTATTTTCGAGATTAAGCTAGTTGCTGATCTATATTCTTCCTGAGAAGCATTTCGGATCCAATTGTAAGTTTTTACTGTATCGTTACACCATCACTAAAAAAGAGAGTACTGTTTATTTCTTTGGAGATTGAATTTTATTGTATTAAATATAAATAATCTCTTCGTACCGTGATTTAAAAGTGAGCAGCAAAACACAGTGAATGTATTCAGTTTTTTTAAAAAACCGGTGTTTTTTTATTTTGTATTTCTATCTGTAATTTTTTTGTTTGTATGCTTAATAATCTTAATTGGATATGTAAGTACTCTTTTAACTCGAGTTATTAAGAAAGCAAAAGGTGAATTTTAATAATTTATTTGTCTAAATTTAAAGTATATCTGGTTCACTTTAAGCTTAACAGAGTACACTGAGATAACAATATAATATTCCTAGCTGTTATCCTGGTGTATAAAATATGATTTCTGAATGATCACGTAATGTGATTATTTAATATGTTTTTGCTATTTATAGATATCTGATTCCATGTTTTTGTTTGTTTGTCCTTTTTTTATTATTTAACAGAATAATAAATATTGTTAATTTTTTAAATAGATATTTTCTTTTCCTTTCTAGAGTATGTTACTCTGATTAATATTTTCTGTTAATCTTATATGTTTTTTAAAGTAACTTAATTTTAAGTCATCAAAAATTTACTTATCATACAAGTTTTAATTTTAACAATAAGGATAAGTAAGAAAAAGTGTAAGCATAATTTTTTTTTTTGCTTTTTAAGTAAAAGTGTGTAATTTCTAATTTAAAAATAATAATCTGCCGGGTTATCTAATCTAATTTATGTATGAGCGGCATTAAACTCGCCTGGAAGCAGGTAGGATATCTTAATCATTCCATTAAACTCGCCTGGACTTAAACTGCTGACCTATAATCCGACCCATAAATGTAAATATTTTGTAAATCCATTAAAATTCAATTCTTAAAATTCCTCCTACCTCCCTCTTTAAAGGGTAGGTATGTTTAAATATCCGTCAATTTATAATTATTATTTAACTAGTGAACTGCCTAGAGTAAGCTTTAGGTTTTTTTCGAGATTTAATTTCTGAAAGTTTGTTATAAAAAATTATACGTATATTTTTGAACCATTTGTTTCGTATACACAGCGTGGAAAAATTTCTTTAATTGTAGAGTCGGTCAGTTTTGTTGCAAATGGTGTATTAAAAAGTGGTGAAACATCATGCGCTGTTCACATCGTACTTGTAATGCTAAACTATACACAATTGGAAGTGAGTTTTTGATTGTCAGGAAAGATCTAAATCATACCCATAAGATTAATTCGAAGAAAACGAATCGACAAATTATCTCTGCTAGTGTGAAAAGAAAAGCAACGGAAGATCTTCATAAAAAGCCATCAAAGATTCTCCACAAGGAGCTAGTTGCTAATAAAAGTTGTCTTGAAACAATTTCAGTGAAAGATCAAACTTATATTAGAATTAATCTTTACAACACCAGGAGAAAATTATTGCCAACACAACCAAAAATTATGAAAGAAACTTTCGACGCTATCGAAAAAGCAAACATCAAGACAGAGAAGGAAGAGAATTTTTTACTTGTTAGTGACAGATTGAGTAAGATTATAATTTTTTCATGTTTTAGCAATATACAGATTTTGTGTCTGTGGTGCTCGTGCCTCTTTCGAGCACACAAAGTTTCTTTATTTAAAGATTTTTAGTTATATGCAATCGTTGGCGATCATTTGGTCTCTTCTTTTCTTTTTCAGTGATTTAATAATCACTGATTAAGATTCATTTTCTTTTTGAAAGGCTTTATGAGATTATTCGTATGGATAGCAAAATAATCTCAACCTGTATAGAAAATATGGAAGATCACCGTTGCCAAGACAGTGGATCGTGGTTGATATAAAAAAGACGAAACAAGTTGTTTGATAGATGATTAATTTTGATATTTCAACAAAAGTCAGATGTATTTATTTTGCTGCAGTAATACAAGTTATTATATTTTCATTTTTATTTTATTTTAATTTTGGTATAATGACCATTGCACTAAAGTGTCAAAGTGATAATATATATGTAGACGGAACATTCACATATTGTGCTATTTTTTTTTTCCAAATGTTTAGTATACATGTCTTAATTAATGGACATTATATTCCCTTACTTTTTTGTTTATTACCCGATAAACGGAAATAGACCTATGAATACGTATTTAAAATGTTGTGCCAAAAATGTGTCACATTAGGATTTAATTTTAGCCCTAAAACAATTCACATAGATTTTGAAATGGCAATCCACAATGCATGAATTTCGGTATGGAAAGAGCCAAAATTGTTAGTTGCCGCTTTCATTTAACGCAAGCATGGTTTAGGAAAATTCCAAAATGGGCTTAGCTCAAGAATATAGGGACAAAGATACTGAAGTTGGACAGTGGTTGCATTACAGATTTGGCTTAATTTTTCTCGAATCTAACGAGGTTTGAGACATTTTTGTGTTTAACTTACTCCCCATCCAACCAGAGAATGAAAAAATAACAAAATTTTTAGACTACCTAGTGGACACTTATATTTCAAACAAATCCAAATTTCCTTCTGAAACGTGGTCTGAATTATCTGATAGCATTAAGAGAAACACAAACGCATGCGAAGCTTTTCATTCAAAATTTAATACAAGCTTTTATTTTACGCATCCTTCAATTTTTATTTTTATCGACGTTCTTCTAAATTTTCAGATTGATACATATATAAAAATTCAAAGCCTTAATAAGTCCTGGGAAGTCCAGAGTTGGAGGCAGGCTTAACGGCCCACCACGACAATGCGCCGCCCGAAGATGGGAGGACCACAACCCCCTCCAGCAAAGGTCGCGCCACGACTGAGAAAGCGATCGCTGGGGAGAGTGAGTGTCAACCTTTCATGGAGTTGTAGGTACAGTCAGGGTCCTGCAGGCAAATCTCCAACAATGCAAAGGCTGCATCGTCAGAGATTTGAGAGAGAAAGCGTGGAGGTAGCCCTCCTGCAGGAGCCATGGCTATTCGAAGGTAGGGTTGCAGGCTTAAAACCGGACCATGGCGAATTAATATATGACACAAAGGCTATAAAGCCCCGTGTCTGTATACTGTTTTCTAAAACAGTTGGATGTAAACTAATTCCGGTGCTATGCAGTGGGGATTTTGTTGCAGCCATACTGTCAATATCCACGGAAGAAGGCATCGGAAGGCTAATGGTCTGTTCGGCGTACTTCCCTATAGAGGACAAGGTTTGCTTTCCAGGCCATCTAATGGACATAATAAGTTACAGACTGAGGGAAAACCTACCGTTGATCGTGGGAGCCAACGCCAATGCTCATCACATAGCGCGCGTAGTACGGACGTCAACCCTAGAGGTAAGTATCTATTACAATTTATACTTAGTAATAGCTTACAGATATTAAACAGAGGCAAAAATCCAACGTTTGTAACAGTTTCGCGAAGGGAGGTCCTTGATATGACTCTTTGCACAAACAACATCTACGACAAGATTAAAAACTGGCATGTCTCGGACTAGGCGTCTGTGTCGGATCAGAGGCATGTAAGGTTCAATATTGTCACCCCAAAAATTATTGAGACCATGTTTAGAAATTTATGGAGAAAGAATTGGAAGGACTATGTAAATTCCCACAATGAAAATCTCAAAGACAGAACGGGGTCAATAAGAGATGTGTCCAGTTTGGACCGGGAGGTGAACAGGGTAAGCGAGGCTGTAGGGTCCGCTTATCGTCAAAGCTGTCCGGAACAGACAAGGAAATTTACAAGAAACACTCCCTGGTGAAACGAACACCTACAGAAGCTTAGGGTTCAGGTAAGAAGGCTGTTTAACAAGGCCAAAACCATTCAGAACTGGAAAGGGTACAGATAAAAGCTCCTGGGTAAGGATAGTACAGCAAAAGAGGTAGGCTCAAGAATATAGGGACAAAGATACTGAAGTTGGACAGTGGTTGCATTACAGATTTGGCTTAATTTTTCTCGAATCTAACGAGGTTTGAGACATTTTGTGTTTAACTTACTCCCCATCCAACCAGAGAATGAAAAAATAACAAAATTTTTAGACTACCTAGTGGACACTTATATTTCAAACAAATCCAAATTTCCTTCTGAAACGTGGTCTGAATTATCTGATAGCATTAAGAGAAACACAAACGCATGCGAAGCTTTTCATTCAAAATTTAATACAAGCTTTTATTTTACGCATCCTTCAATTTTTATTTTTATCGACGTTCTTCTAAATTTTCAGATTGATACATATATAAAAATTCAAAGCCTTAATAAACCTGCTAAAAACAAAGATTTGTCAACAGGTAAAAGACAAAAACTATTAAATAAAAAAATAGAAGAATATAAAAATTGTGAGATATCTAGATTAGAATTTGTAAAATGTTTGGGTTATTTATCTAATATTAATTAGTTTTTTATTTATCGAAATAATTATCCAAAAAATGTGATTTTGTAGAAATTATAAGTGTGAATTATATTATGATTGAAATATTCTTAAATAAATTAATTTTTCAAATTGTATTTGACCATTATTTTACTTCAATCCTTTACCAGGCGACTGAACACTTTTCTTATACGACCTTATTTTGTATGCAGGCAACTTTAATGGTGGGATTAAAGTAGGCCAATTTAGTTCCTAATAGTATATTACGTATCAAGAGTGGTAAGTAGGACATTACGTACGAGTGGAAAAGTTACGCACGAAGCCGCGTAGCGGCGAGTGCGTAATTACAGGAGTACGTAATACCTCTTACCACTCGAGTTACGTACTATGCTTTATCTACGACTCAATATTTTAATTTTAATTCTAAATATTTTACATCTCTAGAAAAATATATGACGTACGTATTGTACTGTTTTTTTTTACATCTAAAACTTGATACGTATTTAATAAACCTCTGAATAATAAAGAAATCATTAAAAACTTTATTTTTACCAAAACTAAATTAAGAACCTATACTTTAAATTTTACTCAATATAAACTTAAATTTAAAATTTGGCGTTTAAAATAACATTTATCAAAGTAGTGACATTAAGTAACATACTAGATTAAATAATCATTTAAAATGTAATATAGGTAGCCTAAATCAGTTTTATTTTTATTTTATTTTTTAATAAAAACTAATATATATTTTTAATTTATAATATTGTGAGGGTTAGATATTTGCTGAGAAACATTTTTTAATGTAACAATTATTTAAAGCAGAATAATATTTTGTTTTACTTGCATAAATACGCGTTCCAACATGACGTTTCATTACGCACAACTGTGCGTTATAGCTTACTTACCCTGCATGGTGACAATGAGTATAAATGACATTTACTGTCAAAGGAGTAGATGAATACCTTTTTTAATCTTCAGTCGAGTTTATGTGCACCCTTATATATTTTTATTTTTTACCTGGGTTTTTTATCTTTCATTTTCTTTTTCTTGACCCTTATAATTTTTAATTCATTATTAAATATATTCCCTTTTTTTCTCATTTCCATAACTTTTAATTGAGCTTGTCCGAATCCACGCTCGCTCTCCACCAACCAACTGAGTGCCGTTCGTAATTGTGAACCTTAAGACGAGCATTAAACATCTACCGTTAAAAAATTCCCAAAAGTGAAATTTACCCAACACTTTTGCTGTTTGGTTGCAGCTGTACAGGGACGGAATTGTTTATACAAAATGTAAGTAAAATCGATTTTAAATGAAAAAGGGAAAGAGCTTTTATTAGTGAAAGGTAAAAGGTTTTATTTTTAAAAAAAGTTTAGCGAACAATGTGAAAAGATAGGCGTGTAGTTCTAAAAAAAAACTGCATGTATGGAGTATGTAAAGGTTAAAGGAAATAAAGAATCATTTGTTGATGCGCAAATGGACCACAACCACGAAAGAAGTTCAGAAGGTATTATGAACAGACAAATGTAAAATAATAATCTAAAAATAGAATCTTTGCAAAACGCCTTAAGCTGATCCATAAAAATTGAACAATCACGACCTTCAATATTATTATGATTTAGTCCGACAACTCTCTAGGGCTCTTAACAACTCTTAGATACGATCCCTTCACATGGCATAGAGAGAGTAAGAAAAAATATCTACCAAGCTAGAAATTCAGTACCTGTATTCTAAATTCCCTCAAAATATTGTATGTGTGTAATCAGGGGTGACAGATACACCTGCGAACAATAAGATCTTTCCTTTTTCTTGCTATAATTCTGATGTTTCCTCAGACTGAGAGCAGCTATTCTGGTTCTATCTTTCTTAGAAAGTTAGGATATCGTTGGGCTTCTATTTCGTATGATCCTTGGTATCTGATCTTAGAATTACGTAATGCAATCCATTCTGAGAATATGTCTAATGAGGTTTCGTCTCTTCCTCACAGAATCTGCACTTTGCATCATCCTAGATTCTTCATATGACCATATATTCGTTAGTGCCCGGTTAATATTCCCATTATAATAGGAATGTTGCTTTTACTGAGACAGCTGAAAGTTCGCTTCTGGTCATAGTTTCCCAGGAGCGTCTTAGTCTTTCTAGACCGTTCTAGTACTTGGACTTTTCTCTATCCACTTCTTTCCTCAGTTTTTCTAAGACTGTACTACCACATTACCAAGTTTGATCAAATTAAAGTGATCGTGATTTTTTCTTAATTGTTTCTTCTTTGACCATTCTATACATTGTTTTCTTTTAACAGCAAAAAAGGGTAGCTTTAAGGTCAATTTGGAAAATGATATTGACCTAATATCGACCGAGAAAGTCATTCAGGCACGACTATCAGGTACCTCAAAAAACAAGGTACAGAGACTCGTAAAGAAAGATCTCGAGTTCACTGAGGCAAAACGCCGAGCTGTGGACGGTCTTTGAGAAAACCCCAACAGACAAAGAGTAAATCTAGACGTTCTCCATGGAGGCGCTAGGGATGGGAAAGATTAAATTTTTCCTAAACGAGAAGGAGCGTCCTGCAACTCAGGGAAGTCCAGAGTTGGAGGCAGGCTTAACGGCCCACCACGACAATGAGCCGCCCGAAGATGGGAGGACCACAACCCCCTCCAGCAAAGGTCGCGCCACGACTGAGAAAGCGATCGCTGGGGAGAGTGAGTGTCAACCTTTTATGGAGTTGTAGGTACAGTCAGGGTCCTGCAGGCAAATCTCCAACAATGCAAAGGCTGCATCGTCGGAGATTTGAGAGAGAAAGCGTGGAGGTTGTTTCGGTGATTGCTGGTTCGATAACAATAATAGTGGACTGTATAAAAAAATGGTGGTTTTTTAAAGATAAGATAATACTTTGAAATAGAGAATAAAATTGACAACCTTATCTTTTCAAAATTGTTTAATTGAATGACAAAATAATATAATAACAAAAAGTCTTGGTTACAAAAAACAAAACTTACAAAAATATAAAACAAAAGTTCAAAAACTCTAACATTAGCCCCCCCTTTGAAGGGAACCTTCAAAAAATTCAATATTAATTTAACGTTTCACTTTGTAATGGTAAAGGGAACAAGTGTCTATCACATCTGGTTATAGTTCCATGTGAAGTTAGGATTTCTGCTACTCGCTTTTCTTCATCTCGACCAGGAAACAGTTTTATTATTCTACCAATAGACCATTTGCAAGGTGGTACAGAATCATTTTTTATTAAGACTAATGTATTTTCTTTTATTTTACTTGGAGCCTCTTTCCACTTGTATTGTTGGTGTAATTGAGAAATGTACATTTTTGAAAATTGACGCCAAAATTGTTGGTACAATTGTTGGACGTGTTGAAGTCTTGAAAGGCGATTGGGAGGAGTATTTGTCAAGTCATAGTCTGGTATAGAGGTTAAAGTGCGGCCGATTAAAAAATGAGAAGGTGTTATAGGAGAAAGATCATTAGGATTATTTGACATTTTGAAAAGAGGACGAGAATTTAATATCCCTTCGATTTGTATAAGAAGGGTATTAAATTCCTCAAAAGTGACATTGTTATTAATTAGAACTCTTTTTAAGTGATGTTTTGTAGCTTTAACAGCAGCTTCCCACAACCCTCCAAAATTAGGGGTATAAGGAGGAATAAAAACCCATTTTATACCAAATTGACTAGTCTGATCAGCAATTGAATTATGAAATTTGTTTAAAAAATGTCCTAATCGTTTTAACTGGTTATTAGCACCAATGAATGTGGCACCATTATCCGAATATATTGTTGAAGGAATGCCTCGTCTAGAAGTAAACCTTTTTAGACTTGCTAAAAAATTATCAGCAGTCAAATCTGAAACAACTTCTAAATGGACAGCTTTTGTGCAGAAACAAATAAAAAGAGCAATGTAACATTTATTTAATTTTGCCCCTCGACCTTTTTTATTTAAAACGTTAAAAGGCCCTGCATAATCAATACCTGTAGTTTCAAATGGAAAAGCGGGTTTTATTCGTTTATTAGGTAAATTTGACATTGGACTATTAAATGCAACAGGTTTAAATCGAAAACAGGTAAGACAATTTTTTACAACTTTTTTGGCTAAGATGATACCTCCTATTGGCCAATAAAACTGTCTTACTGATGATAATAACAACTGAGGACCTGGATGCAAAAGCAATTTATGTTTGTGTTCAAAAATTAATTTTGTAAAATAATGTTTAGATGATAGTAATATTGGATGTTTTATATTAAAAGGTAAATAAGTATTTTTTAAACGACCTCCAACTCTAATTATTCCGTCTTTGTCAATGAACAAAGCTAATGACGACAATCTATGTTTGATGGGGAGGTGTTTATCTTTTTGTAAAATAGATAATTCTTCACAAAATGATTCTAATTGTACTTGTTTAATTAAAACATGATTAGCATTATTAATTTCTAAAATAGATAAAAGTCCTGTTCTTTTTGCATTTTTATTTTTTATATTATAAAAATAGCGTAGGCAATATCCTACTACCCGTTGCAATCTGTTTAAATCTGAAAACCTAGTGATTATATTTGATATTGAAATTATATTTAAATATATTAATTTGGAAGTTTTTCTTAATTCTATTAATTCTGATTTTTTTATGATAAATTCAGTTTTTGGCCAATTTGAATGGGGTAATTTTAAAAAGTCAGGTCCATGCCACCACAATCGATTGGAAATTAATAAATTTGGTAAGATGCCTCTGGAAGCTACATCTGCTGGATTATTTGAACTATTGATATAATTCCAATCTGTTATATTAGAAAGTAACTGAATTTTAGCTACGCGATTAGCCACGAATACTTGTAATTCACTAGGTTCATGATTTATCCAACTTAATGCGACTTGAGAGTCAGACCACATAAAAATCGGAACATTTATATTAAGAGCATTAAGAACAACTTTTGTTAATTGTGAGCCTAATAAACATGCGCACAATTCCAATTTTGGAATGGTTATAGTTTTCATTGGAGATACCCTTGTTTTAGAACAAAGTAAATTTATTTTGAAATTGCCAAGATTGTCAGAACTTCTAACATAAATGCATGCAGCATATGCATTTTGTGATGCGTCACAAAAACAATGGATATCACATATACATTTTGAAACAATGTTTCTAACAATAGCTAATTGATTAAAATGCATGAGACTATTTTTAAATTTTAACCAATCTTCACAAATTTCTGAAGGAATAGGATCATCCCAAGAAATATGAAGAGACCAAAGTTTTTTAATTAAAATCTTAGCTATAATAATAGAAGGGCTCAAAAGACCTAATGGGTCGTATATTTGTGCAATAATTGAAAGCATAAATCTTTTCGTAATTATATTGGGCCCTATGGGTAAATTTATTGAATATGTAAGAAAATCAGAACTAGTTACCCATTGAATTCCCAATGTTTTAAATTGATCTTGATCTCCTAATTTTAAAATAGAATTTGATATATCGGAAGTTGCAAAATCTGTAATTATTTCAGGAACATTGGAGGTCCATTTTCTCAGTATAAAATTAGCAGATTTTAAAATAGAATAAATATTGTTACATCTTGTTTTTAACTCTTGCAAATTATCAGAACCTGTTAATAAATCGTCAACATACATGTCTTTTAGAATAGCCTGTGATGCTGTTGGATAATTGGTAGAATGTTCTTTTGCTACTTGTTGTACACATTTAATGGCTAAATATGGTGCTGATCTAGTACCATAAGTTACGGTATTAAGTTGATAAACCATAAATTCGTTTACAGGGCTTTCGCGCCATAAAATTTGCTGCAATGGCCTGTGCTCAGGATTCATAAGTATTTGCCTATACATTTTCGAAATATCTGCAGATACTACAAATGGATAAATCCTAAATCTAAGTAAAATATCAAAAATATCATTTTGTACTTTAGGGCCAGCATACTGGATGTCATTAAGTGCCCATCCAGTGGAAGTTCGACAACTACCATCAAACACAGTTCGTAATTTGGTAGTTATGCTAGATTCTTTCAATATACCATGATGAGGTAAAAAGTAGCAAACATCGTTATTATCGTTTATTTTGGTCATGTGACCCAGTTGTTCATACTCATGTATAAAATCAAAATAGAGTTTTTTAAAATTCAAATCCGAAAACTTACGTTCCAACGATATAAATCTCTTGATAGATGATAATTTAGAATTTTGGAGAATGTTTAAGAGGATATTTTACCACGAATTGTCCATTATCATCACGGTAAGTATTTGATTCAAATAATGATTCACAAATCATGTTTTCTTCCGAAACAAATTTATTTCGTCCAGGAATTTCTTCAATTTCCCAGAACTTTTTAAGTTGTTCGTCTTCTATAATATTAATTTTGGCAAAGTTGCATATAATTTTTGGAATTATTTGGTATTGTTCCAGTCAATATCCAACCAAAACTAGTCTCAACCAAAGTTGGTAAATTTTTACCTAAACAAATTTTGCCTTGTCCTAACAAGTCCCAAAATATATTGGCACCTAACAATAAATCGACATCTTTGGAAACACTTAATTCGGAATCAGCTAAATTCACATAACTTGGTATGTTCAATTTTTCAATATCAATAGAATATGTCGGAATATTACTACTTATAAAAGGAACCACTAAACAAGAAATTGTAGAAGTAAATTGTGTGAATTGGGAAGAAATTTGAACTGTACATTGTTTTTTAATACCAATTGAACCGTGATTAACACTTGTAATAGAACAATTAGTGGCAACTAATGGAATATTCATCCTATGACAAAATTCCTCAGTAATAAGATTTGCTTGCGCACCACAATCTAAAAGTGCTCGACATTTATGAAATTTTCCAAAATCGTCTTTAATATTGCAAATAACTGTTGACAACAAAACCTGGCTCTCATTATTTATAAAATTAATACTTATATCATTATTTTGTAAATTGTGATCATCCGACAAAACCACATTAGTTGAATTTATTTGATTATTAGAAGTAGATGGTTGTAACAAATCTTTATGAAGTAAATTATTATGTTTATGAATTTTACATATTGGACAAGGACCTTTTTTGCACAACTTTTTGTTATGACCAGTTAATAAACAGTTTTCGCATAATTTTAATTTTCTTACTTCTTGAATTCTACGATCAATAGACAAAGCAACAAAATCTGGACATTTATAAATTAAATGATCTTTTTTACAATAGTTACAAACACCCTTAAATGTAAGATTTACTTGTAAATTGGATTTATTATTATAATTACTTTTGTTAGCAATGTTGGATTTAGGTAATTGAAAATCATCTAAACACTGCATAATGTCTGTTTTGTTTTTTAAAAAACTAATTAATTCATCAAGACTTGGCAAATCATCATTAAATTTACTTTCTTTCCATTCGCGAATAGTGTTTTTATCTAATTTACCTAATAAAACATGAATAAGCAAGGAATCATATAGCTTTTCTTTAGGAATTTGTATACCATCAATAGAAGTTAAATGTTTTAATATTTCATCCAAAAATTTTCTCAACCCTAAATAGGTTTCTTTTTGAATACCTTGCACATTTAACAAAGATTTAAAATGACTGTCTATTAGAAATTGTTTTTTATCAAATCTATCACATAATAACTTCCATGCCTGACTAAATGGTTGATTAGCATTATCTAGATCTTCAATAAAATGGGAGGCATAACCCTCTAATGAAGCTTTTAAAAATTGAAATTTCTGGCTATCACTTAAAGTGTTATTGCTGGAAATTGTTGAACTGAATTGAATTTTAAAATTGATCCAATTATGAAACTCTCCAGAAAATACTGGTAACTTTAATTTTGGTAATAAAATATTCTGAAGAGAATCTCCACCAATATGAGATTTAATAGTTTGGTTACTAATAATAGGTTCGTTTTGTTTCAGAAGATTTTTTAAATATAAATGTGCTGAATAAAACCGATTCTCAAACTGTTCCCGCTCTACAAAATGATCATCTAAATCTTTTACATCACATATTCTTTCAATTTCAGTTTGAACAATGTCAAAATCACTTAATAAATTTGAACTGTTGTGAAACCTTACCTCAACATCATCATATTTAGGCAAAACATCACTTAACGAAGTTTTAATTGTATCAATGTACTTTTCCAACATCGTAAGTTTTTGTTTAATAGTACCTCTATGACGAGACAAGGACTTTAATTCTTCTTGTGACTCTGACATATTTTTTTTAATAAATGTCAAATGGAAAATAGCGTAAAATGTACCTGGGGCCTATAGATTCTTGTATGGAATTGGCCAAAAATTCTTTTTTCTTCTATCCGGCTCGAAGGACCAATGTTTCGGTGATTGCTGGTTCGATAACAATAATAGTGGACTGTATAAAAAATTGGTTGTTTTTTAAAGATAAGATAATACTTTGAAATAGAGAATAAAATTGACAACCTTATCTTTTCAAAATTGTTTAATTGAATGACAAAATAATATAATAACAAAAAGTCTTGGTTACAAAAAACAAAACTTACAAAAATATAAAACAAAAGTTCAAAAACTCTAACATTAGCCCCCCCTTTGAAGGGAACCTTCAAAAAATTCAATATTAATTTAACGTTTCACTTAAAACCGGACCATGGCGAATTAATATATGACACAAAGGCTATAAAGCCCCGTGTCTGTATACTGTTTTCTAAAACAGTTGGATGTAAACTAATTCCGGTGCTATGCAGTGGGGATTTTGTTGCAGCCATACTGTCAATATCCACGGAAGAAGGCATCAGAAGGCTAATGGTCTGTTCGGCGTACTTCCCTATAGAGGACAAGGTTTGCTTTCCAGGCCATCTAATGGACATAATAAGTTACAGACTGAGGGAAAACCTACCGTTGATCGTGGGAGCCAACGCCAATGCTCATCACATAGCGCGCGTAGTACGGACGTCAACCCTAGAGGTAAGTATCTATTACAATTTATACTTAGTAATAGCTTACAGATATTAAACAGAGGCAAAAATCCAACGTTTGTAACAGTTTCGCGAAGGGAGGTCCTTGATATGACTCTTTGCACAAACAACATCTACGACAAGATTAAAAACTGGCATGTCTCGGACTAGGCGTCTGTGTCGGATCAGAGGCATGTAAGGTTCAATATTGTCACCCCAAAAATTATTGAGACCATGTTTAGAAATTTATGGAGAACGAATTGGAAGGACTATGTAAATTCCCACAATGAAAATCTCAAAGACAGAACGGGGTCAATAAGAGATGTGTCCAGTTTGGACCGGGAGGTGAACAGGGTAAGCGAGGCTGTAGGGTCCGCTTATCGTCAAAGCTGTCCGGAACAGACAAGGAAATTTACAAGAAACACTCCCTGGTGAAACGAACACCTACAGAAGCTTAGGGTTCAGGTAAGAAGGCTGTTTAACAAGGCCAAAACCGTTCAGAACTGGAAAGGGTACAGATAAAAGCTCCTGGGTAAGGATAGTACAGCAAAAGAGGTAGGCTTCCTTAAAAAGGAGGACGGATCATACACTCAATTTTTAGAGAAAAGTCTAAGAAAGTTAACACTGGCAAACTTTCCTGGCTCACGGCTTATGGTAGCTAGATCGGATAGCGGAGGCCACGATTAAAGGCCGGTAAGGCCCTCAAGGGATCACTGGAAACTAGCTACCGAAATAACCAGACCCGCAAAAATCAGATGGGCTATCAGCACATTCCGTCCATTCAAAACACCGGGAACGGAAGAAATATACCCAGCCCTACTCCAGAAAGGGCAGAATGTAGTTATAACACATCTGTGTAAAATCTTTAAGACTTGTTTGGCCTATAGATTTATACCATCTGTCTGGCAGAAGGTGGAAGTCCTATATCTCAATGAACTGAGGAGGATGACGGACTAAACTACCAAGTCATACCGACCAATAAGTCTATCGTCATTCGTAGCGAAACCACTGAAGAAACTGTTTGATAGATAAATAAGGGACTAAATCTTAACCTCAATATGCATACCAGCGGGGAAAATCCACAGACCTAGATGACTTGAACAGGCTATTATCAAATTCAATAAAAAACAAAGAAGTACCCCTAGCGGCGTTTATTGACATAGAAGGAGCCTTCAGTAATATGGTACCCGAGTCAGTGACCGACGAACTTTCAAGGAGAAAATGCCCCCCACTAATATGTAAATGGGTGTATGCTAACCTTACAAATGGGATCGTGGTGTCTAAGTTAGGAGAGGCAACAATGGGAAGGGGCTGTCGCCCCTGCTGTGGTCAGCACTTGTAGATGACCTCCTTAAAAAACTCCTCAATTAAGGCTTTCATAGCCTAGGTTTCGCAGAGGATATAACCATAATCATTCAGGAGAGGTTTCTGAGCACAGTCTCAGAGCTGATGCAGACTGCAATGAATATGGTGTACAAGTGGTGCAAAGATGAAGGCCTAACAGTCAATCCACAAAAATCATCAGTTGTTCACAAATAAAAGGTAGACTTAAAACTAATAACGCTCAATAACGTGCTGGTTCCAATGGCCACAGAAGCCAAATACCTGGGTGTGGTGTTTGACCAGAGGCTATCATGGAAGCAACACATTCAAAAGATCACACGTAAAGCTACAATAGCCCTTGGTAGGTATAGACAATTGTGTGGCAAGAAATGGGGCCTGAACCCAAAAATTAACCTTCGGTTGTATACATAAGTCATTAGACCAATGTTAACCTATGGTTCGGTGGTGTGGTGGAGTAAAACGCAGCAGGCCGAGGCGATCAGGCAGCTGGGAAGCATTCAAAGGCAGGCATGCCTGAATGTTACATGACTATGGGGACCGCCCCAACGGACGCACTACAGGTTCTGCTCAACCCACCACCATTGCACATCTATATACAAGGCGAGGCTATGACAACTGCTTACAAGCTGCTACAAGGCCAGGCTCCCATTAGCTTATTAAAAGGGAAAAAGCAAGCAGAGCTATATGATAGGTTTAAGGCGGATCAATTATGAGTATGCCTCAGGACAGAAAAGTTGCGAGAAACTTTCGAGTAGAAATACTGGAAAGGGACTCATGGAACAATGGCCCCGCAATCCAAGGGGAGTCAATCTGTTATAGCGATGGCTTAAAGACTGAGAAAGGCACAGGGTCGGGTATATATAGTAGAGGACACAGGATAAAGTCCAACTAAGTCTAGGTGTGTATGCTACAGTATTTCACGCTGAATTAATGTTCATACAAGACTGTGCAACGGAGATCGTCAGTCAGGGTATAAGGGGTAAGACCGTAGTCATATGCTAAGACGTATTCGGATCACGTGAGAAAAAATTGCCTCCTGCCCTTGTTAAAGTAGGTCAGTGTTAGAATGACTAAAAGGTGTACATAGCCCATATTATCCGTTCTTCAGTACATAAGTGTTTTGCCATTGCAGTGTCTAGCATGCTTGGTCTTTCTGCTTGATAACTTGTATTTCCTAAATTGATTTTTTCTCCAAGAAAGTGAGTTTCTAATAAGAGCATTGCTTGTTCTTTTTCGCTTTCTGTGCCGCTTTCATCTGGCTTTCGCAATGCCATTACTGTGTCTACTCTTCCTTTTGCCAGCACTTTGTGCAGCCTTGCAGCAGAAAGTGTAATAGTACATTGCGTAACGAGTGCGGAAAGCAGGTGATCCCATCACGAGCGCGTTTGTCACGCGAGCCGAAGGCGAACGTGATAAAAAGCACGAGTGATGGGATTACCTTAGCACCGCACGAGTTGCGTATTCTTTTTTTCATCACTCCGTGAGAAAAGCTCTTGAATTTGTCGAAAATAAAAGGAAAGAAGATAATAAAAGTAGTATTAGGTCTGATCTGCCTGCACCGCGAAGGCGCTGAAGAAGGGTTGGGGGGAAGCGGATCGCCCCCATTAAAACAAAAATTTTTAGAGTTAAGAAATTATAACATTTTGATTAAAAAAAAAACACTTTTT
The DNA here is from genome assembly GCA_964028335.1 of Altica lythri. Taxonomy (NCBI): domain Eukaryota; kingdom Metazoa; phylum Arthropoda; class Insecta; order Coleoptera; family Chrysomelidae; genus Altica; species Altica lythri. The sequence goes on from OZ034800.1 coordinate 48,967,096, forward strand.
CATTACAAAATTATGTATAGTTATGAATCTTTGTTAAATACGTTAAATGTAATATTTGAACAGTTGCTTAATCCTATAGACATATTTTTTTATTCAACTTAAGTCTATTAGATAATAACTGAGAATCAACAAAATCTTTATTTAGTAATGAAACGCTTGATTGATTATATCGTAGTGCATTTACTACCGCGTTATCAGATGCAAAACTATTAGAAAATTCATCCTCAATTTGTCTTAATTCACTTTCTATCTCATTTATTTTTGATTGGGAAACACTTATCAACTCTGTTTCGGTCATTCATTGCTTTCCGCACGGTCCTGCATGGTCGAAAGCAGTGCTTTCCGCACGGAGTGATGAAAAGTTTTATATTTCGTAACGTTGAAGGAAGCATTGCTTTCCGCACGGTCCTGCATGGTCGAAAGCAGTACTTTCCGCACGGAGTGATGAAAAGTCTATTACTTCGCACAATTTTCTCAAGCTATTTCTCTTAGCTTTTATGATCTATTTATTTAGGTTGTGTGTTTCTCGGTGTAGCTCTGCCAATCTTCGTTACGCTTGGCTCTATTAAATAGTCTCAAAATATTAATGACTTTTTTATTATTAATAATATTGAAACAAACATTTAATATAATATTTTCTGGTGTAAGTAATTTATAATGATTAGTCCAGATACTGATTTATATGTAGATGGAACTTTTTAATATTGTCCGAAGTATTTTTTACAATTATTTACAACTATTCACAATACATTGTTTACAAAACTGACATAACATTCCTTTGGTTTTTTGTTTACTGCCTGATAAATTTCACAATACGAATAAGTTAGTTTTTCAATATATCAAAAAAGATTTTCTGAAACGAGATGTAAATTTTTCAACTAAAACTATTAACGTAAATTTTAAATGTGATATTTATAAAAGAAATTGGATAAATTATTTTATTTTAAAAAGATTAAGCAGCCAAAATTTTAACGTAAATGATTAACAACCGGAGGCAGTTCAGTTGTAGGATCAGGAGAAATTTTATGTATGAAAATACCTTTACCAATTTGCTGTACAATGACGAGACTAAAATAAAATTTGTTGTCTTTTTCGTATTTCATGCTTTTTTGGGCCTAACAATTTTTTATAAAGATTTAGAGAAAAAAATCGTTTTGTTTTTAGGTACCGAACGCTTGGTACTTATTAATACGAAAAGGCCATAGGGGGTAGAGAGAAATGTAGGAATATATATTAATAAAAAAAATCTCACAAAGTATATAGACTTGTTCCTATTTACTAAATAAAACACATTATATTTATTATAAATTATTTATTCTATTGAAATAATGGTCGTCGTTTATTCAACAGTACATTTTTATCTAGATAGTAATAGTAGTTTACGTAACAAGTCCCGAAAGGGGTCTTTTACTGGACGAGTGGGCAAATTGCAGGGCGAGCCCTGCAAGCCTAAGATTCCAGTAAAAGCACTTTTGGGACGTATTACGTACAATATTTTTTTTAAAACGGGCCTTGTTGTACTATAAACTTCATTTTATTCAGTTTACATTTTTATAACAAGAACTCTTTATTAACTAATTTTTTTAACAAACCTTGCTTGGGTGGCCGCCTTAACAATTTCATCTGGTATAATTTCATCTTCCATTAATTCGCGAAGAAATGCATCATTTTAAATATCCATTTTATAATAAATTTCACGTTTTCAACTAAACGTCAAAATATGTCAAGTTATTTTATAGTTTTAAATATATACAAAACTCGGTTACCATAGAAACCAATTGACCGATACTTAGACTAACTATTTTATTGTTTTTTTCATTAAAGATAGGCCGGAAAGTAAATAAAAATGAGTCCGGTAAAAGCTTTTACCGGACTCATTTTTATTTTTTGGCCTTGTCCGACAAAATGAGATTTTCTGACCTAAAAATAAACCGGAAAGTATTAATTTCTGGCCGGTTTTAAAAAAAATATTTTACAAAAACTTTGATAAAAAAATGAAATATATATTTACTTAAAATTCGATGGATCTTCAGCAAAATATGTATAAGAATGTAATTTATTAAATCAAATGGGATGTAAATTTTAATAAATTCGTTGTTCTCAGTAAATATACATAACGTTTTTATTACGTATATTGTAGGTTGTAGGTATAAATATTATGTGGTAATATAAAACACAACTTTTTTAAATTCGTTACATTCTTTTAAATATATAATTATTTAACATTTAATATATATATATATATATATATATATACCTATACTTATTTTTTTTAATTTCGTTTAAATTTTTAATAATTTGAGATCCAATTAATAAATTCGTTGAAATTGATGTGCAGGTATGTTAAAATAAATGATCAAATATTAACCATTTTAAATTTGGAAAGAAAACATTTTTTATTTCAAATACCTTCAATCAATTTTTTATTTTCAAAATACCAATATTTCTAATTCGCTATAATAAAAATTAGACATTTAAATAATCTAAATAAGTAGGTTATAATTTCTTATCTATCTATTTTACAAACTTTAACAAGATTTGTTAAAACTTTTTTTTAACAACCGAATAAATTTAAATGAAAAATCAATAACCTCTATAACTTTTAAGTGGCCTGAAGTTTTTTTTCAATTGGGCATATTCGCTAAATATCAATTTTGGAATTATTGATGCCAACTTTTACATTGTTATCGGAAACGATCATATTTTTTTATCTTTTAAATTTGGTAATTAAAATGATTCAACTCTTATATGTCACCAACTATTTATTTATTTAAAAATATTTTAGTACAAATATTTATTGAAGTGAATAGTTTGTTACGATAAATTATTCAATTAATCTCATCGTCACGTCACCAAACACTTTAATAAATCTTTGTAGAAAGAACGGCGTAAAGGAGTGTGAAAGAGAAAAGAAAAAAATTAAGAACGAATTAAAAATCGAAAAAACGACGACACGTTATTACAGGAGCAATTATATTTAAAATCGTTATACAAGGATAAAATTTAATTATGACCAATAACAAAAAAATAATAAAGTGTAATGTAGAACAACTGTATAAACAACTATTTGATATATCCGAGCCTCCACCTATATATTCTAAAAGCTATAATTTCAAAATAGCAAATTATTGAGGTCTATATCAAGATCTGCTTAAGATTAATTGGATATTTCTTTATTACTTTGATGATGTTGATGTAGCTTTACGTTTCTTTTATAATAAATTACATTATATTATTGATAAACATGTAGGTACTAAGGAAAAGCGACAAGTTCTGCTATGATCTGATTATTAATTAATAGCTAATATCAAAAGAAAGTACGGAGCCAGGATCAATTTTTATACGAACAGTATGTTAGAACCACTATGTATGTATACATACCTACATAGAACCTCTAAATGTAATATAAAAAACTTTCTTAAATGCGTAGAGGGGTGGTTGTGGATCTATCAGTAATAGGATGATGCTGAATAGTGTGACACGAGATGGTCCTCAAGATGTGGTTGATGGTTTTGCTGAGTTTTTTGCTAATAGCTACGATCGATAAAAATATAAAGATTTTACTAATTGTACAGATTATATAAATAACATTATTACGTAAACTTCTATTACAGAGGAGGAGGTTGTCACTGCCTTAAAAGCGATCAAGTCGAAGATGAACTCTGGTACTCATCAGTCTTAGTAAGAGATTGTAGGTATGCATTCAGCTCTCCGCTATGCTTTATCTTTATCTGAGAACAGTGACCTTCAAAACGTTTATTTATCTAGCCGAAAAATTTTGACTACACAGAATAAAAATAAGGATTTCAATACAATTTTAATGGCATTAGATAGTAAGATACAAAGGGCTCAAGAAGAGGTGGAAGTGAAAATACAGAATGCTGTTTAATCGTGTCGTAAAGCAGATACAAGTGCAACAGTTGTTGCGTCAATCGAGGAGATTAAAAATGAGTTTAAATTATTTATGGAAAATATACAATCATGTGTCAGTGACATAAAAACTCTCTTTATTAACGTCAACAATAAACTTGATGAGCAAAAGTCTTATACTAGAAGAAATTGTATTCTGCTACACGGAATCAAAGAAACCACTAATGAAAATGGAGAGCAGGTTACAATAAGTACAATATATTTCCTTAATATCCCGCATTGGACAATAATTGGTGATATGATCGATAGTCTGCACCGCATAGGAGATAGTAATAAGAAAGTACGACCAATACTAATTAAATTTATTTCTTACAAAAACAGAAGTATGATATGTACAAATAAGAGAATGTGTAAAGGCAGAAAATTTCAGTTTACGGTGTCTTTAACAAAAATCCGCATGATACTTTATATAAAATGCCAGGACGCCTTCCCAAACTTAAACATTTGGACAAATGATGGCAGGATTTATTTCAAGATGGAAAATGGGATAAAAAAGTGTGTTACTAACATGGAAGATACAGATGCCATAATAAAAAAAAATTAACACTAATGAAGATCAGCCAACATATGGAATAATTTCCACAAGATCAAAACAAAAAAGCAAAAAGAAGGGAAATTTTCCTTCCACTACGAAATAAAATTAAGGTACATTACTGCTTATGAATTATAGAACATTTTTGACTTTACTATCGATAAAAGAGGTCAGGTAGATGTAATTTACACCGACTTTTCCAAGGCATTGGACAAAGACTAAAGTTTAATTAGTTTCAAATTTTTTTTTAAACTTCTGGTGACCCGCAAGTGTCTGTCTTAGGACCTTTACTCTTTATACTCTTTATTAAATAATTGAAATTATTTTTTATTGTTGAATCTCTTGACGATTGTCAAGTATTCCAATCAAATATTACCCGCATAAATGATGATTGGTGCAGTGTATTGTCTTTTACTCAAAAATGATCTGCACTAGTTTACAACTATTCTATAAACAGTAGTGTTTTGGATCGACCTGAGCTAGTCAAAGATCTGTCTGTCTACTTTGATACAGGTTTAATTTTTACTTAGCATGATGACAAGACTATATCGTCTGCTGATCAATTGCTTGGTTTTGTGATTCAAAACATGAAAATCGTTAATAATGTATTTTTAAGTTATTTTTTTCCTCTTTTATAATGTCTAAACTTGAGTACGCATTTGGAATCCAAATTATAATAATAAAATCATTTTGCTGGATAAAGTGCAGCGAAGATTTTTTAAATTAGCTTCTTTTTTTATAGATGGAATATATCTTCTTAGGAATGTCCCTCAAGCACAGTTTTATTCGTGTAGTCTTGCTAGTCGACGTAAAATGCAGTCTGTAATATTACTATATAAGGTGATCAATCAACATCTTAATTGTCCTGTAATAACATCTTTGCTTAACATCCATGTTCCACGTATATGTTCCAATGTATATAAATCTTACCTATATTAGATAATCTCTAAATATGCCTGCTTTGAATATGATGTTGACATCCTGAACACTAGCATTGGCCGTAATAAATCCCCTATTAAATTGTATCTCAGTAAGCTTTTAACATTGTATTGTCTTTAAAAATGTATAATCTGTTTAGTTGTTAATAATATAAATCCAGTCTTATTTTATTTTTATATATCCTTATCCAGTAATTGGGATTACCTGTTGGATATTCTAATTAAAATAAATAAAAATAATCATTAAAACAAAAAAAAACATCATAATGAATGTAAGATTTCAAGCAACCTATTTGACCTGTTTGTGTTTAATGACAACTTTTAATAAACATTTAATATAAAAAGACATATCTCATATATTGAAATGAAAAAAATCCACCCAAAGATAAGCGAAGAGATTTCTCGATCGTCAATTTTTTCCCATTTAAATCATTGATTTTTTTAATTGTTACTGCTCATCTCAATTTAATGATTTTTCTTTCCGTTGGTTCGCAATCTGTATTCTATTAGAGACTTTTTAAAACTGCTCATTAACACTTTTTGTAAGTTAAACCGTCTCGTCGGTATCGGCCTCGAAATCCTAATTTTCCTAAAAAACTTTTTGCTAAAGTGCATGGTTCACAAGATATATTTAATTTAATATAATGCAAATTAAAAAATAATTTAAAGCAGAGCCTACTGGCACCATAAGAAGTATAGGGTGGGGAGAGCTGGCGATTATTTGAATATAAGGAAATGCTTAAAAGTAAAACTAGGAGCTCATCTGTGGAGTGTTTTTTTTTCTGATGTAAATAACCAAATTTTCATTTGTCAGCGAAAATAAAAAAACGTTCTTTTCAAATGAATACCCCTATATGGGTTGATACGATTTTTCCAAGAGGTGCACTCTATCGGTGATTTTCTGGTAGTCCGAATCGCGCTTAAGGAAATCGGTTGTAAGATAAGCTTTAAGAGAATTAATTGTAAAAGATAAAATAAAAAGTTTAGAACAGAAAATAAATATATCGTATATAAACAATCTAAAAATATGACTTGTCCTGATTATTAATATTATTACTATTATTTTTTTAATTGACACAGCAACACTAAACCTACTTGATGACGTTTAAAGTTAGACTAAGAAAATCAATTGTTTATTTATGTTATTGATAAAACATATGTATCTTTTAAAATTCATTATTGATTAAACATGCCTAAAAGATATTTGAAAAAACACTTATAAACATTCTAATTTCACGAAGAACAAATCTGAAGAAAACCTTGAAGATCAAAATCAGGTTTCACACTTTGCGCAGTAAATAATTCGGGGTAATATAACAAGACCTTGATTATAGTCGGCTATTTTTGTGGTATCTAGATTTCAAGAATATTTTAGTACCTATCAATTTGTTAAGACATAATTTGACGTTAATAATCTGATTAAAGCCCGAGAGCTTTAGCTCGAGGGCTTTAATCTTTATTATTATTATTAAATTATTAAATTTTGAGGTATATTATTTATTTTGATTTGTTTTGCAAATTTTCCTTAATATTTTGTTTTGAAATTTACTGTAGTTGTTGATGTTCGTGACTGTAATATTAACATCTTAATTTAGTTACACAAAGATTTTCAGTTTTTCCTTAGAGCAAGGACTTAATTATTTTAATAATTGTTACTTTTAAGAATATATTTTATTTAGGAAACATTGCAATTTTCGTTAACCAACAGCTTGTATTTGTATTTTGTCATTAAAATATAAAAAATATATATTAAAAATTGACCTCAAAATTGATATATACCGAATATTTTCAATTAAAAAAAAAACGTCAAACTATTTAAAAGTTGTATACCTGTATAACAATAAACGTTTAATCATATGTTTTATACAGAGACGAAAACACTTTATTTTTTTGCCCAACAATGTATAATATTTTATTTACAATCAATCAAAATAAATTAATAAAATATATAAAGTAATATAAATTTGGAAGTTAAAGTATTATAGCATTTGTGACCTTTAAAATTTACAATCGTATTTGTAACTGATTGTTAATAAAGTACTTTACAGACCTTTTTTATTGACTTTCTGAACTTCAACTCTGTTTTCAGATAATATAAACGACTTGGATGTTCTAAAAACTTTTTTCTTAAATTTGAAATTTCATTTTCATTCCGATAGCAGAATGTTGTTCAGTTATCTATATGTTTTTGTTTTCATATTTGGTTAATGTATTACAAATGATTTACTAAAAATAATATTTTGTATTATGTAACCTAAACTACAAACACTGTGAATTGTTATTTAGAAACATTATTTTTTTGCGAAAATGTGAAAGGTCGAAAGCTACCTAATATGGCTTCTATCTCTTTCACATAGACCGTAAATATCTTTAACAACATGTAAAGCACATTTAGATTTTTATATAACATTCAGATATCTACAAGAATTACAACAACAAACATGAATCGGTATACGAAATAATAACATTGTTTCGATACTCCTCAGGTTTAAATACTGCAATCAAGCCTTTGACAAAATATGCTATAACCTTCTGTTTCTGATGATAGAAATAAACCAAAAAAACATTGAATTCAACATTTTTCGTGAAATAAATTATTAAGTGTATCGTATACACTTTAAATGAAATTTCTTAATAATCATAAACCTTTATCAAAATAAAAATATTTGTTTATTTGGAACGATAAAGCAAAATTTCTGAATATTATGATGTGCTTATCATTTACTACCAATTTCGTTTGTACGTCATGACAGTTTTTGCTAAAAACAAGATGAAACGTGTAGAGATTTGTCAAAATAATTTTGTTTTAAAGGATACCTTAAAACGGAATATATATAACAAGAGCACTTGAAAAAACGAAAATGGCACTATTTGACCGAACATATTAATTTTGAAATTGTTTAAAAAAATTATTGTTAAAATTAAATATCGTGTACCAAAACAAAAGTATATAAATCTTAGTAAAAGCGTGTTAATTAAAAAATAAAATTTGTTTTACCTTATGAATATCCTACACCTCTTTTTCTTTGTGTTTTGACAGTTTCCTTAACAAAATATCGCTTAAACTGTGTACCACGAAGTATAGATACCAGGAGTCTAAACGTAATGTTGAACAAATAGTCTCAATTTAGGGGACAGAACTATTGCCTGTAGAGTGCGCTATTGTTCAAGAAATACTCGTTTAAATCCTTACACGGGAAGTTTTGTTGCTATTGACAGCTTTTATGACAACTAATTTTAAATAAATAAATCAGGATTATATATTTAATTTAATTTCGCGACATTTAAATGTCTTAATAATAAAAACATCGGTACCTACTGATTACTTGTGCAGCCAGTGGCAAAAAATAGAACTATGATCTGGGTTGATTATTGTGACCAGAAATATTATGGAAAAGCTTATACCGTGTAGACGCCTGGTATCTATACTTCGTGCTGTGTACGTTTAGAACTAAATTGAGATGTATCATTAATTATATTCTTCTTTTTTGTCATTTACATACGCCAAATTCAATTACTTTCTAGGTAAGATAACTAGTTACGTTTGGCTTGTTCTTTGCGTTCAGAGTTTAACCGAACAATTTAGCCGCTTTGTTTGCTTTAAGAAAGCTAAGGTTCCAAAAACACATATATTTCCCTAGGGGCGATTCACACTACTGAAAAGTCAAAAGAGTGTGCCCCCGAGAAAAATCCATGTCGATATATCTGGAACAGCCAAATGGGGACATGTTGTGAAAAACGCTTGGGCAAGTGAGCGTCGATTTGTATTTTTAAACACGCATTTTAAAAAAATCATGTCATGTGACAGTGGCCAATACAAACTTTCTTATTTTAAATCCAACTCCTGTTTATTATAATTTTTTTTGGATTCTTCAAAAAATTCACTGTTTCGGCAATATTAAGTGTTTTAGATTTATTACAAAAATAAACATTAAAGAAAAATATTTTATTTCACAAATGCGCTACATTATACTCAATACTCATTCCCCATTTAGCTCTTAATATTTAGGAAGTAAACAAAAATCAGACCTGCGTTTCTTTTACTGATATTAAATAAAAAACTACAAACAGTTTTATTTTCGTATAAAACTCATAGCTTTGTGAAAAAGTTATTGTTCTGGCAATTTAAATTAAGTAGGTAAATGTTTAGAACTGCTAGAAAATGTTGTAGTGCCAATTTTGACAAAATTATATCCTGATCCAGCAAATTTACATGATGCTGCAAATTTAATATGGTTTCAGCTAGCTGGAGCAATACCAAATCAATGTACGGCAGTATTTAAACAATTTTTTTTCAAATGGGTGGATAATGAGGTACCTACACATCAATAGAATGACTAGCACGATCTTCTGATCTTCTTCCTGTGGGGATATGTCAAAAGTATTGTACCCATTTAAAATATAAAAGTTGGTATTCGCCACTCTCACATGATACCCCAAGAGCTAAGTGTCTGCCTATGGAGACTCTGATCTCCCGTGTTCGCCTAGACCAGGAGCAAAGGAAAAACGTTATAAAGAGGTTTTACACAAAACACTGAAAACAGTCAACTTGGAACGCCATGCAGCTAGTAGGAGCAATTGGAGACAAATGGTTTCCAACTTCCATTCTTAACCCCGTCGTAAAGCATTTAACAACACACCTGAAAATTTTTTAAGTGTCCGGATTGTGGCTTTGGATAACTTCGGCATCGAGTTACGGCAATATATATATTTATATATAATGTACTTAATTTTCTGTAAACATTTTAATATGTTTCTTTTTATTCTTGGGTAGAGGTTATTGTAATGAATAAGGAACACTGATATTACAACGTTTCGCACATTCTTTATTGTGCTTTATCAAGTCTAAAAACAATTTATGATATACCAAACCATATGTTTACAATACTTGTATACACATACAGATACATATACATAATATATACAAATACATATGCTTTTTTTTTAGAAACATCATAATAAAAACAACTTTATAATAAAAGGTTCTAGTTTGGAACAAAATGTACAAATGTACACATATTAAAAATTAAGTTTACAGTTATTGGGTTTGCAGCAATTATGAAAGGTGTACTCTTTTAAATATTTATTCTAAACTTTGGGCTATGTTTATGGCCATCATCAGGGATCTACAATAATAACAAAGTAAGTGTATAAATATACAACATCAACTAAGTGATCACAACCATTGATTTTATCACGAAGTATAGATACCAGGAGTCTACACGGTATAGGCTTTTTCATAATATTTCTGGTCACAATAATCAACCCAGATCATAGTTCTATTTTTTGCCACTGGCTGCGCAAGTAATCAGTTGTTGTTAATGTTTTTATTATCGTGGCATTTAAATGTCGCAAAGTTAAATTAAATACCTATATAATTAGTCCGTGAGCCCAAACTGTTTTCGTAGCCGTTAAAAATACAAGGCTCCACCAAAGTTTTTTCTATGTATTTTGACCCAGTGATTACAAATATCAAGGGTGGATTCCCGAGAAATGGTTAGAAAATTTGTTATTAACAAATAAACAATTTGTTACTAATAAAAAATTGTTTTTCCGCACAAAAAAAATATTACCGTAATCCTTGAATGATTTTAAGGAAAAAATCTTCCAAAGTATTTTTTTATCAGACGCACCGTTTTCAAATTAAAAATTGTTAAACATTTTTCAAATTTGCATAACTTTTTATATAATTAATATTTTTTAACTCTGCGATGACTATTTGACTCTTAAGATCATAAAGTATGAGATGAAACCGGCTGCAATACGAAAATATATTTTTTTGTTACTTTTTAACGCTATAAACAATATGCATTTAATCTCCTGTAACGTACGACGCAGGATGTATAAAGGGTATACTAAATCCTTATCTGAAACAAATAATTTTCCTAATTTAACATCCCAACCAAAATCAAGTGATCAAGTGAAGAAAAAGAATATTAAATACCACAATAACGAAAGTGTAATCGATGTTGTATATATATATATATATATATATATATATATATAGGATCAAAATTCTTGGAGATGCAGTCAAGTCAGGCTTTTATAAGAAAACTCTTTGAAGTATGTGTCTAGCTTTCGAATTTATTTAATTCATTATCAAGACTTTCTACAAGATAAAAAATATTGTTAAATACAAATATTTTTTATAAAAATGAAAATTTAAACTTACTCTTCTTGAGGTTAACATTTTCTTAGCAATTTCTATTTTATATGAACACATTTATAGTTTATATTAAAATGACAGTTGTTAAAATTTAAATTTCAAAATTTCTAAGGTACTACAAAATCTACATCACAGTAAGTACACTTTATGTAACAAAAAAATATATATATATATTTTAATAGAAAATAATGTATACTCAATTTAGTTAAGTTTAATTTTTATATTTATCGTTGGTAGTTGTTTCGATTATTTTCAATTTATAGTAGCGGTAAATATGGTTGTTTGATATAAGAAAAGGTGTACAAATGATATGTTCTATTTTTATTTATTTTTTTGTTTAAAATTATTAATTGATTTTTTATAAATAGTTATTATTATGAGATAGGATGTAGCAATAAATATTACTTAATTTTTCTATATCTGATTTTCTATTTATACAATTTTCAGTTTTTTGTATGTTTGTATAAATAGAAAATCAGATATAAAAAAATTAAGTAATATTTATTGCTACATCCTATCTCATAATAATAACTATTTATAAAAAATCAATTAATAATTTTAAACAAAAAAATAAATAAAAATAGAACATATTATTTGTACACCTTTTTTTATATCAAACAACCATATTTACCGCTACTATAAATTGAAAATAATCGAAACAACTACCAACGATAAATATTAAAATTAAACTTAACTAAATTGAGTATACATTATTTTCTATTAAAATATATATTTTATATATATATATTTTTTTGTTACATAAAGTGTACTTACTGTGATGTAGATTTTGTAGTACCTTAGAAATTTTGAAATTTAAATTTTAACAACTGTCATTTTAATATAAACTATAAATGTGTTCATATAAAATAGAAATTGCTAAGAAAATGTTAACCTCAAGAAGAGTAAGTTTAAATTTTCATTTTTATAAAAAATATTTGTATTTAACAATATTTTTTATCTTGTAAAAAGTCTTGATAATGAATTAAATAAATTCGAAAGCTAGACACATACTTCAAAGAGTTTTCTTATAAAAGCCTAACTTGACTGCATCTCCAAGAATTTTGATCCTTAGATTTAAACAGTCACTAATACCTTTACGTATATATATATATATATATATATATATATATATATATATATATATATATATATATATATCAAGCGTGATTTTAGTGGGATTTTCAGTCAGCGATTATGCTTTAAGTTCGCTGACGAATAACATATACCTTGTACTGACGAGGCCCAATAGGCCACAACCGGTCTACAAGTTATGTTGTCCCTTCTAACTGCAAACCAGAATGGTTGGTTTAAATTATCTATTAGATATGCCAACCCCGTTTGACTTTGAAGTGTAATCCAATATCCGTTGGGGCATATAGCCCAGGAAGTAGTTGTTTCTTCTTAGTTGAACGATCATTGTCTTTGAAAATGTTTTTCAAAGCTTGTAAAGCGTTAGAATAATTTTATTATTTCTTTGATATCTATTTGAAGATGTTGCCAAAAAATTTATAAATTTAATACAGTGGATGGCAACATTTCAAAATATATCTAGAATAGGACTAATATTTGACTCATATTTTGAAAAATCCATAAAGACATCAGAGCATCAAAGATGAGTAAAAAGTGAATCAATACGCTATATAATAAAATTATTTCTAACACTCCATTACCGAAACAAGAAGAAAAATTTTGGAGTAGTTCAGACAACAAATTGTAATGGCGAGATTTTATAAAAAAGAAATCGCAAAACAGGAAATATTACCGTAATCCTTGAATAATATTAAGCAAAAAAGCCTCTTATGTATTTTTCAAATTAAAAATCCTTAATCATTTGAAAAACAGCATTTTTCAAATGAATTTTTAATTAGAAAACGGTCTGATGAAAAAATACATAGAAAGCTTTTTTGCTTAAAATCAGTCAAGGACTACGGTAATATTTTTTGTTTTGCGAAAAAACAATTTTTCTATTAGTAACAAATTATTTGTTAATAACAAATTTCCTAACAATTTTTTGGGAATCCACCCTTGATATTTGTAAACAGGGTGTCAAAATACAAAGAAAAAATTTTGGTGATGCCTTGTCTTTTTAAAGGCTACGAAAACCCTCTGGGCTTTCGAACTAAATATTAATTTATTTATTTAAAATTAGTTGTCATAAAAGCTGTTCATAGCAACAAAACTTCCCGCGTAAGGATTTAAACGAGTATTTCTTGAACAATGGCGCACTCTACCGGCAATAGTTCTGTCCCCTAAATTGAGACCATTTGTTCAACATTACGTTTAGACTCCTGGTATCTATACTTTGTGGATTTTATATTGATTGGTATTGTTTATTGACATTGTCTTGTTAGCTTGTCATCCTTCATAAAAAATTAAAAATCCGATTTTAGTTTTACGAATATTTTTTATCTTCTTTTGACATCTTATTTAAGATTTTAAAGATGCGAGATAGGTAATCTTTACAAATAACTGAAAAGAGAAAAAATATAGAAACAGAAGATCAAGCAAGTTAAAAAGCAAACATGCTTACAAAAGTTTTATAAGATTACAATACTTCGACATTTGTAGAATCTAGATTCTGCACAGTAAATAGATTATTAAATGTACAGAAATACATGTTTTTTGGTCATGACTAAACACAAATAAGCAAATAGCACACTTACTTCCAACACATGAAAATAGTTTAAAAATATAACAAAAAAATACTAAATACATATATGTTTCAACTAAAGGTGAAAGTCTTGAGTGGATCAATTAAATATGGTATTGGAGGAATTGGTTTGGAAAATTTACAAAACGGTTGTGGGAAAATTTTGACAGAAGCAATGCCTAAAAATAATTAATCTTGTTTTCTAAAATCAACTCATGTTGTTCTGATATATTATTCACATAAATTTTAATTGTCATTAACTCTTCATTCTTCTAAAATTCACCATTCTCATTTTTGCGTATGATGAATATATTATTATAGTAGGTGTTTTTAGTGTTAATTACTCTCTGCAATTCGTTTATGTTTTTATAAATTTAAATTTGAAAACAGCGCATCTTTCTTCTGTTTTCCATCTTCTACAATATGTTGTTTAAGTAAAATTATTGCTCAGAACTCAATAATTGTAGACATATGTAAAAAATTTGATTGGATCTCAAACTATTTATTTTTTATAAAAAATTGTTTTTACAAATATAGAACACCCCGTATTATCCATCATGAAAATCTTCATATTGGCTAAGCGAAGGGTACCAATAATTAACAGAACAGATAATTCCATACAATTAGTTTTAAAAATAATTTGGTTTTCTAGACAAGTCTTTTACGGATATTTCATTTAGTCGAGGTATATAAAGTGAGATAAATTTAAGCAGCCAACGTATGCTAAGTAATTTTTTATATTTATTTTTCACCGACCTTTGAGTTACTCTGTAAAATATGTTTTCTTACTATTAATTGAGATTTAGCAACTGTAATTTTCATATTTTACTTCAAACTAATATAATCGGAAATGCAAATCCATTAAGGTAGTAAGATGACTTAAATAAACGAAATATATTTCTTAAAAGTTTTATAAATATTTACAATTAAAAGAGTTTTAAAGTCACTCAGCATAAATGTTTTAAAATCCAAATAAATTTGTGGTAAACAAAAATTACTGTCGATGTTACAATAGAAAATAATAAAGAGCATATGTGTGGAATTTATTACATCTGATATACCTTCTTATTATCCATCTTTCGATTAATACTTTTTACATTTAAACTGAAACACGGTGTAAACTGGTAAACATGTCGAAAATAATTTAACACTCATTGCTTTTGGATATCTATTGAAGTTTTAACAAGGCATCCAAAACAATACACAGATTGTATTGACAAGCGTGAAATAATCACCGACGCTATATCGACGTAGATGGATAAAAAAGTAGAAAAAAGTTGAGGTTGGTAAAAATTAAACTGTTATAATTAATTAATACTGAAAAAAAAAGAATGTATCAGGTTGAATAAACTCAGTAATAAAATGAAAAACCGTAAAGAAATTTTGTATTTCTGTCATTTGCTACAGCCAAGATGAGTAGGTATATGATTTATTTTATATAAATCTTTAAAGGCCCAGCTTACTCATAATAAAACTCTGGATTCATTTCTTTATTTAAATAAAATATTGGAATAAAAAATTCGCACCTTCGAAAAAGTTATAATTTCTGTGAAGTTTATTCCAAAAGTGCTGCAGGTATAAGAAAACTTTCTCGCTTGTAATCCAAACAAGTGGATAGATCATTTTACAAATAAAAATTAACGAGGAAAGCAGCTATATTTTATTTAGGATACATTTTATATATTTTATGCAAAAAAAACCAGATGTAGCAATCCGGGAATGACCGAAGAAGGAAAGCTTTCTTACAGCTTTGAAATATTTAAACGAATATACCTACGTATGAAAAGCATGCAATCACTTGTAATAACTCGAAATCAGTTGTAATCATCTGTTTTAATTAGTAATCACTTTTGATCACTTAAAACAACTTATAATTACTTGTAATCAGTGGAAAGCACTTGTAATCACTTGCAACCAATTGTAATAAATTGTGATCATTCAAATCATTTATGATCACTTAAATCACTTGTAGTTACTTGTTATCGTATTGTGACGGTCTTTATATGAAATAACTTTCAGTTATATCGTCACAAAATTAAAAATGACGAGCTAATATTAAATTTGAAGCTAAATTGTAGCTGACAGTAATTTGATGCGATTTTCATGAGAGGTTTCATCAACATTCTAGAAATGATAGTTTAAAGAAAACTATTAGAAAAAAAGTTATTTAATTTTTCTTATTTGAATTAGATACCTACGTACTACAGGAATGGGGCCTCATTACGTAAAAAGTGGGTTACTTGTGAAAAAAACGGAGTGGTGACTTGAAACTTTATTTTGATATGTTTAAATTGTGTAAGCGATTCTAGGAAAGGCGTGAAATCTTAGAAGAGGCCAGCGTAAAATCTTTTAAATTTCGTTAACTTCGTTCAATGATCGCTTATGATTGGAATTTGACTGTGAGATGCACGGCGACTACCTTAAATACGACCAAAGACTACATTCACCAAATTTTAACATAAGTAAAACTTTTAACAAAAGATTTAAACAAACGGAATGGCAGTGATCGTTTTGTTCCTTATACCTCAAATGAAGACCAAAAAATTGCTTGCATTGTTCTCATCAAAACAGTGAAACGAAACTCCACGTTCTTGAAATTAATTGTAACTGGTAATGAGACCTGGTGTTTCATATACGATATACGATCGAGTAGCAGGGCGTAGTGCGTCGCCGGATTTATCTCTTTGCGACTATTCTCTATTTTCAAAACCAAAATTGGCCATGAAAGAAATATTTGAAGCTATTGATATGAAAAATTCAAGCTTGCATTAATGGCTGATTCTTGATGGTGTGTTATTATAGAAAAGATGTATTTCAAATAGAAATACTGCTAGTTCTTTTATTATTTAAGAGGTTTCATTTTTGGAATGGAACCTCTTAAATAATAAAAGAACTAGCAGTATTTCTATTTGAAATACATTTCAAAAATGGTCCTTGTTTATTTTATTACTGTTAATAGATTTGTTACACTTGTCAGGAGCTTTATTTTACATCTAAAATTACCTTTAAATTCAGAAAAGATTGGGTTTTACTAAAATTTTATGTATAATTATACCTTTTGTTAGGAGCTTTTGTAATGATCTAATGATTATCTTCTGCTTGTTTTATTTCATTTTTAAAATAACTTTCAAAAGCGGCAATATGCCTGTTATATGTTTTCTGTCAACATTATATAGCCGGGGCAACCTAACATAATTTTAATCGAAAATCGGAAAAATTAATACCTGGACTAATTTAATTAATTTTAATTTTTGTTAATGGTACCTACTTTTTAACATAACCTCAAAATTATCGAGAAATTTGCAAATTTTCCACAAAAAAAAAATTTTCGTTTTTAACTTTTCATTTTTGTAAAAATTAATAAATTATTACGAAACTTGATGAAAAGATAACTTTATATATTATAAATAATAAATAACCAAAAAAAATTCAAAAGAAAATAATATAAAATATATTGAGTTTGAACATTTTCAAAAAAAAACAACCCATTTTTCAGACGAAAATTTCCCGATGAAAAATCATCGTAAATAGATTTTTCAAAGCTTATTTTATTTGTTTTTACGTTCACTTTGTGATAAAATAGGGAACCAATATAACTCCTATTTAAGAATATGCTAAAAAATGCAATAAACGCAAAAACTCAATTTTGAATTTTTTTTCAGTAATTGTTGATAATTTTGTTTAAATTTCAGTAAATTGTTAAAAAAAACTTCACCAATAAATTCTACGGGAATAATAATAAAGAAATCGTATTTTGTTGTTAATAATTGCTCCAACATTTAGGGGTGGTAAAGGGTTGTTTTTGAAGGGTGAATAAAATAATGATTGTTTTCATGCACTTTTCGGCTAAAATTGACGTTAAACGAAAATTAGTATTAAATAAAAGTTGTAGATTTTAAAAAAATATAGAAAATTTGTAGAGTTCATTTTTACCATAACCTCAAAATTTACCAAAAAAAATGCAAATAATCGCTGTGGGTTAGAGCGAGAGAGGAGGCGTCTACCTACCGCTGTTGTAACGTAAGAAAAGGGGAAGCCTGACAAGACAGACTTGCACCGTAACGCGTTACGTTACGAAGCAGTTTACCCTCTCACATTACGTTATCACTATAATATTTTTTTTTAATATTACAACATTTCTTTTCTAAAGTATTAAAATTTCATTTTTAAAACATCAGAAATGCATGTAAAAATTTAAATCTTCAAAATAGCAATATTTAGAGAAAGTTTATAATATTAAAAAAAATGTTTATTAATTTGTTATTTTTGAAAACCACAACAAATCTGGTCACAATCCCTTTGACATTTAATCCAATTTTGTTAGTCATTGTTTGATTTAAAATACGACCCTTGTCGAATTTGACAAATCTATCAACATTAATCAAATAAGTAAGGACTACTTTCAAATATATTAAATTACTTTTACGCTATCTGTCGCAGCTTTTCATAAAATGCCAAATATATAAGCCAGCACAAATCATGCTATTAAATTTAAAACGAAATCAAATACAAAAAAACAATTACCCCAATATCTAATAAATTATCTTCGCCTTTCTGTTCAAATAATTACAAGGGCCACTCTTATGACATATAATATGGGACTTCATTGAAGATTTACCTTATATTGGCATTTACTACTATTATTTGGCACTTTATCCAAGAAGAGGTTGACATATATATTTAAAGTATTTCTGACCATTGTATTAGGGATTAAAGAGAAACAGCTTCCCGTAATAAAAAAAATACATAGTTGTATTTTACATATTTGTAAAAAAAGGTAATAATTTGATTTACGTTTGCTTCAATAAAGTAAGATTTTATTATTCCATTAGGTGTTCTTAAATAATATATACTGTTTTTAATATCAGTTATAACACAAATATTATTAGGTGAGTTTGCTGGGTAACGATAAACATTTTTTATATTAAATAAAATACACTCTCCTGGTTTAAAATCGTTTAACATTTTTTTGTAGCTGAAATCATTCCTCTGGTTATATTTTTTTGTCCTTTAGCTTTCTAAGATGCAGTATGCAAGCAATAGATGCCAATTTTATTAGGTAGAGTTATAGATGTCATAAGAGTGGTTCTTCTATTAATAAGTAGATGTATCATAATACCCGAGAATAACGGATTAATGGAGTAATTTTTTTTTGTATTTTATTTATTTTTTAAATTTAGTTTGTGTTAATCTAATGTATGTTCTATGATTTCATCCAAATTAAGGGGTCTTTTTGATAATTTCGTACAGCGTTCTTTATGTTACTCTAAAACCATCTGATTTTATTCAAATTTTTTTACCGTACCGTTTTAAAAATATAGGTGTTCAAATTTGTAACGATAACACAGAAACCCGGTGTTATCGTTTGTATTTGCCAGCATTCCCACCATCCGTTCGAGGTGCGCGACCAAGATACGACACGTCGTCAAGACTCGCGCACACCCATTCAGTAAGTGAGAGCACCGTTCAGTGGGGATAAAAAGCCGATGCCATCGCGGCAGAAGGCGAGTTCGACAGAGAGTACTGATCTTGGAAAAACTCCAACCTGGGCTCTGGGTATTGACCAGTAGCCACCGACCTTCCCTACCTTTACAGCCGAGTATTGATCGGCTGTACCGTCCCGATCCTTGGCTATTGACCAAGGATTATCCTGCCCCGCAACTGAGTATTGATCAGTCGCACCGTTCCGATCCTTGGGTATTGACCAAGGGTTGTTTTACCCCGTAACCGAGTATTGATCGGTTATACCGTTTCGATCCTTGGGTTTTGGCCAAGGGTTGTCCCACCCCGTGACCGAGTTTTGATCGGTTCAAACAAACCCTAACGATCCTTTGCTAACCGGAATCTATATTGAATTTATTTATTTACAGGGAGATCTATCCGAGGACCAAAGAGGTCGCAGATGCAATTAATTTTGTTTAATTTGTAGAGATTGTATTTTATTTTCGTTTTTCTTGTATATAAGTTATTTTAGAAATAAATCTTTATTTAAACTGAAACCGAATTTTACTGAGTCTGGTGTCTAAAAGAGCTACCCGTTACAAATTTCGTGTCTTATATACAGTTTGTGATGATGAGATGCAACTAACATTATTCACTGAATAAAATCAATTTTAATTAAATCAATGAAACGAAAATTGAATACGTGAAGAAATAAATAACGATTAATTCCATATAATGATGATTTAAATAGGCCATCAGAGTTCAGAAATATATAAAAAAAGTATCTGATTTTACTTTATTTTGATGATACAAACTGTTTGGAGTACAGTTGTGGCAACGTCGTGCAGAAGCAGATGTTTACATCAATATACATTTGAATAACCTATAGGTACTCAAAATAGCGAGTAACCTTAAGCTTAAGTTTTTTTAACATTTTCAATACATTAGTCAAAGGAATAAATAAATTATTGTTTAAATTACTATAAGAGCCATTTTACATAACCTGGCAATGAATATATAAGGTTTGTTCCAACAGATCTCCTGACTGTCAGCAGGACGTCAGACGCATGCACAGTAAGATAAGACCGTTCCAACAGAGCATCGATCATCGAATAATCCCATGTACTGTCAAAGTACCGTTCCATTAAATTTGCTGATTCGTACATAAACGCGTTTATGTACGGTCAAATCTATCCCTGGTTCGTGGCATGGAGTATTTGTCAGGACATGCGCGTTAGGAACTCTGCTCTGTAGTCACTTTGCTAGTAGTCGGCCATTTTTGATAAAATTCAAATTGAATTATAAATTCCTCACGTGTTTTTCAACTTGGGAAGCTGGTTCCGAGATAGTAAGAGAGCACAACTATTAGACTATTTATGTGTTTACAGAAAAAAAAAGTGTGAGGTGTCAAGGGACACCCGGATGGAACGAAGTTCCTTTCGATTAATTAGTGAAGGAATTAGTAATTTGTAAACACAATAGAGTGTTTATACATAGGTACATAAGCATTTATTATTGTCTGTATAAAATCTCTACTTACCTTACAGATCGTTTCTTTTAACAATACCAGAGCTTTAGATAACACATCTTTTTAGAATTACTTTTTATAATTTAAAAAAAAAAGTGTGAGGTGTCAAGGGACACCCGGATGGAACGAAGTTCCTTTCGATTAATTAGTGAAGGAATTAGTAATTTGTAAACACAACAGAGTGTTTATACATACATAAGCATTTATTATTGTCTGTATAAAATCTCTACTTACCTAAGAGTTCGTTTCTTTTAACAAAAGTGTCCATTTATACAATACCAGAGCTTTAGATAACACATCTTTTTAGAATTACTTTTTATAATTTAAAACAGGAATTAACAATTCAATACAAAATTTTAAAATTAAAATATTTGGCAGTAACTGACAGTTAAGGTAATTTGACGCAGGTACCTAAATAGTCAAGTTACGAACTATTTTTAAAATGTTTATGAATTTATTAATTTATAAAAACAGGATAAAATTAAATGTAATACTATTTTAGTTAATTATTATTTTTTCTACAGTATTTTCTTTTTAATGTACATTTTCTTTTAATATAAAATAGTGTCTTTTTAATTGTAATATATCTATCTATGAGAGAGTGGGAGAGAGAGTTATTTATTTTTTGGTCTGTGAGAGAGAGAAACATGCGTGTGTCGTGTCATAGTGTCCTAGCGTCTGTCGTAACTGTTCGTAACGCGCGAAAGGGAACTTCGTTCCAAAATATACGGTAATAAAGTCAATCATTTTTTATTGATATTTATATTAAAAATGTGCTTTTTCTAGTTGCCGGCCAGGTATATCCTAGTAGTCGGCCGCCCGTAAATTGAAGCAATTTACTTCAGATACGGACTTTCAAGATTTTGTTGCATTAATTCGAAACCAACTTAATGGTATGCTCTTCGTAAAAATAGGACAAATCGGTAATAATAGCTAAAATTGTTATTTTTTAAATAATTTATAAATAAAAGTTCACAGAAACAAACAAAATATTTTTAAAAAACGAACAAAACACAAAATTTTGGTATAAAAATAAATAACATTTATCATAAGAAAATACGTTCTGATATACCAATGATAAAAACATAAAAGTTTACAAAATCAATAAAAAATGGACAAAACATAAAAGTGGATACAATAACAAAAACTATTTATCAATAAAGGAACTATTTTCTGATATAAAATTATGAAAAAAGTGAAGTTTACAAAAACAAACATAAAATTCTTAACTATATATATATATATATATATATATATATATATATATATATATATATATATATATATATATATATATATATATAATACGTAAACATAAGAGACATAAAATTCGGGTGTAAAAATAAAAATAAAACATTTATGATAAGGAACTATTTTCTGATTCACAGCAAGAATCACAGGAAAATTCTTTATTACTCAGAGAAACGTATGTCTCGCCAGCCATTTTGGTGCAATATAGGTAAAGCCAGCTTGGGCACATATCACAACCGACATTCTTTTCCCCTTCTTCTTCGGTATCGCTTTCTAGTACATCTTAACTTTTTTTTGTCAAGTTTTTCAGTTTCTCATTTTCATCTTTTTGTTTTAGCTTATTTTTGTTCTTTTTCGTGTTTTTCAATTTCCGTTTCTCTATTTCTTCTCTTCTTTGTTTTTTCATGTTTTCTTTCTTTAATTTTTCGTTATCTTTGTTAATATAATAATCTTTCCAAGCTTTTGATGAAATCGCGCTTGTCGAATGTCCAGCTTTTGATCTCTTGTTGATTTTTTCTATTGATTTTGAAACTTGTAAATGTTTATCAATGGTAATTAGCTTATTTGTTTCTTTCAAAGGTTTTTCTTTTTTATTACCTACTTCTTTATCTTGATCTTCAATAGCGTTAGTTTTACGCTCTTCCACAGCTCTTTTAACATCCTTCTTTCCATCCTCACCAATTGTATTGGGCGGAAAATGTTCATCTTGATTTCCGTTTTCCACTTTTTTTACTAGTGTTTGACACAGACTGACGGCGTCATTTTCTTTGGAACTTCATCAGTTTTGTTTTTTAAATCTATAGTATGAGTTACACGAACGGCCTCTAGTATTTCTTCTTGGTTTGATTCTGTACTAGTTCTTTGGTTATCATTAATTGTCGCATTGTCTTTATCTGATGCGCTAAATTCAGTTAATTGTGTTGTCTCTGGTTCAGTGGTGTCCTTTGTTTGGATTATAAGTTCTATATCTTCGCCAGTAACTGTCGCCAGAACATCATCCAAAATCATGTTATTATTAGCTATGCTATTATAATTTGAATTATTATCTTCATTTGTTTTTATTAGAGGTCGTTCGACTTTTGGAGGAGATATAATGTCAACATGTAATATATTTATTTTGTTTGCTTGAACTAATGACAGGGTTCCATCTTCATTTACATCATATTCATTGATCTCATTTTCGTTCAGTTTATTTGCTATGATTTTTTTCTTTTCATAAGTTTTTAAATCCTGCACTAATACATTTATATCATTAAACCTTATTAATCATTTCTTCTTTTACACTATTTAAGACTTTGTAAGTAGTCTGGAAATCGTCTGAAGATAAAAATTGTGATTCACCAATCGCTTGATCAGTTGGTTGGAGGTTTTCTAAACTATTCTGAACACATTAAGTGTAATCCACCGCGTTGCAGTCAAAGGGAAATAGTCCACAACGACGGAATCCTTTTCTTATGTGTTCCGGTAGATTTTTATTTTCCAGTGCTATTTTAAAAACTGGTGCAAAATCAATCTTTGTTATACATTTGTCCTCATTTTCATGTTGCCAACTTCTCACAGCCTGCCGCCAGTACTCCTTCAGTGGTTTAAATACTGCGACATCAGCAGGCTGCATTAAATGTGTCGCATTTGTTGGTAATGAATATAATATGATGTAATTTTCATCGCAAAATTGGCTAAGTTCGATTGACATATGCGATCGATGTCCGTCTACAAAAAATAAAATGGGTTTCTGAATATTTTCGTTTAACACCCACTCGTTAAGACCGTGTTTTACAAAGTCAAAAAATACGTCAGATCTCATCCACCCGGATTCCGACAACTGCTCTCGGTGGCTTCTTATATGGATAAACCACGCACACAGGACAAATACGCATATCCGCCGATATAGTCAAGAGGACAGTGATGTTTTCTTTTTCGTTCCCCTTCTTCACTTCATAGAGATTTTTAAACCCTTTTGGTCCCAAGACCCTTCCAGTTTGCGGACATAGACTAAAACCACTCTCGTCAGCGTTAAAAATTCTCGATGGATATGTTAAAATATCGGTTGCCCCAATGATATCCAAAAATTCTTCTAACTTGTGAAACCAGGATTTTATATATTCTTCGGTCAATTTTGCCCGTGATTTGTCTATCGACTCAGCAGCTCGCGCCGAAATTTCGGGGTGCCTTTGAAGAAATGATGAATACCATCTTTGTCCCGCTTTTCCATCCTTGAATGGGGTCGTTATTCGTTATGTTTTCTGTTATAACAATTTTTTGGACCGGTAGTTTTTAGGCGGGAGTTGTTGTATCAAAACTTGACGTAAGAAGTAGAGGGCTTCGATTTTCAGGTTAGAGAAACATGAACGTTTACCGGTAAATAAGAAACTTGTTTCAAATTGACGGAAAACTCAAATTTTATTATTTAAAAGAGACTCAAGTGGCCGACTACTAGTGGGAGCCGGCTTACTAGCGAAACCACCAACTCTGCAAGCCAGAAACTTCTGTAAAAAATATAATTTAAATAAAAAATACTGTATATACAAAATATGTTTACTGCCTAACATTTTTGTTCTCTTTTACAAATTATGTTATGTTCAAAATAGACTGGACACCTCACACTATTCAAAACCAAAAACTATTACGTTACTTAAAAATCTAACAAAGAATAAATTTATCACAGATTACGGTAATCTAATCTTTGAATTTATTATTAGAAATAAAGATAAGAGGGTAGAAAAATAGAAGCATTCCAACAAGGACCATCAACCATGAATTAATACATGTACCTACTGGTCTTGCGCATTTTATAGTTTATGAACGTGTTTATGTACTAGTCATAGTGGCTCTATAATAATGTTGAAGAATATAAAATGAAACAATAAACTGACGTTTTCAAGAGCATAACCTAAATCAATTTTAGAATGCGACGTTGCCAAACTTTTTTATGTATTTGAATATAAGATTTACAAACGTTTTCAATAAAATAAAGAATTTTTATTAGTTTTAGTAAGTTTAAAAAGCTGTTTTAATGGTACTTTTTTAGGATTTATTAATAATTCATGGTCATTAATTGTTTTTAATGCCCTGTCATTTTTTTTTTAAATTCGTATTACAAGTCGCTTTCAATACTAAAGAATAGTATATTCCCCACACTCTTTACCACCCGCATGAAACCATAGAACGTCCTTAAATAAGGCAGATCGTATGGAGATTATTAATTCACAATGTGCGTTAGTATTTTTGGCATTTTGTGCATTTGCAGTAAGTGTAATAACATATGTTGGTGTTTCATGAAACGCCTGGAGTTTTCACAAAAAGACGGATTTTATTATAGGGCTAATATATATATATATATATATATATATATATATATATATATATATATATATATATATATATATATATATATATATTATAACATATATAACTTGCTCAGAATTATTTTATAAGTTATTATGCTATAATAATAATAAAATTTTACCTTTATTTTAATTTTAAATTTGAAATAAAATTATAATTATGGTAAATGCAAATTTATGTCTCTGATTTGAAATATAATGTGATTCTTTATATATACCTGGCAATACTTATATCTCAGGGCAGAATTCAATGATTAAACAAATTATTAAATAAATTAATTTTGATACTTTTATATGCAGAATATAAATTTTTAACACTCATGAGCCAAACAACTTATAATGATGACTTTTTTAAAGAAGGATTTCTTAACCTCACTTTATATCTTAAACAGTTAAGCGGTGAATAGTAAAATGCAATATCATAATTATGCTTAGTGAATTAAATAAAAATGAAAAACTCAGAATCTTATTACAAACTTGAAAATTGAAAATTTATCTTATAAACTAGTGAAAAATTGTTCAGTGAAATAGTGGAAAAGAGTTCAGTTATAGTATAAAAGAAACAACACACAAATTTTTTTATTTCTAAATGAAAAGTAAGGTACCGTAATGCCTGAAGATTTTCTTTATGTCTCGGCTGCACCCATTCCGTTTCAATTTTGACGATTCAAAAGATGAAACTTCTTTAAATCTCTGGATAATCTGCTATCTAATAAACTGGTAAGTCTATCAACTACTTCTTATCTGATTGTTTGCTAAAATACTCTTCGTAAACTCAATGATCGTATTTCTCTGCTAATATACTGCTATGCTTCCGCTTTTCAAGACTTTATATCTACTTAAAATTCAAATTCTCTTCTTACCATTTACTTTCCAATACTTCTTCTTAACTTTATCAACACTTTTACTTTGGTTCAACCTTTATTTGTTAAATATTTTCCAAAAAAACTCAAAATTTCAATAGGAGCAAATTTATTACATCTAACTTCTTCAACAGCAAAAAACAAGAGAGCGTTCAATTAATTAATAAACAAACTGACAATTGAATTCTTTTAACAAACTTAAACTCAATATTCATTTTTCTTTTTACCCACTTGATTACCTGTCAAATATATTAAAATTTAAATACTTGATTCATTACTCTGATTTGTACAACTTCTGTTATATCAAATCTACTAGATTCATTTTGAATTTACTATTTTTTATATTTTCTTAACTATTGTCTAATATAAATTTAAATTTCAGAGTTTTTCATTTCCTTAAACATTAAACCAATAACAAACAAATATTATGGCTTTGAAAATTGATATTGCATATTTTAAACGTAAGTATTTCTTTATTAAGTCCATGAATTAAATTATTTTATATTAGAAATTCCGTATCTTTAATATTTATGTTTTAACAGTTATTTTTCTTGTTATATTTAATTGTCATTATTTAAATTGTTTCAAATTAACAATATGTATCATTAAAATTTATATATTTTCTTTTTATATTTCATTTTCTTGTTTTACTTAAACGTGATTCTTTTAATTTAAATTGTGTCAACTAATTAGATTAATTTTTAAAATAGATATACCTTATGTATCTAATCTTATATTTGATTTTCCTTTTTTAGGAATGAAAAGAATAATTCTTAAAATACTGAAGAAAATTAGAACGAATTATACAAATTCTAATTCTTTGTAGTCCACCCTAGGATCAAGAATATTTTCTTTTTTCTTTATTTAATCATTATTTTATTTAATTTATTTTATTAAATATAGCATATAATCTTATCATCTCAATATATATATATATATTGGTCAAATTAAAAAAATGTGTTTTTTTTTTAAATCCTCACTTGAAAACTCCCAGGAATGTGTATCAGAACGCCTGTAAAAATATTAATAACGAAACATCGTTGCGAATTTCTATTTCCAATTTAAATCACACAGTAAAAATGGTTTTGAACTTTTGAACTTTTGAAATTTTTCAACTTTTAACACCTAAGACCACGATATATTTCAAAAAGAAGATCTGTTATAAATTTTTGGTTTCCTACTCCTTGAAAAGTTATTCAAAGCTGAACCTAGTAAAAAACCGTTTAAAACAGGAATTTAACGACAGAGTTTTAATATGTACCTACCATAAATAACTTTTTAAGAAATATCAAAATTATAAGAAAGAAATTTCTTACAAAAGTAAGTTATGGTCTTAGCTGTTCAATCAGCTGTTCAAAAGTTAAAAATTCCAAAGTTGAATTTTTTTCCAATGTTATTTAAATGAGGTACAAAGGAAGAAAATTAGTTGCTATATTTTTAATGAGCCAAATATTTATAATGTAAGTCAGCTATGCCTTTTATACATAAAATTATCTTAAATCTATTCCCAAATTACAGTCTACTTACTTCAACATTTATGTCTACAACGTAGTTGTATTTGTTCCGTTTAGCACTGCCCTAAAAAAGTTCATTTTAAAATCAATCCAAACATACATTTATACAGTTAATATTATCTCATTATACTTGTTTTCATCTAATGCTTAATTTTCAGGTTATTTATTGCCATAAAGTTCTTATCTATGATTTGTAATTTTAAATTATATTAGTCCTTTTAAAATAGCTTTGTTGATATGAAGAAAAATAAAATTTGTCTATTTATATTAATAAAGAGCAGGTGTTAAAAGGAATGGTAAAAAGGATTATAAATATAAGAAAAATAGATGGAATTAATATTAAGTAGGAATCACAGAAGTTCAGGCAGTAATAAACTTTAAGTCATAGATTAACATACAATAACAAAAGAAAAGATAAACATCAAACACAAATTTGACACGATTTGCTTTTGACTTATCTTACATATAACACATTTCATTCAAATGAATCAAACATTTTCTGTACATAAAACCTTAACAAACAGGCAAATACATCAAATAAATATGAAAGTTTAAAATAACTTTAAAATTTAATAAATATAAAGGATCGGTATATTGTGAATTATTGAAAAAATGGAAACCGTAATGTATAAATCAATATTTAAACCTGAAATAAGTCATTGCTCTTCTATTGTGCCGTGGTAGGTACTATTTTGATTTTTTACAATATTGTAAAAATTTTAAAAAATATTTCACTAATACATTTCATTTCAAGTTTTCGACAGTGTCACGAGCTTATAGGGAAAGAAATGTTGCTGTTTTAAAACAAGTTTTAGTACGTTTCTATTGACCTAGGGCAAAAAAATTGTTTATATAATAGAATTTCGAACATAATCAAGAAAATTTTAGGAACAGAAATTTAATTGAAGTTAGGTAAACTTAACGCCGTATTGAAGAGAAAGACCGTGGAGGATGTAAAAATAAAAACTATATCACAGTAGACAAGAATAGTAGAATCACTCTGCCCACCGCCTTTGAAATTTTTTGTACCACATTTCGGTCCGATTTGCCGACGTTTTATGTGAAGTTTTTAAATCTACCAATTTCCACTTATTTTTTGTACCAATCTACCGATTTCAATAATTTTAGGTAGGCAACGCGACTGGTGATCGAAAACGATGCAGACCGAAATGCGGACCGAGAGCTTCGGCAGCATGAAACAAGTTTTCTGTGAGAGTGATCCGACTATTCTCGTCTATATACGGAGACTATATAGCAAAATATGTAATAATTTCGAATCATGTTAATAACACAACTTACAGTGATCCAAAAAAATGTACATAATTCTGTTAAGCAGATAAACGCGGAAACTTGTAGAGGAGAAAATTTTGTTTTAATAAATGATAAACATTAAAAAATCTTCAACGAAACAAACGTAAGTATAATAGACGGAGAGCTGGCTACGAAAATTGAAAATGATAAGGTGCAGTAAAAATAATTATATAAAAACATTCATTATCTATTGTATAGCGCGTAGTGTCCACTGCCAGAAGTCTCTCCCGAGGCGGAACGCGTGGGCGGGCGGCCAAACTTGTAAATTTTTGACATGAAAAAAATCATAAGGTGCAGTTTTGAAAATTTTATAGTTTTATAGTTTTTACCAATAGAAATAGTGTAAAACTATTGCCAGAAGTCTAGATCGAGGCTAAAATGTCGCCAGAAGTCATTAAAGTTGTAAATAAATTATTTAAAAAAAATACAAGGTGCAGTTCTGGCGAATTTGTTTTTATATTATTTATTGTTAAAAAAAAGCAAAATGTAAATTGCCAGAAGTCTAACTGGTGGCTAAGTAAAGATAAGCTAATTAAATCTTTGCAAATTTTAGAACTGAAAATAGTGGTTCTTTAAATGGAATGACAAGGTGCAGTTCTGACAATCGTTATTTTATATTACTTATAGTTTAAAAAAGCAGTGTATGTAATGACAGAACCCCAAATAGTGGTTAACTATTTACAAAAAATGGCCCTTGGTTAGCCAGGCGCATCAGTAGATTTATATCAATTGAATATATTAAAAGTATACTTTTTAGAAAAAAATGTTTTAAATAAAAGTTGTAGGTCTCTTTAAGACAAACAAAAAAGTCCCCTAACATTTTTTTGTACAGGGTGACGTAAAAAAGTTAAGATTTTTTTTCCATTTTGATTTGATGTCACGCCCAAACGGCGGGTTCGATTTGGCCCATTAACGAACTTCATCGAGATTTTTTTACGATTGATTTTTGTACCAAATTTCATTTTGATCGGTTAAGAAATGCGACCGCTATCGTGTCCACAGATTTCGTTATATTTGCGGAACTATACAGTGTGTACAAAAAGTAACGTAACTTGATAATATTTCGGTTTGTGATAGGTTTTCAAAAAAAAGTTTCAAATAAAAGTTATACGAAATAAATCAAGTTATCAGAATAAGTCAGTTAGAAATATACAGGGTGCACCTTTACTCCAGAATAACGTAATGACATTTTTTTTTAATGGTACCCCCTGTATATTTTTTTATTTTTTGAAAATCTATTAAATTAGAAATACAACCGTTAAAACCGCGTGTTTCTAACTTTATTCATTTCAAAGTTACAGGGGTTTGAAAATAAAATATTAAAAAAATATGTATGGCAAAAACATAGTAGGCTTCTGTCATTACTTATTTCTAAATTTAACAGTTTTATTTATGTTGAGATTTTTTATGTAGTTAGGTACTTTTAAAATTCCAATATGTTTACGGAACAGGAAAGAATAACGATTTTGATGATGAGAGGTTACGGTAATCGTAAAAGAACTTTTGATGAGGTAGCTCAGTTATTTAATGGTACCTATCCAAATCGTAACCCAATTACTAAAACTGCAGTTTGGAGAATTGTGAAACGTTTTGAAGAAGTGGGTTCAACTAAAAATCGCTCTAGAAGTGGACGACCAAAGAACGTAACTAATGATGAAAACGCCTTGGACATTAAGCAAACATTTGTAGAAAATCCTTGTACATCCATTCGGAAAACTGCATTAGAACATGATGTTAGTATTGGATCGGTTAGTAACATTATAAAGAAAAATAAGTTTCATCCTTATAAAGTTATGCTGGTTCAAGAAATATCTGAAGATGATTTTGATCGCAGAATGGAATTTTCTGAAACTATAATGCAAAAGGTAGATGTGGACCCTAATTTTACAGAAAAGATAGTTTTTTCCGATGAAGCCACGTTTATGTTAAATGGTACAATTAATCGCCACAACTGCAGATATTATAGTGATACTAATCCCAGATGGATTCGGGAACATAAAACGCAAAGGCCTTTAAAAGTAAACGTTTGGGCAGGTATTATCGATAACACTGTTATTGGTCCATAGAAGGTAATTTGGATGGTCAAAAGTATTTAGATTTGTTGAGAAATCAAATAGTGCCTGCAATAAGAAATGCTGTTGGTGACAATTTCGATGACATTTGGTTTCAGCAGGATGGTGCACCACCACACTTTACCGTTGATGTTCGAAATTATTTAAATGAAGTTTTCCAAGACAGGTGGATAGGAAGAAGGGGTACAATAGAGTGGCCAGCAAGATCTCCCGATTTATCACCACTAGATTATTTTTTTTTGGGGACATCTTAAAAACGTTGTGTACAAAACAAAACCTGATAATCTGGACGATCTAAGACATAGAATACTGACAACAACCCGTCAAATAACGAATGAGCAGTTGCGTAATGCTACTTCTGCATTTTACAATAGAGTGGGATATTGCCAAATAGAACAAGGAAGGCACTTTGAGCATTTAATAAGATAAAATTAATAAAGTATTAATTGACAGAAGAAGTGCCTACTATTTTTTTGCCATACATATTTTTTTAATATTTTATTGTAACTTTGAAATGAAAAAAGTTAGAAACACGCGGTTTTAACGGTTGTATTTCTAATTTAATAGATATTCAAAAAATAAAAAAATATACAGGGGGTACCATTAAAAAAAAATGTCATTACGTTATTCTAGAGTAAAGGTGCACCCTGTATATTTCTAACTGACTTATTCTGATAACTTGATTTATTTCGTATAACTTTTATTTGAAACTTTTTTTTGAAAACCTATCACAAACCGAAATATTATCAAGTTACGTTACTTTTTGTACACACTGTATATATATATATATATATATATATATATATATATATATATATATATATATATATATATATATATATATATATATATATATATATATATATATATATAGATTTATAATTATTTTTGACCGGATAGTATAAAAGAAAAAATGATTTTTCTTGGGGTTGCGGTCCAAAGGCCTCTAGTGATTAAAACACTATTAAAGGTGTACTCTTTTATTAAAAGTCAAGCTTTCGAAACCGTTTGGTTTCTTTCTCAAGACAACTAAAATGTGAACAAAATATTACACAACATTGAACAAAATATAAAATTTTAACTTACTAATAGTTGAGAATTGTAAGAATAAAACCTTAAAAACACGAAGAATAATGAAAAATTTTTTAAAAGATTGTTTTTGTATAATTATAGTCAAAAATTTTTTTGATTGATGTAAATTAGATATCGATTGTCACATTCAATTGTAAAATTTTTTTGATTGAAAAATTAAAAATAAAAAGAGGGATAAAATAATTTTGAAAAAAAAAATAATAATAATATTAAAGATTTACTGGTTAAATAATTGTATCAAATAACTATATATATTACTAAGATCTTTAATATCACTTTTTTTATTTATTGTATTAGAAGTATTTCTAATGTGTAACATTTCCAGGAAAACTCTTTTGTGATAGTTCCTTTCCCCATCAAGTATTTTTGCATTATTAAAATCAAAAATATGAGAAGTATTCATAGAGTGTTCAGCTAGGGCACAGGAATTTTTTTGTAATCTACAATCGCTTTTATGGGATGTTATTCTACCCTTAAGGTTCCTAGAAGTTTGTCCTATATAGACATTATTACATTCACCACATGGAATAGAATAAATTAAATTGGATTTATCTAAAAGCTTAACAGGAGTTTTAATTTTGCTAAAAAATTGATCTAATGTAATTAGGTTTTTTTGAGCTATTTTTATATTTTCAAAAGGGGGAAAATTAATGGGCATGTACGCAAAAAGGATCATAGGGTCACGAATACGGAATGGTAACCGCAGACATGCATGTTTCTGGCTCGTTAGCCGTCATCAGTGCGGCATAACCAAGTAAGGTATTGCATTTGGCCAGCAAAAGTGTTGAGTACTTGGGAGCAAAGGATGGTAGGGAAACATGTAAGAAAAAAAAACAAACACAAACAACGAAACTCACACAAGAGTCCTATCCCCCTTTTGTTTGTTATAGGTACGCATACTTGGCACCTTTTTTTTTTTTTTTTTTTTTTTGTTTTTTTTTTTTTATATATATATATAAATTTTTGAAGGTAAGGTGTTTTTGAGGTCAGGGGGGCCCAAAACGAAAAACTGTAGTGAAATTTTCCGGAAGTCGTGACCTGGGAACCAGCTGAATAGTAGATATAAATCTAATAAGAAATACAGTTAAAAATTACTAAAGTGATAGAAAAATTAAACGTTTTGCAATTATCATTTAACAAAAATTTAGACTTCAATAATTTATTGAAAAACATTTGAATAATTCATTAATAATACGAGATATGAAATGTTTTTTCAAAATTATAAAATAAAAGATGTAAACGAGCCATTAAAAAAATTTTATTCGTCATCTTTGCCTCCTTGCCCGCAGTTACCATCCACGGTGAAAGAAGTCTTACTAAATAATAAAGAATTAATAGCTGTAGTATTAAATTATTACATAATATAAAGGTCTCATAATTTATTTATAAAAATATTATACGTAGGTACCTATTTTAGATGTCGAATCAGATATAGATAATGCTAGCGATGAAGATAAATCCGATTGTGAATGTTGAAAAATATTGGCACTCTCGAATATATTATTCTTTTAATTATAAATATGTAGTTTAAAAAAGTAGTGTATGTAATGACAGAACCCTAGTGGTTAACTATATGAAAAATAATAAATAAATTACTGCAGTGATAGAACAGTTTTTTTTTATTAAAAACAATTTCAGATATTAATACTTAAAAGAATGATTGGTGAATATAAAGAATTTTCCCAATCTTGTTTTCATTAGTTTATTTATTATAAAAAAAATTGAATAATTGATACTGCCAATATTTTTTAACATTCACAATCGGATTGATCGTTTTCATCTTCATCGCTAGCATTATCTATATCTGATTCGTCATCTGAAATAGGTACGTATAATACTTTTATAAATAAATTATATTATAAGACCTTTATATTATGCAATAATTTAATACTATAGCTTTAGATTCTTCATTATTTAGTAAGACTTCTTTCACCGTATGTAGGTATGTATAGTTCCGATATAACGAAATCTGTAG
Source organism: Altica lythri (assembly GCA_964028335.1). Classification (NCBI taxonomy): domain Eukaryota; kingdom Metazoa; phylum Arthropoda; class Insecta; order Coleoptera; family Chrysomelidae; genus Altica; species Altica lythri. The sequence goes on from OZ034800.1 coordinate 49,001,704, forward strand.
AACGATAGCGGTCGCATTTCTTAACGGATCAAAATGAAATTTGGTACAAAAATCAATCATCCTAAAATCTCGGTCGAGTTCGTTAATGGACCAAATCGGTCTGGCCGTTTGGGCGTGACATCAAATGAAAATGGAAAAAAATTCGTAACTTTTTTACTTCACCCTGTACAAAAAAATGTTAGGGGACTTTTTTGTTTGTCTTAAAGAGACCTACAACTTTTATCTAAAACATTTTTTTCTAAAAAGTATACTTTTAATATATTCAATTGATATAAATCTACTGATGCGCCTGGCTTACCAAGGGCCATTTTTTTTAAATATTTAGTTAACCACTATTTGGGGTTCTGTCATTACATACACTGCTTTTTTAAACTATAAGTAATATAAAATAACGATTGTCAGAACTGCACCTTGTCATTCCATTTAAAGAACCACTATTTTCAGTTCTAAAATTTGCAAAGATTTAATTAGCTTATCTTTACTTAGCCACCAGTTAAACTTCTGGCAATTTACATTTAGCTTTTTTTTAACAATAAATAATATAAAAACAAATTCGCCAGAACTGCACCTTGTCATTTTTTTTTAATAATTTATTTACAACTTTAATGACTTCTGGCGACATTTTAGCCTCGATCTAGACTTCTGGCAATAGTTTTACACTATTTCTATTGGTAAAAACTATAAAACTATAAAATTTTCAAAACTGCACCTTATGATTTTTTTCATGTCAAAAATTTACAAGTTTGGCCGCCCGCCCCCGCGTTCCGCCTCGGGAGAGACTTCTGGCAGTGGACACTACGTGCTATACAATAGATAAGGAAGGTTTTTATATAATCATTTTTACTGCACCTTATCATTTTCAATTTTCGTAGCCAGCTCTTAGACTATAAGGGTAATTATTTAATTTTGGCAAAAAAATTAAATAAATTTAGGCTCTCTTATTATCAGTTTTTCATCAGATTATAAAAATAACCTATTATAAGTTTGATAACTGAATACAAAGAATTTGGCCAGTGGTTACGGTACTGTTTTGAACTCCTGTTTCTGAATAAAACTTAATAAGTATGCTCGGGATAAGTTCATTGATCGTACAAATGATAAGAGCTAATATGAGCGCAAGTGGAATTGGTAATATACCTACTTATACTCGAGCAGAGTCCATCGCTCTTTGGTAGTTTACAACTTTTATGAAATCTTAATTTTTATTAACTTGTTATTACCCGGTAAATAATCTTATTGCGATATAAAAACTCAATAGGGGAATGAAGGATGAAGTAGAAATAAGAAATATATGGAGGACAGAATCAGAAGAAAAATATAACATTAATAAATGAGCTTTATAATTTTAAGACAATAAGTGATAAGAGAATGGTAATACTAATAAGATAATGACTGAAGACTTTAAAGTCTTTGAGATATCTACGTCTCTAAGACTTGACAATTACTATTTTGTCACAACATTTTTTAAATTGACGATTGACAAATACTGACATTAAATTTAACATTGTCCTAAAGGAAGAAATTGAAAACATCTAAATATTACAAAAAAAAAAAACGAGTGTGGCAGTCAGTGGGACTGCCGGCAGAAGTTATACTTCTATGCACGTACCCAGATTCATGAATTTGTATGGGTATGATTTAGCAAAATCAATATTCGTGGTTAGCGACCCCAAAAACCTCCTAGTACCGAGTGCACACTCTTTTTGTATCGATTTTGCATAAAATTCCTGGAGATGAGGTCCGTCTTAAGCGCCAGGTGTTTCGAAGACCATCGCCATTATTATAATCGTATTTAGCGACTCAAAAAACCGCCGAGTATCAAGTGTGCACTGATTTCGTACAGAATTTACATAAAACTCCAGGAGAAGAGGTAAATACTTCAGGCACCAAGTGCCGCGGAGACTTTCGGCATCATGATATTCGTGTACAGCGACCCCAAAAACCCGGAGTATATAAATTAAACCCATTTTCAGCAATACTTACCGAGTTGTAAGCTTTCTCTCTATTGTCTGTTCGGAATGCACTTTTCGAATGCAAAAATGGAATTCTTATTTTTACATTATAAAAAATAGCGACAAACTTCCTGATACTCTAACGAATCCAAGGCAAAAAAAGCATTCCTATCTATCTTGCGTTACAAAATTCGGAGGTTTTAGTGCTTTATTTCCTCGACTGTTCGTAAAATCTCTATTTATGTAGAGAACAACCTTAAAAGCATAGAGCAGAATATACTGCAACCATGTGACGTTACTTTAGACTACAATACAATACTCATTACTGAATATTATTATTAATATAATATGCTAAACTTTATATGTAGACTAACGTCACAGAATTATAAAATAATCTGTCAAATAATTATGTGGTCCGTCACTATGATATTCATACATTAGTTTAGACTGTTTTTTGTATACCTATCCCTTTTCAATGTACGGAATGTTGAAACGGTTTTCAAAGGACTTGTAGTTATGACTAATAACATGTGGTAAATATTTCATCTTTGTTTTTACCGACCAATATACCTTATTAGTGTTTATGTCTCTTACTCACACCATTACATATGTAATGATTTTTCTTATTTAACTCTACACAATATTTTTCCGCAGAGTGCATGAATAGAAGTATAACTTCAAAAAAAAAAGGTTTTTCCATTTTTATCCTATTAAAGAATAGTTTTCATTGCAAGAAACTAACGGTATAAGCGACACTTTAACTACTAGTGTATTTTGCTATATTATATGCTAGGTTGTTAGTTTGCATTTCTCCCAAACTACAGCTCTCGCAGCAGAGCGATTTAAAATATTTTAATTTAGTTTTTTAATACAATGAAAAAAATTAATGTTCTAGCAAAAAGCTATTATTGGTAGTATAACACTGTACAAACTGTAGTATTACTGTAAATCTAATACTTTGGCAGCTAGAGGGGTTTCCGTGGCCGATTATCTTCCTTTTGATCAAAAATGTTTTTTTTTTGCTAAATCTAAATCTGAAACCTGTTTTTTCAAAAAATGGTCGGGTAAATTGTTTTTAACAATTTAATTGTTTAAACGATTATAACTTGAAAACTAAAAGAGATACGACATTTTTTTCAAATACCTTTTTAATACTCATAAAAAAAACTTCAAATTCTTTTTCATAAATTGAATGTGTTATATAAGTTTACGAAGGTATAAAACAAGGGATGTCTCTTCATTAGTGACTGAAGAGACAAACCTATACTGTACTGACGAGATCTAATAGATCGAAACACGTGTCTACAGTTTGGTTTTGCCCTTGTATAGACTGATTAATTTTTATATCTCGATCGCAGCATGATGTGTCCTAGAGTTAGAAATACTAACCAGGACAAATCCAGGTTGTGTATCTGGATTATTTTGACATTTTTTTTATCAGTATATATATATATATATATATATATATATATATATATATATATATATATATATATATATATATATATATATATATATATATATATATATATGTAACGTCAATTAAGTTCAGATAAACAGCAGTGTAATATGATGATTATTACATTAGTTTTACCTTTAAGTCAGAACACTTTAATTTTATGATACTGTAAATTATCTGTTTTATTAAAAATTGTAGTAGAAATATTTAAAATAGAAATGAGTTAATTTATAATATTTTAAACTATATAAATAATCATAAACATAATTTAGACTCTGCCAGATTAATAAATTTTGAGTTGTTGGTTTTAAGAATGAGTAAAATGTACCTAAGTAAACTTTTCTAACAAATTTTACTGTGTTTATAGAGTAATAATATTTTTCCTGCTGTTCTATTTGTACAGTGCATGTTACGGGTAAAGTCGGAAAGTGAATAGTGTTCTGTGGTTTGTCCAATATTTCCTCATGCCGTTGAACAAATAAACGATTTTAGCACAAGTTTTATTGATAACATTGTCAGATTAACTACGCAATAAATAAATACAATATAACGCACTTTAGTCGTAAAAGGCGAGGATAAAATTATTTATTTAAAATTTAGGATGTGGATAAATGTAAACTGGGGTGAAAAATAGTCACTCTTCACCCACGGAAAGAAAGTAACCACTTTCCACCATATAGTTTTCAGGTAACTTGATTTTTATACCGATATAATTCATTTGTGCGTTATGTTATAAAGGCTCCTCTAGTATAATATGCTCGAAGCATGTCATAGACTACCAGTAAACCCAAAAATATCAATTTAACCAACAAATTTATACTGGTAGAGCATATAAAGTAGTCCATTATTCTGGTGGACAAACACAGAGTTCCAGCATTTGAATCAAAATACGTACTTGTTTTTTTAAAGTGAATTTGGTTAATTAGGTACATCTAACAATAGACACTTTAAAGTAGTTAAAAAAATAAGTAAAATATAACAAGTAAGTATATAGTATTTTTGTTACATTACATAAATAATTTGATAGAAACAACTTCTAACCTGCGTATTTTTATTTAATTTATTTGTTTGTCCACGAATTACTCTAGTCAACATCTTCAAAAACGTGAAAAATTAAAATAAAGGTCCTAAAAATATGAGCGATAGCTCATTGGATTCGGAATCACCTGTAGAAAAATGTTTTTGAAGAAAAAGTGTGCAGGCAAAAAATTGCAATTGTTATTAACAAAATAAGATGAAAAAAAAAACAGATGTTTATGTTTTTGTTAATAACTTGAAAAATATTAACATCTAAGCAATTTTGAAAAAAGGTCGTTAAAGGAGAGGAAATTTCCGAAAAAAAAGTCTGTTCTTCCGGAACTCTATGTCCATTATTTATAATTTTAATTTGACGTTGAAAATGGGGCTTTGAGCGGCTTTTACGGCATATGCGCGCTACCGCTAAACGGTGTTTATCAGATAAAATATTTTTTTTATGACATAAAATGTTATTTTAAAAATTTTAAAAAATTCCAGTATTTTCCTAACACCTAAAAGAATCTAAATCAGTTGGAAAAAACATTTTATCACTGTTTTTCAAAAAGTTATTCAATTGTTAACTAACAAATTTTTTCCTAATATCTGTTGACATAAACAATGGGATAAAAGGTATAAATAATTGGCCTAAAAATTTGAAACTTTGTGGAGCCCTTTTCATATGTATACTTTACAAGATTCTGTGATAAATGTTTATAAAAGTTTATTAATTTGTTAATTATGATTTTTCATAACTATTGCAAAATATTGCGAAAAAGTAAAAAAATACAGAATTTTCCAAATAAATGCATGTAGTATCTAATAAACAATAAATACGAATTTGGTCTTAGATTTATTTGAAAGAGAAATGTATTTTCTATAAAAAACTCCTGAATATCCTTTATCATATCTGCAATAGTTTAAAAGATATATCATTTTTTTAATTGGCAAGTTATTTGGCGCTACAGTTAACGTGACGTATGATATTAGAAAGTATTATTAACAAATTAATAAACTTTTATGAAGATTTATCGCAGGATCCCTTAAAGTATACATATGAAAAGGGCTCCACGAAGTTTCAAATTTTTAGGCCAATTATTTATACCTTTTATCCCATTGTTTATGTCAACAGAGATTAGGAAAAAGTTTGTTAGTTAACAATTAAATAACTTTTTGAAAAACAGTGATAAAATGTTTTTTCCAACTGATTTAGATTCTCTCAAGTGTTAGGAAAATACTGGAAATTTTTCAAATTTTTAAAATAACATTTTATGTCATAAAAAAAATATTTTATCTGATAAACACCGTTTAGCGGTAGCGCGCGCATGCCGTAAAAGCCGCTCAAAGCCCCATTTTCAACGTCAAATTAAAATTATAAATAATGGTGATAGAGTTCCGGGAGGACGGACTTTTTTTTCGGAAATTTCCTTCTCTTTAACGAGCTTTTTTCAAAATTGCTTAAATATTAATATTTTTCGAGTTATTAACAAAAACATAAACATCTGTTTTTTTTTCATCTTATTTTGTTAATAACAATTGCAATTTTTTGCCTGCACACTTTTCCTTCAAAAACATTTTTCTAGAGGTGATTCCGAATTCAATGAGCTATCGCTTATATTTTTAGGACCTTTATTTTAATTTTTCACGTTTTTGAAGATGTTGACTAGAGTAAATGTTCTACATAACGTTCATTATACACGTGCTTTTTTAAGTACAATAGTACCTATTGTTCGCTAGTGAATAATGGTTCATCATTCACTGTAAGAAGTCACAACAAAACGTATGTCTAAACTTGATATAAAAATCTTTTTGACATTATTAGCATTTTATATATCGGTTTATATAACTTTAAGATCCCTTTAAATTTAATACAATGCCTAATTTATTAAATATTTAAAAATAATAAAAATAATTTTAGATGTTTAAATAAATCTGACCAAAAGGAGAATTAAATATGCCATGACACCTACTAATTCAAAAATTTATTACACTTATAGTTTATATCACTTACATATTTGTTACACATTTCACTTTTATTTAATGAAAAAAGTACTTACTTTTATTCAAAATTAAACACAAAACCTATAATAGAATAACCCAAATTAGTCAACTTTTATATTTTCCTGTGAGATATTAATACGTATTTGTCAATGGTGTAAATAAACGAAACACATGTATCCAGGCTTTACTCTTTAAATTTAGATCGTAGTTAGTGTAAGTCCTATATATTTAAGAGCCTGTGGCTCGTGTTGTAAACTTCATCTTCGTAAATAATATCTACCATTATACGTTCGTTGATTAATATATTATTTTACTAGCAAATTCTTATTAAAGCAACTATGTAAATAGTTTACAAGTTGAACAACCCGATGTTATAAAAAGAAATAAAAAAATATTAACGATATAGATCCACATACCCTGGGATGTGGTATTTCATATCACATTTTAGGATTCTAAGAATTGGTTGAAAATAATGATATTTTGAAATAGTTTTTGTTATATTCGATAAATTTATATTAGTTTCTGAATTTTTTGAAGTATCTACCTTTAGTAATAAAAAAGTATCAGATTCCCCAATTGCTATTCTACTTTGTTGAATGAAAACTTCTGCCTTAAGTTGTTGAGTTAAAGCTTTTTCGGTTTATTGGATTGAGATAACTTCTCCAATGACTTGTATTATACGTTACAAGGTCGGTAGGTGACTTATTACAGTACGAATTAGTTTACGGACGAGGGGACGTAGGAGACGAGTCTGGAAATAAAAACGAGTACTGTAATAACACCTGTATCGTATTATATTTTATTTTATCCTGTTTTTATAAATTAATAAATTCATTAAAATTTTAATTTAAAAATAGTTCGTAACTTGACTAGGTAGGTACGTCAAATTACCTTAACTGTCAGTTACTGTCAAATATTTTATTTTTTGTATTAATTGTTAATTCGTGTTTTAAATTAAAATAAAATAAAAAGTAAGTAATTAATTATTTTATTTTTATTTTATAGTCATTATAGTGTTTTTAAATGTCAAAAATTAAAAGTAATTGTCTACCCTTAAGCAATCAGAGCAGAGTTGCTGGGCAACACATTACAGTACATGATACCGTAATATTTTACTTACCGGCGCCGAATTGATTATAGGGAAGTTTATTTACTGGACAGGCTGAAATAATAGTAGTTTACGTAACAAGTCCGAAAGTGGTCTTTTACTGGACGAGTAGGCAAAATGCAGGGCAAGCCATAGGCGAGCCCTGCAAGCCAGCGAGTCCAGTAAAAGCACTTTTGGGACGTATTACGTACAATATTTTTTTTAAAACGGGCATTGTTGTACCATAAACTTCATATTATTCAGTTTACATTTTTATAAAAGAACTCTTTATTAACTTATTTTAACATTTTTTTTTAACAAACCTTGCTTGAGTGGCCGCCTTAAAAATTTCATCTGGTATAATTTCATCTTTCATTAATTCACAATCAAATGCATTATTTTAAATATCCATTTTGAAATAAATTTCACATTTTCAACTAAACGTCAAAATATGTCAAGTTATTTTATAGTTTTAATTATATACAAAACTCGGTTACCATAGAAACCAATTGATCGCTATCTTGGAATAACTATTTTATTGTTTTTTTATTAAAGATAGGCCAGAAAGTAAATAAAAATGAGTCCGGTAAAAGCTTTTACCGGACTCACTTTTATTTTCTAGCCTTGTCCGACAAAATGAGTTTTTCTGACCTTAAAATAAACCGGAAAGTATTAATTTCTAGCCGGTTTAAAAAAAAATTAAACGCTATTTAAATATTTCATATTCGATTTGAATACACAAAAACTACTATTCTAATTTGTCAATTAATCCTTTACAAGCGACGCCGCCGTTTCAGTGTAATTTGTGACAATGCAAAAATCCGAATATTCTTTGTTTTGGAACTTTTTTCAGCAAGAGAAATTTATACAAAAATGGTGAAAGTTCTAAGGGATTCTGCCCCTTCATTTCAAACCGTGCATAGTTGAGTTTTAGAATTTAAACGTGGTCGTAAAAGCATCGAAGATTAACGTCTAAAAAAAGCAACAACACAAGGAAAAAGTTTTTACAAATACTTCTTAATGCAAGATTTTAATTTTTAAATTTTTTAATTTGTTTCTTTTGGTTTCTATAGCTATATAGATATATACAATATCAACTAATTATTTTTTTAAGGTAGTTAGCCAAGATCTAGATAAATTCAAAATAAAATTGAAAATACATTCATTTTTATTGAATAAAATGTGTGCTGTTTTTTTTAATTTTCGTTTTATATTTTCTTTTTTTCTATATCTCCTAAATTTCTACGTATAAGTGAAGTGAGACCATTAAAGAGAGGCACTGTGTTTAATTGCCTGGTTATCCTTCCATGCGGAAAGTAACTTTCTGCACATGTGCGAAAAAGTAGCGCTTTTCATGGTGGTAAAGAGTTTGATAAGTGTTACTTTCCAATGTGGTCGTAGGAAATAGTTATTATCCTAAAAAGTGCGGAAAGTTATACTTTCCCGCACGCGATTGTGACAATTAAATCTTTCAGAGTGTCAATAAATACACGACTGTAGCTATAGCAACCCTACTTAAACAGGTGAATTTGTTATTGCTTTGAGTAAGGTTTACAGGGGTGATTTAATAAATTATGATTTTTTTAAAAAATTTTAAAAACAAACATTTTAAAAATCCCTATTTTCATGTAAAATAATCTTAATTTTTTTTACTATTTGTATGTAGTCCAACAAGATAAAGATAATAATACAATAATTTGTCAAAAATGTTATCGGGAAACATCTCTAATTAATAAAAAAAAATGCGTGCGGGAAAAATACTTACCCGCACTCCGTGCGGGAAAGAGATATTTTCTGAATTAAAATGCGTGTGGGAAAGTGTTGTTTTACGCATGCTTGTAGAAAAAATAAATTTTGATTAGTTTGACATTTTTGATTATCTGTCTAATATACCTAACGCACAAATAAATTATATAGATGTAAAAACCTTCCCTTACCAATTGTGTATTTCCTATATTTTTAATTAGCTGCAAAATCGTATATTTTTAAATGAATTAAATTAAAATCAATTATAAAAATTTCAATTTGCAATTTAATAAAGTATATTGTTAATTGTACAGATTTCAATTTCAAATGAAAATATCTACCTACACTATCTCACTCTTTCGCTTTTATCCAAAATCATTCAATTACCAATTAAACTGGTTATATTTTGTAGAAATAAATATTAATGGATTAATTAATTATTACAACCCAAAAGTAAAACATAAGAATGTTTGTTTGATGTGTACACATTATTTGATTGACTAATTTACATCATTCTAGTGCAATTATTTATATCGTCCACATTCGGGAATTTTGTTTTTATACCTACCTGAATTTGTACACTTTTATTGCGCTTTCGGAACTTAAAAGTTATTTGCCTAAAAATTAGGTTTAATTTTTCCGCATTCGGGACTTTTACCTAAAATTCTACTAACCCTACCTAATATGAATAATTACAACGAAATTCAATAAAACTATAGCTACGGAACTGGGATCAATAATTCTGAATTCTCAAAATTTGGAGATTAGGATTAGGAAAAACCATTTCAGCCATCTAGTTCTTAGGGTTTACCAAAACTCGCAAAGCGATGGCATTCTTAGTACTTGATTTTAAACAATTATTGTTTATCGTCCAAAGTCTCAAGATGTTGGTTCGTTTAAAGAATAAAGATATAGAAATGGATTCATTTGAAAAAATTAAGAGTAAAAGAAAAAATAAACTTTTGTTACACACAGGCTACAAACGTAAAAATAAAAATGGAACCAAGTTTTGGACTTGTGTAATTAGGTCAAAATGTTCTGCTACTATGACAACGAAAGGGTAAGTGTATAATACTGAATATTTTTTTATCACATACTTTACTCTAAATTTGTCATTAATCTCCTAAAGAAACAATTTTTACTGGCTTAGAGCAATTTAAAAAAAAGTGTATTACATTTTTCATAATTTTACATCATGAATACATACTATCAACTAAGGGTTAATACAATCACTGGAATCTGAAAAACTAAATCTAGTACCGAATAATAATTAAGAAATAACACCTTATTTAAAGGATAGTCTTAGGTATTTTTGCCACATGTCGTTACTCATAACTCATAAGCAACGCATTTTTTTACTCTGTACACCCCTGTACTTATTTTACTAGGGGAAAGGGACATAAGATGACGAAGTAGGTAAGTTGACGAATCGCCAAATACAAGTATAAATCGGTACATTTGGCAACTTCTTCTATAATAGATTTTGTGTTTTGTCCGTACGCCAGTAGAGGTCTACATCAAGCCGCATTTGGATGGTTCATTTTCGTGTTGACCAAGGTTATGTGTGCACGTGCTTGATTCGTGCAATATTTGTTGTAGAGAAAATAGTGTGATTTGTTTTGTGGGTAAGTCCTAAGTATAAAATTTGGATTGCATAGGAAAATACAATATCTATTTCATCTTTTAACTGTTTTTAAATATGTTTCCATTAATTTATACCTAAGTAATTCTAAAAAAATAGAAAAATAATAGATGTGGCTAAGTTGACGAATTCGTCATCTTTTCCCCACGTCTAAAATAATAGTAGGTATGTTTTTAATTATAAGAATTTCTTTACAGTTTACGTAACACCATGGGAAGAATATATGTGAGGAAAACTGGGAGGCAGTCCTGGAATAAGGAGAACATGAAATCAGCAATGCGATCTGTGCGGATTAACAACAAAAGTGTTAATTCTGCTGCAAAAGAACATGGTATTCCAGAGCCTACCTTGCGGAGATACTTGAGGAGATATGAAGATGAGGTACCTAAAGGTCAAAGCAATAGAAGTATTTTATAATTTTTTTGAAGTTATACTTCTATTCGTGCACTCGGTGGAAAAGATTTGTGTAGAGTTAAATGGGAAAAATAATTACATATGTAATGGTGTGAGTAAGAGAGAGACAGAAACACTTATGAGGTATATTGGTCGGTAAAAACAAACATGAAATATTTACCACATGTTATTAGTCATAACTATAAGTCCTTTGAATACCGTTTCAACATTCAGTACATTTAAAAGGGATAGATATACAAAAAACAGTCTCAACTAATGTCTGAATATCATAGTGACGGACCACATGATTATTTGACAGATTATTTTATAATTCTGTCACGTAAGTATACATATAAAGTTTAGCATTTTTTATTAATAATAATATTCAGTAATGAGTATTGTATTGTAAAATACCGTCACATGGTTGCAGTATATTCTGCTCTATGCTTTTAAGGTTGTTGGCTACATAAACAGAGTTTTTACGAATAGTCGAGGAAATAAATCACTAAAACCTCCGAGTTTTGTAACGTAAGATGGATCGAAATGCTTTTTTTTGCACTGGATTTGTTAAAGTATCAGGAAATTTGTCGCTATTTTTTATAATGTAAAAATGGGCAATTGCATTTCTGAATTCAAAAGTGCATTCCGAACAGACAATAGAGAGAAAACTTACAACTCGGTAAGTATTGCTGAAAATGGATTCAATTTATATACTCGGGGTTTTTCGAGTCGCTGAACACGAATATCATGATGCCGAAAGTCTCCGCGGCACTTGGTGCCTAGGGTGTTTACCTCTTCTCCTGGGGTTTCATGTAAATTCTGTACGAAATCAGTGCACACTTTGTACTAGGCGGTTTTTTGAGTCGCTAAATACGATTATAATAATGGCTAATGGCGATGGTCTTCGAAACACCTGGTGCTCAAGACGGACCTCGTCTCCAGGAATTTTATGCACATTCGATAAAAAAGAGTGTGCACACGGTACTAGGAGGTTTTTGGGGTCGGTAACCGCGAGTATCATATAATGATTTTGCTAAATCATTCGCATACAAATTTATGAATCCATGCGCGTGCATAGAAGTATATTTTCTGCCGGCAGTCCCACTGACTGCCACACTAATTTTTTTATTGTTGTTAGGTTTTTCCTTCTAACGCTGGACGGTTCAAAACAACGTTTTCCAAAGAACAGCTAAACAGCTTATTTCAATGCTGTGTAAGCATAGACCAAAGGGCATTTGGTCTAACCAAAGATTAGTTTGGCAGAGTTATATATGATTACGCGGAAAATCAAAAAATTCCACACAGATTTAATACCGATAAAAAAAGGGCTGGTAGACACTTTGTAGAATGGTTTATGCGCAAATACAAATTGTCACTAAAATTTCCTGAGGCTACCTCTGTCGCAAGATTGATGGCATTTAACAGAGAAAACGTAAATACGTTTTTTGAAGCACTTCGAGAATTAAAGGGGAAGGAGTCTTTCAAACCCCACCAAATATACAATTTGGATAAGACAGCCATTTCTACAGTGGCCACGAAAACTCCAAAAATAATAACTCGTAAAGGAAAGCGTAGGGTGGTAAAAGTTTCATCAGCAGAAAGAGGCACCAATGTTACTGCAGTGTGTTGCATGAATGCAAATGGATCGTTTGTTCCACCCTTTTTAATATTTCCGAGGGTTAGGATGCATTTTATTCAACATGTGAGACCTAACAAGCAAACCCCTGTTTTACTTCTAATGGATAAACATGCAAGTCATGTCACATCAGGAGCAGTCAATCTATGTCGTGAAAACCATATAATTTTATTTGGATTTCCTGCACATACCTCGACAGTTACCTCAAGGGATTTAGAGCCACCAAAAACAACAAACAAAGAAAACGAGGGAAACCTAAACACTGAAGATGTAGCGTGTGGGCTTCCCTCATTATCTCCAGCGGAACCAAAAGCTAGACGCCCTAGAAAGAAACTTCCGTCGCTTGTTATTTCTAGCACTTCGGTTAAAGATGCTCTCGAAGAAAAGGAGATTGAAAAACTTAGAAAAGAACAAAACAAACGTGATAAAGAATTACAAAAGACAAAAGAAAAGAAAGTTAGTAATAAAGATGGGAAAGTAAAGCAAAAAAAATGGTAATTAAAAAAACCAATCGACAAATATGTAAAGATGATTCTTCCGATTCCGACAGTTCAACCGAAATAACTTATGTTGATACAGATAATGATATGGATCCAGAAGAAGATGACAAAACTTGCATAATATGTGAAGACATAGGCAAAGACAATGAACTTTGGTTTCAGTGTTTTAACTGCAAACGTTGGGCACATGCTGAATGTACCGAATTAAACTTTAAAGAATCTAAATTTAAAATGTGGTATTGTTGTCACTGTACCATTTAGTTAAATTTTTACTACTAAACTGTACTTCTTTCATAATTTTGATTTTTTTTTGTGGAAGTACCTCGCCATCTTACCCACATTAGTTCGCCAACTTAATTACACCTGAGGGTAAGATAACGAATTGAACGCGTTTTGTATTTATATCTCCAATGTTAAAACAAAAGTATATTTTTAATTAAAAAAATTCGAAAAGAGGTTGACCTTAAAGGCCATCCTTGCAACTTCCCGCTAGTTTTAACCGTAAAGCTATAGTAACGTGACGTATTTTGACGTTTTTGACTTTTTTTGAAATATTTGAAAAGCGCGTTATTCGATTTTAATGTTCAAGATGGCATTCGACGCAGTTTTTTGAGACCTAAAAACGTTACTAGAGTGCAAAATCGATTAGTCAAAAAACCTGAAAAAAAAATCTTGAATCTTGAAAAAAAACATTTTTTTTGAAATTTTTCGACAACGATATCTCACGAACGAATCAACCGATTTTAATTTGCAAAACGGCATTCGATGTGGCTTTTTAAGCTTGAGAGCTGATTAGGTTATGAAATTGATCGATGCAATAGCCAAAAAGATATGCCCAAAAAACATCATTTTTACCAATTGTTTTTTTCGGTTATTTTGAAATTTCTCGAAATCTACCGGCTCGAATCGGTTCAAACTTACAGGGAATCTAAGTTAGATGGAACTCTTTGGAATGCTTTTTATTTCATTGCGATCGGTCAAGCCGTTCAAAAGTTATAAGAGGTTTACATACATCCACACACACACACACACATCCACACGTACATACAGACATACAGACACCCTCGTAAAAATAGTCAGGGGAGGTTCCTAAGGCCTCAAAACGTTAAGATCCGATGAAAACTCGATTTTCGAAAAACGGGGTGAAACCAATAACTTCCCGATTTTAAAAAAAAATTTAATTTTTTTTAGCGGGAAGTTAAAAAAATTAAATCAGTTGCAAAATGTGTAAGCTTAATAAGTTTCAAAAAAAATATTTTTACCTACCTCAAAGTACGTCAGAATTTATTGTTAAGTCTTATTTTCGCCAACTTTCCCGTATATCTTTACAGTGAAGACATCGACCGTGTAACCACCCATCAATGTGTCCTAATATAGCAAGAAATGAGAAAGATATAAAAATGAACGTTGTCAGGAAGAGAGCTCGGGAAGAACTTACGCCACTTTCTGCAATATTTGATCAGGATGTTAAACAATTAGAGTTTGTTACAGAATTTCTTCTTTTGATGATAAAAAAATTTCCTGTTACAACGCCAGGCAAAAAGCATTGGGTGTTTTGAGATTTAAAGATCGGCAAGATATTTTACTTCCAGAAAAAATCGCAAAAGATTTTTTGTTGGTTAACGATGAAGACAAAGATAAAATTTTGGTATTTTGTACAACTGCTGCCCAAAATACGTTGGTAACATCTAAGGATTTTTTTGGAGATGGTACATTTAAAAGTTGGTTTCGCCAATTTGAACAATTATACACAATTCATGCAGACATAGGAAGCAGTAAAATGTATACAAATGTAATTCCTGTTATATATGCTATACTCCCTAATAAGAAAAAAGAAACCTACATTCGGCTTTTTTCTCTAATTAAAAAGCATCCTCCTAAATGGAAACCCTTGAATTGTAAAATTGATTACGAAACTGCAGCAATTCAAGCCTTTAGAAAAACGTTTCTTCAAGTAAATTTTCACAAAAACCAGTGCATATAGAGAACAGTGCAACAAATTGGATTGACCAACTTTTATAAAGAAAAAACAAAAGTTCAAATCCACATTAGAATGTGTGAGCACTGGCACATCTTCCAGCAGAATGCATTGACGAGCGTTGGATGGAAATCATGACAAATTCCCTAAATAATGATTTAACAAACACATTTGATGATTATTTTGTCGAGCAATGGCAGGAAAATAATATTATTCAATACATGTGGTGTGCCTCAAGGAACGGTACAGAACCACAAATTCATCAGAAGGTTGGCACAATTGCATAAATAGATTAAGTGTTATTAAAATAGACGCAATTCATTATGAGTGTGTGACGCAACAGTGCGATTTATATTTAAATCCACGAAAAACATGCAAAAAATTTATGGAATTAGATTCTAGGATTAGTCCAGGGCATTTAGATCAAAATCGCCCGAATAGAGAAAAAATTTACATCCAGCAGATATCGAAATGCGGTTTTTTGCATTGTGTTCAGGAAGGTCCCAGGAAAAAAGTCTACAACGTCTGGTTTGGCGCATTTTTTAAAAAATGCCTTCTGGGCCGGAAAATGCATTTTCCAATTGCATCATTCCTTGCAACATGATAGGAACGACTGGAAACTCGGAAAAATCGCTTGGAAATCGTTACTTGGTGGTTTTTGGGGTTGCTAAACTCGATTTTGGCATTAGAATTACCTGGGGGTGGCTCCGTGGGGGTGCGCAGGGGGTGAATTGGGGGAGAAATGGCAGCGTACATGAAAATCGCTCTAAACTCGTTACTCGGGTGTTTTCGGGGATGCCGAATTCAATTCTGGCATTGGAATCACTTAGGGGCGGCTCTGCGGTGGTATCCGGTGGGACATTCTGAGGGAGAAACTGCATAGTCCATAAAAATCGCTCCAAACTCGACACTCGGGGGGTTTTCGGGGATGACGAATTTAATTCTGGCATTGGAATTACCCAGGAGCGCTCGGGGGCGGCTCTGCGGGGGTATCCGGGGGTCATTCTGAAGGGGAAATTGCATAGTCCATGAAAACCGCTCCAAAGTCATTACTTGGGGGTTTTCAGCGATGCTAAATTCAATTCTAGCATTAGATTTCCCCGGGGGCGCTCGGGGGTCCCTCTGTGGGGGTGCGCGAGGGGTGAATTGAGGGAGAAATGGTAGGTGCCTGAAACTCACTACAAACTCGTTACTCTGGGATTGTCGGTGATGCCGATTTAAATTTCGGCATTAGACTTCTGCGGGAATGCTCGGGGTTGGTGCTGTGTGTAATGGTAAAGAAGAAAGTGAAAAATCACAAATTATAAAAATAGTATTTTATTTAAATAACAAATAGTAGTTTTTATTAATGTTGAATTATTCATTATAGACGAAGCCCATGATCTATTAAATTATCCATGGATACATGTGTTTGCTTAAATATTTCTGCAACGGGGCCGAGAATAGTGACGAGGAAGAAAATAAAGAAGGGAAAGAAGATGCAGAAGAATAAGAGTTTGAACAAGATGTTTAGTATCTAAGTTCTAATGCTAAAATTGAATTTGGCATCCCTGAAAACCCCCCAAGTAATGAGTTTGGAGCGGTTTTCATGGAATATGCAATTTCCCCTCCAGAATGACCCCCGGATACCCCCGCAGAGCCGCCCCCCGAGCGCTCCCGGGTAAGTCCAATGCCAGAATTAAATTCGTCATCCTCGAAAACCCCCGAGTGTCACGTTTGGAGCGGTTTTCATGGACTATGCAGTTTCTCCCTCAGAATGTCCCACCGGATACCACCGCAGAGCCGCCCCTAAGTGATTCCAATGCCAGAATTGAATTCGGCATCCCCGAAAACACCCGAGTAACGAGTTTAGAGCGATTTTCATGTACGCTGCCATTTCTCCCCCAATTCACCCCCTGCGCACCCCCACGGAGCCACCCCCAGGTAATTCTAATGCCAGAATCGAGTTTTTTGAGTTTCCAGTCGTTCCTATAATATTGCAAGGAATGATGCAATTGGAAAATGCATTTTCCGGCCCAGAAGGCATTTTTCAAAAATGCGCCGAACCAGACGTTGTAGACTTTTTTCCTAGGACCTTTCTGAACACAATGCAGAAAACCGCATTTCGATATCTGCTGGATGTAAATTTTTCCGCTATTTTTCGTAACTTTCCTGGACTAGATAGAAAATACAGTAAATGATTAAATTGGAAATAAAATAACAATTGGTCATTGTTTAAAAAAATTATTTTATACAATTAAATTATAATAGGTAGATTAAGTAGGCATTATTGTAAATAATTTTTAAACATGTATTGGATATATAAATTTTAAAGAAATGAAGGGTTTTTATTTGCTTAATAATAGTTATCTACTTTCTTCTGCACAGATTAAGAAGTCCCGAAAGCGGAAAACTTAAATCAAGTTTTCAGGTATATTATATTGGAGTCACGAAAGTGGAAAAAAGGGTATAATTCAGGTATAAAGTTAAAAGTCCAGAATGTGGAAGTCCAAAAAGTGGACACAACCGTTATTTTATATCTGTTTTCAAAACTACCAATGATATTACGTAAATTGTTATACATAAAATATGGTTATACATAAAATATGGTAGAGCAATGTTAATTATCGGTTAACATTGGATAACAATTAATTTTTTATACGGACTACAGTTATTGTTTTGAACTAATTAAATTAACTGATTTACTTAAATTATCGAGTAGGTACAATTAATGTAATCGGTTTGATGACTATCTAAGCTTTATTGTGCATATATAAATATTCATTAATTGTTAGTGTAAATATTGTAGTTTCTGAGTAAAAGATAACAAATTGTATGAAAACAGTACTCTTCATGTTTATAATTCCAAATTCAGACGATGACAATAATAAGATGGACAATTTTATTGGTATGCGAGGGTAGTCCCGCAAGTACCCAAACTAAAAAAATCACTAGAGCGGAAACCATCAAACTTATACAACTGAACTTTTATTAGCAGGAGAGCTAGAGCCGAAATTTCGCTGTCATTCGTAATATGACATTTCTTCCTTGCAGCATGTTCATTTAATACAGGTTTTTAAGTTCCCGCGCAGGCAGACACCCAAGTGGTAAAAGTTATCAATTTTTGCGGGAATAATAATATCAATAATATTGATAAAAAATTTCCCAATCGAAGGTGTTGATACAACAATTCGATACAAGATGGTGGACAAGGGTAAAGAGGGCCAAAGTTTGGCACTCTTTTCCTTTGTCCGCCTAGCTTTCCACTATTTCGGCTTTTTAAGGGTCCTACATTAAGTGGTAGAAATGGCACACATATTATCGATAACGATAATATCCAACACTTTTTATAAAGTAGTAGTTATAATTTCTTTATAGTATTATTTCTTAGTTAAATCTAGCTTTATACTCCACAATTTCATGGGGCATCAAAGTAACAAGTTTTGTTTTTGAAAATTGCTCCATTGCTGTTTTTACTGCAAGCTATAATATAAACATTAATAAACCTAATAACTAGCGATAAACTGGAAAAATTAGCTTGTCTTCTAAAAGAAAAAGAAATAGATGATGAAGTTTATTTCGTGGACTTATTTACGCTTTTTAATGTTTCCTCTATTAAAGTCCTTTTCATACTTTTCTTATTTTTTACTCAAAACTTCATCAATTTTTCGTCTTAAAAGGACAACACAAAAAATTCAAAATTCAGATGCTGGTCGCTTTTTACACTTTCTAATTTCGCAGTGATATACGGCGGCTCATAATTTTATTCAGTTCCTTTCATTCTATTTCACGATAATGTGCGACATGCTATAGCTGATATATTAAAAAGTTTTGTGCATCGTATGTTGAGTAAAAATTTGGACATGAAAACGATACTTTTGCTCAAATTTCAATAAAACCAGTGTCGTGAGGATATTTGGCGACGTTTTACTGTCATCAACGCCGAAAAAATCGAAGACAATGTTATGGCGTCAATTTTTCGAATGTGTGTGGGATTATTTTGATTTATTATTTATTTTCAAGTCAACTTATTGCAGAGTGTGAGTTATAAAATAAAGAAAAAACGTTCGCATTTGGAGAAGAAAAGTGTTTTTTCATCATGACAATGCACCAGCTTACACGTCCGTTATTGCGATAGCCAAAATAAATAAATTTTAATTGCTTTCTCACGCACCGTATTCAAAACAATTAAGAGGAGAAGTCTGCTGTTAAAAGCTATTTCAAGGAACTCGATGATTCTTAGTATAAACAAGGCATCGAAGTTATTGAACATCGCTGGCAAAGATGTTTTAAACCGTGAGAGCACATTGATTTAGCGTCTTCAATTAATCTCGGGTAATTTGAAGTCTGAAAAAGATAAGTAAGTTAATAAAAATAAGTTTGGTTTTAATGGCTACCTCTTTTTTAAAAAACTCGGAAATTACTTTCCTTTTGCATAAAAAAATCATTTTTCACTCATCCTGAGGTGTCTGAAAGTTGATATAAAAATATACATTAATAAATTCTTTACGATTATCAAATGTCAGATGGTTTCAACCAATCAAATGTGTGGTTGATAGGGGTATAACATGCAAGAAGACGAAATATATTCATGGTTCATTTTTTTGCATTTCATCGAAACGATGAACATTTTTGTTGTGAAAATAATAGAAAAAATATGTCAAACGGTTTCCAATGTTCGGAGTCAAGTTTTTCTATGGAAAATTATTTTAATAGTCTAAATAAATTTTAGTGATCCTAATGCACAAAACCATTTGACAATTTTTTTCTGTAATTTTCACATCAAAAATATTTATACCATTGATGCCGAAAAAGAAACAATTTATTTCTTGGATGTTTATTTCTGTATCAACAGACGACATTTTAAGATAAGTGAAAAACGAACTTTTATATAAAAATATTTTTTTTTAATTTGTGAACATGGGACATCCATCAAAACCACCCTTAATTTCGTCAACTATCTTACTTTTTCAGACCTTAAACGTTGAGTCTCGGTCTATATCGCTATAAAAGGGGCCATGTTAAAAAAAATATTTGTGTTTTCTTTTTTAGACCTGGGACTACCCTCGTAATATTTAATTAAAAAAATTATAAATTGATCATGTGTGCAAACCGTAACAATTCCGTAATTTCGATCTCGATCGAAACAAAAGGGCAATATAATTTAAAGTTTTCCCTTGATAACTTGCTGGTAAATATGTATATTTTAAGGGTAGACAAACGTTGACAAACGGATGCAATCCAGAAATTTTAAAAATATTGATATATGGAAGTTACTACAACGCATGGGCCATACATCACGTTTTTTGCTAATTTAAGTCGTTTAATTAGGTGGTAAAAATAATCTCATTGGTGGACAAACGTGGACAAACGATGGACAAACGGATGCAATATAGAAATTATAAAAATATTGATATAGGGAAGTTACTACCACTGTATGGGCCATTAATCACGTTTTTTGGTGTTTTTAGTCGTTTAAATAGGTGGTAAAAATAGTCTAATTGGTGGAAAAACGTGAACAAGCGACGGACAAACGTATGGTGTGAACAAATTTCAAATTTGAAGTTTTTTGAAAAATCTTGAAGTTGGTCCAGTAAATTTGTTTTGGCTGTATCTATTCATAGCATGCTGGTAAAAATTATTTAAAGGGTGGAAAAACGGATGCAATACAGAAATTTTAAAAATATTGATATAGCAAAGTTACTACCATGTATGGGCCATAATCACGTTTTTTTGTGTTTTTAATCGTTTAATTAGGTGGTAACAATGATCTAATTGGTGGACAAACGTGGACAAACGTGGACAAACGTGGACAAACGATGGACAAACGTATGGTGTAAACAAATTTCAAATTTGAAGTTTTTCGAAAAAACGTGAAGTTAGCCCTGTAAACTTGTTTTGGCTGTATCTTTTGATTGCTTGCCGGTAAAAATTATCTAAAGGGTGGACAAACTTGGACAAACGATGGACAAACAGGTCCATATAAAAAACATGAAATTTTAAAAAATCGGGGCCAACTTCACACAGGTAAATAATTGTACTTTGTAAATCTGAAAATCTTAAGTTTTTTTTATAATTTTAAAGCTAATAGAGATCCGTAAAACACCTTGATGAATCTACTAGTTTATTTAGGGTAAGTCGCGCAAGGTAGTCCTGGCACAAGAGGTGGATTGAGCATGCATTTTAGTGTCTCCGTGGTTTTACGCTCCGTCACGCTGGAACCCGATTTCGTTAAAATTTAATTTAAATTTGCTTAAGTATAACTATAAACAATTCTAATGATTGCAGTAAACTTCATGTAGTAAATTCTTTTTTGATCCTCCGTCCAGAAGCAATACTATTAATTACTTCAAAATCGTCCGGAAAATTACATTTTCTGGCCTAGGCCGGCAAAGTAGCTTTTAGATTATCTAAAGAGATGGCGCTATGAGTCATCAAAAATACATAATGAATACTACAAATTTTAATTAAATTTATTTAAAAACAGCGTATAATATACTAAACTAATAATTTTTTCTAAAGGTAAGCAGGATTCAAACTTACAATTAATTTCTCTCACAACTTTTATTTTAAATTTGACATTTATGTCAATATTCAACTACTTATCATTCGATTATGAAAATACATATCTCGATTTTATTATTGCTCATTGAACTATAATAGTTCATTGTCTCTGCTATTTTTATATAAAATTATTAGATATTAATATTATTAATATAACAATTTTTACTATGCTGCTTATTAGATCAGTATTCGTATGTATAAAAATTAAGAATCGTGAAATCGATTATCAGAAAATCATTCCTTATTACTAATTCTTTTAATCGTGCAATAGATGTCAATAATGTCAATATACACCTAATCTTGTATGTCACAAAGTAAACAGTTTTGAACTTTTGAAAATATTAAAAATTGGTCGGACCAAAAAATAGTGTGTGTTACACGTCCGCAAAATGTTTTGCAAGTGCTCGTATTGTTTCGCCTCGGTGCTACCCCCCTCGGCTACACAACTTTACTCGCTCTTGCAAAATGGCATTTTCCGTCCTTGTGTCACAAATAACTATTACTTTGCTTGATGGGCGTTAAATAGGTAGATAACTTAGATATTTTTATTATATTTTTATTTAGAACGCCTTAAACTTAAACAACAACGCTTTTAACATGAAAAACGAGTCAACGAACAATATCATTCTGGAACTAATTGATACCAACTGTCTTATTGTAAGGGCCGATAAAATAAAAACATAAAAATAGTGGCCTTTTACTATTAAGGCCTGACATTATTACTTCATTCATTTTTTTGTAGAATTATTACTAACCTATAAAAAACTAATTGTATTCTAAACTAATAGTTAGTTGTGACACAAGAACGGAAGATGACACTTTGCAAGAGCGAGTAAAGTTGTGCAGCGCAGGTGCGTAGCAGTGCATAAGCAGCAATTTTTATAAAGTTCATTTCACAATATTTCGTTGACTTGGTAAAGTTCATTTCACAATATTTCGTTGACTTGGTACCTGGTCTTAACTGCTCTTAAGGGATTACTAATAAAAGGTGGTTAATATTTCTTCGAACTTTGGCCGTAAACCGGTGAACTATTTACAGAAAGGTATTATTTATTTTTGTCCAGGAAGATATATTTTGGATTTTTTATTTTTCAGGTAAAATTTTAAATTATTATTACTGACCATCAATAGTAAATCATTAGTAAATGATTTTTGATTTTCTTAATTATCTTGGAAGAGAAAGTGGGAGTTTCGGGGTAATTTGTTTTTAAAATTCTCTCCTAGAATTTTAGTTTGTACTAAACATTATACTCTGAAAGTAATCTTGTGTTTATAACTAAGTATGTGGCGTCCTTGGGCAAAAAAAGTGCATTTATCGCCGGATGCGAAACAAATTGTGAAAAATGTGTTTGAAACATTGAATAATCGAGGTGATAGTGTAACCGATGCAGCAGAAGAAACATGTAAGTTAACCAAAACCCCAATACCCACAGTAAAAGATATTATCAATAAGCCAATAAGTAAACGAAAAAAACGAAGTGACGTTAATAATACCAAATGTGTTGATGAAATACAAAAAGATATAATCCGACGAACGATATATGTCCTATACCAAGAACAAATGATACCAACCCTAGATTGTATAAAAAAACGGTTACTTAAAGACGATATTGTACCATTAATAAAAGACAAGTGATAATGGAGTCATATCGTTTACGAATGTGGCGTTGTCATTACTTACAAGCTATTCAAAAATATAGAAGTGAAAACCTTTCAATTATCTACCTCGACGAGACATGGTATGACACCCATGATACTCCAACGAAGGGTTTTGTTGATTCATCGGGAAATTGCAAAACAAAGGCTCCATCAAATAGAGGACAAAGAATTACAATAATACATGCCGGATCAGAAACAGGTTGGGTTCCAAACGCTTTATTGTTATCAGCAAAGAATATTAAAGATTCAAGTTTAGATTATCACGAAGATACGACAGCAGACCTTTTTGAAGATTGGTTTAAGAATTATTTATTGCCGAATATACCGGAAAAAAGTATAATTGTAATGGACAATGCAACTTATCATAGCCGTCAATTAAATAAAGTACCAAATAGCAACAACAATAAATGGGAAATTCAAGAGTATTTGTTAAAAAATGACCTTTATTTTGAAGAATCGTACACAAAACGTGATCTCTTACAAGTTGTAGCAGCGTTCGGTATTGAAAAAGAATACTTTTGTGATACTATTGCTAAAAATATGGGCCACACAGTGGATGTTCAATCCTATAGAACACATGTGGCATCAGCTAAAATCCAAAGTTAGATCGGAAAACGTTTCACCCACATTAAACTCAAGTGTTATAGAGTTAATCAGAAATGTGACAAGTAATATTTCCATTGATAGCTGGAAAAATTCGATTCAGCATGTTATTAAGGTTGAAGGTACATATCGAAATGTTAATGTAACTGTAGCACCCTTAGTTATTAATTTAAATGAAGACGATAGTGATACTGAACTACATTTAGATTAAATAGTTGTAAATAATGTAGAATTAGTTCATTTGTTTAATTGCAATTAATAAATAAAGTTAAAATTTGTTTTTAAAAAATTTCGTGATTTTTTTTACAAAATAAATTTAAGTTTTAGTAAATGTTACTGAGTTTTATTTAAATCTATTTTGAAAACCGGATTACGGATCTGTTAATATTTACTGTACAGTGAGAAATTTATAACCTTTCATTACTAATCCCCTCAGGTAAGGTACCGAGTCAACGAATTATTGTGAAACGTACTTTACCTGGTCTTAACTGCTCTTAAGGGATTACTAATAAAAGGTGGTTAATATTTCTTCGAACTTTGGCCGTAAACCGGTGAACTATTTACAGAAAGGTATTATTTATTTTTGTCCAGGAAGATATATTTTGGATTTTTTATTTTTCAGGTAAAATTTTAAATTATTATTACTGACCATCAATAGTAAATCATAAGTAAATGATTTTTTGATTTTCTTAATTATCTTGGAAGAGAAAGTGGGAGTTTCGGGGTAATTTGTTTTTAAAATTCTCTCCTAGAATTTTAGTTTGTACTAAACATTATACTCTGAAAGTAATCTTGTGTTTATAACTAAGTATGTGGCGTCCTTGGGCAAAAAAAGTGCATTTATCGCCGGATGCGAAACAAATTGTGAAAAATGTGTTTGAAACATTGAATAATCGAGGTGATAGTGTAACCGATGCAGCAGAAGAAACATGTAAGTTAACCAAAACCCCAATACCCACAGTAAAAGATATTATCAATAAGCCAATAAGTAAACGAAAAAAACGAAGTGACGTTAATAATACCAAATGTGTTGATGAAATACAAAAAGATATAATCCGACGAACGATATATGTCCTATACCAAGAACAAATGATACCAACCCTAGATTGTATAAAAAAACGGTTACTTAAAGACGACACGGGAATTATTTGTAGCCGTACAAGTTTGTGGAGAATTATTTCTCAAATGGGATTTAAATATTGTACCATTAATAAAAGACAAGTGATAATGGAGTCATATCGTTAACGAATGTGGCGTTGTCATTACTTACAAGCTATTCAAAAATATAGAAGTGAAAACCTTTCAATTATCTACCTCGACGAGACATGGTATGACACCCATGATACTCCAACGAAGGGTTTTGTTGATTCATCGGGAAATTGCAAAACAAAGGCTCCATCAAATAGAGGACAAAGAATTACAATAATACATGCCGGATCAGAAACAGGTTGGGTTCCAAACGCTTTATTGTTATCAGCAAAGAATATTAAAGATTCAAGTTTAGATTATCACGAAGATACGACAGCAGACCTTTTTGAAGATTGGTTTGAGAATTATTTATTGCCGAATATACCGGAAAAAAGTATAATGTGACAAGTAATATTCCCATTGATAGCTGGAAAAATTCGATTCAGCATGTTATTAAGGTTGAAGGTACATATCGAAATGTTAATGTAACTGTAGCACCCTTAGTTATTAATTTAAATGAAGACGATAGTGATACTGAACTACATTTAGATTAAATAGTTGTAAATAATGTAGAATTAGTTCATTTGTTTAATTGCAATTAATAAATAAAGTTAAAATTTGTTTTTAAAAAATTTCGTGATTTTTTTTACAAAATAAATTTAAGTTTTAGTAAATGTTACTGAGTTTCATTTAAATCTATTTTGAAAACCGGATTACGGATCTGTTAATATTTACTGTACAGTGAGAAATTTATAACCTTTCATTACTAATCCCCTCAGGTAAGGTACCGAGTCAACGAATTATTGTGAAACGTACTTTACATACGAATAGAGTGCTAATAAGCAGCACACAAAAAATTGTTATATTGAAAATATTAACATTAATATCTAATAATTTTATATAAAAATAGCAAAAACAATGAACTACTGTGGTTCAATAAGCAAAAATAAAATCGAGATATGCGTTTTCATAATCGAATGATAAATTGACTTGTGCGTCATAAATGTCAAATTTAAAATAAAAGTCAAAATTGTAGTTAAAAATAATAATTTTTATTAAAAATTTATTAGTTTAGTATATTATACCCTCTTTTTAAATAAATTTAATTACAATTTGTCTTATTCACCATGTATTCATTCATACTCAATATGACGTTTAAAAATTTCTTATGACTCATAACTCCATCTCTTTAAATAATCTAAAAGGTGTTTTGCCGGCCTAGGTCGAAAAATGTCATTTTCTGGACGATTTTAAAGTAATCCATTAGTATTGTTTCTGGACGGAGGACCAAAAAATATTGGGTACATAGCGATAATTTGTTTTTAATTGAGTACTAAATTGTTTGTAGTTTATTGTAATGTCAACAATAATTTTAATCTTCCTTTATACTAAGAAAAAAATGGATAAATTGTACAACAAGCGTGGGTCTAAGAAAACGAAATTTTCTAAGAAATTGCAAACGATATAAAGAATTGTAGTATCATTTAAATGTTTGTAGTGTGTATAAAGATTGTGTTATAACGTTAAAATAAAAAAAATGGGGTATAATTAATAAAAGTGATAAAAAATTCTAAATCTAGTAGCAATTTCTTGTTTGTAGCTTATTGTACTGTCAACAAAAGTTTTTAATCTTCCTTTATACAAGAAAAAATGGAAAAATTATAAAACAAGCACGAGTCTAAAAAAACGACTCTTTCTAAGAAACTACAAACGATATAAATGATTGTGGTATCATTTGAATGTTTCTAATTTCCGCAAATCTTGTGTTATCAGATTATAATATAACACAAGATTTGTAGAAACTATAAACATTTAAATAATACTACAATCATTCAAATGATACCTACTACCATAATTTATGTCGTTTGTATTTTCTATAAAGTGTCGTTTTTTAGAACCACGCTTGTTTTACAATTTATCCATCTTTTTTTCTTAGCATAAAGGGAGATTGAAATTTTTTGTTAAAACTACAAACAATTTAGCACTCAGTTAAAAACAAATTATTGCTATGTACACAATACTTTGGTTTAAAATACAATTAGTTGTTTTTATAGGTTACTAGTAATACTACAAAAAAATGAAGTTAGCTACATAATCGTTTGCAGTTATAGGTACTTAAGAAAAATCAAATTAAAATTTATCGAAATCGGGTTTTAGCGAGGCAGAGCTTTGGTTTTGGGATATTTTCCTACGTTTTTTAAATCAAAGAATCCAATTATTATTACCGGGCACAAGGCCTGGTCAGTTATTTGTTATAAACAATTTAATTGCTGAGTTATTTCTAATACTCCAATCCAAGGTTTATTAAAACATATTAATTTAAACCAAAGTTATTGCAAATTAAGTGCAAAAAAATTGCAAAATCATATACTATTTTTTGTTTTTTTATCTATAACTCGGTTTCATTTGATATAAAATAACTTTATAATAGCTAAAATGAAAGGAAAAAGTGGCAGCTATATACTTTAATGTAACATTTCCAAAATCAAGAATAAAAATAATACAATAAATCTTACAATAATATTTTAAAGTTGAAGCAAAAACGCGCGTATTTCGTAAAAGCCTTAGGAGTACAGACGCAAGTCTCGAAATCGTACATTTCATGATTTAAATGTTTAACCTGGGGTGTATGAATATAATTTATTTACTTTACATTTAAAATTAAACAATTATAATTTGATTAATTTATATTCAAATGAATGCAGATTTCATCAGTGCGATGTCACAGTTTCAGACAATCAACACGTAACGACGCGTGAAATGCAAAGCTACTTTATCGCACCAAAAATGCATTTCCACATACTTATAGTACATTAAATCCGTTGTCTTAAATAATACAATAATCTGAATAATCTATACTAATATTATAAGATTTGATTGTTTGTTTGAATTGAATAGCTCCGAAACTACTGGACGGATTTGAAAAATTCTTTCACCGTTGGAGAACTACACTAATGCCGATGAGGCTATAATATTTTCAAAAAATCTTTTTTAAAATGCAATTAATGTAACCAAAAATGACCTAAAAATTCTTACATCGCATGCGCTGCGAATACTATTGATTATAGAATAAAATAATGTACTACGATTTTAAAGAATATATAATTATCTAAAAAAATGCTACGACAGTAGGTATATATATAACTGATATAGTCACGTCACAATAACTATTTTTTAATTTTTTTAAAAATAAAAAAGGTTTTACCTTGGTATTAATCCTTATCAAAATAACTTACTTCATAATCAAGACAGATTTAATACCTTTATATGACTTTGTGATTTATTTGATATCACTAATTTAAAAGGGGTTGGGCTATTTGGTCCCTGCTATCTGTATTAATCCGTTTGAACCCAATATCGATCGGGATATACGAATTCCTAACCGCGGTCATAAAATTTGGGGATTAGTAAGTAATTCGGTAATCCTATGTCCGAATTCCTAACTCAACAACTTTTACCTGATCTTGGCGACTACTTTAGATTTCTTAATCGGATTGTATTTATGAATATATTTATTTTAACTATTTTTTATATATTTTGACATGTATGTATGTACATATTTTATCAAATTAACAAAAATAAATATATATTTACAATTTTGAAATTTCTTTAATTTTATTAAGTTAGAAAAAAATTACTTCAAACAGTTTATCTTCTACTATACAGTTTATCCTCACTAAAAACATTCACTTCAAGATTTTAACGCGCGATACTTTTACGACTCAAATCTAATCTTATAAAAATATAATGTAAAATTTTCCAAAACACATTTCGTTTTTAAAATTTTGAAGACTATTTTAGATTTATTAAATTCAGAATTAAATAATATTTGTATGCAGTTAGGAATTCGGACATAGGATTAACGGAGAGGGTCTGAGACCGGTAGCTCAGCAGGGGGTCGATCGTAATGATATGACCATAGTTAGGAATTCGGAAATAGTCAAAAAAAACTAAACGAGCAATTCTTATTTAAGCAAGTATCATGACGCCACCGTAAGGTGGCGCAGTTAATATTTCATACATTTAAACCAGGAATTACTATTTAATAAAGTACTATAAAGTACTATGACGCCACCGTAAGGTGGGGCAGTTATATCTCATATATTTAAACAAACACATCTTTCTAAACTCAGTACTATGGCGCCACCCTTAGGGCAATTTTTACGAAATTAAGTATTATGACGCCGGTGGCGCAGTTGAGATCTTATAAATTAATACCAACAGTTAAAAGAGCAAAACTAAGTACTATGACGCTACCGTAAGGTGACGCAGTTAATATATAATATCTATAATTAAAAAATTACAAAGTACTGAAAAATAAATAGTGATGCGAGTACAAAATACGTAGGAAAATACCCCAAAACCAAGGGGACAATGAAATGCATGCTCAAACCTCCTTATCGCCCGGACTATACAGTGCTAATTATAAAAAACTTTACGTCTAGTTGCCAGATTTTTATAATAATAAATTGAAAATAAGTATATAAGTATTTAATTTAGATACTGATAAAATAGTTATTAACATGGTAGAATTTTTTTGTTTGTTTTAAACTTTCACAAGTACCTAATGTAAAAAATTAACATAATTTGTGAAATATAAGAAATTTACTTTTTTTTTGTTTTTTGGCCTTGGACAATAATCCCATTTAGCCACGATTATTTTTATATTTATTAATTTATAATTTTTTAATTTGTTTTAATTATTATTATTCTCGTCAGCAGCATTCTCTCTCTCATACATAGCCCTATGATACGACAAAGAAAAGATAAGAAGAGGTACAGCGGGATAAACAGGTATACAAAACTTCACACTAAGGTGCCCTTCGTAGCGACTTAAAGTACACAAACAAGACAGGCAACAGAAAGTAAGGTGATTACACATACGGAAAGACAATAGGTTAACAAGACTTTCTACACATACAGATTTCGAACGTACTTTCAAATTTTTCTTTTAATACATTTTAAAAACAAAATATTACGAATTTTTAAATTTCGACGTGACAGGTAAAGCAATGAAATTATTAAAGAGTTAATTAAATAATTCGTAGCCACCCTATTGTGAGCACAACTAAACATCCAATGATTTAAATCATCATAATCTTCATTACAATCACAAAATGCAGTATCACTTAATCTGAATTTAGATAAATAGGAGCGAACTGTTGCATGACCTACAAGTCATCTAAAGTACATGAGAATAATTGATGTGGCTTGGTGCCATCTCTCATCTATTGAAGAAACAGGGAGGATTGGATGAATCTTACCATATGAATCTTTGCTACTGTTACAAAAGCGCAACCATTCTATTTTCCAATTTTGTTTCAAGACTTTCTTCCTTTCTGCAACAGTATCTCTTCATGGTAACCAATTAAATTCTGCACCAGATGAGATGGCTTCTTTAGCCAATTGGTCAACTTTTTAATTTCCAGGAATGTGGAACTGTCCTTTAACCCACATAAAGTAGATCGAGATCTTTTTTTCTTTCAATTTAAACAGCTCGTCAAGAATTTTGACAATAAGGCTTTTAGTATGGATATGTTTTGTGGTATTTCTTAGAGAGAATAGTGCAGATTGAGAGTCTGACATAGTGACAAACTCATTAAATTTTAAAGTGTTCTCGTTAATAAAAACTAAAGCCTAATGGATGGCCAGAAATTCTGCAGTAAAAATTGAACAATTGGAGTTTAATTAAAAATTAAGAGATTGATTATTGTTTTTAATGTACACCGCACATTCAACTCCACTTGGAGATTTCGATCCGTCTGTAAAGATTTTACAGGGGTTATTGAACTGTTCTAAATACTCCTGTACCACAGCTGATGGTACTTCAAACTTGGGGATAAAAACATTACATTTGGAAAACAATATCTTAAAATCAGAATTAAAAAAACTTTGATCACTTATAATATTAAAAATATGTGAGACGTTGGGAAAACCAATGGCTAGGGTAGGATAATTCTTGTTTTGCGACCATTTATCAGTTAAACTGAAAATAGACAAATGGGAAATTTTTTTAAAAAGAGAGTCACTGTTATTTGCTTTGCATTTAAGAACAAATTTTTAAGACAGAAAAACGCGTCTAAGATGTGAAGGCGGTTCACTACATTCACTTAATAAGGTATCTGTTGCCGTAGACATTAAGGCTCCTAAGACTAGTCGTAACGCCTTGAATTAAACTCGGTCTAGTTTTATGAGACGTGACTTGGTTGCTGACCCATATAAGAAACATCCATAGTCAAAAATAGATCTCGTGTAGGCTCTATAGAATAGCAAGCTAATTTTTGGATCGACTACCCAACCATGTTGGTTAACTACATTTAATAAATTAAGGCTTTTTTCATATTTAATTATAAGACACTTATTGATGTGTTCATTCCAGGTTAGTTTCGAATCCAATGTCATACCCAAATATGTATAGTTATTTTGAACCAGTATCATAATATCAGAAAGTTGCACTCTATCTATATCTAGTAAACGGTGTCTAGTAAAAAATATACCATAATGGTATCCAGGGAATCGATACACCCCTGATATGAACGTCTTAAAATATAAAAACAAAAATATTCTTCATACTGTAATAGGTTACAATTTCTTATAGCAGGGTGTAGGTCTAGTGTATATAAGTTAAACAAAAAGGGGCTTAGCACCGATCCCTGTGGTAATCCTCGATTCACAGTTCTAGGACCAAGAGTTCTGTTGTTACAACTAATAAAAACTTTTCTATTTACAAACAAATTCACTAGTACCTCTACACATTTTGATGGAATACCAATTTTCACCCCCATAAAAGTGGCTGACCCAAAGTGGAAAAATTTGTCGAAATTTATATCAAAATTAGATGCTTTTTAGGTGCGCAAAACAAAAATTAGGTGCACTAACCGTTTTTGAAATATTCACGAAAAACCATGGGACCGCCAGCCTTTAACAACCTAAAAAATTACGGGACAAAAATTTTTTACCGATTTCTAACTGTTCTTAAACTGCCGATGTCCATTTTGGTTCAAAGTGTAAGAAGAAATGTGACATTTTGCCATACACAATCAATATATTCAATTTTAATACGTTTAATTTTTAATTTTTCTATTTTATGTTTCGTGTTTTAAAAAGCACTTAATTAGCACTTAATTTAAAGATTATTCAATCCTAGTTTTTTGTTTTTTTTTATTATGGGTCAGCTAGGTTGTTAAAGGCTGGCGGTCCCATGGTTTTTCGTAAATATTTCAAAAACGGTTAGTGCACCTAATTTTTGTTTTGCGCACCTAAATTGCACCTAAAAAGCACCTAATTTTGATATAAATTTCGATAAATTTCTTCACTTTGGGTCAGCCACCTTTATGGGGGTCCAATTTTCAGAAGTTTATTAAAAAGAGGCTAAGTAAAACACTATCATATGCTCCAGAAATATCTAAAAATAGAGCTGTTAAGTGTGAAACGCATTCCATTGTGCCTATTTTTTTGCGAGAACCAAATTGTGAGTCTGGAAGAATATTATTACTTTCACACCACCATTCTAAATTCTTCTTCATAATTCTTTGGAAGGTCTTTAAGAGGCAAGAAGTGAGTGAAATAGGTCTTAGGTTTGTGGCGTCATTTGGTTTGGGAATAGGAATAATTAAAGATTGTTTTAAGGCATCACAGTTTTCCCCTTTAATTAATATGTTGTTATATATTTTGCATAAAAATTGTAAGGCGTAATCGAATAAATTTTGCAACATTAGATAATTAATTCCGTCCAGTCCTGGTGCAGACTTTTTACAAGGCTTAATATTTGCGTTAAGTTCGTCAAGCTTAATAGGAGATAACAAGAAGTGTGGTTCAATGTCTTCTTCTGAAGAACTTAGGAGATCAGAAACATAATCCGGCGCTATTTTATTAAATAGTTTTTCTATTAAGCTTTCATTATTAGGATAAGATGCTCTAGGTTTCTAAATTTTATTTACCCTACGCCACATATCAGAGGGATGAGTTTCCTGTTTAGGCTGGAACAAAATGTCACCCAACTGGATTTAGCCTTTTGCTTGAATGTTTGTTTGCATATTGCATTTTGTCTTTTATATTCTATAAAGTTAAAAAATGTTGACTTAACCCTGTACGCTTTAAATGCATTTTTCCTTGAGGATGAGACAGCTGAACATTCTGGGTCTCACCAGAGCAGAGATTTTACAAGTTTGGTCGAAAATGGTTTATTTAGCTTTAGAGATATGTAAGCAGCAGTCTCTATGGATTCTATTAAAAATTGACACATGCCATTAGTGGAATAAAAAAAACTGGTGCAGAATTAAGAAAAGTGTCAAAACTAGTTCGATATAGTTCCCAGTTAGCATCTTTCATTGACCATTTAGAAATAGGCTCTATAATGTGATGTTCACTTACTAAACTATTGAATGTTATTATGATGGGGAAGTGGTCTGAACCGTAGGTGTCCGGCAAAACAGACCATAAGAACAAGGAACAGAAATTTGACGAAAAGATTGTAAGATCGACAGCAGATTTCAGTTGACCTGGACGAGATATTCCAGTAGGAGATCCATCATTAACAATGACTGCATAATTAAATGAATCTAGTGCCTCAACAAGAATATTACCGTCATTTGAACATATTTCAGAGCCCCAGAGACCATGGTAGGAATTGAAATCTCCACCAATAATAAAATCATTTTTTACTTAGGAAAAAAGATTTATGTAATCGTTTGCACATACTTGTACACAGGAAGGTTTATATATGCTTAGGACTGAGATGGGTTTGTCATTAATATGTATATTGATACCACAAACCTCAATTTTTTGGTTAAAATTCGTAATGAATTCTATGGTTTCATACTTAATATGATTTGATACAAATATGGCGACGCCGCCATATCCATCGTTTCTATTTTTGGTGATTACATAAAAATTTTTAAAACTTGAAATTTCAGTTGATTTGTACCATGTTTCAGACAATAATGCAATATTAAAATTTTCCTCTACAAGTAGTTGTGTTAGGGATAGTTTATTCGAATTTACAGATCTTATTTTCCACTGGATAATTTTTAACTTTTGTTAGCCATTGATTAGGAAAAAATACTATCAACAATGTTTTTAATTTTAGAATCACTTTCAGAATCAATAAACTCGCGAGATGTACGGTCTGATGTTTTAATAAAATTACTACAAATTTGTTTAACCATGATCTTTAGTTTAGCATTAAGTTAATTAACAAATTTATCAAATTCACTCTCAGGTTCTTTATCAGCAAGATTAAAAACTAGTCCTGAACAAAAGCTGCTACTATCTTCTCTACGTATAGGTGGGAAGTTAGGAACTGTATCACTGTTTTTAAGTTTTTTGGGAGGAGGACTTTTAGAAGTACTTGGTAGACTTAATGAGGTTAGTTTATTGGTTTTAGAAAAATTAGAAAAATTGAACGAAACATTTTGAGATCTGGGAGGTTTTAGGGAAGGGAATTCTTTATCTAAATTCATCAGGGGGCGAATCGGTTTTTTTTTTTAACAATGCTCGTGTAAGCAGGATTATCAATTATTCTCTCAGCTTCCTTAAAGCTCATGTCTAAATTAGCCATAGCTTCTTTGGTCCTTTTTTGTTTTTTATATTCAGAAAACTCTTTAAATGTGGAAGAATGACTTGTATTTTTACAGTAAACACAGTAGGAATTACAATTATTTGGACATTGGTCAGAGTTTTTCTCTGATCCGCAGTTTCTGCATCGTTTTTTAGCTTTGCATTGAGAAGCCGAATGACCGTACCTAAGACACTAAAGGCATTGCATAACTGGACTAACATAAGTTTCAACTGGGCTTTCCTACCTCCTACCTTTGCCTGAGAGTTCTCTCTGATATATCATTTGTTTGAACAAGTCTAGTCATGCGTTGAACTTTTTTAATAGGGATATCTGATTTTATAATATTCAGAAGGGTATCTTCCGAAAAGGAAGTGTCAACAGTTCGCACAAGACCACGTTTTTCAATTAAATAATTTTGAATATATGCCACAAGATTATTTCTACCTACACTATTAATTTCTTTTATATATTTTTCATAGTTTGAAAGAGTTAACAATTTTTCTCCCAATTTCATTGGATGCAAACGCCCGATATTTAATTCATTATGTTCTACAAAAATATAATACGGTCCTGAATCCATAGGTCCAAAACAATTGCTAAAATTGACCGAGCGACTATTGTTTGTTTGCGATAGATTAACAGATAAGTTTTTATTTATATTAGTATTATTCAAGTTTTTTGTTGATGAATTACTGGTTCTACTAAGATTTTTATTTGAATCAATAGAATTTTGTACGCCTTCCATTTTATCATCTTCCAAATAAACAACCTCTTGAACAAGTATATTGGATCACTTACATGGTGTAGAAATAATATGCGGTGGATTTCCACCGCCGCCTCCTTTTTCTTGGCCCCTGGACATCTGCCTAACAGAGCCGGGGCAAAAAATAAAAAAAATAAAAAGTTGTAAATACAGTACTGCAGTTATCAAAGAAATAAAAACTAAACTAATAACACTAAATCATAGATAAATAAGAAAATAACTATTAAAAAAGTTAATACACCTAAGGAACTCAATTGAACACGTCCGTACCGCTCGATAGTTCGAACCGGAATTTTTGAATTTACATTTTTTGAATTAGTTTTTTAAAAAAGTCTTTTATCCTGCATATACCTACATCAGGCCAAAAACGATAATCGTTTTAGATTGATGATGAGATTATGGATGCATCGAGCAATTTGGTCCATTATTGTCCATCAAAAAAACATTGTTGATCCTAATAACCATGATGACCATACACAAAATATCAAAAACGCGTGGAAGGGGAGAAAAGAGAAAATTCCGTTGCCAGTTAGGATCATCAGATGTTCTCTTTTTATCATACATATGTATAACGAATTTTTATGGAGGGACAAGACCCGGTTTGAATGTTTTGGATGGTTGTGTTTTTTAAACTCTTGGTTTAAATTTTAATTTTAAATGAGGATATATTATTAACATTAATGCTTTTATTTGATAAATATAAATCTGGCAACTAGGCGTAAAATTTTACGTCATTGGCATAGTGCGCCAAAATTTTCCAGGCCTGATTCGGCAAAATAACCGTAAAACTGATAAAATAAAAAAATACGGCATTTTTTTAACATTTTTTTTTTATGTATTTTGTAGTTATTTTTGGTTTAAGTTTACTTATAGGGCATAGATATACTGTCTCCAGCCATTTGGCTCTGCATTTTTTAAATTTGAAGGAGATTAGAATGTTTTTACATTCATACCCTAGCAGATCATTATATTAGATACATTTTAAATGGTTTTTAAATGGATGTGGTAGCATTATAATTAACAGAATAATGTGAACAAAACAAAATAACACACTAAAGATAAGTAAACGATTATTTGAGATATCTCTCATCAGATTTTTTTTGTTTTTTGTTTAAATTTTAAAAGTTTTAAGAAAGTATACAAACAAGAATATATTAAATGAATTAAGAAAAAAATTAAAAAATGTCTCATCCAGCGAGACTCGAACTCGCAACCTTCACCTCTAGGCGATGGGGCTCTAACAAAATTGTTTGTACACTAAAGATGTTTTAAATCGTTTAAATAGTACATTACGTAACGAGTGCGGGAAGCAGGTGATCCCATCACGAGTGCGTTTGTCGCACGAGTGATGGGATTATCTGCGCACCGCACGAGTTGCGTATTCTATTTTTCATCACTCTGTGAGGAAAGCTCTTGAATTTGTCCAAAATAAAAGGAAACAAGATTATAAAAGTAGTATTAGATCTGATCTGCCTGCTCCGTGAAGGCGCTGAAGGAGGGTTGGGGGAGGCGGATTCCCCCATTAAAAATTTTTAGAGTTAAGAAATTATAACATTTTTATTAAAAAAAAACACTTTTTTATTACAAAATTATGTATAGTTATGAATCTTTGTTAAATACGTTAAATGTAATATTTGAACAGTTGCTTAATTCTATAGACATATTTTTTTTATTCAACTAGAGTATATTTGATAATAATTGAGAATCAACAAAATCTTTATTTAGTAAGGAAACATTTGACTGATTATATCGTGGTGCATTTACTACCGCGTTATCAGATGCAAAACTATTAGAAAATTCATCCTCAATTTCTCTTAATTCACTTTCTATCTCATTTATTTTTGATTGGGAAACACTTATCAACTCTGTTTCGGTCATTCATTGCTTTCCGCACGGTCTTGCATGGTCAAAAGCAGTGCTTTTCGCACGGAGTGATGAAAAGTTTTATATTACGTAACGTTGGAGGAAGCATTGCTTTCCGCACGGTCCTGCATGGTCGAAAGCAGCGCTTTCCGCACGGAGTGATGAAAATATTATTTAATTAATTTTTGTCAAAATGGGTTGTTAGTGTTGAAATGTTCAATTATAATAAAAAGTTATTTTATACTAAAAAATTTTTTGTTTAAAACAAATATCGACAAAAAAATTCGAACCTTTAAAAATATTTTTTAATTCATCTACAATAAAATAAGGTTTAAAATTATTTATTTTTTAAAATTTTCTTCAATAAGGGTTACTTTTCATCCCTAAAAAAAGCTCAGAGCTTTTAAACTGAAGGTATAATAAGCATGATTTTAAAATTTCAGAAAAATCGATGCTGTTAAAAAGAATTCGTAGGTATTATCATACTTTTAAGTTGAGTAAATGAACTAAAAATCACAATAAAATAAATAGCACAAAGTTATATAAAATAATTTAGAATTTCAAACTGGTCTTGTCCTAATAGAACACCAATAAACTTTATACGAACGAAATTACTTATTTGGTAGGTACTAAAATCCTACGATCGAAGAAGAAAAATATCTATATATTAGTATGTTCCTTATTAAGGGTCTCATAATAAGGAAGTAATAAAATTCGTTGTTTAGGGATATTGCCTCCCTTACCTGCAGTGATAATTATTGAATCAAAATACATACAGAGAACTACATGGAGAATATTTGTGTTTAATATAACACAAAACAACATATAGAAACACAAACAAGCAACAACAGCAGCTATAATTTGTTTAATTTAGAGGATATCTACCCTAATATATCATTTTAAAGATTAATATTGAAGAAAAAACTATACACTCTAATATATATGTTACAAGTACCTTTTTCAATATTTTACATTATTTCATTTCTCATCAGCATTAGATTTTACTTATTTTAGATTTTGATATAATTTTACAGCAGCTGTTGAACGTACTGTGATACTCAAATACATAAATAATGTACAAACTTTGTAAGGCTAATCGGTTCCTGAAGTAAAAAAATAACAGAATTATTCTTGTATTATAGTGTTTAGCAATTAAACTATGTAAATACAATTCTTTTTCATATCTATAACCATGCAGGTCAAGTGTGCGCAGTGAGTAAGTGAGCGCATAAATATCTTCGAAATACATAGTTAATATCTGATGAACGGCGCCGGTGCCCCCCTCTCCAGTAGTCATCGTACCACGAAACGAGTGTAATTTTTTTTGGCTTATTACGATATTTGTTGTTTTTAACGCGTAATCTTTTGTATTAGTTGTATTACCTTTTGAATAAATTGATACTTATTATTGATAGGCTTGTTCTATCTCATTTAACAAGCGATAATTATGATTTTGTTGAAATTATGCAATCGTGAATAATTTTTGAATAATCCTGTGTTGATAGGT
This sequence comes from Altica lythri, assembly GCA_964028335.1. Taxonomy (NCBI): domain Eukaryota; kingdom Metazoa; phylum Arthropoda; class Insecta; order Coleoptera; family Chrysomelidae; genus Altica; species Altica lythri. Next base: position 49,040,797 of record OZ034800.1, read on the forward strand.
TGGGTCAAGTGTGAGCATGATTTTTTGGGCAAGTGTGCGGATGCGCACAATTACCCCCACTGCATGGTTATTAATATGAATGTTGAAATGTTTAGTTGCAGGCTAGAGGAAGCAAACAACAATTCCCCGGAATTAATTTTGTTATAGTTCTATCGTATATTTAACCATTGCCCAAAGCTACAAAGCAAAATCGCCAAAAGAAATGAAACAAATTAATCTTTACTAGTAATAGTCCTTACAAATTAAAATTACAAAAAAGAAGAAACAAGACGAAAAAGAGAAGTAAACCAAAAAAAGTGAGGTTGGATTTAAAAGATAAACTTAAATCGAAGAGTGATAAAAATAAAAAAAAAATTAAAAATATCAAATTTTAACTCTTCCTTCTTTATTCATTTTTGAATCTGTTTGCTTAGTTCGCAAGCACTCGTCAGCGAATCCTGAAACGCTTTCTCACAATTATCCACTTAGGAACAGGGAGCTTGATTTTTGTTTACCAATCCCACCATCAGAGTTAATCAAAAACTCTATATTGTATAATGCAAAAAAGATGCACAATCATTGACATATAAAAAAAGAGAGACACCTAATGCATTGCCAATTCCATATACCCACGGCGGTCAGTCTTTAAATCTCAGAATTTAAGTTCAACCAGTTGTGGCAACACCGCTAGCTAAGATCGGCATATATGAAGTAGGCGATATTTAACCAATCCTGGCAACAACGCAAATGAATACAAACGGTTTTCTCGACCTCGACTGAAGAGTCAAGACTCTCGCTCGTCACGACGGACGCAGACGGGACTGTCCAATATTATAACACCATTGTCACGTCCGTTCTTAAATATTTGAGTAGGTTAATATAGAAATAAATTTTTCTCTTCAAAGTAATAAAAAATGATTTGGGTGAATGTTTTTTAAGTAATATTTAAAAAATAGGGGTTATTTAAACACAATATCATGAAAATAGAACAAACATATTAAGGGGGATTTTTAATATTTTCATGACCAAAAAAGAATTACCAATGGAGAGCGCCGTGTCTTAACGATGCGGCAACCGCGTAAATTTCTGCTGTAATATCAACAAACCTCTTGTTTACTAACAAGTTTAATGAATGACCGCGGAAATTTGGTCCATTAGACGTCTCTCTTTTTTTTATACGTCAATGTGCACAATCGGCTGCCTTTCAAAATCAAATCTATTACACTCTTTCCCGCATTCCGTAGAGCTTTGAAGGCACACTTATTGGAGAGACCTTTTTACACAGTAAATGAATTTTTCATATTATGATTTTATACTTCTAAATACACACAAAGTTTTTTCTTTTTTCTTTTTCTTCTTCTTTCTTTTTTTATGACTTTCAATTTCTTTCATTGTATAAATATTACGTTTTTTTTGTATTTTGTTTATGTGTTATGTTAGATATAAAGGTTTTTGTACTTTTTTTGTATATTTTTTAGCTTTGTCGACAAATTGTATAATTTCTGACAATAAAGCATTTATTATTATTATTATTACTGTCAGGACTAAGACTGCTAGAAATAAAAAACCAGAAGATGATGGCAAGGAATATTACTATCCGTTATGTAATGTCAAATATGTATACCTACCGCGTGAAGACTGGATTGAGTTCTGGTGGCACATACAGTGCACTGGTTTTGAAGAGGGAATTTTTGTATGTGATTTATGCCAATAAATATTTCAGATAATTTCTTCTATATTAATCTCAATTAAGCAGACTTTTATTTTTAAATGTTGATTAGTTTAAGTAGAATTAAAAATTCTATAATTAATAAATAAGAATTTTTAAAATGTGATACAATCATTACTCAGGATCTCTTTATTTTATGTCACGTACACTTCCCCTTACTACCGCGCACTGTAACCCCTATACTCTTTCTATTTTTTTATTGTTGATTACTAAATATTCTAATCTTAAGTGCGCATACTTGACCCACGTGACTGTTTAGAAATTATCTGATATAAGCTTCAATCGATTTTGATTATGTTGCATAAAAACTGTTTGCACTTTAAACCGGAGGAGGTCGGGATGGAACAAAACAGCGCGGCCATAAAAGCGCGGCAATAAGAGCGCCACCGAAAGAGCACGAGACAAAACAGCGCCGGCCCAAAACAGCGCCGGACAAAACAGCGACGGGACAAAACAGCGCCATATTGTTTTCATATTAAAGCTATTAATTTAAAAAATAATTTTCATTACTTAAAATTCTAAATACCCTGTTATTTAGCTTATGGTGAGCATTAATGAATAGATTATATACAAGAAATCTCTTTGAGTTAAAAAAATTTTCATACGGGATTACAAAAAAAAAATTACTCTCCTGAGTTTTTATTATCTGTGGATTTTTTTAGTGAATGTTTTCGTTTACCGTGTTAAATGCAGGATGTCCCATTTGTGTGGCAGAGCTTAATTTATTTGTTATCTTAAAAGTGACGACACAAATTGATTAACATAAAAGATGTGCATTATAAAACGTCACATTTTAAAATTATTTTGAATTATACAGGATGCAACGGTATGTCGTAGCAATCCCTACTAATATTATAAATGTGAATGTAAGTTTGTTTGTTACGCTGTCACGCGAAAACTACTCAACCGATCATCATGAAACTTTGTACACATATTCTTGAAGGTATTAGAAGTAACATAGGCTACTTTTTTAAAAAAAAATTATTTTTTACGCAAACTAAAAAAGTTGTTTGTCAAAAAATCTCAAAAACTAGCTTCTTCCACGCCATCTAGCGGTTCAGTAATGAAGTTCCAACCCTGAGTAGGCCACCGTAAGGTGGCGCAGTTAATATCTTATATATTTAAACTAGCAATTACGACTTAATAAAGTACTATGGCGCCACCGTAAGGTGGAGCAGTTAATATCACATATATGTTAACAAACAATACTTAGTTAAGGTTTATAACACCACCGAAAGGTGGCGCAGTTTATATCGCACATATGTCAACAAATTCTTGCTAAATTAAATAATATGACGGAAGGTGTCGCAATTGCTACCTAATATATTTAATCGATAAATTACGAGTATAATAAAAAAATAGTATACACCTGATAACTTACGAGAAAATATGATAAAAACGATAAAATAAAATAAAAAATTGAAAAAAAAAATAAAATCGTAAAAATTTGAAAAAACCAAAAAAGACATCAGTCTTATGCGGTATGAAGTCCGCCGGGTCAGCTAGTATAAAGTTATATTTCTTAAATGGAGATTTTTTTTAAATGTGGTGATTAATTGATTACCGGAATATAAAATATAATCATAACTTTTTTTATTGTACCCTACAGGTTGGTTAATTAGCAAAACTTTATGTTAAGGTAAAAGTAACTAATTACTAAAACCAAATTTAAAAAATCTCCATTTAAACAAATATAACTTTATACTGCCACGAAATAACAATGCATCTTGTATAATTCATAATAATTTTAAAATATAACATCACCGTGTGTCGTCACTTTTAATATAACAGATTAATCATACAAATGGGTCATCTTGCATGTAATACGGTAAACAAAAAAAAAAAACGTGTGCGTCTCAGGACGCGCGACAGATGTGATCTAATCCAAGTTGAACCATTTAATATTGAAATAACTTGAGAAAAATTTGCCTATTACTTAAATTTTATCTACATTAATATGATAATGTGTATAAATGTAAAAATTTAATTATTTTGAAAATTTTGAAAATTCTACAAATTTTTTTAACACTATAACTTTCACTAATTACGATACAAAAATTTTTTACTATGACAGTTCAAAATTTCTTATCAGTCGCGTAGTAATTCGCAATACAACCAGCCTTTACGTGGAACGGCCTGATTGCTATTTAATACACAACTATAACTTATATTATTATCCTTGTTATCAATAATAACATTAATAACACACTTTATAATCAATTTTTATAAGATCTATCACAAATGAAACCACCAAAACACGTCTTTTTTATGCTAAAATTAGGCTAATCAGACTGTCATTTCTTCTTAGACAACCAGAATTCCCGAGGATGACCGAACATTTTAAGAATGAATTTAAATTATAATTAAAAGACATTAAATCATAGATGAACGAATTATTTAAATAAATTAGTAAATAAATAAATAAATAAATAAATGAATAAATAAATAAATAAATAAATAAATAAATAAATAAATAAATAAATAAATAAATAAATAAATAAATAAATAAATAAATAAATAAATAAATAAATAAATAAATAAATAAATAAATAAATAAATAAATAAATAAATAAATAAATAAATAAATAAATAAATAAATAAATAAATAAATAAATAAATAAATAAATAAATAAATAAATAAATAAATAAATAAATAAATAAATAAATAAATAAATAAATAAATAAATAAATAAATAAATAAATAAATAAATAAATAAATAAATAAATAAATAAATAAATAAATAAATAAATAAATAAATAAATAAATAAATAAATAAATAAATAAATAAATAAATAAATAAATAAATAAATAAATAAATAAATAAATAAATAAATAAATAAATAAATAAATAAATAAATAAATAAATAAATAAATAAATAAATAAATAAATAAATAAATAAATAAATAAATAAATAAATAAATAAATAAATAAATAAATAAATAAATAAATAAATAAATAAATAAATAAATAAATAAATAAATAAATAAATAAATAAATAAATAAATAAATAAATAAATAAATAAATAAATAAATAAATAAATAAATAAATAAATAAATAAATAAATAAATAAATAAATAAATAAATAAATAAATAAATAAATAAATAAATAAATAAATAAATAAATAAATAAATAAATAAATAAATAAATAAATAAATAAATAAATAAATAAATAAATAAATAAATAAATAAATAAATAAATAAATAAATAAATAAATAAATAAATAAATAAATAAATAAATAAATAAATAAATAAATAAATAAATAAATAAATAAATAAATAAATAAATAAATAAATAAATAAATAAATAAATAAATAAATAAATAAATAAATAAATAAATAAATAAATAAATAAATAAATAAATAAATAAATAAATAAATAAATAAATAAATAAATAAATAAATAAATAAATAAATAAATAAATAAATAAATAAATAAATAAATAAATAAATAAATAAATAAATAAATAAATAAATAAATAAATAAATAAATAAATAAATAAATAAATAAATAAATAAATAAATAAATAAATAAATAAATAAATAAATAAATAAATAAATAAATAAATAAATAAATAAATAAATAAATAAATAAATAAATAAATAAATAAATAAATAAATAAATAAATAAATAAATAAATAAATAAATAAATAAATAAATAAATAAATAAATAAATAAATAAATAAATAAATAAATAAATAAATAAATAAATAAATAAATAAATAAATAAATAAATAAATAAATAAATAAATAAATAAATAAATAAATAAATAAATAAATAAATAAATAAATAAATAAATAAATAAATAAATAAATAAATAAATAAATAAATAAATAAATAAATAAATAAAGATATTTGTATTAATATTAATATTTACCTATTTCTATTTGATTTAATTTCCATTTCTTCTCCTAAAACTGCCACGATAGATGCCGAGGATGACCGAACCGTTTAAATTATGAATTTAAATTATAATTAAAAGGGATTAAATTAGTTTTATATACGAAAATATAGAAAATAACCTAATTTTTATGATAGTAAATGGATATAAATATTTAATAATTAATAACAAGTTAAAATGGTGTCGTGGGACACCAGGTAGGAACTAAGTTCCTTTGGCTAATGTAGAATCGACGATGGTGTAAGTGTATATACTTACACCAGGGAATCGACATATAACACTACTCGCTTGTGTATACGGCTGTAATGCCTGCGCACGTCTCATTTAACGGTCAGTATATCAAAATCAGTGAAATCTTGGCGTTAAGAAAGAAGCTTCTTTAAAATTCAAGGTGAGCTTTAAAGAGTAATGTATACATTTATTTTTTCTCACCTGTCCTAACTACTTTCAACTATCAAGCTTTTTAAAAATTATATCTCATATTACTTTAACAAAAAAAGGTAAAAGTTAAGAGATATATACAAAAAAAATTGCATCGGCCGGGACGCCCGCGTGGCAGGCGAGCATTCTACCAATGAACCACCGAACCACCTACGTATAATAACTTCCAGAATGTATTTGATGCATTTTAGTTCAGTCACGCAGCAAAATCCCTATCTTGTCCAAACCTGCCGTAAGGAACTTAGTTCCAAAAAGTAATGAATTTTATTTAGTGACAGATTAATACCGTATAACACGGTAAATTCAAATATACTTAAAACTTACACTGGGAAAAGCATAGAGAGAGAGAGAGAGAGAGAGAAATGATATTATTATGTTTTACTGCGCCTGCGTGTAACAACGATAAACAACGCGTTATGATAAAGGCTTTTTTCAACGCGTTACGCTAAAATCAGTTTACCCTCCCATAAGAAGTTATCACTTCAATAAATAAATAAATAAGGATATTTGTATTAATATTAATATTGAACAACTTATGGAGACTTTTACCAACTTATGGAGACTTTTACACAATTTATTTACAAAATTGTTAAGATACACTGAACTCTGCTGGATAACGTCTAACTACTTGACAATACAATGAACTCTTGTAAACATTTGAACTTGAACTGACGTTTACTGCCCATACATCCCCTTATATACAACTTTATTTAATCTAGTCAGTGTGTTTAGAAGTTTCTAGAATTCTCTAGAAACATTATTTAATCTAGTCAGTGTTTTTAGAAATTTCTAAAAATCAACTGTCAATAACAATCTTTCAAATTAAGGTCCCTTCACGGTTATCCCGTTACACTGCCCCCTCCTTAGATTCATTCCTCCTGGAATGTTATTTCCTACATCGGAATCCCGCACACTCCCTGAGCCAGCCAAACCATCTTCTTGGAGTTGCTGCGCATCTCCACTGTGGTTTTCCTGGTAAGGCGCCAAACGATCATGATGGACCACGACGGGTTTCCCTCTGGGAATTTTCACGATCCGATAAATGACATCGTTAATCTTCTTCTTGATGGTGTAAGGACCTTCCCAGTTCTTCTGTAATTTGGGACAAAAACCTCGACGCCGTCGGGGGTTATAGAGCCAGACTAAATCTCCAACTTGGTAACTCTTTTCCATTGTTCGTGTGTCATAGTACCTCTTCATCCGATCACTAGATAATTGTAGTTTTCCACGCACCAGGTTGTGTATATTCTCCATTCGATTCTGAAGGTCGGCGACATATTGTTCACGGGCCATTTCTTCACCAGGTTTACAACCAAACACCAAGTCACATGGTAGCCTCATTTCTCTACCGAATAGGACCTTCGCAGGCGTTTGGCCAGTTGATTCGTTGATGGCCGATCGAATTGCCATTAGAAATAGTGGAATATGTCGATCCCAATCCCTCTGACAATCTGACACCACTTTTGACAGATAGTTGGTTATAGTCCGGTTCATTCGTTCCACCATTCCATCAGACTGAGGGTGCATCGCTGTGGTTCTCGTTTTGTGGATGCCTAATCTTTGGCAAACTTCTTAAAACAGCTTGCTCTCAAAATTTCTCCCTTGGTCTGAGTGTAATTCGAGTGGTACCCCAAATCGGCTAACGAAGTCTTCAACTAAAATATCTGCCAAAGTGGTGGCTTCCTGATTGAGAACTGCATAGGCTTCAACCCATTTAGTGAAGTAGTCCATGAGAACAAAGATGTACTTGTTGCCTACATCGGTCTGTGGAAGTGGCCCCAATACATCTACTGCGATTCTTTCAAAAGGACTTCCAACCAGGTATTGCTGCATTTACGCTTTCGGATTTCGGTGCGGACCATTACTGGCAGCACATGTGGTGCATTTACGACACCAACCTTTAACATCATTAGTGCAATTTACCCAGTAAAATCTATCTCAGATCTTTTGCAGCGTTTTCGTGATACCCGGATGTACTCCGGAACTATCATTATGCATCTGTTTTAAAACTTCCGGTACAGCATTTCTTGGGACCACTATTTGTTTCCTTGTTTCTGTGCCTTTGGAATTTTCTACAAGTCTTTTAACGAGCCCACCGTCCAAAATTAAAGAGTTCCATTGGGCCCAGTATGCTTTTACAGCTGGAGAGGATAAGGATATCTCTCTTCACAACGGACGACGGTCCATTCTCTTCCATTCTCGAATCTTTTTCAGAACGGGATCGTTTTCTTGTTGCTCCTCCAGCATAGAGCTCTCGTCTTCTGGTACAACCTTAACTAGGGCAAGTTTTTCCTCGTTCGAAGCTACCAGTGTCTTCCATTAGTCGAGCGGCTGCATGTGAGGCCTCCGTCGAAGTATCGAATTCCAGGGCAATGGTCTGGGCGTTTACAAGAGATCTCTGCCTCGCCAACCGTACAGCCCGTTGCAACTCGGCGTCTCGAAGACCATCGGTAAAGGTTTGGATCGCCAGGCACTCCAGAAAATCTTCCGCTGCATTTGGATACGCAAACCGTACCATTTTTTCCACTTCTGCCTTGAACTCCTGGATAGTTTCTCCATTTTTCTGCTTCCGGCTTTTCAACTGCACTCGGTATACCGGTTGTAGATGACTTTGACCAAACGCATCTCTAGACGATTCACCAATAGCTCAAAATTGTCAACCTCATCCGGTGTCAATACATGAAGGACGTCTAAAGACTCGCCTCGCAGAGCCATGGTTAGGAACAATGCCTTCTCCTGAGGTGACCATTCATTCGCTCTAGCCACTGCGTCAAATTGTTTCAGGTAATTTGACCAGGAAGTCATCCCGTCGAAGGTCGGGGGTTTTATCGTCATTCGTACCTGGGCCACTTTTCCGTTTCCTCGTCGTTCGACGTCTACGTGGCCGGTTTCCCTCCTTTCTGCATTTCCGTCGCCGTGGTGGATGATTTGGTTTCGGCGACAAGCTTCCAGTTCTTTTTAAAGCTTCCTTATTTCGGACCGCATTTGCTGGAAGATCTTCTCTCGCAAGTTGGCCACTTGCTGGTTTTGCTCGTCTCGAAGAGTGCACATTTCGGAGCGCAAATGCGATATTTGCTGGGAGAAGGAACTGGATAACTCTTCTGGTAGGGTAGTCATCCGTTGTGATAGCTGGGATATATCTTCGCGCTGGCTCTTCATCTGACTGGATAGCTCCTCTTGTTGGTTCGTCATTCGTTGTGACAGCTGGGACATATCTTCACGCTGGCTCTTCATCTGACTGGATAGCTCCTCTTGCTGGCTCTTCATCTGACTGGATAGCTCCTCTTGCTGGCTCGTCATTCGTCCTGATAGCTCCTCTTGCAGCCGGGAAAGTTGTTCTTCTTGTTGGCTCGTCATTCGTTGTGATATCTGGGAAAGTTGTTGAGTTTGTTCTTCTTGTTGGCTCGTCATTCGTTGCGACAGCTAAGAAAGTTGTTGAGTTTGTTCTTCTTGCAGCCGGGAAATTTGTTGAGTTAGTTCAGAATTTGCTTTTTGAACTGGGTCTTCGAACTCCACAGCGTCAGGGTCCAAATTATTATTTACGTAGTATTCACGGAGCCTTCTCAACAATACGGATTTGGTCCCAGTAGTTTCCAACTCCAATTCTTCGAGCTCTTTTCTGGGCTCAGCCACCAATAGTTCATTTATCTTTTTTCCAGGCATTCTTGTATCTTCACCCCACACCTGACACCAATTTGAAACACTTATGGGGACTTTTACACAATTTATTTACAAAATTGTTAAGATACACTGAACTCTGCTGGATAACGTCTAACTACTTGACAATACAATGAACTCTTGTGAACATTTGAACTTGAACTGACGTTAACTGCCCATACATCCCCTTATATACAACTTTATTTAATCTAGTCAGTGTGTTTAGAAGTTTCTAGAATTTTCTAGAAACATTATTTAATCTAGTCAGTGTTTTTAGAAGTTTCTAAAAATTAACTGTCAATAACAATCTTTCAAATTAAGGTCCCTTCACGGTTATCCCGTTACAGTATTAATATTTACCTATTTCTATTATTATTAGGTTTCACTGCGCCTGCGTGTAACAACGATAACAACGCGTTATGATAAACGCTTTTTTCAACGCGTTACGCTAAAAATCAGTTACCCTCCCATAAGAAGTTATCACTTCAAAATCCACAGGAAAACATCCACTAAAAAAATCCACAGAAATAAAACTCGAAAGGAGATTAAGTTTTTTTTGCAATCCCGTATGAGAATTTTCTCACTCAAAAAGATTTCTTGTATATACCTATTGTATTTATTACTACTCACTATAAGCTAAAATTATTTTTTAAATTCATAGCTTTAATGTGAAAACAATATGGCGCTGTTTTCTTCTGTCGCTGTTTTGTCCGGCGCTGTTTTGGGCCGGCGCTGTTTTGTCTCGCGTTCTTTCGGCGGCGCTCTTATGGCCGCGCTGTTTTGTCCTAGACCCGGGAGAGGTGGCTTGAGATTTTGAACAGAATTGTTCAGACGTCCACTTAAAAAATGGTAAATGATAAAGTAGAACGGTCGCTGTTCTTTTGTTACTAATCTTGTGCTGGTAATACTGGATATTACATACAGTGCAAGCAATTTTACACAAAATTTACATAAAATTGAAATGTTTGAAATTTTTTTTGAAAGGGTACAATTTAAAATTCAATTTTTTTTACTCGCGTTTGATCAGGTATCAAAAATTTCCTTTTTTTGTGCACGTCTTTTGTGCATGACCTAAATAAGCAGCAGCTAACCGTAAAATAACGCTATAACGACCACCAGTATAAACTGTTAGGTCAGCGGTTCTCAAACTGTCATACTTAACGCCTCTTCATTTTATTTCACACAATTTTGCGCCCCGCGTTGTATTGCAAGTATTAAATAATCAACCCTGGAAATTAAAATTAGACAAATTAGGCAACACTGTATATCCAGCTAGTATAGTCATATGTGTTTGGTGTGGCGGACGATGATGTTTCACGAAAGATGTTGACCATCTTTGAACTGTCTCGAGGCAAGATGCACGGCTTTAAATGGAGAAGCGTGTTTCCTGATATAGTCTTTCCTTTTAAGACAGTTGTTAAAATACAATTAGTTAAAGTTAAACAAGAAATTATTAAGTTTAGTGTCCTAACTTAAAATATTTTATACGCTTAAAATATGTCCAAATTTTTAATTAGAGCCAACCAAAAACTTAACGAAAAAGAATGTTTTACTTCGATTGATTTACGAAGATATCTAAAGCCCGAAAATATGACCAAGCTTATCGAAATTTTGGTTTTACAAGCCTTCAAATTAGTGGAAAAGAAAAAAAACAATGCATTATTTGTTTAAAAGTATTAGCTGCTGATAGCTTGCAACTCAATAAAGAGGCACCCAGAAACATTATACAAGGAATATATTAGTAAACTGCGTGAATTTTTCATGAAAAAACTCAGATCATTTAAAAAACATAAGACAAATTTTCAGAAAATGCTTGCAGCAATGAAAGGAAAAGAATTGTTGGCATCATACAAAGTGACTTACAAAGTAGCCAAATGTAAAAAACTACACACTATAGCAGTGCAAATTATTCAATCCGCTACCAAAGACATTATATAAACATTGTTTGGTGAAACTAATTGACAATATTCCTTGGTCAAATCATACAATCTGTAAAAGAATTTCGGATATATCAGCTGACATTCAGGAGCAGCTAATTAAAAAATGATTTGCTATTCAACTTTATAAAGCAAGAAACTCCAATAATAAATCCCATTTAATTCGCTACATCAGATTCTGTATTCACAATATGTGAAAAATTATTGTTTTGCAAACTTATTGAAGGAATAACTACAGCCTACAAACTATATAGGATTAAAAATAATGGTATCATTGCGGCAAATTTGCAATGGAAAAACTATGGAATATGCACTGATGGAGCCCAAGTCAAGTCTGGTAAATACAATAGTTTACAAGCGCTTGAGAAGAAGGAATCCTCCGATAATATTTGGACAAATTGCATAATTTATCAAAAAGCGTTAGCGTCCGAGCCTCTAAGCCCTAGTTTAAATAGTGTTCTGGAAGTAGTTATTGAAGTAGTTAACTACATAAAAACTAGGCCATTAAAACCAAAGATTTTCTCTGCGCCTTGTGCAGATATTCTTGATCCAGATGGTTATCACGCGGTAAGGTTATTAAGATCTGCGACAAGTTTGTAATAAAGCTTTCCTGTTTGGTGGATATCTTTGAAAAACTTAATACTCTTAATTTTCAACTCCAGGGAAAAAACTTGAATGTATTTGATTTGAGTAAAAGGATTGAAACTTTTTGTAAAAAAATACATTTACTGAAAAACAAATTAAAAGAAAACTGCTTTGATTTGGGTTTGTAATTCATTTGACAGTAAACTTTGCAATCTAAGAATATGTAAAACTTAGCTTGTTTTTAGCTTAATATTTAACAATAATCTATATATATATATATATATATATATATATATATATATAAGGATTAAATTAATGGGCATGTACGCAAAAAGGATCATAGGATTACGAGTAAGAATGGTAACCGCAGACATGCATGTTTCTGGCTCGTTAGCCGTCATCAGTGCGGCATAACCAAGTAAGGTATTGCACTTGGCTAGCAAAAGTGTTGGGTACTTGGAAGCAAAGGATGGTATATATATATATATTGTTTTTTTATTTATATTTTTTTTTGTTTTGGTAAATTAAATGAGATTTTCTATAGGGTGATCGTATCGTATTTATGATTAGTTTTCATGTGATATATGTTGAAAAAGTTTGATGTTGAAAATTTATTTACTGTATAATATTTTTATAAATTTTGCTTAAACTATTTATGTCTTGACGAAAATTTACTGAGTTTGATTCTTTATTAATGTACCTATATCATCTCTTTAATTGCTAATTTTTGTTTGTTTTTATCTTGATCTAAAATGGCTGTATTTTTAAAATCAAATTCATGTTTAATAGTGGCCTCATGTGTATGTAAAGCGGTTGATGCATTTTTAGTATATTTATGACCATTTATGCGATTTTCCAGATATTGAGTTGTCATGCCTACATATTTTTTGGGACATTTTAAGCAGGGAATAGAATATATTATGTTTGATTTTTTATTTTTGGGACTTTACTTTTTAATTTGGTATACAAGCAGTTGCTAGTGTTAAATGCACTGTGACACACTGATAAGTTATTTTTACTAAGTATATAGCTAATGTTTTCTGACAATCCATTTATATAAGGGAGTGCTACATATTTTTCTTGGTCATTAGGGTTTGGTTTTTTTATTTTGGTTTGATTATACCTAGTATTTAAATGTTCTGTCTTTTATAATTTTTTTAATTAATTTTTTTGGATAGTTATTGTTTATTAATGTTTTTAATACTTTATTTAATATTTCTGGTCGGTATTTTGGTGAGGTCAACACTTTTCTTTTGATTTTGTGGATGATTTGAATGATAATTTAAATACCGTCCTGACCATGTCTGTTTTCTGTACCACTTTGTTAGAACATTTTGATTTTCCGTGTCTCTTAGTAGTGTAAGATCGAGAAAATTAATTGAATTGTCGTTTTCTATTTCACATGTAAATTTTAATTTTGTGTGGTATCTATTAAATGCATCACAAAAATCTGTGATCTTATCGGATGGTATTGCTGCAAGACAGTCATCAACAAATCTTTTGTAAAATGTGACATTATATTTAATTTCTTTCAGTACATTCACTTACGGTTAACAGGTGAGTACCTAAACAACAAATTACAAAATATTATTGAAAATATGAAAATAAAACTTTTAAATCTGTGTATTACCGACACAACTAAAAATATTAACACTATACAGGGTGATATAAACTTTAAAATTAACGAAATAAGAAATATTTTACCTAATGATACTGTTGAATAATTTTTAGAATTTGAAAATTTAAAAAATGAAAATAAATTCAACATGATCAAAAAACGTAATCAATTAAAATTCAGTAATTTAACTAATACGTTCGCTTCTGAAACTATAACAGATAATTTGTCTAAAACAAAAATTCAAAATGATATTGAAGAAATCTTAGCTTTAGGTCCAAATTTTGCTTTTCCGACTACAAAACAAAATCAACTTCCAACTATTGAATATATTTCAACAATTGAAGCTGCTATTGCCAATAAATCAAGTGATGAAAAAGATAATATTCGTTGTCAAATGACCAACAGTATTACTAATTATACAACTAAAATTAAACATAAAACAAATAGACTCACAAAAACAGAAAAACAGTATCAAAGAAAATTAACTAAAACAAAACAATTTATCAAAGACAACCCTCAACTCATCATTCTTAGACCTGATAAGAGCAATAAAACAGTTGTTATGGATGTAACTGACTATATTAATAAAATGCTAGAGCTTCTAAATGATTCAAACGTTTATAAAAAATTGAAGTATGATATGACAAAAACCTATCAAAATAAAAACAACACGTTTATAAAGAAATTATTAACTAAAAAATCTTTGGACCCAGTTACAGCCGCTAAATTAACAATACACAACGCAGTTTCCCCCAAAATATACGGTTTACCTAAAATACACAAAACTGGAAATCCCTTAAGACCCATAATATCATGTATACAGTCACCTTTCTATAAATTGTCAAAATATTTAACCAACTGCCTTAGTCAAATTACAGGACAAAACAATTATTTTATTAAAGATTCATTTAAGTTTAAAACATTTATAGATACTGTAAAAATTCCATCTACACATAAAATAATTTCCCTAGATGTTACCTCATTATACACATATACCCAACGAACTCGTAATTAAAGTAATAGATTATAGTTGGCCAAAATTAAAAAACCACACAACTTTAAATTTAAAAGAATTTTAAGAAGCCATCAACATCATTCTATCAAATAATTACTGTCAATATGAAAACGATTTTTTTTAACAAATTGATGGCTGTAGCATGGGACATCCTATCTCATCACTGGTCATGGAGTACCTAGAAGAAAATGTACTGAAAGAAATTAAATATAATGTCACATTTTACAAAAGATTTGTTGATGACTGTCTTGCAGCATTACCATCCGATAGGATCACAGATTTTTGTGATGCATTTAATAGATACCACGCAAAATTAAAATTTACATGTGAAATAGAAAACGACAATTCAATTAATTTTCTCGATCTTACACTACTAAGAGACACGGAAAATCAAAATGTTCTAACAAAGTGGTACACAAAACAGACATGGTCAGGACGGTATTTAAATTATCATTCAAATCATCCACAAAATCAAAAGAAAAGTGTAGTCATAGGTTTGACTGATCGAGCCATTAAATTGACCTCACCAAAATACCGACCAGAAATATTAAATAAAGTATTAAAAACATTAATAAACAATAACTATCCAAAAAAATTAATTAAAAAAATTATAAAAGACAGAACATTTAAATACTATAATCAAACCAAAATAAAAAAACCAAACCCTAACGACCAAGAAAAATATGTAGAACTACCTTATATAAATGGATTGTCAGAAAACATTAGCTATATACTTAGTAAAAATAACTTATCAGTGTGTCACAGTGCATTTAACACTAGCAACTGCTTGTATACCAAATTAAAAAGTAAAGTCCCAAAAAAAAAAATTAAACATAATATATTCTCTTCCCTGCTTAAATTGTCCCAAAAAATATGTAGGCATGACAACTCAATATCTGGAAAATCGCATAAATGGTCATAAATATACTAAAAATGCATCAACCGCTTTACATACACATGAGGCCACTATGAAACATGAATTTGATTTTAAAAATACAGCCATTTTAGATCAAGATAAAAACAAACAAAAATTAGCAATTAAAGAGATGATATACATTAATAAAGAATCAAACTCAGTAAATTTTCGTCAAGACATAAATAGTTTAAGCAAAATTTATAAAAATATTATACAGTAAATAAATTTTCAACATATATCACATGAAAACTAATCATAAATACGATACGATCCTATAGAAAATCTCATTTAATTTACCAAAACAAAAAAAAAATATAAATAAAAAAACAAAAAAAAAGTACTTTATAAAATTCAATATCAACTACATAAAATATTGACACTTTTAAACAAAACGTTGATCCTGTAACACCTGTAGACTGTAAGTGTAATTTGTTTTAATAATTATTTTTAAATTATTTAAAATATTTTTTTTAACTGTGCCGTCCAAAATATACTTACAAAATGTGCTAATTTAAATGCTTCAAAATGTAATTGAGTGTTATGTTTATTGATTTTAGAAAAAAATAAATATCTTGAAAAAGCCTACCATGATAAGGCGAAACGTCGAAAAATAAATGGTATATTTCATTATCACAGAACCTCATACCCAAGAAAAAAACAAACAAATATTAGAACTGGTTCAAGAAAACAAATAAATTATTGATCCTTTTTGCGTACATGCCCAATAATTTTCCCCTTTATATATATATATATATATATATATATATATATATATTTAAATGAATGTTTGTCTGTATGTCTGTATGTCTGTATGTACTCAATGGACTCAAAAACTACTGGACCGATTATTATGAAAATTGGTATGTATATGTATTTTTCCACGGAGAAGGTTTGTATGATGTGCTCATTGATGCCACTCGCCACCAGGTGATGCTGCAGAGTAGCAACTTCTGTACCGTTCAACCGATTGTCATGAAAATTGGTATGTATATATATTTTTCCTCGGAGAAGGTTTGTATGATATGCTCATTGATGCCACTCGCCACTGGGTGGCGCTACAGAGTAGCAACTTCTGCTCCGTTTAACCGATTGTCATAAAAATATCAGTATGATGATGTTTTTTAAATGGGTAAGATGAATATGATATTCGCATTAATGGAAGTTACCACCAGATGGCGCTTTCATGTATCAAATTCAATACTTAATAGATATCTATACGAATTCGTATTTTTGGGGTGATAAGTATAACAAAACTATAAACTTTCTTTCCTTCTCTATCTCTTCTTCTCTTTTATTTTTCTTAAATTTATTTTAGTTGTTGGTGTAGCAACGCGCGCCAGGAACAGCTAGTATTTTATAAAAACGGTATTAATAATCATGCTTTTTCAATTTACTTAAAATGCTTTCCATGGGGGCGCACCCCACTGTTTAAGAACCGCCCTGTTAGTTTAATGGCAAAATATGTTTATTCATTATGTTGCTAAGTCAGAATTTTGTTTTTTTTTTTGTAAAATTTGTAGTATACGTTTTAAGCAAAAAAAAACAGTTATAATAATAGTTTTTCGACTTTGAGTCGTTATAACTTTGGTCTATACGGGGTATTAAAAAAATTCACACAAAATAAAATTGGTGACAATATGAAAAAAAATAAGCAAAAAAGTGTTTATAAAGAAATGTCCGCAAATTAGCTGTTTCAGATGTACGGACCATTTTGCGTTCTAAAAATTTTTTTAATTTTTACAAAAAAATATTTATTTACAAACAACAGAACATAGATTTAAATAATATTGTAACGGGATAACCGTAAAGAAAAGGACCTTAATTTGAAAGATTGTTATTCTAGAAACTTCTAAACACACTAAATAGATTAAATAACGTTTCTAGAAAATTCTAGAAAGTTCTAAACACACTGACTAGATTAAATAATGTTGTATATAAGGGGATGTAGGTATGGGCAGTTAACGTCAGTTCAAGTTCAAATAGTTTATTGTATTGTCAAGCAGTTTAGACGTTATCCAGCAGAGTTCTGTGTATTTTAACAATTTTGTAAATAAAATTGTGTTAAAGTCCCCATAAGTGTTTCAAATTGGTGTCAGGTGTGGGATGAAAAAAAAAAAGAATGCCTGGGAAGAAAATACATGATTTATTGGTGGCTAAACTCAGAAAAGAGCTCGAAGAATTGGAGTTGGAAACTACTGGGACCAAATCCGTATTGTTGAGTAGGCTCCGTGAATACTACGTAAATAATAATTTGGACCCTGACGCTGTGGAGTTCGAAGACCCAGTTCAAAAAGCAAATTCTGAACTAACTCAACAACTTTCCCGGCAACATGAGGAGCTATCCAGTCAGATGAAGAGCCAGCGCGAAGATATGTCCCAGCTGTCACAACGAATGACAAACCAACAAGAGGACCTATCCAGTCAGATGAAGAGCCAGCAAGAGGAGCTTTCCACTCAGATGAAGAGCCAGCGCGAAGATATGTCCCAGCTGTCACAACGAATAACGAGCCAACAAGAGGAGCTCTCACAACGGATGTCTACCCTACCAGAAGAGTTATCCAGTTCCTTCTCCCAGCAAATATCGCATTTGCGCTTCGAAATGAGCACTCTTCGTTACGAACAAAATCAGCTAGTGGCCGACTTGCGAAACGAGCAAAACCAGCAAGTGGCCAACTTAAATCAGCAAGTGGACAACTTGAACCAGCAAGTGGTCAACATGCGAGACGAAATCAACCAGCAAATGCAGTCCGAAATAAGGAAGCTTCAACAAGAACTGGAAGCTTGTCGCCGAAACCAAATCATCCACCACGGCGACGGAAATGCAGAAAGAAGGGAAACTGGCCACGTAGACGTCGAACGACGGGGAAACGGAGAGGCAGCTAAGGTACGAATGACGATAAAACCCCCGACCTTCGACGGGATGACTTCCTGGTCAAATTACCTGAAACAATTTGACGCAGTGACCAGAGCGAATGGATGGTCACCCCAGGAGAAGGCATTGTTGCTAACCATGGCTCTGCGAGGCGAGGCTTTAGACGTCCTACATGTATTGACACCGGATGAGGTTGACAATTTTGAGCTATTGGTGAATCGTCTAGAGATGCGTTATGGTCAAAGTCATCTACAACCGGTATACCAAGTGCAGTTGAAAAGCCGGAAGCAGAAAAATGGAGAAACTATCCATGAGTTCGAGGCAGAAGTGAAAAAAATGGTACGGTTTGCGTATCCAAATGCAGCGGAAGATTTTCTGGAGTGCCTGGCGATCCAAACCTTTACCGATGGTCTTCGAGACGCCGAGTTGCAACGGGCTGTACGGTTGGCGAGGCCGAGATCCCTTGTAAACGCCTTGACCATTGCCCTGGAGTTCGATACTTCGACGGAGGCCTCACATGCAGCTGCTCGACTAATGGAAGACACTGGTAACTTCGACCATGCCGTTTATGCCGTCAGCGACGTCGAAGCGGTAGTGAAGAGGTTAATGAAGTTTTCTTCAAAAAGAAGGCGCCCAGTGAGGTGCTGGAACTGCGGAGACCTAGGCCACATAAGAAATACTTGCCCCCATTGTACCCGAGTGGAACCGAACGAGGAAAAACTTGCCTTAGTTAAGGTTGTGCCAGAAGACGAGAGCTCTATGCTGGAGGAGCAACAAGAAAACGATCCCGTTCTGAGAAAGATTCGGGAGTGGAAGAAAATGGACCGTCGTCCGTTGTGGAGAGAGATATCCTCATCCTCTTCTGCTTTAAAAGCATACTGGTCCCAATGGAACTCTTTAATTTTGGACGGTGGGCTCGTTAAAAGACTTGTAGAAAATTCCAAAGGCACAAAAACAAGGAAACAAATAGTGGTCCCAAGAAATGCTGTACCGGAAGTTTTAAAACAGATGCATAATGATAGTTCCGGAGTACATCTGGGTATCACGAAAACGCTGCAAAAGATCCGAGATAGATTTTACTGGGTAAATTGCACTAATGATGTTAAAGATTGGTGTCGTAAATGCACCACATGTGCTGCCAGTAACGGTCCGTACCGAAAACCGAAGGCGAAAATGCAGCAATACCTGGTTGGAAGTCCTTTTGAAAGAATCGCAGTAGATGTATTGGGGCCACTTCCACAGACCGATGTAGGAAACAAGTACATCTTTGTTGTCATGGACTACTTCACTAAATGGGTTGAAGCCTATGCAGTTCCCAATCAGGAAGCCACCACTTTAGCAGATATATTAGTTGAAGAATTCGTAAGCCGATTTGGGGTACCACTAGAATTACACTCAGACCAAGGGAGAAATTTTTCAGAGCAAGCTGTTTCAAGAAGTTTGCCAAAGATTAGGCATCCACAAAACGAGAACCACAGCGATGCACCCTCAGTCTGATGGAATGCTGGAACGAATGAACCGGACTATAACCAACTATCTGTCAAAAGTGGTGTCAGATTGTCAGAGGGATTGGGATCGACATATTCCACTATTTCTAATGGCAATTCGATCGGCCATTAACGAATCAACTGGCCAAACGCCTGCGAAGGTCCTATTCGGTAGAGAAATGAGGCTACCATGTGACTTGGTGTTTGGTTGTAAACCTGGTAAAGAAATGGCCCGTGAACAATATGTCGCCGATCTTCAGAATCGAATGGAGAATACACACAACCTGGTGCGTGGAAAACTTCAATTATCTAGTGATCGGATGAAGAGGTACTATGACACGCGGACAATGGAAAAGAGTTACCAAGTTGGAGATTTAGTCTGGCTCTATAACCCCCGACGGCGTCGAGGTATTTGTCCCAAATTATAGAAGAACTGGGAAGGTCCATACACCATCAAGAAGAAGATTAACGATGTCATTTATCGGATCGTGAAAATTCCCAGAGGGAAACCCGTCGTGATCCATCATGATCGTTTGGCGCCTTACCAAGGAAACCACAGTGGAGATGCGCAGCAACTCCAAGAAGATGGTTTGGCTGGCTCGGGGAGTGTGCGGGATTCCGATGTAGGAAATAACATTCCAGGAGGAATAAATCTAAGGAGGGGGAAGTGTAACGGGATAACCGTAAAGAAAAGGACCTTAATTTGAAAGATTGTTATTCTAGAAACTTCTAAACACACTAACTAGATTAAATAACGTTTCTAGAAAATTCTAGAAAGTTCTAAACACACTGACTAGATTAAATAATGTTGTATATAAGGGGATGTATGGGCAGTTAACGTCAGTTCAAGGTCAAATAGTTTATTGTATTGTCAAGCAGTTTAGACGTTATCCAGCAGACTTCTGTGTATCTTAACAATTTTGTAAATAAAATTGTGTTAAAGTCCCCATAAGTGTTTCAATATGTTCAAAGTGCCCTCCCTCCATTTCAATGCAGCTAGGCATCTTCGCCGCAGGGACTGTTGAATTCTTTCCAAAATTATTGACCAGGATTTGATGATATCCCTGCCGGAGGACTATCGTGCTAAAACCATATTTGATTTCTTTGTATTAAAGAAATATTGTCTAAAAGATCATCAAATGTGTTCTGCTAAAAGTTTGGGTAATCAGCTCCCGTTATTCGTTTAGATAGTACAATCGGACCCAGTAACCGGTCGCCCTTAATACCTATTCAAATATTCACCGAAAAACTTACTTGATGTCTGAATTCCACAATACTATGGGGACTTTCGTTGGCCCACATATTTGAATTCTGGAAATTAAAAACTCAATTTCGTATAAACCCTGTGACATCAGTTAAAACAATGTCCGCAATAAAATTGGGGTCCTCAGCATCATTTCTTAGAAACCAGCAGAAAAACTCCAAACGTGGTTGATGATCAGGTAGATTCAGAGCATGCACTCGTTGGACATGGTACGGGTAAAGCTGCAGCTTGTGAAGTATTCTTTAAACCAGAAGAGCCCTAATTCCTACCTCCGCTGCTATTCTCCGAAAACTAGTTTCTGCATTCACCTCTACTAGTGCTAAAATTGCTTCTTCTGGCTCAGGGATGGACACCAATCTTGGTCTCCCGGAATAATGGGACTGTTTCCGAAATGTACCTGTATCATGCAACCTTTAGTACAGTCTTCCAAAAACACGAACCGAAGGCGTGTGGCGGTTAGGGAAAGCGTCTACATACAGACGTAGCGCTTCCCTCGCATTACCATTTGCACGACCGTACATAAAATTCATATCAGTTAATTTAATATTACTGTAAACACTTTAAACGGGTTAACTACTTTATTGCAGTTTCCTGCTAATTAATTATCATTTCAGTAAAACGTTTATCAAATAGATGTCAAAGATAATAATAGTATACCTAATACTATTATGACGTTTTACAGAGTCTTTGAAAATCAAAGAACATATAGACCGTTTACTAAGAACCAACAACTACTTCTGGATGGATATCTTCCTTGTACTGATGAGACGCAATACGTCGAAACCGGTCTACAAGTGATATCCTTTCGAATTGCAAACTAAAATGGTTAGTTCTATCTTGCAGATATACTAACCCCGTTTAACTTTGAACTGTAATTCAATGTCCGTCGTGGCATATAGCCAGGGAAGTAGTTGTTGGTTCTTAGTAAACGGTCTATATGTTCTTTGATTTTCAAAGACTCTGTAAAACGTCATAATAGTATTAGGTATACTATTATTATCTTTGACATCAACTTTAAACGGGCATAGCAACAATTTGTAAAATTGTTCACCAACAACTAAATAATAGCAAAAAATAATATTCACTTAAATCATGGGTCAAATTTGATGAGAAAAGTAAGTTTTTGAGAATGAAAAAAGAGATAATGCAAATATGATATAAAAACACAAAACTCAATATCTCCGAAACCGTTAATTTGCGGACATATGTTTATTAAGATTCTTCTGCATACAATTAAGTTAATATGTTAAGTGAAGATGGTAATGAACGCCATATACTCAAAGAAAATCATATGTTTGGGTGACAATGCAACCAAAACATTAAAAACTAATAGAAAACAGCACAGATAAGTTAACAACATATTTAAAAAACATTAAAAACAGATTTTTTTTAAACATTACTAAAAACTTTTCTACATTTTATGACTTGTAGTGGTGCCTAAAGCCGAAAACAGCTCAGTCAAAAGACTGAAGTTAAAAATGTCTATTATGGTCATTAGATTAGAATTTTTTATATTAAAAAAATTTAGAGTGTTTTTGCAGAAATTTCTTCAGGAGTGTTATTTTGTTAGGAATAAAAATAAAGGAAACGAATGATGGCATTTTGTAATTAATCCTGACTGTAATATAAAACAACTCAAATACCAAAAACGTTTATTGTTCTTTGCTTACAGTAGTAAAAAAAAATATAAGAAAAGTAATGTATGTTGTCTAAAATCAGGAGTTGGTTTAGTAGTTGCCAGTTAAACACATTGACAGAAGAAGTACTTTATCCAACTGTAAAGGGTATGGACACAACGGGGACCATCGACCCTAGACCATAGCATAATACCCGCGACCTTCGCTCTGACCCTCGCTCCGACCCACGCTCACCCGTGGTCACATCGAGGCTTGGAGCATCGTACTTTTGCGCCAGTTAAAGCGTGAACGATCGTCTATAAACATGGATTTTTCAACATCCTCTTCTTCGGACAAGGAAGATATTGTTTTAAATTCAAGTGCTAAAAAGTGGTACCTGTATAAAGAATCTCAAAAGATGAAAGTGCACCCTTTAAACAAAAAACGTATGTTGTATGGAGAATTTCATCATCTATATAAAGATTTAAGAAAAGATCCGGATCGTTTTTTTGACTACATGAGAATCAAACAAGAAACTTTTGACTATATTTTAAACGAGTTTGGGGATAAACTAAACAAAAATTACCAACAATTTTAAGTATAATTGTTTTAACCTACCTGTTACATCACACGCCTTTGCAATTTCTTTCCATAATTTATTTAATATAATACAGTTGTGATGATTTTTGTCTCTTTTATTCCAAATAGGTTCACGAGTAAACACAAGTCCGATTAACTTTTCTTTATCCATGATAGCGGCGATTTAATGCGATCGACTGAGTACTATGGTCGAGGGTCAAAAAATACTAAGCTCAGTTTTTACCCTGGCACTAAGCATCAGACCTTCGCTCCACCCTATGCGCGGAGCGATGGTCGGTGCTCCGACGTGACCACGTAGATCTAATATTGTGTGTTTATTTTTTTTGGTGAGCGGAGCTATGGTGCGATGCTATGGTCGGAGCGATGGTCGGCGCTCCGTTGTGGCCGCACACTTAATTGTACAAAACGATCACAACATTAAGAAATAGGAAAAGATCATATTTTTAAAAAGAATTTATATAATTCTCTGTTTTCCAGGATAAAAGGTAACTTTAAATAGACGACAAGCCCTGTATACCCGTTTTTTTAAGTGGGTGTTCATCATTATTTATATGAATCAGTTTCAAAAAATTCCGTTTTATTGTGTTGGATTCAATTGCTACGACCTTAGAGTTAATAAAATCCATGTTATGCCCTGAGTCAATTACATGTTTAGCTAACGAACAAGATCTCTTCAGCAGGCGACAGTCGCTTTTATGTGAAATAACCTTAGTATACAGGTTACGGTTTGTCTGCCCAAAATAAGATTTGTTGCGTACATCGCACACGATACGATACACAACATTAGACTTTTCTAAGTCACTAGATGTACTCTTGGTCCTAGAGAATAAAACGCCGATTGATTTTATCAACTTCATCGAAAATTTACAATTGGGGGCTACACGGAGGTTCTCTATTAGTTTCGGAGTCAGATCGTTGATTAGAGGTTATGAGAAAATTTTTGTAAAAGAAGGATCCACACCAGGATCTCGGTTAGGTTTTGGTTGTTCATTCCTCACATTAAAAAAGATGTTGTTTAAAAGCTGCTTAGGATTTTCCAGAAGAATATTAAACAATCCGTCAAGTTCTTTTTTCCCAAATTCAGGGTGAGAAAACCTACAAACCCTATTCTTGAGAGACCTAACTAAGTTTATTTTAAGGGGGTGGTTGGAAAAAAATTTCATAAATCTATCCGATAAAATTGGTATCTTATACCATTGTGTTTTTAGCCCAAAAGAAGTTCTATGGACCTTCATGTCTAAGAAAGAGATGCTGTTGTTTGTCTCGAGTTCTACGATGAGCTGTAGGTTTTTATTAAAACAATTAAAAATATTCAAACACGTGGCGGTCCATAAACGCCTATTTTACGCTCTTGATACATAAATAACTATTATTTACCAAGGAGCTCATTAAACTCAATTTCAGTAGCGTATTTTAACAAATTATTAAAGAAAAAATGGTGATAACTTCATAAATTCAATGACAATATTTTTTTTTAACAGGGTGATAAATTAACAATATACATGAAAATTAAATCAACAGTCTTTATATTCCCGCCCGTACAGCTTTCGAGGATTTTCCGAAGGGTGTACTATTTTTCTTTTTTGATTGATGCTACTGGTATGGCAGCTTATTTTACAACTGGTCTTTCAAATACAGAGACGTCCGCTTTGTGATCCTGGATAATGTTATCAATCGCTTATTGTTATCATTTTTCGTAAAAACCGATCACTCATATATTTATGAATGTAAAATAATTTGGTTTTTATAATCAAATTTCGATTGTTATTATCACTTTGAAAGACAAATTTTAATCTTTTCGGTCTTTTATATAGAAAAACGGGCCAGCAAAACAAGTTTCATTTTACAACAGAATATTAATAGGACTGGTTTTACCCTGACGCAACTGACAAGATGAGCTTTTGGGATTTCCAAATCCACAAAATTTTTGTGAAATTTAACCCTTCTTGCATTTATGTCTTTTAACTTGCATTTTAAAAATTCATTACGAGTTTACTTTAATCTTACCTCTTCGTGTTAACCTGTTAGCATTATGGCTAATTTAAAAAGGAGAGATCTTACGTTAAATGAAAAATTAAAGTTACTGGAACAGTTTGATAAATTACCAAAAATGAGCCAGAGAAATGCCGCAGCACAATTAAGAATTTCACAATCTTTACTCTGTGAACTCTTGAAACCACAGAAAGTGATAATAAAATCTAGCCAAGATTTAAAAAATGTAAACAGTAAAAGAAATAGAAGTGGCAAAGATGCTGATGTTGAGAGTGCTTTGAAACTGTGGTTCACAAAAGTGCGCAAAAGAGATGCCCGTGTTGATGGTGTCTTAATGCGACAGAAAACAGAAGAAGTAGCGCAAAAAATGGGTAAAAATGATTTTACTGCTTCAGCAGGAGGGTTCCAAAGATGAAAAGTGCGTGAAAATCTTTAGTTCAAGCGGACTCGTAGAGAAGAAAAAGAAGCTAAATCGTCTGCTGCGAAATTATGGATCGAATCCGAATTACCGAAACTAAAATTGGAATTTAATGAAAATGAAATTTAAAATACTGACGGAAAAAGTGAAAGACAGACAAAATTAAAAAAGTTTTTTTTTAATCCTCTATATCATATTGTATTATTTAGTTAAATAAACTGTAATTTAGAGCTATATTTGTATTTGTATGTTTCTATATTTATATCGATACTTGTATTTATACTTTATACTTATATTTATGTGTTTATATATTTAGATGTTTGTTAATTTAGAAAACACTCTGTAGATTTGTTAGGTTTATTAATAAGTTATTTAAGTTTAGCTAAGCACATTATTATTTAGAAATATTGTTAATTATGTCGTCACCTATTCCGGCGACTCAGCAAGAATTATGAACTCGTCGGAGTGAGTGACCGAAAATCGGCGCTTTTTATAATAAAACTTTTAAACTAATAAGATCAGTTTAATATAATTAACAAAGTAAACTTTATCAATATATGCAAGATATGTTTTAAAACATGGCGATCCTGCCAGTCCAGCGTTATCACTTTGGTTGATGTTTAATGGGATACTATGTTTTTTTATAAATAAAATGGGACAACAAGAATCTAAAGAGAAAGTCATAATTGCACAAGCAGGTAACAGAGGCCAAACAAATAGTACTCAACCCAATGGAGTAAAGGAGGTACTAGAAATTATATTTATTACATTGGCTTTTCTTATGCTATTAGCATATTTATACCGGAAAATGTAAAAATACGGTAGAAAGAAAAATCGACAGACATATGAGGGCGAGCCAAGAGTTAGTTTAAGAAGATAGAGAAGATTTTTATTTTTAGGTTTGGCAATTAAGTATAAAATGAATGGATTTAGAGAGGCAATTCCAAAATTTTGCTGAAGAACTAAAAGTGTTTTATAAGAACTTAATAAAAGACAATACTGAAAGAAGGACGGATAAAAGTGTTACAAATCGTTAGAAACTTTAGCTAAGTGTATAATAGTTATAAGAATTTAAAAGATTTGTTTAATAAATCAGACACAGATTTTCGTATTAAAACTAATATTAAAGAACTTGCTATTACAATAGAAAAATTAATTAATGCAATAGAAAATAATTTAACAGAAAGATTACAGTTTTTTCAGCATACTGAGCAAACTGTAAAGGGTAATAGTATATCAGATTTAGATTGTTCAATTAATAAAATGACGGAAAAATTCGATTTAAGAACAGCGGCAAGTCTGCTACCGGTCATGGACGGTACTGAAACTGTAACCAAACAACTTATTGATGCAATTGAATTGTATGATTCTATGGTTGATACAAATGGTAAAATATTATTAACTACTTATATTTTAAAGAAAGCTTAAGTGATAATGCAAAAATTGGATTAAATAAAACTTTCACTAATAATGGGGCTCTAGTAAATGATTTAAAGAAATATTTTATAACCAAAAAACCTGAAACATCCTTAGCTAGTCAATAACACAATGATAAACAAGGGTCAAAAACTATTGATCAGTTTGGAAAAACGTTAGAAAAGCTTTTAGCAGAGCTAACACTTTCTCAAGCTGGTGATAATTTAAGTCAGCAGTAGATTAATTTAATTTAGACTTATTCTCGAAGAATACGATTTTACAGTAAAATATATTAAGGGTAAAGATACACGTATTGATATATCTTTAGAAGAACTAAAATAAACTTTAAATAAAAAAGTGTGCGATTCAATTTTTGTTACCACAAGAGCACAATCAAAAAACACCGAAAAATAATTTTTCTACAATCGTGCGTAAAGTATTACCTTTACGCACGGTTTAAGGTTCGTAAAGTTTAACTTTTTTTCACTAGTGAAAAAAAAAGTTTTTTTTTCACTAGTGAAAAAAAGTAAAATAAGCACTGTTTTGTATCAGATTATGCAAATACTTTTATGTGTGTTAGTGGCCGAGGTGGCGAGGTATATAGCTTCTACCCAGATGACTCGGGTTCAATTCCGGGTAAGGAAACTTTTTTTTTATTATTTAATTGTGTAAATATATTTAATTGTTAAATTATTGCAGTTTAATACATACAAAACTAGATATTATATTCAGTAATTTTTAATTTGATTTTTAATATGACAGAAATATCAGTTCATGGATAAGGGTAAGTATTTTTATTTAAATGACTGATAGACATTTCAATTAATTTATAATTAAAGCATTTCGCGTTTCTACGTACCGGTATTATAAGGTAAGATTAATTTAGAAAATAAATATTTTGTTATCTAAAATAATATGTTTTAAATATAATATTTTTTTCGCAGTAAAGCGTAAAAAAAATCAGGCCTATACTTCTATTTCTTGTAAAGAAATTCGGTTGTAGAAAAAATATTGTATGCAACTCGTGCGTAAATGTTCCTTTTTTGACTCATGTGATTGTCGCATTCGCCTGCGGCTCATGTGACAACATTCACATTCGTCAAAAAAGGTCACTTTACGCACTAGTTGCATAAATAACTATTTTAAGTAGTTTCAAATATAATTCTGACGAAAGGATTGATCACCCTAGAGTTTTAGAATTATTGAAACCGCCTAAAGACTCGTTTAGCTTAAATAGAATTTCAAAAAAGGAATTTGACAATTTAAAACGTAAAAATAAAAATGATAATTATATAGTTGGAAGCTTAATAAGCTCCATCATGCCGGAACTCGATTTCGATAAAATTTAATTTGATTTTGCTTAAGTAAAACTACAAACGACTCTGAAGATTGTAGTAAACTTCATTTTTTTGTAGTTTTAGAATAGGAAGATTAAAAACTTTTTTGGTACTACAATAAACTACAAACAATATATTGCTATAAGCTTTACAATTTTTTATTACTTTTATTATTTAGACCCCAATTTTTTTTATTTTAACGTTATAACACAATATTTATACAAACTACAAACGTTTAAATGATACTACAATTCTTTATATCGTTTGTAGTTTCTTAGAAAGTTTAGTTTTTTTAGACCCACGCCTGTTTTACAATTTATCCATTCTTTTTTTCTAGTATAAAGGAAGATTAAAACTTTTTTTTGGTACTACAATAAACTACAAACAATATATTGCTATGAGCTTTACAATTTTTTATCACTTTTTTTAATTAGACCCCAATTTTTTTATTTTGACGTTATAACACAATATTTATGCAAACTACAAACGTTTAAATGATATTATAATTCTTTATATCGTTTGTAGTTTCTTAGAAAGTTTCGTTTTTTTTTAGATCCACGCTTGTTTTACAGTTTTTCCATATGTTTTCTTAGTATAAAGTAAGATTAAAAATTTTTGTTGAAACTACAATAAACTACAAACAATTTAGCACTTAGTTAAAAAAAATTATCACTATGTACCCAATATTTTTGTTTAAAACACAATTAGTTTTTGAAGTGATAACTTCTTATGGGAGGGAAAACTGACTTTTAGCGTAACGCGTTGAAAAAAGCGTTTTTATATTTTGCACCTATAATATTTTTCATTATGACACCCAAATGAGTACTATAATGGAAACTTTACCTGTATGCGGTTGGTAGCATTGGATAGTATGATACGTCAAATAAATAAACATCACGAAAAAGAACTAAAATAAAATACAAAATTTAAATTTATTTAAAAAAGCAATAAAATAGCAAAATATAAAAAGTATTATAAACAACTTATTTCATATGGCTGTTATGACATTCGTCCTTTAAAAAACTCATCGCTACGCGATTCGTTTTTTAAATTTGGACTCGTGTCATAACAGAGCGCCATATGAAATGCGTTGTTTAATATACTATTATCATAACGCGGTGTTTATCGTTTTTACACATAGGCGCAGTGAAACATAATAATAATATCATTTCTCTCTCTCTCTATGCTTTTCCCAAACATCTTATACTGAACGCGTAGAGAAAGCAATTATTAAATTTTCCGAAATTTTCAAAATGATTAAATTTTTTAAAATTTTCAAAATTTTCAAATTTTTCAAAATTGTCCAATACAAAATATCGTTTATTAAAATTGACAAATGTTGCTCCCATTATAGCACCGTCAAGTTCAAGTCGTGGAATTTTTTGTAGTTTCAGTGGTGCGACATGTGTTTTAGCACCAATAAGAGTAAATTCTATAATTTTTTCTTTTTTAATTCTTAAATATGCTACTGCAGCGCTCGAGTGCTCACTAGTATGTACAAATAAATAAAGTTGACAATTTGCATTGTTCCAGTTTTTTAAATTCTTGAGGTAACATCAAATAATTGCAATTTTTTCTATTTTAGAACGATAGTTTCGACATTCTTATCTACATTTAGCTGCTATAGGTTCACCCTCCTGTCCTTCTCTAACCCGTAGTGGTAAAGCCCAATCCAAGTTATCCAAACCAACTAATATTGAAACACTTATGGGGGCTTTTTACACAATTTATTTACAAAATTGTTAAGATACACTGAACTCTGCTGGATAACGTCGAACTATTTGACAATACAATGAACTCTTTCTAGAAACATTATTTAAAATGGTCAGTTGATTTTTAGAAACTTCTAAAAATCAACTGTCAATAACAATCTTTCAAATTAAGGTTCCTTCCTTTACGGTTATCCCGTTACACTGCCCCCTCCTTAGATTCATTCCTCCTGGAATGTTATTTCCTACATTGGAATCCCGCACAATGCCTGAGCCAGCCAAACCATCTTCTTGGAGTTGCTGCGCATCTCCACTGTGGTTTCCCTGGTAAGGCGCCAAACGGTCATGATGGACCACGACGGGTTTCCCTCTGGGAACTTTCACGATCCGATAAATGACATCGTTAATCTTCTTCTTGATGATGTAAGGACCTTCCCAGTTCTTTTGTAATTTGGGACAAATACCTCGACGCCGTCGGGGGTTATAGAGCCAGACTAAATCTCCCACTTGGTAACACTTTTCCATTGTCCGTGTGTCATAGTACCTCTTCATCCGATCACTAGATAATTTCTCTACCGAACAGGACCTTCGCAGGCGTTTGGCCAATTGATTCGTTGATGGTCGATCGAATTGCCATTAGAAATAGTGGAATATGTCGATCCCAATCCCTCTGACAATCTGACACCACTTTTGACAGATAAATGGTTATAGTCCGGTTCATTCGTTCCACCATTCCATCAGACTGAGGGTGCATCGCTGTGGTTCTCGTTTTGTGGATGCCTAATCTTTGGCAAACTTCTTGAAAGAGCTTGCTCTCAAAATTTCTTCCTTGGCCTGAATGTAATTCTAGTGGTACCCCAAATCGGCTTACGAATTCTTTAACCAATATATCTGCGAAAGTGGTGGCTTCCTGATTGGGAACTGCATATGCTTCAACCCTTTTAGTGAAGTAGTCCATTACAACAAATATATACTTGTTTCCTACATCGGTCTGTGGAAGTGGCCCCAATACATCTATTGCGATTCTTTCAAAAGGACAAAAGGACTTCCAACCAGGTATTGCTGCATTTCCGCCTTCGGTTTTCGGTGCGGACCGTTACTGGCAGCACATGTAGTGCATTTAAGACACCAATCTTTAACACCATTAGGGCAATTTACCCAGTAAAATCTATCTCGGATCTTTTGCAGCGTTTTCGTGATACCCAGATGTCCTCCAAAACTATCATTATGCATCTGTTTTAAAATTTCCGGTACAGCATTTCTTGGGACCACTATTTGTTTCCTTGTTTCTGTGCCCTCGGAATTTTCTACAAGTCTTTTAACGAGCCCACTGTCCAAAACTAAAGAGTTCCATTGGGACCAGTATGCTTTTAAAGCAGGAGAGGATGAGGATATCTCTCTCCACAACGGACGACGGTCCATTCTTTTCCACTCCCGAATCTTTCTCAGAACGGGATCGTTTTCTTGTTGCTCCTCCAGCATAGAGCTCTCGTCTTCTGGCACAACCTTAACTAAGGCAAGTTTTTCCCCGTTCTGCTCCATACGGGTACAATGGGGGCAATCTGGTCGACATGGTCTTCTGGAAAGTGCATCAGCATTACGATGTCTTGTTCCAGGTCTGTGCTCAATTTCAACATCATATTCCTGCAGTTTTTCGAGCCATCTTGCTAGCTGTCCTTCTGGGTTCCTAAAGCTAAGTAACCACTTTAAACTAGCATGGTCTGTTCTGATCAGGAATTTTCTGCCATACAGATATTTATAAAAGTGTTCGATGAATTTTACAACTGCTAACAGTTCCCTCCGAGTTACACAGTAGTTCTTTTCAGCTTTCGATAAAGTTTTGCTGAAGTGAACAACCACTCTTTCCTTATCATCTTGTAGCTGTGACAAGACGGCTCCAATTCCCACATTGCTGGCGTCGGTGTCCAGAATAAGCTTACTATCAGGAAGTGGATAAGCAAGAACAGGTGCTGACGTAAGCTGTTTCTTCAATATTTCAAACACCTCTTCACATTCCTGATCCCAACAGAAGGACTTATCTTGTTCTGTCAAACGTGTCAAGGGTTTGGCGATGTCTCCAAAATTCTTGACATATCGTCGGTAATAGGAACAAAGACCCAAGAAACTTCGGAGCTGATGTTTGTCTATAGGGATTGGCTATTCCTGAACGGCTTGTATCTTAGCGGGGTCAACAGCAACGCCAACCTTGCTTACGTTATGTCCTAAATAGTTGACCTGTCTCTGGAAGAAGTGGCATTTCTTAACATTCAATGTTAGATTAGCGTTCTGTAATCTTTTAAAGACTTCTTCCAGGTTAAATAAATATTCCTTAAAGGTCTTGCCCATTATAATGATGTCGTCTAGATAAACTAGACAAGTTTCCCATGACAAACCATGCAGGATGTTCTCCATTAGCCATTCAAACGTCGCAGGAGCATTACAGAGGCCAAACGGAAGGACCGTGAATTGCCACAACCCTGATCCACTGATAAAGGCAGTCTTTTCTTTGTCTGCAGGATTCATTTTAACTTGCCAGTATCCGCTTTTAAGGTCCAAGGTAGAAAACAAAGTAGAACCCGCCAAAGCGTCAAGGGCATCATCAATCCTTGGCAGAGGATAACTGTCCTTCTTAGTGACATCATTTAGCTTTCGATAGTCGACACAAAACCGCATTGATCCGTCTTTCTTTCTCACTAATACCACAGGAGAAGCCCACGGACTACTGGATGGTTCGACTATGCCATTTTGAATCATTTCTTTAAGGGCTCTGTCTGCTTCTTCCTTCTTAACTTGAGGCATCCTTCGGGGTACCTGTCGAATCGGACGTGCATCACCAGTGTCAATTCTATGTTGTACAACATCAGCTCTTCCCAGTTTACTTTTACCTTGTGAATTATGGCCGTTACTGGTTCTAAACTTCCCATTTCCGTGTCCTTTCGGAGAAGAACTGGATGATCGTTCAAGTTGATAACTCGGATGGGTACCTCTTTGGCGGATTTAACAAGAGTCTTACCCACAAGGAGTCCTTTTCCCAATTCATGGTCATGAATCTTCGGCTCTATTATGGCTGGGACACCATCTGGCTCCAGTCCATCCAACCGCGCTGTGACGACACATTCGCAGCTTGCTGGAAGTTCGATATCATCGATTAGCTTAATCGAGGCATTGTCAACTTGTTTTCGGTGCAGGAATATTTCTTCATTACCAGTACAAAGGATACGTTGGCGAAGATCCAAATGAAAACCACAGTGGAGCATAACATCCATGCCCAGAACAACATCTTCATCAACGTCAGCCACCAGCACTGAGTGAACAAGAGAGGTTGAACCAAACTGTAGCGTCACCTGTATCTCACCGTAGACTCTAGCAGAATCTCCGGTAGCGGTACGCAGTCTCCAACTGGTAGGCCACATCTTCTTTCGCATAATGATGGATGGTCGAACGATAGTTTTCGTAGCTCCAGTGTCTACCAGCATGCTTAAGTTCTTCCCATCAATGAGGCCATCCACATATAAGCTGTCCACGTGATGTCGCAGAGTTGCCAATTTAATGGTGTGAGGGGCTTCGGGAATGTTTGGGGTGGATTTCGCTCTCCAGGAGTCGACCCGTTCTAGTTTTCCTGCTGCTGGGGTACTTCAGCAGAAGATTTTTCTTTTTGGGAGCAAGTATTTCTTATATGGCCTAGTTCTCCGCAGTTCCAGCATCTCACTGGGCGCCTTCTTTTTGGAGATAACTTCATTAATCTCTCTACTACCGCTTGCCACGTACTTTTAGTAAAAATAAAATCTAATCTTGAAAAATTATTCTTATGGTTTAAATTGAAATCATCAACTCCAGCTAAGATGGGTAAGTGGTTTCTCTACTGGCAAATTTGTGTCCAGCTCAGCCGTAGAGGGTAAGTACAAAAGTGTGAGTCGCGCCACCGATTTAAACGGTACAAATCGGAAACCCCTGATGTTCCAGGCACTGACCTATCTTACTGGAGATAAATAATGAATTTAAGAATCTTAATAAAAAAAAAAAAATTGATTGAATAACAAATATGGTGAGTGGGTGATTGGCTGAGTAAGACAACAAAACTAGATCTATCTATATATTTTACAATAATATAAACCCAACGGTTCAATAACAATCTCTGAAAACAATGAAAAATAAATTTTGGTATTTTGTTAATATTAGATCTATCGTTTTCTTTTATGATTAAATTCATTTTGTGTAATTAAATTTATCAGTCACAAATAAACCCGACTAAATTACTAATTTTAAGTTTTAATGGTTATTATTAATTTTGATATAAACTGTTGTAAATAATTTCGAAACCAGGTGCAATGAGTTTTTTTGTTATACGCTTAACCTGTTTTGACTATAATTTTATCTATAAATTTTGAATTCAAATATATCGCATTGTGTTGCCTTATTTTATATAGTTTTTTTTTGTAGTATTGGATTTCTAAATTGTAAATTGTATAATGACTCACGTGCATCTGGTATAATTGAATCATTTGCTTATTAATTTCTTTAATAATTCTGTTGTTGATTATTATTATGTCTTGTTCACCTTTAAATTGTTTTATCAGTAATTTAATCTTTAAATTGTTTTTTTTTTCTTTTCTCCTTTTATTAAGCAGAGTCGGTACTTGTAAATTTAATATTTCTTTCTTAAATAATTTAGTGTTGGGATTTAATCTTTTAAATTTTTGTAATAAGTAGAGTCAACATTTGTAAATTTAACATTTCTTTCGTAAATAATTTAACTTTGGAATTTTTGGCTAATTCGCTTTTTCGACTAGGGTTTTTGGACCTGGCGAGTATATTGTTTTTGGACCTGGCGAATAATTTTTTGGACCTGGCGAATAATTTTTTGGACGTGGCAAGTAAATTGTAAGAGCAGCTCACTGCTGAGGAATCAACACCGAGCCTCACAATCCACAGAGCAGCAGGCTATTAACGAAAGCCTCACTACAGATCTGCGGATTAACAGATAAGCCAAAAATTTAATTTTAAGTTCAAGACATTGTAATTTTGTTTAAGCGGAAGCAACATTTTATAGTTTGCATTTTTAGGTACTAACTATTTAGTAATTTTTTTTTTGCGCTGGGTGATCACTCTCGTATTTTATACGCCAGTAATTAGCGGTATCATATTTGTTTATTGTTTTTATTGCTACTAATTCCTTTATTTCTCTTTTCTTTTTTTTCACTCTCTGTGTATCTAATCCCAACTTTTTTTTTCTTCCATCTCCATCTCTTTCCAATATCAGGTAAATATATTTACTCCTTTCTTTTTCTTCTCTTTGGTCCTTAATTGCTATTTGTACTGGTTGTACCGAGGTTGACTGGAGCCAGATGTCTTTTTTTTTTGGAGTACTGTTCAACGTTAGTTGTTGGGTTTAATTTATTCTTGCTTTTATTTGTATTTAGGATGTACCCTTCAGGTACACTTCCAAATTGTTACCGGATCCTTCTGATTCGTTTTAGTCTGGTGTGGGCTTTATCACACTGGGTCCCTTCAGGTCCCGGGCTTCGGCCCAAAACTTCCCTCCGCGATTTCTTTGTTTACGGCCTTAGGCTCTGGTGCGTGCCGGGGCTGCACGGGGTGTCGCCTTTAGTGGAACTGCATTGCTTACGCTCCGTCAGTGGGAGGTGGATTGCTCGCCGGCAGGGACCCGAGGGAAAACTGTCACTATGCGGGGGTTCACTACTGCTGTCAGAGTCAGATGACCTTGCAGGGCCTCCCGTGGAAGTCTCGGCAGTACCAGAATCTTTGATAACCTTTAACTTGTCCCTTTTATTCTGTGATATACCGACGGAGGTTTAGAAGTGGAGGAGGCTTGTGAGCGTTGTTAACCGGGTGAGTGGACTTTGTACTCTGTAAGGTGTGAGGTCCAGGGGTGTGTAACCACGACGCGATTGAACATCTTTTCGCGAGGTCGCCCCTGGAAGAGTGCATTGCCTCTGCCGCCTCGGGGAGCATCGCGCATGGTCCTCTGAAGCGGATAACCGAAGTTGTTTCAGTTTGGTGCAACTTTATTGCACTGGGTGCTTTTGTTCCCGAGCTTAGCTCGAAATCTGTGAAGGTACGTTTGGTTCTGCGCCCTTCCTTTTAATTTTATGTTTCTTTTACTTTTGTTGAGTCTTATATGAAGGTATGTATGGTAATTTCTGGCGTGTGCCTATTTCCGAATTCTTAATCTGTAAGTCATCGTCGAAAATCTTACGAGTAAGCTTTTCTCCTTTGTAAGGGAGGGGGATGTTGTCACGTGCATAAATCGGCGTCAATATATTTAAAAGTTAAATTAATGTTTCAACGCGATCGTTAGCCTCTTAAAAGGTTCTGGTCACCGTCGTTCGCCTTGACTCGTAGTGAGAGTATTTCTAGTGTTTAAACCGATAATGAGCGGCGCTTTTACTGTTTAAGCTAATAGCGAAAATTTTAAATTAAGTAAGCAAGTGCAACGATTTCTTTTGATATTAATAATACATTTAGTTTAATGAATTCGATTTAATTTTAACATCATTTCGGAAATCAAATTAATATCTAGCAAAGCCGTTTTTGCACAACGGAACACACTATTTCCCCTTCTATACTCACAAGTGTCACTGCGGGAAGGTATGCGCGAACTATCGTGATTTTAGGGCTCCTTTTGCATTTCAACAATTGTACGAACACATTATTATTACTATCGAATTAAGCGACGCCATTTTGTGAAGTTGAAAGTTCTTCTGGCAATATTCAAGCCATCCTTATGGGTTTTTGAATTTCACTTCAATATATTTTATCTAAGCCTCATTTTTGGTTATTCCTTTGTGGTATTTTTGAGTAGGCGTATAGATAACTCCATATTTTTGGGATTTAATTAAATGGTGCTTTCTTCGGTAAGTTATACCTCATGCATAATTATATAATGCCTTTTCTTGACACCGTCATTCGATTATAGTGTGATTGCTAAGAGAGTTCGTTACGAAGAAGCGTGGACATCCGATTAAGAATCACGAAATTTGCTACAGGGTGCTAGCGAAATAACATCGCAGATTGGCTGCTTAACTCCTACTCTTAATATAAAAGGGTAAGTGTTTGCCTGTGTTTATTCGATAAATCACGTAAATTATCATCCATATAATAGCTACACGTACATACCTAAATATTACGTTAAATTTTGGTATTTTGTTAATATTAGATCTATCGTTTTCTTTTATGATTAAATTCATTTTGTGTAATTAAATTTATCAGTCATAAATAAACCCGACTAAATTACTAATTTTAAGTTTTAATGGTTATTATTAATTTTTATATAAACTGTTGTAAATAATTTTCGCTATTAGCTTAAACAGTAAAAGCGCCGCTCATTATCGGTTTAAACACTAGAAATACTCTCACTACGAGTCAAGGAAAACGACGGTGACCAGAACCTTTTAAGAGGCTAACGATCGCGTTGAAACATTAATTTAAATTTTAAATATATTGACGCCGATTTATGCACGAGACACGCTTCAACGTCGCTAACGGAATGAACGGCATGGGCGTAGTTACCGGTGATTTCCCTTAGCCGAGCAACTCCACGTGAGGCCTCCGTCGCCGCCTCAAACTCCAGGGCAATGGTCAAGGCGTCCACAAGAGTCTTCGTCCGCACCAACCGTACAGCGCGCTGCAACTCGACGTCTCGAAGACCATCGGTGAAGGTTTGGACTGCTAGGCACTCCAGGAAATCCTCCGCTGCATTGGAATACGCAAGCCATACCATTCTTGCTACTTCCGCCTCAAATTCCTGGATAGTTTCTCCATTTTTCTGCTTTCTGCTCTTTAACTGCATTCGGTACACCGGTTGTAGATGAGTTTGACCATAAAGCATCTCTAGACGATTCACCAATAACTCGAAGTTGTCAGCTTCATCCGGTGTCAATGATTGCAAGACGTCTGAAGCTTCGCCTTGCAGAGCTACGGTTAGGGACAATGCCTTCTCCTGGGATGACCATCCATTAGCTCTGGCCGCTGCGTCGAATTGTTTCAGGTAATTTGGCCAGGAAGTCTTCCCGTCGAAGGTCGGGGGTTTCATCGTAGTTCGTACTTGGGTCGTCTCCCCGTTTCCTCGTCGGTCGATGTCTACGTGGCAGGTTTCTATCGTTTCTGCATTTCCGTCGCCGTGGTGGATGGGCTGGTTTCGACGACCAGTTTCCTGTTCTCGTTGAAGCTTCCTTATTTCGGACTGCATTTGTTGGTTGATCTCGTCTCGCAAGTTGGATATTTGGTGATTCTGGTCGTCTCGCAAGTTGGCCACTTGGTGATTCTGCTCGTCTCGCATGTTGGCTACTTGCTGGTTCAAGTTGTCCACTTGCTGATTCAAGTTGGTCACTTGCTGATTTTGCTCGTCTCGCAAGTTGCATATTTCGGAGCGCAAATGCGATATTTGCTGGGAGAAGGAACTGGATAACTCTTCTGGTAGGGTAGACATCCGTTGTGATAGCTGGGACACCTCTTCGCGCTGGCTTCTTATCTGACTGGATAGCTCCTCTTGCTGGCTCGTCATTCGACCTGATAGCTCCTCTTTCATCTGGGAAAGTTGTTGAATTTGTTCTTTCTGTTGGCTCGTCATTCGTTGGGACAGCTGGGACATATCTTCGCTCTGACTCTTCATCTGACTGGATAGCTCCTCTTGCTAGCTCGTCATTCGTCCTGATAGCTCCTCTTTCAGCTGGGAAAGTTGTTAAATTTGTTCTTCTTGCAGCCGGGAAAGTTGTTGAGTTTGTTCTTCTTGTTGGCTTGTCATTCGTTGGGACAGCTGGGACATATCTTCGCGCTGGCTCTTCATCTGACTGGATAGCTCCTCATGTTGCCGGGATAGTTGTTGAGTTAGTTCAGAATTTGCTTTTTGAGCTTGCCACGTACTTTTAGTAAAAATAAAATAAAATCTTGAAAAATTATTCAAATGGTTTGAATTGAAATCTCCAACTCCAGCTAAGATGGGTAAGTGGTTTCGCTACTGGCAAATTTGTGCCCAGCTCAGCCGTAGAGGGTATGTACAAAAAGTGTGAGTCGCGCCACCGATTTT
The DNA here is from genome assembly GCA_964028335.1 of Altica lythri. Lineage (NCBI taxonomy): Eukaryota > Metazoa > Arthropoda > Insecta > Coleoptera > Chrysomelidae > Altica > Altica lythri. Next base: position 49,080,336 of record OZ034800.1, read on the forward strand.
AACGGTTCAAATCGGAAACCCCTGATGTTCCAGGCACTGACCTATCTTACTGGAGATAAATAATGAATTTAAGAATCTTAATTTAAAAAAAATTGATTAAATAGCAAATATGGTGAGTGGGTGATTGGCTGAGTAAGACAACAAAATTAGATCTATCTATATATTTCACAAGAATATAAACCCTAAATAGTTAGTACCTAAAAATGTTAACTATAAAATGTTACATCCGCTTAAACAAAATTACAAATTGAATAGGAAGACCGTTACAATGTCTTGAACTTAAAATTAAATTTTGGCTTATCTGTTTGTAGAACTTCTCTGACGCAGAGGATCTTGTAGAGAGGCTAACTGTACTAGCCACGCTGCTCCGATGGTAGTGAGGTGCAGCGTTGGTCCTGAATAGTGCACAGATCTTTCGACACTACCAACTATATGTGCCAGGGCCAACAGAAAGTTCAGCCAGGACCAAAAAAAAATGTTCGCCAGGTCCAAAAATGTTCGCCAAGCCAGAAGATTAGCCCAGTCCAAAAACAATTTACTCGCCAGGTCCACAAAATTACTCGCCAGGTCCAAAAACCCCTTTTATATTAAGATTTGGGGTTACGCAGCCAATCTGCGATGTTATTTCGCTAACACCCTGTAGCAAATTTCGTGATTCTAAATCGGATGTCCACGCTTCTTCGTAACGAACTCTTAGTAATCACACGAAGAAAAGCACCATTTAATTAAATCCCAAGAAATATGGAGTTATCTAAACGCCTACTCAAAAATACCACAATAGGAATAAACACAAATGAGGCTTAGATAAAAATACTGAAGTGAAATTCAAAATCCCGTAAGGATGGCCCAAATATTGCCAGATAAGAATGTTCAACTTCACAAAATGGCGTTGCTTAATTCGGTAATAGCACTAAAAATTCGTTCCACTGTTGAAACGCAAAAGAAAGCCAAAAAATCACGATAATTCACGCATACGCTTCTCGCAATGACACTTGAGAGTAAAGAAGGGGAAATTGTGTGTTCTGTTGTGCAAAAACGGCTTTGCTAGATGTTAATTTGATTTCCGAAATGATGTTAAAATTAAATCGAATTCTTTAAACTAAATGTATTATTAATATCAAAAGAAATTAATGCACTTGTTTACTTAATTTTACATTTTCGCTATTAGCTTAAACAGTTAAAGCACCGCTACATTATCGATCTAAACAATCGAACTACTCTCCCTACGAGTCAAGGCAAAACAACGGTGACCAGAACCTGTTAAGAGGCTAACAATCGCGTTAAAACACTTATCTTTCCTTTTTAAATATATTGACACCGATTTATGCACGTGACAAACTGGGTCTTCGAACTCCACAGCGTCAGGGTCCAAATTCTTATTTACGTAGTATTCACGGAGCCTTCTCAACAATACGGATTTGCTCCTAGTAGTTTCCAACTCTAATTTTTCGAGTTCTCTTCTGAGCTTCGCCACCAATAGTTCATTTATCTTTTTTCCAGGCATTCTTGTATCTTCACCCCACACCTGACACCAATTTGAAACACTTATGGGGGCTTTTTACACAATTTATTTACCAAATTGTTAAGATACACTGAACTCTGCTGGATAACGCCTAACTATTTGAAAATACAATGAACTCTTGTGAATACTTGAACTTGAACTTTGAACTGACGTTAACTGCCCATGCATCCCCTTATATACAACTTTATTTAATCTAGTTAGTGTGTTTAGAAGTTTCTAGAATTTTCTAGAAACATTATTTAAAATGGTCAGTTGATTTTTAGAAACTTCTAAAAATCAACTGTCAATAACAATCTTTCAAATTAAGGTTCCTTCCTTTACGGTTATCCCGTTACAATATTATAGGAATTGCATTTTGGTTAGACTGGAATGGTACACATATTAAATAATTAAAATTCTCTTTTAATTTTTTTGCATTAAGTGACTGCTTAGGAGGACATATTGCATTAACTGTTATTGCGGTTCGATAGTGAAACTGTTTAGCACTAAGTAATACTTTTTTGAATTATTTTCCAGTCTCTTCTGATCTTCAGTCCTCTTAAGACACAAATTTTGTGGATTTGCTTTTAATTCTAATTTTTTAGAAATCTATTTATATAACAATGTTACTGATGAGCATAGGATTTTACTTCCTTCTCAGCATTTTTTAAAAGTATTGGAATTAGTCTAAATCTAATGTCTGGTGACACTTATATATGACTGATACATATAAAAAGGGCTTCACAACGAAGTTTCAAATTTTTAGGCCAATTATTTATACCTTTTATCCCATTGTTTATGTCAACAGAGATTAGGAAAAAATTTGTTAGTTAACAATTGAATAACTTTTTGAAAAACAGTGCTAAAATGTTTTTTCCAACTGATTTAGATTCTTTTAAGTGTTAGGAAAATACTGGATTTTTTTCAAATTTTTAAAATAACATTTTATGTCATAAAAAATATATTTTATCTGATAAACAGCGTTTAGCGGTAGCGCGCGCATGCCGTAAAAGCCGCTCAAATCCCCATTTTCAACGTAAAATTAAAATTATAAATAATGGAGATAAAGTTCCGGGAGGACGGACTTTTTTTCGGAAATTTCCTCCTCTTTAACTAGCTTTTTTCAAAATTGCTTAAATATTAATATTTTTCGAGTTATTAACAAAAACATAAACATCTGTTTTTTTTTATATTATTTTGTTATTAACAATTGCAATTTTTTGCCTGCACACTTTTCCTTCAAAATCACTTTTCTACAGGTGATTCCGAATCCAATGAGCTATCGCTCATATTTTTAGGACCTTTAAAAGTAACTACTTTAAACAAATAACACACATTTTGTGTTTGCGAATAGTTGGATCAACCTACAAATAAAATTCGGACAGATAATTTTCATCACATTCCTATATTGGAAGTTGAAAAGGAAGGAAATAGAAGTAAAAATTTTGGTTGTAAAAGTCGTAAACATGTGAAGTGTAACAAACGCAAAGTTCAGTAATGTATTGAAAGGGAGAGGAATTGTTTTATGACATTTTACGTAAACAAATAATATGTTCATTTCTTCTTGGCATGTTTCTAGTGTGTTTAGGCATATACATAGATTTCAAAATTTAAACTGAATAGTTAGGTTGTGTGTAGATATTATCATTATGAAAGTTTTCATATAAGCTGATGGTGGCTTAGTTGGATAAGCGTCAGTTTTGTCAGTTGTGACATTTCTGTTATGTTATGGTAATGGGATCGATTACGCGAAATAGAAGATTTTTTAATTTTTTTTTTTTTGTTCTTACATGTGAAAACAGTAATTATTATTTTAACTGTTAAAAAATTAACTATTTTAGAAAGTTTTTTTATGCTGTACTGTGGACTATGAAGTAGTCTATCTCAGGAAATCGCTATTTGCCAAGGGACAGGTTTATGTTGCACTTAGTAGAGTGCGTTCTCTTCATGGTGTTCGAATTTTAGATTTAGACATCACAAAACTTACAGGTAAGGCACCCTGTAATAAAGAAGCAATGAAAGAAATGGACCTATGCGAAATCTTCCTCAAGATGAAGAGTAATTTAATTAATGATTTTTTTTCTGTTTCATTTTATGCTATTTAACGTATACTTGTTTATTCTTCTTTTTAGTATTTCTAGTATGCCAAATTTCCCTTAAAATGTCCCTCTGCCCGTCCGTCTCACGGGTGAAGCGTCATACATGCAGTTTACACTTCACTTAGATTTTCATACGCATATTGCCATGCCTCACATCCTCATGGTAGACCAGGAATTCCAAAAAATAAATTTTGGAAACCAAGTAGGCAATTGGCATAAAATTTAGTTTAAAAATTTCTTTTTCGTGTTGATATGAGTTTTAAATCGATTACAAAATTCTTACTAATATACAAATTTAAGTAACTAAATAATTTAGATACCTATATAATAGTAATATGACGTATATCAGTAAAAAAACTTTCCACTATAAAAAGTTTGTTTTATAAATTGTGATTATTTTTAAATCAGTTCTTGGTGTCATTATTTGTATGTTGTCCAAATTTGAAAAAACTCATTGAGATTTTACTCAAACTACTATTTAACTTGTATTAGTTTTAATATGCATGTGCAAAAAGGTAAAAATGTATATCAGTATTTCTTTGATAGAATTATTGTATTTATTAATAATATTGTGCGATTTAATGGAAAGCAAGAGCCTGTCAGACGGAAAATCATACATAGGATTAAAAGCAAATACAAATAACTTACGTCGTATGTGTATCAGAGGAATTCGCAATCCATTTATCCAATATTCGAGGTTTGAATAATTGACTAAAAGTTGTCCTGAACATTCTATTCATGCAGCAATACAAAATAAAATTGATGGAACCATTAGTTAGAGCCATAATATCCATAATCTCACCATATTTCTGGTAACAATGAAGAAAAAGATCATGTCCTTTAATTCCGATAAAAAGCGCAAATATACCCTGTGGAAATTCAGTTATGAGAAAGAGAAGTAATACAGCAATTAACATTTTTGTGGTTCTATCCGATCTCCTTTCTGATTTATTATGCTTTCTTTTGACTTCTTTACCACCCACAGTTAATGGAAAGGAATCATAACCTCGAAGTACTTGCCGTCGTTTTTTTGCATCAAATAAAGTTTTTATTAACCAAATGCTTATTATAGTCAATATGATGCAAGGTAGAAGTTTGATAAGGACAGCAAATAACCAAAAATTAATTTTTAGAAGAGTTGTATCACTTTTTACTTCTTCTTTTAGATCTGTGTGATACAAAGTAAAAATTTCATTATCTTCTTCAATTTCTTTAGATGATATTTCAAAAATGTAATAACTTGGTATACAAAGAAATAAAGGTAGAATATAACAAATCCAGATAGCTATAGTGCATCTCGCATCAGAACATAAGATATGGTTTCTTTCAGGATATCTGGAAATAATTTTTAATAAAATATATTAAATTGTTAAATAAACAAAACATTATTTTTTAAAATGGAAATCTGATTTTACTATAAAAGAGTAGTTTAAATAAAAATTACATTGTGAAATTTTCTTTATAAGCCGGTTTTAAACACATAGCATGAATAAGAAATTAAAATATATTATTTAAAACTTTAAATTCTACAATCAACGACAATTTGAATACCAGATTATTTTTTATCACATTTGTATTGAGCCTTTTATAAAGAATTTTAAATGGTATTGTAACCTTTTTTATATTAATGTTAATTTCTCACTAAACGTTTACTTATGTGAACGGCATTCAGTTTTTTGGTGGGGAGAGAGTCGTGGGTCTGTTTGAGCTAAATATTTTTTTTAAGATTTGTTCAGGCATTACACACTTTACCTAGAGACCGAAAAATAAAAATAATACTTACTCCCCTTAACTTATCATTTATGGTTAAAAAGAAAACTTAATTGAACACACACTAGTGAGAAGTGAAAATATCTACTAAAATTTAACAATGTCAATTCGGTTGCTAAATAAATAAAAAAAAACAAAATAAGATATCAGATAAAAAATACACAAAATGTTCACATTAAATGAATATCAAAATACAGTATCATACACATTTCAAGATAACAGCCAAGTATAAAATATTGTTATCTATATACTATATAGGTACTTTGTTGAAAAGAAATAAAAGTTTGAAAAAGCATTTAAAATTTTGTTAGTTTCACCCAATAGCTTTTGCTATTTACTCGAGTTATTTAAGTAGGTACCTAGTTTAAAGTTATTATTGAAATTACAAAAAGTAAATACAATTGGTGTTATAATAAAAAACACAGTTTTTTAAAAGATAAAGATTGCACTGTAAAAAATTAATTTCGGTACAATGGTAAAAACAAAAGACACTGTACAAACTAAAATAATGTCAAATATTTCCAAAAAAATAAATAGTTATTTCATTTCTTAGATGAAAAGCGAAAATAGTTGTATTTTTATTAGTTGTGTTTGTTTGATAATCGGAAATGAGTAGTTATAAAGATAAAAACCTAGTGTTGGCTACCAAACCGCTTTTTAGATAATTTAAGAATAAGATATTACAACCCTAGCTGTCGTAGATTAAAGGTAAAAATTGATATCACATTTTTCGAATACGCGTCACATGTTTTTGTTACGCGACTTAAATGTTGTGTTTTCGAAAAAGGCTTTTTAAAAATAATTTTTATTATTTTACAAGTATAAAATATAATATAATATAAAATAGGTCTTTTCTTTAGTATAGATTATGTCAGAATGAATTTATAATAAATAGAAATATAAAATGTAAGGTGTGTTGGAGATAACTTGAAAAGGCTGAGTTTGCAACTTCTGGTATCTGTTGCGGATGTTGCATCTTCTTACTGTATGGGTCTGCCAGTGGCGTAGCTATAACTCCTCCACCGCTAGTTCGTGTCGTTTTTCGTAGGGTTAAAAAACGGCATCGGGTGGGTAAATGGGGTTTCTTGAACTGATTCTTCTCTAGTTAAAATGCTGGACATCTCGACTGTTTCGTCTTTGGATTTTTTCTTAGCAAATGGTAAGTTTTTTAGGGACCTGAATATAAGAAATGTAAAAATGATAATTATTATGATTATTGTAATTATGTTCAAATGATTGATTGGAGTCCTTGTTGATTGATTTAGGATGAGTGGTTTTATTCCCTCCTGTGTCCTTTGAATTTCATGGATTTTGTCAAGTTGTATGTTTTTGAGGTGGATTTCTGATATTTCGTCTTTCTCAGGAGACTGTGGGTGGAATTGTAATGTTTGGAAGCAACAATGGTTGGCTTTCGGATACTAATTTTTGATTTACGAGCGTCTGATTTTCGGTGCTAAATTGGCATTGATATGGAAGTGTGATGAGATAATTTCCATTTATGGTTTGGAATTCGGTAGTCCCGCAATTGGTCTTGATTTTCGTTGGTCGTACTAGTATGGCAATATAGTTGGAGTCATCAATTTGTTGGATGAAATTTTCTGTGGTTCGGACAGGTGTTTCCCGGCATTCGCTAGGGTTGGATTGGATCTGGAGCAGTTGAAATATGCAGTCTTTATATTCTCTGGTCTTCAGTTGGTTTTCAATACAGAAGAAGTTTGGTTTTAAATCTTCGCAAGGAAACGATGAGTATTGATACATATTTTCATCCATTATCAGATAAGTATTAGGTGGAATAATTGTGGTTAGGTTAGTAGTAGGGATTAAATATAAATGGAAATAGGAGAATTCTTGTGGGTAAACTATTAGAAAGTGAATAATGAAAACAATTTTCGAGTCCAAATAAAATGCTTCGGTTTCTAAAATATTGTAATATTCGTTTATTTTTGAAATGGGATAGATGAGTTCACTTTCTGAGTGGTATTTTATAACTTGATCTAATATGGATTTCATTTCGTTTGTTTTTATAATACTCGTATGTAACATACCTAGTCTAGCAAATATGACAGCCTTTTCTATTTCTGATAATAATTGCAAAATTATATTAATGCTTAAACTTATTTGGTCTAAAATATTTCTAGTTACAAGATAATCTTCAAATTCAAAAATAAATTTATTTAAATCTGTTCGGATGGAATTTAATCCTGAAGTTATTACTTCCTGATTACTTTTTATTAAGGATACAGTGTGATTGAAATTTCCTACAATGGTTTTTGATATTGAAATTTGTCTATTTAATGCTACTACTATTTCTTTTTGATTATTTTGCAACTGAGAAAAAACTTGGTCATAACGCTTTGCATCGTTGGAATCAAGATTTCCTGTGATACATTTAATTATGGTTCCCAGTCCATCTATGAGTCCTCTTTTAGTTCTATGAGCGGGTAATAATGACTAAAGTTTTTGTTCTGTTATTTTAATTTGGAAAAGAAGAGCGCGATCGAAATTTTCAAGCTCTGTATAATAAGGGTGACTTAATCCTCGTTGAATTGCGTCAGCAGCATTTTCATAGGATGTTTTTATAATGTCAAATTCAGTTTTTATTATTTTTAAGGTTGGTTAGACTGATCTTCTGGAGATCGGCTAGTCGAACAACCAGGAACAGGATCGTCGTTAGGTGCCTGTAAAAATTGTTTTGTATTATTTTTGGGTCGTCTTAAGGATTGTTTATGTAAAAGTCGATTAGGGGTTTGAATTTTTAAGGTTTGGTTGTCAATTACGTTAACTTTAGTGAATTTTCTATTAAGTTTATTTCTTACAAGTATCGTGTTTTTCCTGTAAGCGCCGGAGTCTTTTGCATACTCAAGTGGTTCTTGTCGGTCTTTATTATGGTAATTAATAGTTTTTTCTTTTGTTCAATTAATTTTTTATTTAATTCACTGTAGATCTCTTTCGTTTTGTCGCGATGTTATTGTAAATAATTATTTATTAATTTTTTATTAAGGTCAATGTCGAATGGGTCTTTGGTGTTAATATGGCCATTAATTATTATGTCTCTAGGTTTTTGTTTAGTCACAGAGTGTATAGTGTTGTTGTAACCTAGTATCGCATAAGGCATTTGGTTTAAGATGTCGATTTTGCCATTATTCTTTTCTCTGATTATTCGCAGATGTTCTATGAGTGTGGAATGAAATCTCTCTATTGGTCCTTTAGATTGCGTACTATTAACTGGAACGTAATGAATTTTTACTTTATGCATGTCGAAAAATTCTTGAACTATGGAGTTTTTTAGTTCTGTACCATTGTCCATGGTTACTAAGGTTGGTAGTCCATGATGTGTCATGAATGTAATAAAGGCTTTAACTACTTCTAATCCTGAGAGTCCTGAAAGGGGATAAGCCTGACCATATTTTGAAAATGTGTCTATTATTGTAAGGTATTTTTGTCCTTGGCTCGCGAATGTGTCAGCAAAAATTATTTCAAAAGGTTTTGAAGGGGTAGCTGTGATTGCTAATTTTTGATTTGTGGGATTACGGTCGTATTTATTCATTTGACAAATGTCGCAACGGTTAATAAATTCTGTCAAGTCATTTTTCATTTTAGGCCAATAATATGTGCGTTTAAGTCTGGTCTCTGTTTCTAGTATGCCTCGGTGGTTTGTTTTGCCTTCATGATAATTTTTAATAAGTGCATGTTGTCGATCTCTATCGATTACATCTTTTAGTAAAAAGTTACATTTTACTAGTTTATAGGCTGAATGTTTAAAAGTTTTTCTTACTATTTCGAGTATTTGAGGGAGGAATGTATCGTTTTTGAAATATATGGCGTGTGTGAATTTTGGATCAATATATAGTCCGGTCAAGATAGCATCAAAAATAGGGGTAAGGTTACATTAATTCGCACCTTGCTAAAAATTGGCATGAATGTTAGGAACCCTATTATACACAACTTGTCAATTATCCACATCAATGCGAAGTGTGGAAAAAAAATTATTCAAGGTCAAATATTGCAAAAATTGGTTTTTTGAGTTTTCCAGCTAAACGGTAAGTTTTATAATAAAAATAGGTGAGACAAAAAATATTCATCCTGCAATTATCTATAAAAATTGTTCTTACACTTTTTTCCTAAGAATCGCCATTTCGGAGATACAGCGATGCAAAATGTTGAAAAAGTGCATGTCAATTACCGTAATATACGTTACAGAACGATAATATAAGTAAAAATATTAATTTTTGTAGCGTATACATACATATTGTAACGGGATAACCGTAACGGAAGGGACCTTAGTTTGAAAGATTGTTGTTGACAGTTGATTTTTAGAAGTTTGTAAAAAAAAATCAACTGACCATTTTAAATAATGTTTCTAGAAAATTCTAGAAACTTCTAAACACACTAACTAGATTAAATAATGTTGTATATAAGGGGATGCACGGACAGTTAACGTCAGTTCGAGTCAAGTGTTCACAAGAGTTCATTGTATTGTCAAGTAGTTAGACGTTATCCAGCAGAGTTCAGTGTATCTAAACAATTTTGTAAATAAATTGTGTAAAAAGCCCCCATAAGTGTTTCAAATTGGTGTCAGGTGTGGGGTGAAGATACAAGAATGCCTGGAAAAAAGATAAATGAACTATTGGTGGCTGAGCTCAGAAGAGAGCTCGAAGAATTAGAATTGGAAACTACTGGGACCAAATCTGTATTGTTGAATAGGCTCCGTGAATACTACCTAAGTAATAATTTGGACCCTGACGTTGTGGAGTTCGATGACCCGGTTCAAAAAGCAATTTCTGAACTATCGCAACGAATGACGAACCAACAAGAAGAACAAGCTCAACAACATGAGGAGCTATCCAGTCAGATGAAGAGCCAGCGCGAAGATATGTCCCAGCTGAAAGAGGAGCTATCACAGCGAATGACGAACCAACAAGAGGAGCTATCCAGTCAGATAAGAAGCCAGCGCGAAGAGGTGTCCCAGCTATCACAACGGATGTCTACCCTACCAGAAGAGTTATCCAGTTCCTTCTCCCAGCAAATATCACACCTTCGTGACGAGCAAAATCAGCAAGTTGCCAACTTGAATCAGCAGGTAGACAACTTGAATCAGCAAGTGGACAACATGAATCAGCAAGTGACCAACATGCGAGACGAGCAAAATCAACAAATCGCCAACTTGCGAGACGAGCAAAACCAGATCAACCAGCAAATGCAGTCCGAGATAAGGAAGCTTCAACAAGAACTGGAAGCTTGTCGCCGAAACCAAATCATCCACCACGGCGACGGAAATGCAGAAAGGAGAGAAACCGGCCACGTAGACGTCGAACGACGAGGAAACGAAGAGGCGGCCCAGGTACGAATGACGATAAAACCCCCGACCTTCGACGGGAAGGCTTCCTGGTCAAATTACCTAAAACAATTTGACGCAGTGGCCAGAGCGAATGGATGGTCACCCCAGGAGAAGGCATTGTTCCTAACCATGGCTCTGCGAGGCGAGGCTTTAGACGTCCTGCATGTATTGACACCGGATGAGGTTGACAATTTTAAGCTATTGGTGAATCGTCTAGAGATGCGTTATGGTCAAAGTCATCTACAACCAGTATACCGAGTGCAGTTGAAAAGTCGGAAGCAGAAAAATGGAGAAACTATCCAGGAGTTCAAGGCAGAAGTGGAAAAAATGGTACGGTTTGCGTATCCAAATGCAGCAGAAGATTTTCTGGAGTGCCTGGCGATCCAAACCTTTACCGATGGTCTTCGAGACGCCGAGTTGCAACGGACTGTACGGTTGGCGAGACCGAGATCTCTTGTAAACGCCTTGACCATTGCCCTGGAGTTCGATGCGGCGACGGAGGCCTCACATGGAGCTGCTCGACTGATGGAAGACACTGGTAATGTCGACCATGCCGTTTATGCCGTCAGCAACGTCGAAGCGGTAGTGGAGAGGTTAAAGAAGTTTTCTTCAAAAGGAAGGCGGCCAGTGAGGTGCTGGAATTGCGGAGAACTAGGCCACATAAGAAATACTTGCCCCCATTGTACCCGTATGGAGCAGAACGAGGAAAAACTTGCCTTAGTTAAGGTTGTGCCAGGAGACGAGAGCTCTATGCTGGAGGAGCAACAAGAAAACGATCCCGTTCTGAGAAAGATTAGGGAGTGGAAGAGAATGGACCGTCGTCCGTTGTGGAGAGAGATATCCTCATCCTCTCCTGCTTTAAAAGCATACTGGTCCCAATGGAACTCTTTAATTTTGGACGGAGGGCTCGTTAAAAGACTTGTAGAAAATTCCGAGGGCACAGAAACAAGGAAACAAATAGTGGTCCCAAGAAATGCTGTACCAGAAATTTTAAAACAGATGCATAATGATAGTTCTGGAGGACATCTGGGTATCACAAAAACGCTGCAAAAGATCCGAGATAGATTTTACTGGGTAAATTGCACTAATGATGTTAAAGATTGGTGTCGTAAATGCACTACATGTGCTGCCAGTAACGGTCCGCACCGAAAACCGAAGGCGGAAATGCAGCAATACCTGGTTGGAAGTCCTTTTGAAAGAATCGCAGTAGATGTATTGGGGCCACTTCCACAGACCGATGTAGGAAACAAGTACATCTTTGTTGTAATGGACTACTTCACTAAATGGGTTGAAGCATATGCAGTTCCCAATCAGGAAGCCACCACTTTAGCAGATATATTGGTTGAAGAATTCGTAAGCCGATTTGGGGTACCATTAGAATTACATTCAGACCAAGGAAGAAATTTTGAGAGCAAGCTGTTTCAAGAAGTTTGCCAAAGATTAGGCATCCACAAAACGAGAACCACAGCGATGCACCCTCAGTCTGATGGAATGGTGGAACGAATGAACCGGACTATAACCAACTATCTGTCAAAAGTGGTGTCAGATTGTCAGAGGGATTGGGATCGACATATTCCACTATTTCTAATGGCAATTCGATCGGCCATCAACGAATCAACTGGCCAAACGCCTGCGAAGGTCCTGTTCGGTAGAGAAATGAGGCTACCATGTGACTTGGTGTTTGGTTGTAAACCTGGTGAAGAACTGGCACGTGAACAATATGTCGCCGACCTTCAGAATCGAATGGAGAATATACACAACCTGGTGCGTGGAAAACTACAATTATCTAGTGATCGGATGAAGAGGTACTATGACACACGCACAATGGAAAAGAGTTACCAAGTTGGAGATGTAGTCTGGCTCCATAACCCCCGACGGCGTCGAGGTATTTGTCCCAAATTACAAAAGAACTGGGAAGGTCCTTACACCATCAAGAAGAAGATTAACGATGTCATTTATCGGATCGTGAAAATTCCCAGAGGGAAACCCGTCGTGGTCCATCACGATCGTTTGGCGCCTTACCAGGGAAACCACAGTGGAGATGCGCAGCAACTCCAAGAAGATGGTTTGGCTGGTTCAGGGAGTGTGCGAGATTCCGATGTAGGAAATAACATTCCAGGAGGAATGAATCTAAGGAGGGGGCAGTGTAACGGGATAACCGTAACGGAAGGGACCTTAGTTTGAAAGATTGTTGTTGACAGTTGATTTTTAGAAGTTTGTAAAAAAAAATCAACTGACCATTTTAAATAATGTTTCTAGAAAATTCTAGAAACTTCTAAACACACTAACTAGATTAAATAATGTTGTATATAAGGGGATGCACGGACAGTTAACGTCAGTTCGAGTCAAGTGTTCACAAGAGTTCATTGTATTGTCAAGTAGTTAGACGTTATCCAGCAGAGTTCAGTGTATCTTAACAATTTTGTAAATAAATTGTGTAAAAAGCCCCCATAAGTGTTTCAATATTATACAGTTATAAAAATATAAACTCGAAAAAAAACCCAGTCTGAAAATATCTCTGTAAAGCAAGCTGATAATGATGCTGATGTCCTGATAGTTGAAACAGCAATAGAACAATTTAATTCGACAAATCCAACTATTCTTGTTGGTGAAGATGTTGATTTGTTGGTATTACTTACTGCTCGAACGCCAACTGAAAAAATTAATTATTTTTTAAAACCTGGGAAGGCTCAACAACAATCAAAAATATATATTTATCCAAGAGTTTATCTGCTTTTTCAAAATGCCAAAATCATATCTTATTTCTCGGTCTAGGACGTTCTGGCGCGACCGATCTGGCGCGACCGATTTGGCGCGGCCGTACTGGCGCAGGTCCGTTAGGGCGCAGACCGCTTCGGGCGCAAGGCCTATCTGGCGCAGGTACGTTCTGGCGCGAGAACTTTATGGCGCACATTAATATTTTTATTTATATTTCGCACATTAGCCAATACATTAGTTATATTTCAGTCAAAAATTGTATTTTATTAAAACATGTTTCGAGAGTTTATATATCATTACTGGTTAAATAATAATAATCGTGATAATTCAAACTATGCCAAACATTTAATAGAAGAAAAACATATTTTTAATGATAAACCAGATATTTTACATATACCACCGAAAGGCCATAAACTGAGCCTCTTAGAATCTCTGGAGGTTAATAAATATAAACATTCTAAATTGCTTTTAAATGACCAACTAGAATTAACAAATTCACCCTTACTTAATCTCTTTACCTATAAGTGGGAAGTTCCGAATCTGGTATATGTATTCCTGTGAACAATGTTAGAATAATTATAATAAGGTGTCCAATTACTCGGAATCATAAATCATAAATCTCTCTCAAATGATCTGGAAAAACCAAATTTGTCATTTTTATTTTAATAATATTTTTGGTTTATTATACGATGTATTTATAATATATTTAAATACAGTCTGAAAATTGTGTTTTAAATAACAACCCTGATTATTAGGGAACATTTTTATAAAGATTTTGATGGTTTAATTATTTATTTTGTACATCACATTAAGTAGCAGTACCTACGCTTCAAGTTTTGATTTTATTTTTTACCGTGGGCCTACTTTTTTCCGGTGTTTTTTTCCGCGGGACCGTTTTTCCTGCATTCAATAGTAGTATAGGAGTATAGGTCATGAAAATTTTGTATCAATTATTTTTGTATCTATGACATAATGTATTGTTATGTGTTATTATTTTTCTAGATTTTACGTGAATCTAGACAGTGGTTCATCGATGGAACCTTTCGTTCTACTCCTCCACTATTCTACTAAGTGTACGTCATTCTAGTAGAAAAATTAGGTGGAGTAGAAAAATTAGGTGGGGTTCATCCAATAATATATGCCTTACTGCCAAATAATCAAAGTGACCTCTCTTGGATATGTTGCTTGAACTAGAAGTACGCTTAAATCCACAGCGAGTTTCTTGTGATTTTGAATTGGCTGCAATAAATGCTTTCCAAAAAAAATTTCAAGACGTTCAAATGCAAGGCTGTTATTTTGTTCACTTGGTTAAGAATTTTAAAAAACATCTTGCTGAACTAAATCTTTTGGATAGATACCAGAACGACCCAGATGTTGCCAACATGGCAAAAATGATAACTTCGTTGGCCTTTGTACCTATCGAAAATCTCGATGAGGCGCTAGAACAAAAAAACTTTAGCCAGAATTGTTTTCAAACAAACGAGGAGGTTGGCGAAGACTACCTATGTGTCCACCAACATTATGGTCTGTTTATGGAAGGGTTATCAACGACATTCACAGAACCAACAATTTTGCTGAAGCTTCTCATAGGAGGCTTCAAACGGAGTTATTGATGGATCATCCATCAATTTGGTCATTTATTGATGTACTGAAGAAGGTGCACGTCTCAATAGATATGTATATTGAATAATTAATAGCGGGACACGCACCCCCTAAAAAACTGAGAAAATACGTTGAATGTGATAAAAGAATTAAGAATATTGTAGAGAATTTCAATAATATAGGGTTGATAGAATATTTAAGAGGATTATCTTATAATTATAATATGGATGCCTAAATCATGATTATTAGTTTTATTTTTATTTTTTAAGTTTGATTTGTGATATTGTAAAAAAAATATCTTATTAAATTTCTATAATCTAGTTTACTTATTTCACTTATGCCATTTTCAATATTGGCAATAATTATTTCTGTTGGCATTTTATCTTCTTCATATGCATTTTTTTTCTAACTTAAATGTATCAGATCAGGTTTTTAAAATGTATTGAATGTTCCGATTTTTAAATGGTTTTGTTTGTTGACGTTTTAGTATTTTTAACTTTATTAAATTAACACTTTCCAAAAATAAAAGAAATTTAAGTGCCTTGCATCTAACTTATGTTTTCAATTATGTGCGCCATACAGTACTCGCGCCAGAACGTACCTGCGCCAGATAGGCCTTGCGCCCGAAGCGGTCTGCGCCCCAACGGACCTGCGCCAGTACGGCCGCGCCAAATCGGTCGCGCCAGATCGGTCGCGCCAGAACGGGCCATTCCGCTTATTTCTACATGCAGTAACTGGTTGTGACACGACATAAGCATTTTTTAGGAGAGGTAAAAGATCAGTTTTGAAATTGTTTGAGAGACAAGATTTAGTTGATTGTGCTGACGTTTTCAAAGAAAGTACCTCTACTCCACAAGCTGTAATCACCAACGGAATTCGCTTTGTTCTTTTAATTTACGGAGCTCAAAAAAAAATACGTGCTTAGATTAGTTTCGATACTTATCTTTTGCAAAAAATACGTATAAAAAGAAACAAGTACCATTAGCTTGTCTTCCTCCAACCTCTGCTTCTGCTCATCAACATCTATTTTGGGTATATTATCAAGTTCAAGTATGGCTTGGTTATAAACTAAACCCAGAAGACTGGGGTTGGAAGTTAATTGACAATATATTGGAACCAGTTCAGACTTTACTCCCTTCTGCACCGGAAAAACTCCTCAATTCAATTTTTTGTAATGCTAAATGCGGCTGTAAAAAAGTTGGTTTGTTTTGTTCATTAGCATGTATCAGTTGTCGAGGCCAATCGTGCTCCAATGTTGAATCGCCAGTAGAAGAGGATTCTTACGATATAGGCGAGGAGAAATCTGATGCATCGCTCTTTGAACAATTTATTTGTACCCAGCAGGAAGAAGAAGAAGGAGAAGAAGAGCAAGATAGTATGGATCAGACGAATAATTTTCTCAATTTACGCATTACTTACACCGCTCTTGTTATTTACAATAGTACCATTTTTAATGTAATACTTGCCATGTACACTACACTACAGAATACAACTTTTTCAACATTTTGCATCGCTGTATCTCCGAAATGGTGATTCTTAGGAAAAAAAGTGTAGGAACAAATTTTATAGATAATTGCATGATGAATAATTTTTGTTTTACCTACTTTTATTATAAAACTTACCGTTTAGCTGGAAAACTCAAAAACCCGATTTTTGCAACATTTGACCTTGAATAAATTTTTTTCCACACTTCGCATTGATGTGGATAATTGGCAAATTGTGTATAATAGGGTTCCCAACATTCATGCCAATTTTTAGCAAGGTGCGAATTAATGTAACCTTCAATGTCTATGTTGACCGGAGTAATAGTTTTTAAATATGCGTATTGTATCGTCAGCTATATTGTTTTTTGAAATTTGTACGTGAAGACGTTTTTTGTTAGGGAAAATATTTTCTATTTTAGGTCTAACTGCAGAATGTAAAAGAAAATCTATTATAACTTGATGATCAAACGAATTTAAAAATTTTTTTGAAATTGGCATACCTAATATTGGGTCTTCGGCACTAGAATGCACATTTTGTCCTTCGTCATTATTTTCATTTTCATTATCCTCGTTAATGATGGTTTCGTTTCCATTATCCTCATCGATTATATTTTCGTTGATCTCGTTTTCATCAACGTTTACGGATTACAGATTCGGTGTCAATATCGATATTGTTTCTGTCTGCATTATTTGAAAATTTTCGTTAAATTTCCTCATGTGTTCAAAAAATTCATTACAGTGAATTTCTATGCGAGATAGTGCATCTGCATTGGTATTAAGTTTACCTTTTTTATATTCGATGGTATAGTCAAATTCTTGTAATTTTAGACGCCACCTCACAAGACGTGAGTTAGGTTCCTTTAATGACATAAGCCATTGTAAAGGTTTATGGTCGGTAATAATTTTGAACTTTCTACTAAATAAATAAGGTCTAAAATATTTTGTACGATGCACTATTGCGAGAAGTTCTTTTTCTATCGTGCTGTAATTTTGTTCAGATTGGTTTAGAGTCCTTGATGTATAAGCAACAGGCTTATCACATCCATTGGAAAGTTGTGAAAGTACTCCACCGATAGCTACGTTGCTAGCGTCAGTTGTTAGTATAAAGTCTTTTGTAAAGTCCGGATATTGTAATATCGGTTCGTTGGTAAGAAGGTCTTTGCAATTTTCAAAACATTTAATGAATTCTGGAGTATGTTCAATTTTAGCGTCTTTTTTCAAACATAATGTCAATGGTTTTGTAATACGTGCAAAGTCTTTGATAAATCGTCTGTAAGAGCCTATTAAACCGAGAAAGCCTTTAATTTCGCGGGTTGTTTTTGGAATTGGATAATTTTTAATTGCAATGATTTTGTCTGGGTTAGGTTTTACACCTTCGTTTGTTACAATGTGTCCTAAATAGGCGGTTTCCTTTTTTAAAAATTCACATTTGTCTAACTGTATCTTAAAATTGCTTTCTTTTAAGCATTTAAAACTTTATCTAAATTTACCATGTGTTCTTGAAGAGAAGTCGAAAAAATTATTATGTCGTCGAGGTATACAAGACAAATTACATTTTGGAGCCCAATAAAACGTCATCCATAACCCTTTGGGAGGTTGCAGGGGCGTTTTTAAGACCAAAAGGCATACGAACATATTCATAATGCCCATTTTCTACATTAAATGCGGTCTTAGGGATGTCATCTGGGTGCATCTCAATTTGATGAAAGCCGCTTGCCAGATCGAGGTTACTAAAATAGTTACATTTACCTAGCTTGTCTAGAATATCCGTTATATTAGGCAAGGGGTAACGATCATCGATGTTTTTTTCGTTGAGCTTGCGGTAGTCTACTACAATTCTCCACTTTTTCTTACCGGAGCTATCTGCTTTCTTGGGTACAACCCAAATAGGGGATGACCACGGTGAATTACTGGGTCTAATAATTTCTTGATCCAACATTGATTTAATTTGTTGTTCCACTTCTGGTTTATGAATAAATGGATATTTATACGATTTACTGTAAACGGGTAGCTCATCTTTAGTTTTTATTGAATGTTTTACTTGATTTGTGAAAGAAGGGGTTGACCATCACTATGAAATAGACTAGAATATATTTTACAAATTTTTAGGATGTTACTTTTTTCTTCTTCGTTCATGTGTGATGTACGAATTAATTGTTCTATGTCGGGTTTTCTGTCATTGTCAAAAGGTAATATTTCGGCATGATATAGTTCGTATTGATTAATTATCATTGAGGGGTATTGTTTTAATTTTAGAGTCCAGGGTGAGAATAATTTCGTTATTGGTACGATTATCAATTGCTACAAAAGCAAATCCATTGTAAGATTTAGAGATTGTACTGGGTATTTCACAATTTTGAATAATTTGTTTAGGAATTAAAATATCGCCTGAATTTTGAGAAACTGGAATTTTAGTTAAAACACATGACAAAGGGTCTATTTTTTGTTTGAATATTGAAGAAATGTTTGATTCATGGTACTTAATCGATATACTGGCATATGGAGTATTTAATTTTGAGTTGTTAAAGTCTAAACTGGCTTTAAGTATTTTTAAACTGTCAAGACCAATAAGTTTATTGTTTATGAAAGTCAAATAAATAAAATTTCATACGATCATTTTGATTAAATTCGGAAAGGACAGGAATTTCAGCACAGAAGTTATGCTTGGAGGATTGAAAACCACCGGAAACAATAAATGGTTCATAATTTATATTATTTTTATAATAAAGTTTTGCTAATTTTGGGTTTAAAAATGATTTGGTGGAACCCGTGTCTATTAATAGTTTTAATTTTGGATTTGAAATTTCTATATACGGAAGTTCTTTTTTATTAGTTTAAATATTAACTTCGATTATGTCTTTTCGTTGGGGTTTTGTGTTTCCTGAAAATTTTGGTTTTGATCGTCATTGTCGTATTCATAATCTTGTTCGTTAAGAACTTGTTCTGTATCGTCGAAAAATTCTTGTTCTTCATAGGTTTCATGTTCAGTGTTAAATAGTTCTTCAGACATAAAATTCGGTTTTTGGTTATTTTGAGAATGATTAACTCTAAATTGTGGTGTTGTCGTAACACTCATAGGTGTAGGTTTGGGTTGAACAGAATTTTTATTCGGTTTCCAAACATTTGTAGGGGGTTTTCCAAAGGCTTGGTTATGTGTAGGAAATCTTTGAGTTGGAGGACGTTGATATCTTTGCATACTTATGGGTCCTCTCTGAAATTGGTAGTTATTTTGGGGTTGTGTGTTAGTATAGGTTTGTTAAAAATTAAAATTTGGTCTTTGGGGTTGTTGATAATTAAAATTTGATCTTTGGGGTTGTTGGAAGTTAAAGTTTGATCTTTGGGGTTGTTGGAAATTAAAATTTGATTTTTTTGGTTGGCTTGTATGGACATTAGCATGACTATTTCCTTTTTGATAATATTTAATATTATCTTTCTCTCTAATATATTGTACTGCTTGTTCTAAAGATTGAGGTCTCATAGCTCTAATTATAGGCCCTAAGGGTTCACTTAAACCGGCTAAAAATGTTTTTAACGCTTGTTTAAAAAAATTCACGTTTATATTCGCGTTCTTGTCCAACATGATGCAAATCTATATAATTACAAATCGTGTTTAACAAATGAATTACCTTTTCATGAAATTGATACGGTGATTCGTTTGCTTTTTGCATAAGATTTACTAAATCTTGATTAAGACAATTTTCGTCTCTTTGATCCCCGAAATTCTGTATTAAAGTATTTTTTATTCTGGCCCAATCGTTGTGGCCTGATATTGCTATAATTTCTCCAGCCCTACCATCTAATTTACTTAAAATACCATTCATAAGTAAATGGTTTTGAAAACAACCTGCCTCATCCCTATTCCAATAATGATTTAAAATTGTTTTACTAGCTTCAATAAATCTATGTAATTTTGTTATATCTCCATTAAATTGGGGAATTATACTTAAGTTTTTAATGTCTAGAACGGGTGTTCGTTGATTTGTATTAGGTTGAGTCATTATTAAATTATTTTCAGGAGTAATTATAATATTAGAAATATTACTTAAATTTTCGCTTACGTTTAAATTTGCAAAAGAACTTAAAATATCTAACTCTTCGTCGTTATTGTTTTCACTAATGGAGTCAATAGGAGAAGAGGATTCTGACATGAACAAAAATAAATATCACTTACCACATATTTTTGTCGTTTTCGTCGATTGAATATCTTCGATAGAATTCAGATCACCAACACAATGGATAGTTCAAAAGTTTAAAACACCTTTTAATTATTTAAAAGTTCGAATCACTTGTTCGAAATTATTTGGTACGATTTTCCGTTAAAGAGTAAAAACTCACGAATTTCCACGATGGATTTCTACGAAAAATCCTACTGACTGCGCCACTTAAATGTTGTGTTTTCGAAAAAGGCTTTTTAAAAATAATTTTTATTATTTTACAAGTATAAAATATAATATAATATAAAATAGGTCTTGTCTTTAGTATAGATTATGTCAGAATGAATTTATAATAAATAGAAATATAAAATGTAAGGTGTGTTGGAGATAACTTGAAAAGGCTGAGTTTGCAACTTCTGGTATCTGTTGCGGATGTTGCATCTTCTTACTGTATGGGTCTGCCAGTGGCGTAGCTATAACTCGCGTCTCATTTTACTGAGTTTAGGCGTGGAAAACTTACATTGATAGGCCAGTGTGGAAAAACTCAGTTGGCGCCTAACTTTTTGTCCGGATCATTAAAATAGGTATCCACTCCTTCTTCGACTTTGAGCTTAGTCGATGTCCGAAGGTTGTCACCAAAACAACTGAAACTTATGTAACCGAGTAGACATGATTTTAAACATATTTTGCAGGTTTGTTATTTCTATTTTGGAGAATTTTTCGAAGTAAAATATTGAAACACTTATGGGGACTCTAACACAATTTATTCACAAAATTGTTAAGATACACAGAACTCTGCTGGATATCGTTTAAACTAATTGACAATTCAATGAACTATTCTAAATATTTCAACTCCCCTTAACTGCCCATACATCCCCTTATATAAAACAAAAGAACATTCTAGAATAAACGCGAAACATAAATTGAACATAAACGTTACACACTAGAAAGAGAGAGAACATTCTCGAATAACTTAGAAATAGTCTTTCATGTAAAGATCTTTTCCTTATTCAGATATTCCGTTACACTGCCCCCTCCTTAGATTTATTCCTCCAGGAATGTTATTTTCTAAATCGGGATCGCACACATTCCCTGAGCCAGCCAAACCATCGTCTTGGTGCCGCTGCACACCTCCACTGTAGTTTCCCTGGTAAGGCACCAATCGATCATGATGGACCACGACGGGTTTCCCTCTGAGAATTTTCATGATCCGATAAATAACATCGTTAATCTTTTTCTTAATGGTGTATGGATCTTCCCAGTTCTTCTGTAATTTCGGATAACCAGTTCTTCTGTAATTTCGGACAAATTCCTCGTCGCTGTCGGGGGTTATAAAGCCAGACTTAATCTCCGATCACTCGACAATTGAAGCTTCCCACGAACCAAATTGTGTATATTTTCCATTCAATTTTGAAGATTGGCGATATATTCTTTAGAGGCCACTTCACCAGGTTTACAGCCAAACACCAAGTCACAAAGGTAGTTGGTTATAGTCCGATTTATTCGTTCCACCATTCCATCAGACTGAGGGTGCATCGCTGTCGTTCTCGTTTTGTGGATGCCTAATCTTTGGCAAACGTCTTGAAACAGCTTGCTCTCAAAATTTCTCCCTTGGTCTGAATGTAATTCTAGTGGTACCCCAAAATTGCATATGAATTCTTCAACTAATACACCTGCTAAAGTAGTTGCTTCGTGATTGGGAACTGCGTAGGCTTCAACCCATTAAGTGAAACAGTCCATTACAACAAAGATGTACTTATTTCCCACATCGCTCTGTGGAAGTGGTCCCAATACATCTACTGCGATTATTTCAAAACGACTTCCGACCAGGTATTGCTGCATTTCCGCCTTCGGATTTCGATGCGGACCATTACTGGCAGCACATGTGGTACATTTACGACATCAGTCTTTTACATCGGTAGTGCAGTTTACCCAGTAAAATCTATCTCTGACCCTTTGCAGCGTTTTCGTGATACCCAGATGTCCTCCAGAACTATCATTATGTATCTGTTTAAAATTTCTGGTACAGCATTCCTTGGGACCACTATTTGTTTCCTTGTTTCTGTGCCCTCGAAATTTTCTAGAAGACTTTAAAGGAGCCCACCGTCCAAAATTAAAGAGTTCCATTGGGCCCAATATGCTTTTAAAGCCGGAGAGGATAGGGATATCTCTCTCCACAACGGAAGACGGTCCATTCTCTTCCATTCCAGTTTTTTTTTCAGAACAGGATCGTTTTCTTGTTGCTCCTTTAGCATAGAGCTCTCGTCTTCTGGCACAACCTTAAGTAATGCAAGTTTTTCTTCGTTCTGCTCCATGCGGGTACATTGGGGACAATTAGGTCTACATGGCCTTCTAGAAAGTAAATCAGCATTACGATGTCTTGTTCCAGGTCTGTGCTCGATTTCAATATCATATTCCTGCAATTTTTTGAGCCATCTTGCTATCTGTCCTTCTGGGTTCCTAAAGCTCAGCAGCCACTTTAAACTGGCATAGTCTGTTCTAATCAGAAATTTTCTGCCATACAGATATTTATATAAGTGTTCGACGGATTTGCAATAACTGCTAAGAGTTCCCGCCGAGTTACACAGTAGTTCTTTTTAGCTTTCAATAAAGTTTTGCTGAAGTATCCAACCACTCTTTCTTTACCATCCTGTAGCTGTGACAAGCCGGCTCCAATTCCCACATTGCTGGCGTCGGTGTCTAGAATAAGCTTACCTTCAGGAAGTGGATAAGCAAGAATAGGGGCAGACGTCAGCTGTTTGTTTAAGAGTTCAAACGCCTTTTGACATTCCCCATCCCAACAGAAGGACTTGTCTTGTTCTGTCAAACGTGTCAAAGGTTTGGGGATGTCTTCAAAACTCTTGACATACCGTCGGTAATAGGAACAAAGACCCAAGAAACTTGGAGCTGATGTTTGTCGATAGGGATGGGCCATTCTTGAACGGCTTGAATCTTAGCGGGGTCCACAGCAACACCATCCTTGCTTACGGTATGTCCTAAATAGTTGACCTGTCTCTGGAACAAGTGACATTTCTTAACATTTAATGTTAGATTAGCTTTCTGTAATCTTTTAAAGACTTCCTCCAGGTTCGATAAATGTTCCTTAAACGTCTTGCTCGTTATGATGATGTCATCTAGATAAACTAGACAAGTTTCCCATGACAAACCCCGGAGGATGTTTTCCATTAACCGTTTAAACGTCGCAGGGGCATTACAGAGGCCAAACGGAAGGACCGCGAATTGCCATAACCCTGATCCACTGGTAAAGGCAGTCTTTTCTTTGTCTGCAGGATTCATTTTAACCTGCCAGTATTCGCTTTTAAGGTCCAAGGTAGAAAACAAAGTAGAACCTGCCAAAGCGTAGAGGGCATCATCAATCCTTGGCAAAGGATAACTGTCCTTCTTAGTGACATCATTAAGCTTTCGGTAGTCGACACAAAACCGCATTGATCCGTCTTTCTTTCCCACTAATACCACAGGAGAAGCCCACGGACTACTGGATGGTTCGACTATGCCATTTTGAGTCATTTCTTTAAAGGCTCTGTCTGCTTATTCGTTCTTAACTTGAGACAGTCGTCGGAGTACCTGTCGAATCGGACGTGCATCGTCAGTATCAATTTTATGTTGGACAACATCAGTTCTTCCAAGTTTATTTTTAGACCCGAATACAGATTTATAAAGGTAAAGTAGGTCTCTTACCTGTTTCTTTTCTTATTTTGACAAAGAGGGATCTAATTTTGTCATTAATTGTTCGATTCCGCTGGTCTCATTTGTTTCCGTAACGTTTACCATGTGAATAACGGCTGTTACCGGTTCTAAAGATCCCATTTCTGTGTCCTTTCGGAGAAGAACTGGATAATCGTTCAAATTGATAACTCGGATATAACAAGAGTCTTTCCAACAAGGAGTCCTTTTCCCAATTCATGGTCATGGTTCTTTGGCTCTATCATGGCTGAGGCTTCATCTGGCTCCAGTCCTTTCAACCGCGCTGTTACGACACATTCGCAGCTCGCCGGAAGTTGATATCATCGATTAGCTTAATCGAGGCATCGTTAACTTGGTTTCAATGCAGGAATATTTCTTGATTACCGGTACGAAGGATTCGTCGTTGAAGATCCAATTGGAAACCACAGTGTAGCATAATGCCCATGCCCAGAACAACATCTTCATCAACGTCAGCCATCAGCACCGAGTGAACAAGAGAGGTTGAACCAAACTGTAGTGTCACCTTCATTTCACCGTAGACTCTAGCAGATTTTCCGGTAGCGGTACGCAGTCTCCAACTGGTAGGCAACATCTTTTTCCACATAATGGTAGTTGGTCGGATGATAGTTTTCGTAGCTCCAGTGTCTACCAGCATGCTGAAGTTCTTTCCATCAATGAGGTCATCTACATATAAGCTGCCCACGTGGTGTCGCAGAGTTGCCAGTTTAATGGTGTGAGAGTCTTCGGGATTTGATGTCGCCCTCCAGGAGTCGACCCGTTCTAGTTTTCCTGCTGCTGGGGTACTTCAGCAGGAGATTTTTTTTTGGGGGGCAAGTATTTCTTATATGGCCTAGTTCCCCGCAGTTCCAGCATCTCACTGGTCGCCTTCTTTTTGGAGATAACTTCATTAACCTCTCCACTACCGCCTCGATGTCGCTAACGGAATGAACGGCATGATCGTAGTTACTGGTGACTTTCCTTAGACGAGCAATTCCACGTGAGGCCTCCGTCGACGCATCAAACTCCAGGGCAATGGTTAAGGCGTCCAAAAGAGATTACGGCCGCGCCAACCGTACAGCCCGCTGCAACTCGACGTCTCGAAGACCATTGGTGAAGGTTTGGACCGCCAGGCACTCCAAAAAATCCTCCGCTGCATTTGGATACGCAAACTGTACCATTCTTGCCACTTCTGCCTCAAACTCCTGGATAGTCTCTCCATTTTTCTGCTTTCGGCTCTTTAACTGCATTCGGTACACCGGTTGTAGATGAGTTTGGCCATAACGCATCTCTAGACGATTCACCAATAATTCGAAGTTGTCAGCTTCATCCGGTGTCAATGAATGCAGGACGTCTAAAGCCTCACCTCGCAGAGCTATGGTTAGGGACAATGCCTTCTCCTGGGATGACCATCCATTCGCTCTGGCCGCTGCGTCAAATTGTTTTAGGTAATTTGGCCAGGTTCATCGGCGTTCGTACATGTGTCGCCTTCCCGTTTTTTCGTCGTTCGACGTCTACGTGGCCGGTTTCGATCCTTTTTGCATCTCCGTCGCCGTGGGGGATGGTTCGGTTTCGGCGGCTAGTTTCCTGTTCTTGTTGAAGCTTCCTTATCTCGGACTGCATTTGCTGGTTGACGTCTTGCAGGTTGGCTACTTGCTGATTCAAGTTGACCACTTGCTGATTTTGCTCGTCTCGCAAGTTGGCGATTTGTTGATTTTGTTCATCACGAAGACTGCAGATTTCGGAGCGCAGATTCGATTTTTGTTGGGAGAAGGAACTGGATAATTCTTCTGGTAGGGTAGACATCCGTTAAGAGAGCTCTTCTTGTTGGCTCGTGATTCGTTGCGACAGTTGGGACATATCTTTGCGCTGACTTCTTATCTGACTCGATAGCTCCTCTTGTTGGCTCGTCATTCGTTGTGATAGCTCCTTTTGCAGTCGGGAAATTGCTTTTTGAACCGGGTCATCGAACTCCACAACGTCAGGTAGTATTCACGGAGTCTATTCAAGAATACAGATTTGTTCCCAGTAGTTTTCAACTCTAATTCTTCGAGCTCCCTTCTGAGCTCAGCCACCAATAATTTATTTATCATCTTGCCAGGCATTCTTGTATCTTCACCCCACACCTGACACCAATTTGAAACACTTATGGGGACTTTAACACAATTTATTCACAAAATTGTTAAGATACACAGAACTCTGCTGGATATCGTTTAAAGTGATTGACAATTCAATGAACCATTCTAAATATTTGAACTCCCCTTAACTGCCCATACATCCCCTTATATAAAACAAAAGAACATTCTAGAATGAACGCGAAACATAAATCGAACATAAACGTTACACACTAGACAGAGAGAGAACATTCTCGAATAACCTAGAAATAGTCTTACAAGTAAAGGTCCTTTTCTTAATCAGATATCCCGTTACAATATAATACACGGTTATTTTGTAATAGTTAAAATTCTAGGTTAAAAAAGTAGATCATTTTTCGAAAAATAATGTCATAAAGAAGTTTTACTTCTTACGTGTGTACACTAGTACACGCACACTCATTACTAATATTAAAAAACCTCTTTTCTTATAATCATTGTTTATCTTGTTTTTTGTATAAAAAAATAATATATATTTTTTAATTTTTTATTGTTTATTAAATAAAAAAAAAGGTTAAAGAGTCTCTGAAGTTACCCCTTACCTGGAAACAGCGGGCCGTCCATAAATCGGAACCTTTTCTCTCACAGCAGGCAATGTTATGCACTCACGATTTTACAATTTATTGTTTAAATTTAAAAAATATATGTGATTAGTTTTTTATAAATAAAAATAAATAAATACCAGAAGCGTAATGATATTTTTTTTCTGATATCAACCATATATAATACTTACGCAAAATTTTGAATTTTACAGATAAGACACCAAAATATTTTACGTTACACTGAGAACAGTCAATATTAAAATACCTGTAGCGCCTGTAAACCTTAAAAAATGTTCGTAAGTATTATATATGGTTGAAATCAGCAAAAAAATATCTTTACAATTCTCGTATTTATTTATTTTTATTTATAAAAAATGAATCACATAAATTTTTTAAATTTAAACAATGCATTGTAAAATCATGAGTGCATATCTTTACCTGCTGTGTGGGTCGAGAAAAGGTTCGGATTTATCTGTTTCCAGACTTTAAATGCTCGTTAACCAAAAAATTTGTAATTAAATAATAAATTTTCTTGTTATATTTAATTTTTTGTTCTACTTACTAAAAGAAAAACAACCATGAATTTTTTAAATTGTTTTTTATTGATTTTTATAATCATTGCGCTCCACAACTCGAACTATTATCACATAGTTTCGGTTCTTTAAATTATAATTTTTAAACTAATAAAAATAATAATAAAAAACATCATTTATTTACCTTAATTTAAAAAAGAAATTTAACGTAATTTAAATTATTCAAAGTTTTTATAAAAAATATTTTTAGATTTTTTTAATTTTAAAGTTTGAATTTTATAAAAATTACAAAATTACTTTATTAACGTTATTTGCAATTTTTTTTCACTTTCAAAAACTTTTTGGACGTTATTTAGAATCGAATGAGAGCTCACATATTTTTCCGAGACAGCAGAAAAAGTTTCAAAAAAAGCACTTCTTGACTATAAGAAATTTGAGAGTTTTAAAAATAGGTTTGGTAGCACTGATTGTCAAGTCGAGTACAAGTTTCTGTCAATTTACATTTGTCATTTTGTGGTTATTGTGTTATTCTGTCCTGTTTATTTTAAAATATATAACAAAACTGTGTAATAAGTAAAAAAAATAATCGCCCAAAAAAGTTTTTTTTTGAACGGGAACGAGACAATTCTGATAGCTGTTCGAGAGTTTAGTAAAATGTTTTAGGGGTAGATTATTTTAGCGTGTGACAGCATTTCACAAACTGTAAAAAAACATGGAATGTTAAAGTGTACTCCAAAGAAAACTTGTACTAAAACAGAGGTATTGAATACATGTATAATAAATATGGCGCTGAATGAAGACGGACGTTCAGATATTCTTAATAAAAATGAGGTATTTGTGTGTAAATATTGCAAAAAACCTGTTATAAATAAAGTGAAGTGTTCCAAGTGCAAGGAAATATTTCATCCGAGTTGCCTGGAAAAGTCTAGCCGGGGAAAAAATGCTAGTTGTGAACATGTGACCGGTGGTGGTGATGATGATAATTGTCAATCTAATTCAAGTAAAGTATGTACACATCAGTCTGAGATATACCTATTAAGAAGGATTATTCAAGAATTGGAAAGTAAAAATAACATCATGCAAGATAATTGTAATCTTCTAAAAGATAAAATAATTTACTTAGAAGGTATAATTTCAAGTTCTGATTTAATTGCTAAAGAATTCATAAAAATAAAAATAACAGATACGACGGAAGAAAAACCCGCTCAAGTAAAACCTGATTTGAACCGTTGTTTACCTGTAAATAAAAATAAAAATAAAGATAGTACTGATACAAAAAAGGGAGATTCCAAACAAACAAATCAAGGGAATTCTAGACAAATTAAACATTGTAACCAAAATGAAACTTCCTCAATAGTGGTTAGTAATGATGATATGCAGGGTAATAACAAAGAAATACCACAATCAAATAATCAGCCGATAAATGAAAAAGCAGTTAATACGGCTATAAGTGAAGCTCTTCATACTAACAAGTTGCAAGAAATAATACAACTTGAGCATCAGCAGCCAGGAAGTTCTAATTCTGCGAACAACGAAAACAATGGCTGGCAAGAAGTTAAACGCCGTTCAAGAAGATTTGTGGTAGGTCGCAATGAAGAAAATACTGTGATAAAAGGTATACCGAGGTTTACATTCTTGCATGTTACTAGACTGCCACCCGAAATCTAACCAGAACAGTTGCAGGCTTACCTAAAACCCAACTTTCCGGACGTCCAATGCGAAGAGCATATATCTAAACGTCCTGAAATATATAGTTCGATGAAGGTGCGAATAAGGCAGGATGATTTTAGAAATGCGTGGAAACGTGATGTGTGGCCCAACGGAGCAATAGTTTCGAAGTTTTTTGTGAAAAAGAGGATGCTGCCAACACCGGTAGATCCTCAAACCGATCACGAACAATAAATATTAGTATTAGTAATAGTAGCAGTCATGCCATCGTAGACTTAAAGATATACTACCAAAATATCCGGGGACTTCGAACAAAGGTAAATGACTTTTATTTAAGTACTTTGTCGGAGGACTATGATATAATTACTATCACTGAGACTGGGCTAAATGGTGATATTAAAGATGCAGAACTCTTTGATGATCGTTATTCTGTCTACAGGAAAGACAGAGATGATGGGAGACGAGGGGGAGGAGTTTTAATTGCTGCAAAAAAGAAATTTATTATGCAAATTATTCAAATTAACTGTGACAATGTCTCGTTTGAGTGCTTGCTGGTTAAACTAAGGGTAAAAAAAAGTTTTTTATTTATGTTGTGTCTATATCCCGCCTAATAGTAGTGTAAATGATTATTCTAATTTTTTTAATATTTTCGATAATATCCTAGACGGTGAAGTAGACATTCTTATAGCAGGAGATTTTAATATGCCTTTTTATGAAACGGGAGGTTGTGAAAAGAGTAATTTGTTGAACAATTTTTTATGTTTACATAACCTAACTCAGTGCAATACTATTTCTAACTTGATGCAAAGAAAGTTGGATCTTTTATTAACTAATATGGAGATTTCTGAATTACAAAAATGTGTAAGTCCAATCCTAATAGAGGATGTTTATCATCCCGCACTTAATTTAAGCTTGTCAGTAAAAATTCAAAAATATTGTGATCCTTTGCCCGAGCTCTCATATATGTATGATTATTCCAGGGGTGACTTCTACATGCTTTATCAACTTTTGAAGGATGCTGACTGGTCGGATGTGGAACTTGCTAATGATGTTACAACATGTGTAAATTTATTTTATAATAAGTTTACCAGATATATTGACATTGCGATCCCAAAAAAAAACAAATTAGTAAATGCTCACGTCGATCTCCTAAATTTCCGATTTTCTTTTCCAAAAACCTTAAACAAGACATTAAGCTTAAAAATCGCCTACATAAACAGATCAAAAAAGGCTATGCTCATGTAGATGCCGTTAAAAAATTTAAAAACTTGCGAGCCTTAATTAAAGTGCAGACAACTAGTGAATTTAGGTTATATCACCAAAACATAGAAAATAATGTTAATATAGACCCTTGCAACTTTTGGAAGTTTATAAAGTCTAAATCCCAAAAAATAGTATTCCCAAGGAGCTTTACTATAATAACAAAACAGTGAGCAATACACATGATATAGCTGATGCTTTTTCACAGCATTTTAATTCTGTCTTCCAATTGTCAAACTCAACTACATTACACAAAGCTCATGGTAATTTTACTTTTTCTTTAATAACTGATGAACAGGTCAAAGCTGGCATCAATAAACTCAAACCTAAAAAATCGTCAGGCAGTGATAATATTCCATCTTACATATGTAAAGGGTGTTCTGATTATCCCTGTGTTCCCTTGACTGCAATGTTTAATCTTTGTATAAAAAAGAACACATTTCCTGATCAATTGAAAGAAGCAGTTATTACTCCTATCTTTAAATCAGGTAATAAAAGCTTAGTAGAAAACTATAGGCCCATAAGTGTGCTCAATTCAGTTGCTAAAATATTTGAAAATATACTTTATACTTCTATACTTGATGTTTTTCAAAGTAATTTTGTTAAAGAACAACATGGATTTTTACCTGATCTATCAACAGTTACCAATCTGTGCACTTTGACGGAAGCAGCGGCCAATGCCATTGATGATAAACAGCAGCTTGATGTTGTTATGACTGACTATGCAAAAGCTTTCGATAAGGTGGATTATGGGATTCTTATCAATAAATTAGGGGAGTTTGGCTTTTCTCTAAATGCTTGTAAGTTTATAGAGTCTTATCTAACTAACAGAAATCAGCGTGTTAAAGTTGGTAGTAGTATGTCAAAAAGATTTGTCTCTACATCTGGTGTTCCACAGGGTAGTAATCTGGGGCCTCTATTATTTGCCATCTTTGTAAACGATTTGCCTAGCTGCATTCAATATTCCAAAAGTCTACTTTTTGCTGATGATTTTAAACTTTATAAGTATATTTCAAACCCTGAAGACTGTCAGCTTCTTCAGTCAGATCTAGACGCTGTTGCTCTATGGTCTGAGAAAAATAAAATGGTTTTAAATATAAATAAGTGTCAAACAATTACTTTTACACGTAAAATCAATTTCTCTCTATATAATTATTCTATCAATAGCCAAGTGTTAGTTAGAAAGAGTGAATGTAGAGATCTTGGGGTACACCTACAGGGTAACTTAAAGTATAATCAGCATTATGGAATTATTACTAATAAAGCTTATAAACTTTTGGGTTTTATAATAAGAAACACTAAATACTTTGAGAATATCAAATCAATTGAATGTCTCTATAATGCATTAGTTAGACCCCATTTGGAGTATGCGTCTGTTGTTTGGAATCCTCGGGCGGAGGTTTACAGTAATATGATAGAAAAAGTACAAAAGAGCTTCCTAAGATATTTGTATTTTAGAAAACACAATATTTACCCCTTTAGAATATCATACTCGAGTATGTTGTTAGAATTTGGGTTAACAAGTTTGAGTAGAAGACGAATTCTATATAACACACTTTTTATTTATTATATTGTTAATAACTTAAAATACAAAAAATGCTGCTTTATTAATCTAATTAGATTTTTAGTTCCTAAGGCCAATTTAAGAATAATAACTAAAAAATTATTCTTCTGTTCAGCATCAAGCTGTTCTCCTATTAATAGAATGCTCCTAGACTGTAACAATGTTTTAGAAAAATGTGATCTAGATGTATTTATAAGCAGTACCAGAAGTATAAAAAACTCAATTTTGTTGTCGAATGTGGATTTATGCTTAGTGTGACAATCTTTTTTTTATAGATTTTGTTTGTTTTTTTTTTGTATTTTTGTATTTTTTTTTCTTATTTTATATTGTTGTTTATGTATAGTTGTATAGGATAGTTTTCTAATTTTTATTTTTTATTCTATTAATCTAGTAAGCACTCCTACATGTAATTACCGTTCTGGTGTTTGTATACGAGTTTAAATAAATAAATAAATAAATAAATAAATGTGAATTGGATATATTACAATATGTATAAAAAACGTAAGCACTTACTTAACGATGATAATAAATAAATTAATAATTCAAAAGAAGAACAAAAAGTATTGTTATGATGTAATAATCATAAATTATATATTTGTAGACTCCTCAGGGTGGATTCATCAATTAGCATTTACTAAAAAGTCCATTATT
Source organism: Altica lythri (assembly GCA_964028335.1). Taxonomy (NCBI): domain Eukaryota; kingdom Metazoa; phylum Arthropoda; class Insecta; order Coleoptera; family Chrysomelidae; genus Altica; species Altica lythri. The sequence continues at coordinate 49,113,075 of OZ034800.1, forward strand.
CATTTTAACAACATTTAATACATAAACAATTTAAACCTTCAATACAACAATATTATACAATATAATATTTTTGACATTGATTAAGTCACGACTTATCACTACCTACTCTTAATTTAATACAAATTTTGCCCCTTTTTTCAAAAACCCTCAAATAATTATTTCTACTACAACTAATACTACCAGCTGATAATACTCTGATAATAGAAATACTTATCTTAATAAAATTCTTCTTATAATAATCAATCAATTCAATTTATGCAAGTTCTTTCTTTTTTATAAATTCCATTTCTCCATTTGATCCCAGATTTTAATTTACCATAACCATTTTCCAATTGTTTTTCTTAATTCAAATTATATCCCAAATAATTTTCATCTGACTTTTTTCTAATCAATCAATTAAAAAAAACACCCCTTAGCAACGTAGCAACGTACTTTTATAAACTTATTTTTTTCATTTTTTTTTCTCATTACTTGATAACTTGCATAAATTGATATTATCAAAATTCTTATCTAGTTAGTCTTAAACATATTTATACTCCACATAAAGACCAAGTAGTTAATACCATAACAGTATGTACAAAATAGATAGAAAAATTATTTGGCGACTTTAAAACGATCAAACTAACAACAAGAGAACGTGAACCATCCATAATAAATAATGATGTTGTTAAAACTCTCAAAGAAATTAAAACAGGTCAGGAGAAGCGCTCTTCATCTTATGCAAAAAGGCAGAGATCAGCGTAAGGATCAAGTATCAAGAATCGGTACGACTCTTGTGTAATAGCCTCCTAGAGGTACACACCGGGCAACGGCAAGCTGTGAGAGGGCCCGATGTCCCCCCTCATCATACCGCTAATAATTACCCCAACAAATTCAAGTGAAGGTGTGAGGTACCGTGCCAAAGTACTGAATGGCCAATGGGTTAAATTGGTGGCGAACGGTCCCCTGGGGGCACCGGGCGAAACCACGGAGAACGAATTGGGAGGACTATGTAAATTCCCTCAATAAAAATCTCGAGGACAGAATGGTGTGAATAAAAGATGTGTCCAGTTTGGACCGGGAGCTGGACAGGGTAAGCGAGGCTATTGGGTCGGCTTATCGTGATAGCTACTTGGAACAGACAAGAAAGTACACAAGAAACACTCCCTGGTGGAACAAACACTTACAGAATCTTAGGGCTCAGGTGTAAAGGCTGTTTTATAAGGCCAACACCAATCATAACTGGAAAGAGTACATACAAAAGTGAACGCTGTGCAATAAAGAAATCCGAAAAGCCAAAAGAGACTACTGGAGGAGGTTCTGCTGGGAAGTCCAAATGACCCCTGCATGTTCAAGAATCCACAAGGTCCTGGCTAAGGATAGTACAGCAAAAGAGGTCGGCCTCCTCAAAAAGGAGGACGGATCATACACCAAAACGTTGGAGGAAAGTTTAAGAATGCTAACATTGGCACACTTTCCTGGCTCACCTTTTATGGAAGCGGAATCGGATAGCGCAGGCTACGGTCAAAGGCCGGTAAGGCCCTCAAGGGATGACTGAAAACTAGCTACCGAAATAACCAGACCCGCAAAAATCAGATGGGCTATCAGCACATTCCGTCCATTTAAAACATCGGGAACGGACAGAATATACCCAGTCCTAGTAAACGATTATTTGAGATTTCTCTCATTGGATTTTTTGAAAATTTTTAAATTTTGAAAATTTTAGAAAGTATACAAACAAGAATGTTTTAAATGACAGTAAGGAGAAATTGAAAAAATGTCGCACCCGGCGAGACTCGAACTCACAACCTTCAGCTCTACGCGCTGACGATCTAACATCTAAGCTATAGGTGCTTACCCATCAAATCGCCAAACGGTCGTTAAATTTAATCATGCCACATGTGACACTTTCTCCTTAAGTACATATAGGATGACGTTAATGAGAGAGAGACTTTGTCAAATCGACAACTGAAATCAAACTCTAAATCATTTTTTTAGTGCCCTGTCTTATTTATTTATTACTCCAGAAAGGGCAGAATGTAATTATAACACATCTGTGTAAAATCTTAAAAGAGAAACTGGTCCATAGATATATAAGGGATGAAATCTTAACGGAGAACCCATTAAGTGATCGTCAATATGCATACCACCGGAGAAAATCTACAGACCTAGCGCTGGATGACTTAAACAGGCTATTATCAAAGTCAAAAGAAGACAAAGAAGTAGCCCTAGCGGCGTTCATTGACATAGAAGGAGCCTTCAGTAATGTGAGACCAGAGTCAATGACCGACGCACTTTCAACGAGGGGAGTCCCCCCACCAATATGCGAATGGGTGTATGCCGCAGGGAGGGGTACTGTCGCTTCTATTGTGGTCAGCACTTGTGGATGTTCTCCTTAAGAAACTGCTCATTAAAGGCTTTGACTGCCTAGGTTTCGCAGATGATATGGCCATAATCATTCAGGGAAGGTTTCTAAACACAGTCTTAGAGCGCATGCAGACCGCAATGAATATGGTGTACAGGTGGTGCAAGAATGAAGGCCTAACAGGCAATCCACACAAAGCATTAGAAGCGTTGCAAGGCTTAAAACCAATCTAGCTAACAATGTGCTGGTACCAATGGCCACAGAAGTCAAATACCTGGGTGTGGTGTTTGACCAGAGGCTATCATGGAAGCAACATATTCAAAAGATCACACGCAAAGCTACAATAGCCCTTGGTAGGTGTAGACAATTGTGTGGCAAGAACTGGGGCCTGAATACCAAAATGAACCTTTGGTTGTACATACAAGTCATTAGACCAATGTTAACCTATGGTTCGGTGGTGTGGTGGAGTAGAACGCAGCAGTCCGGGGCGATCGGGCAGCTGAAAAGCATTCAACGGCAAGCATGCCTGAATGTTACAGTTGCCGTGGGGACCGCCCCAACGGACGCACTACAGGTTCTGCTCAACCCACCACCATTGCACATCTATATACAGGGCGAGGCTATGACAACTGCTCACAAGCTGCTACAAGGCCAGGCTCCCATTGGCTTATTAAAAAGGAAAAAGCAAGCAGAGCTATATGATAGGTTTAAGGCGGATCAAATAATGAGCAAGCCCTAGGACAGGATAGTCTCCAGGTATAACTTTGCGAGAAACTTTCGAGTAAAAATACTGAAAAGGGACTCATGGAACAATGGCCCCCCAATTCAAGGGAAGTCAATTTGTTATACCGATGGCTCAAAGACTGAGAAAGGCACAGGATCAGGTATATATAGTAGAAGACACAGGATAAGAGTCCAACTAAGTCTAGGTGCGTATGCCACACAGTTTCAGGCTGAAGTAATGGCCATACAACACTGTGCAACGGAGATCGTAAGTCAGGGTATAACGGGTAAAACCGTACTCATATACTCGGACAACCAAGCAGCTCTTAAGCCGATAGTCTCGGCACAAATAAGCTCACAGCTGGTGTGAGACTGCGTTGGGGCCTAGACACACGGGGCAAGTTAAAATTTTCTGACACTGGCATCAATACCAGGACACTTAGGGTTTCGAGGCAATGAGAAGGCAGATGAATTGGCCCGTGCGGGAGCTAATACCCCAATGATAGGCCCGGAACCATTCGGCGGAGTTGCCGACACATTCAGAAAGGCAGCCATTGAGAAATGGAGGCTAGAAAAGGCCCAGGAGTGGTGGGAAAAATTACCGGAAGAAAGAGAAGCCAAAGTCCTCACAAAGGGACACTCGGCGAATTTTACTGCAGAGCTGCTATTACAAAGGCCAAACGATGTCAGAATGATTGTCAGTCTTTGGACAGGAGATTGTAGGCTCAGAAAACATATGAGGCAGCGGAACTTAGCAGATAAAGACATTTGTCGATACTATCAAGAGGAGGAGGAAACCGCATTTTATGTCCTATGCCAATGTGAAGGCTTTGCAAGGACGCGAGGAGAAACCGGCTGCTCCAAGTTATGCGAAGTGGCCACTGTCAAGGCTATTAAGTCTCATCAAGGGGGCAGGCGCTCTAATCCTATTCCAGAGATAATGGGTGTTCACAATAGATCTGTAAAGGCCGCCGTGATACAGGCTAACAGCCAAGCCAAAAAATATCTAATCTAATTAATTAATTTATTTATTTATTTATTTATTTATTTATTTATTTATTTATTTATTTATTTATTTATTTATTTATTTATTTATTTATTTATTTATTTATTTATTTATTTATTTATTTATTTATTTATTTATTTATTTATTTATTTATTTATTTATTTATTTATTTATTTATTTATTTATTTATTTATTTATTTATTTATTTATTTATTTATTTATTTATTTATTTATTTATTTATTTATTTATTTATTTATTTATTTAATTGTATTCGGGACAGAGACAGGACTAGCCAAAAATGTGTCCACAAAATAATACAATATACAAATATAGTTTAAAAGTAAACAATAGTATTTTACAAAATATCTTAAATAAAAGTTAACAAAGAAAATTACATATTCTGCTCTAGAAAATAGTTCAACAGTGCTTTCTTAATGAATATAAAACTGTGAAAGAAAATATCTAAATTAACTATATTCGACAACTGGTTACATGTTTTTGAAATTCTACGAAGGGGAGCATTTAGATAGTAATTGGTTTCTGCCTTGTTGAGAAAAAAGGTATTTACATTTCTTGGTTTATAATTAGGTCAGTTAAGTTGGAGAAGACTAACAATATCAATGCAGTCTATTTCACAATTAAGTATTTTGTGCATAAACATTATGTCAGCAATTTGTCTTCGTGATTCTAGGTTAATCAAGTTTAAATTCGATAATATCTTATTTTCTGTTAATTTACCCAAATCTTTTACCTTATCCACTGGTTGAAGAGTAAATTGATTAATGATGTAACTGTAATTTAAAAAGAGTTACTAAGAGTGAATTGTATATTATTACACTTAGAGACATTTATAAACAGATTTTTCTACAATATCCACACAAAATCTATCTAGATCTTGCTGAAACAAAACCCTATTAAGTAAAGACGTTATAGAAAGATAAATTTTTAAGTCATTAGCGTACATAATTAATTTAGCAAATTTAAAACCCTTACATATAGTATTGATATACAGATTAAAAAGAAAAGGCCCAAGATGAGATCCTTGCGGTACACCTGATGTAAGAGTAATGGATATAGATTTGTGTTTACCTAGAGCTACCTGCTGGAATCTGTTTCTTAGATAAGAATCAAACCATCTTAGTAGGTTACCGTGCACACCGACCTCCGCAAGCCTCGATATCATTATGAGTGATCAATGGTATCAAAAGCCTTACTGAAGCCGGTGTACACAGAATCTACCAAATATCCCTTATTTTAGCTTCTGTATTCAACATAAACAAATAAATTAGTTTCAACAGATCGTTTTTTAATAAAACCATGTTGTTCGATATTTAGAATGTTTTTAACATCGCAAAATAGCAAGTGAAATATTAAACTTTCAAATAGCTTACTTAATAAGTTAAGTTTTGAGATCGGTCTAAAATTATCCACCTTGTTTTTATTTGCTGATTTTTGGATTGGCACAATATAGGCCATTTTCCATTTATCGGGGAACCGTCCTTCCGATTGGGATTTATTAAATAAGAAATATAGGGGATCAATAAGAGACTTTTTACACTTTCTAATGAAACAAGTGGGTATCTCATCTGGGCCTGGACCTTTATCAGGCAAACTATCGATTTTTAAAGAGATCATATCACGAGATATTTGATATTGGTTAATATTTAGTGGTGCGTTGTGAAAACTAGTGGAAAAGTCACTAGGTCCACTTGGCACAAAAACAGACGAAAATAAATCGGAAAATGCATTACAGATACTCTGTGGATCTGTTATAAGACCCTTATCGGTTACGAGATTATCTGGTAAGACTGAGGATTTTTTAACTTCCCGCTAAAAAATTAAAAAAATTTTTAAAATCGGGAAGTTATTGGTTTTACCCCGTTTTTCGAAAATCGAGTTTTTATCGGATCTCAACGTTTTGAGGTATTTGGAACCTCCCCTGACAATTTTTACGAGGGTGTCTGTATGTCTGTATGTACGTGTGGATGTGTGTGTGTGTGTGTGTGTGGATGTATGTAAACCTCTTATAACTTTTGAACGGCTTGACCGATCGAAATGAAATAAAACGCGTTCCAAAGAGTTCTATCTAACTTAGACTCCCTGTAAGTTTGAGCCAATTCAAACCGGTAGATTTTGAGAAATTTCAAAATAATCGAAAAAAACAATTGGTAAAAATGAAGTTTATTGGGCATATCTTTTTGGCTATCACATCGATCAATTCCATAACCTAATCAGCTCTCAAGCTTAAAAAAACACGTCGAATGCCGTTTTGCAACTTAAAATCGGTTAATTCGTTCGTGAGATATCGTTGTGTCAAAAAAAGTGTTTTGATGTGAAACATCTATAGCCGCACGTGAATCAGATTTCTCGCGTGGCGATGGTGACGTATGATTCGTATGACGTAAAAAACCTAACGCATCGATAATATATAATAAAGAGATGTACTGATACCTTATATGAAATTGGTCTCATGTTTTGAGCGACGCCGACGGTGGCGCGCCAACAATAGGGGAAGAAGCTCATCGATTCAAAAATTTGGCGGGACAGGGTATGAATTGTTTCATAAAAACCTAACTCGATTCCGCCTACTATCTATTCTATATATATAAAAATGTTTGTTTGTATAGGCAACATAATATACCTACCTACATATTTTGCTGACCTGTAAAATTGACAGCTTGTTAATTAAAATAGATTGTTGGTGAATAGTCCCTGTAAAATTTGTGTATAAAGTGTTTGTTTTAAATATGAATAAACAAAGTGTTAATAAAGAAAGTGATGAAAAAATATTGAATAAAAATGAGTGAGTACCTACCTACTCTATATACATTAGGGTGTCCGTTTTTTCCCAAATTTGGTTTTGTTCTCCAAACACCCATCAAATTTTTAGATTATGACCTAACAAAAATTATCAGACCCAAACCAGCCCTTAATATTCACATTAACCCGTGCCTAAATCATAATACATTTCCCATTTAAATACCGTTTAAAAGTTATTCAACGATAAAGTTGTATTCATAGTTAAATTCATCATTTTCCTATTTTTTATTTACTATCGCTTTTTGTTTGTACTAAAATTATGAAGTATAGTTGATTCAAATAGAAGTGTCATCAAGTGGGCTGGGTACGTGTGAGATCATCTTTAACTTTATTACTAGATTCAATGGAAACAGAACTTTAGTTAGGGAATTATATGTCATTGCGATGTGTCAAAATGATGTAGCAATCTCTTTGAATATAAACAAAGAGCAATCTGATCACAAGCTGGCTAATAGTGAGATTCAAATTTCACTAAACGTGGGTACTGCCACTACAAATTTGAATTTTCCAGAGACTACTTGATGACACTTCTATTTGAATCAACTATAACTAAAATTATATTAATATAGTAACGTACTTCTATATAAATTTGTGTTTTAATAATTTCCTTTTTTAAGATTATTGAATTTAGAAAAAATTAAATAAAAAGCTAAACGAAATCACGTTTTAAATTTATTTTCGTTCTGTAATCTAACGACATCTGTGAGCAATCTGAGAAAACGTACAATAAATATTGTGATACCATTGTGATACCATTGTATAGTGATACTATTATTTATAAGCGATAATATACTTTATTTTGTATCCAAATTTTGTATTTGTTAATTTTATTACCTTATATATATATATATATATATATATATATATATATATATATATATATATATATATATATGTATTTAGTTTGATATAAATAAGAATTATGGTGAAAATTACAAAAAAAATCGTGAATTTAACTCTGATGACAAATTTATTGCAAATTTCCTACAAGAAATAGATATTTAATTATTTTTAGCTACATTTGTTTCAGTAAAAAAAATTAACGACAAAAAGTGCAAAAATGCCATGTTATTTAAATTGGAAATGTCTTATGATTTAGGCACGGGTTTTTGTCGATGTTTCACATCTGCCAGGCGTCCCGTGACGGCTCACATTTTTTTTTTAATAACTTACAGGTTTTTCTACTAATCGATTTTGCACTACCAGTAACATTTTTAGGTCTCAAAAAACTGCGTCGAATGCCATCTTGAACTTCAAAATCGAATAAGGCGTTAAAAAGTTATGGCTTTTTAAACAGTTCAAAAAAAATCAAAAACGTCAAAATACGTCACGTTACTATAGCTTTGCGGTTAAAACTAGCGGGAAGTTGCAAGCATGGCCTTTAAGGTCAACCTCTTTTCGAATTTTTTTTTATTTTTAACATATTGAAAAAGATACTTTGGATTGTCAGTAACGTTAGATTCAACACGATTTATATTTTTTGTAATCCTTGTTAATTAAAAATTTCGACCTATCGCGTAAGATTTTAAATGTCAAGTAATCCATATCATTTTAATATTTTTTCCAGCGTCTATGAAATTTTCTTTTTTCTTTAATAGTTTTAATGCTTGATAAAGAAAACCAAAAAGGATATCTTTTACATTACTTGGGATTCTTGGGAACATGGCTGTCCAAAATATTAGGTATTAACAATTACATAAAATACAGTTACCGATTCATTGACTGTGAGGTATTGAAACTGTAGCGTGTTTAAAATACTCGAATAATAAAATTTCTTTTTTTAACAGTTCTTCTCACGTAGGCCGACCCAGTATCATATTTCAATCTAGATGTTTCTAGCGCCAACTATCTAACGGTCAAGTTTAAGCAAATTTATTGATTTTTTCTAACTGACCAATGAGGTCCCGAGTTTAAGATCAGATGCTTAGGCGCGAAAGACAGCGCGTCACCCCAGTACTAACGACTTTTATTTATTCTTGTTTGGGTCTTGGCGCGATTAACACCTTCGCACGACCACTAGTTTTAAGTTCCTGGTAAATTTTCTTGTTTTATCTTAAAAAATTACTAGCTAATAAGTGTTTCTGTTACCGTTTATTGTCCCGGAATGATCACATAAAGATTCCCAGACAGTGCTGTCTTTAAGTTTCCTTCGTATATTGTGGAGCAATGGCGGCAGAATTCAGCCATTGTTATTGTTACCGTCTTCTCTTCGAACCCTAGCAACGAAGAATGAGTTTATGGTTTTTCTCTAAATATCTACAAATCTAGACAAGAATGGGCCTAGATTATATCTTACCGTTAAGACCAATTATCGAGAGAATGAAGCCATATGCTAATAAAGTATGTGAGAAACATTTAGAAGATAATGTAAGTTTTTAACAATTTTTTTATACCTGTATCGAGCGTACCATTTATTTCTATGGAACATCTTATCTTAATTGTATTTACCGTAAAATCAATAAAACAGTGCAGTGTCGTAATGAAAGTAACCGGGATGTGTTTTTCTGTGTATTGCTTACCTGTATATTTTTTATTATTATTTATATCTTTTGTATCTCCAATCTGTAAACTGTTTTACTTATATTTTTTTATCTTTTAATTTTTATCTCGCACTTATTTAATTAAGATTTATACCACCCAATATGAGTACTTTTTAACTCGAGTTAATATCAAAGCAAAAGGTGATATTTTTTTATAACTATTTCATCTAAATTTTACCTCTCACTTTTCGCTTATCAGAGTACACGGAAATAATAAAACAATGTACTTAGCTATTATTGTTTTAATCAAAAGGAGGGAGCAAGTAGGTTTATTATCATATAATATATTCGATGGCCGTAAGACCAAGTAATATTTCAAGTAAATTTTAACGCGAACACAGTCGCGGGTAAAAGCTAGTCATGAAATAAATTCATTTTTATAGATGGACAACTTTAGAGACAAATCCTAGAACAGGTCTGTTTCTATTTTTAAATTATAATTTTTTGACAGATACATCATACCAGTGACGTTATCCACCTGGGCGTGATGACGCATTCGAAGATTTTTTAAATGAGACTGGGAGTTGTTTTTGAAAGGTGATTAAATTTTCCATTTAGTGAAATAAAACATTAATATATATTTTTTCTCTACATTTACTTTTTGAGGGTGCTGAATGTGTGCCTCAGTCATCCAATGAGGATTCTCTTTACTCCAATATCTGCATTTTTGCCAATTTCCATGCAAATAAAAAGCTGCTCTATTTGAAAAAATGATTTGATCAATGAAACGTGAATTTTAATTGCATAGATCTTCCATTGTTTCACAAAACTGCATTATGCGATCTGTGTCATTCTCATGAAGTTCCTGGACATTAACAATTTTATATGGATGATATTTTGATTTTTAAAAACACGTAAAACAGAACTTTTAGCAATGTTTGTATCACCTGCAATTTGTTTAGTGTAATGAGAAGATTCTCTGTCACAATTAATACTACATTAATTTTTACATTATCACTTAATTTTCGAAGACCAGCGTTTGCAACATGTTTCACGTGTCTAGTTTCTTTAAATTTCTGCTTCTTCTTGTTTTCTGCTTATACCTCCATATAAAACCATACTTAATACTTTGATTTTTTGTTAAACTGATAATGCGTTCATTTTCATAAAAAATAAATATTTACTCGATAAATTCGTCCCTATAGAAAAATGTAAAGAACTAACTTAAATATGACTTAATTTGACTAGGTAGTTCTTTTTGGTGTGCCTAATATCAAAATTTATTTTTGTTCTTTTTAATAGTAGGGAGAACAGCAATACTAAACATTTAAATTTCTTCGTTTTGACAAAATTAGAAAAATATTTATTCATTTAATTCAATACATTGTATAACTTGATTATAAATGTTGTCGGCTCAAAATGGAAGGTAAGTGGCAATTTCAACAATTAATTTAAGCGAAAATAAATATTTTATACGGTTTTCTGACAACAATAAATTGGTGGATTGGTAAATTACATACTTCTTGTTGCGTGTAAATGAATTTTATTTATTTTTTACAACTACGTATAAATAATTAATATATTTTCCCGAAACTACGCCACTGGGTGAATGTTAAGTCTATCCGGAACTCTCTAGAATGATCGAGAGATGGCTCCGCGGGCGAATGTTCTGGTACCAAAAAGAATAAAGGACCCTTCTCGGAACTCTCTGGAATGATAGAGAGATGGCTCTGCGATATATATAAATCGTGACTTGAGTTGAGGCAAGCAGTTTTCAGTATCGCGCGAATATTTAAACTTGCGAATAGTGCAAATAAATAAAGTACAGATAAATTATTGTTAATTTTGTGTTTAGTAGTGTAATAGTTTAGAGTAGTTGTTCGTTGGAAATTAATCAACTTAAAAATAAATCGAACCTGTGTTTTAATTTGATAAAAACGTTACAATTGGTGTAAGATGTGGGATATTTTAATTTAACTAGTGGACTTTTCGAGTGTAGTTTTTATAATTTTGTGATAAAACTTTTTCCGGTTTCGGTATTGACTTTTAGACATTTTGGACAGTTCTTTTTCGAAGTGCTAATTAAGATAATTCGAAATGAAATTAACACAGTTAACGGTTAAACAGTTAAAAGAACAACTAGAAGAACGTGATAGAGACACTGCGGGCACCAAAGCCACCCTTGTGCAAAAATTGAGGGAAGCATTAACCCAAGAGGGATGTGACCCAGAAACTTTCGAATTTCCTTCCACCGAAGAATCAATCTTGGCGAAAATGGAGAAGGTTGAAGGGAAGATGGAGGAAAATGCTAGGAAGGTTGAAGGAAAGATGGAGGAAAATGCTAAGAAGGTTGAAGGAAAGATGGAAGAAAATGCTAAGAAGATGGAGGAAAATGTTAAGAAGGTTAAAGAAAAGCTGGAGGAAAATGCTAAGAAGGTTGAAGGAAAGCTAGAAGAAGTTGTTAAAACGGTTGACCATAAATTTAAACAAGTCGAAGAAAAGTTTGAACGAGTCGAAGAAAAGTTCGAATACTTAGAAAACAAAATCAGACAATTAGAAAACATGGTCACCAACACTAACCTCGCCGAACAGGAGGTAAAGGTTATTGAAACTACAGAAAAGAAAGAATTAGTATACGAGGAATGTGGTGGCGGTATGAAATTCAAACTGCCGAATTTCGACGGTAAATCGTCCTGGTCCACGTATGTCAAACAGTTCGAGGCAATCGCGATGGCCAATCGATGGACAGAACAACAAAAAACCATATCGTTGACCGCTGCTCTGCGAGGTGACGCCGCAGATATTTTGAGATCAATACCTAAAGATCAAGAGTACTGCTATCAGACGCTTTTCTCCAGATTGGAAAACCGCTACGGAGATAGCCACTTATAGCAAGTTTATAAAGCCCAATTGCGCACCCGAAATCAACGCGCCACCGAGAACTTGCAAGAATTTGAGGCGGACATCGCGCGTATGGTCCGGTTGGCATATCCTATGGCGCCCGATAGCTTTCTGGAAGAAATAGCAGTCGACACTTTTGTAAATGGCTTGAGGGACAACGATTTACAGAAAGCTTTGAAACTGGCTCGACCGAAGCAACTAGATGAAGCTCTCGCTATAGCGCTAGAACATGAAACGGCGGGCCAAACTTTGCGGGGTCACCGTTTAAGAACGATTGGAAAAGAATCAGAGACTAAAAGCCTCGAAGAACTGGTAAGAAAAATCATTCGTAAAGACAAAACGGAGACGAGACGGGAACCAACGTGCTGGAATTGCGGCGAGTTCGGTCACCTACGTCGCAATTGCAAGAAACAGCCGTCGGAAAACTAAAGCGGGTCGACATGAAGGGCCGAGCGTCGACCCTGGAGAGTGAAGCCCCTATAGTCACGGTCAACGTAACATCTTCTGGTGGAGTCCCCAGTTTGTACATCGACGGACTTGCGAATGAGAGGAACACCTTTATGTTAATAGACACGGGAGCAACAAAAACCATTACAAGACCGGAGTTGGTGTAAGAGCAATCTCTATTATCGTCGACATCAGTAAGATTAAGAACGGCTACTGGCGAGATAATAAAAACCTGTGGAGAAGCCAATATGCTCATAAAGCTAGGAAAGACCAGTGTTAGACATCAAGTATTAGTAGCCGAGATAGCAGACCAATTCATCCTCGGTATGGATCTTTTAAAAAAACTGCGGGCCATAGTAGATGTCAAAAATGGCTCTCTTAGGGTCGGCGAAGAAGAGCTCCCCTTCCATGACGAACAAGAAGATGCTGTCCGTTTAATAACTACTTGTGACATTACCATACCAGGCAGTAGCAAAAAAATCCTAATGAACAGTCTTGATGGGTATTGCAGGGACGGTAGCCTTAGAATAATTGAAGAAGCCAACAACAAAGACCTAATAATCGCTAAAGCTCTAATAAAAGTCAAAGACACTATTCCAGTGAAAGTAATGAATTTAATAGAGAATCACATCAAAGTGAATAAAGGTACCGTGGTAGGACAGTGTGTTCGTGTATCAGCGATATGCTCTGCGACCATCACGAAGCCACCAGGAGCAAAGTTTCTTCAACAACTTGTCGATACGGTCATTAAGCTGCCCAAATTTAGACCCGAAACAAGAACAAGAGGTGAAAGCTATGCCTGTGGAATATCAAGATGTGTTTGCCCTGAATGAAAAAGACAAAGGCAAGACAAGCATTGTTTCTCATAAAATAAATACCGGGGATGCTCATCCGATTCGACAATAACCGAGACGACTTCCTTGGGCCAAATGAGAAGAGGATGAGGGTATCATCGCAGATATGAAGAAACAGGGGGTGATTGAACCATCAAACAGCCCATGGACCTCACCAGTGGTATTGGTAAAGAAGAAGGATGGTTCCACAAGATTTTGCATTGATTACCGTCAGCTAAACTCACTTACCAAAAAGGACAGCTATCCCCTGCCCAGAATAGACGACACACTAGACACTCTCTCCGGTTCCCGATGGTTCTCTACGCTTGATTTGAAGAGTGGCTATTGGCAAGTAGAAATGGATCCAGCCGATCGAGAGAAGACTGCTTTTTCGATAGGGTCCGGCCTCTGGCAATTTACTGTCATGCCTTTTGGGTTATGTAATGCCCCTGCTACATTCGAGAGACTGATGGAGGCACTCCTGAGAGGATTGACTTGGCAAACTTGCCTGGTTTATTTGGATGATGTCATCGTGATTGGGAGATCGTTCGAGGAACATTTGAGAAATTTGAGAGAGGTACTTCAGCGAATACGTCAAACCAACCTAAAATTGAGTCCAAAAAAATGCCACCTGTTCCGAAGAGAAGTCAAATATTTGGGTCATATTGTGTCCAATGATGGTGTAACAGCGGACCCTGAGAAGATCGCCGCAATTAAGGAATGGCCGATACCAAAAGATAAGCATGAGGGCTTGTGTACTTATTATCGGCGTTTCGTTAAATCATTTGCCCATATCGCCAAACCACTGACCAAACTGACGGAAGAAGGCAAGGAATTTTGCTGGGACGAAGATTGTCAGAAGGCTTTTGAACATCTGCAAGAAGCTCTCATCAGCGCCCCGATTTTGAGTTATCCTAGGCGCGACGGAAAATTTGTGCTGGATACGGATGCTAGTAATACTGCCATTGGAGCTGTGTTATCACAAATTCAAGATGGACAGGAAAAAGTCATCGCTTACTTTAGTAAATTCTTGTCCAAGCCAGAACGAAATTATGGCGTGACCAGAAGAGAACTCCTAGGGGTGGTTAAGGCTTGCGAGCACTTTCATAAGTATCTCTATGGCAGAAAGTTTTTACTTAGATCCGACCACGCAGCTCTAAAATGGCTAATGCAATTCCGAAACCCCGAGGGTCAAGTGGCAAGATGGTTGGAGCGAATGCAGGAATATGACTGTGATATCGAGCATAGGGCAGTAAAAACCCATCTCAACGCTGATGCATTGTCAAGAAGACCGTGCAAAGAAAATTGCACTCATTGTTCGCGATTAGAGGAAAAACTCTGCCCTATACGACGAACCACTGTCGTTAACGAGAGCTGGCAACCCCAAGACCTACGGAAATCTCAAAGAGAAGATCCATGCTTGAGAATTGTGTTAAGCCCAGAAGTTAAATTATATTGGAGCCAATGGGATAGCCTAGTGATGCGGAGCGAAGTACTGTATCGAACTTTCGAGAGTAAAGATGGTACCAATTTCAGATTATAGATGGTGGTACCAAGAAGCAAAGTGCCGGAAATTCTACGTCAAATACACGATGGTACGTCAGGAGGGCACTTCGGAATAACGAAGACCCTGCAGAAGGTTTGCGAGCGATTTTACTGGATGAACTGCAAGGATGATGTAGTGAATCACCTTGTAATTATAAGTATTTACCTTTATTTAATATTGACTGTCCTCATTTTTAATGAGACAGCATTTTTGTTAAATACATTATTAATCAGTATTATATGGGAATTCAATTGGATAACTTGTGTTTTATTTAATACCTTTACATGGCGATCCTGCCAGGATCAAAAATAAATAATAAGTAATAAAAATGGGCAACACCAACAATAAAGAAGAACAAATCACTGTAGAAGCTGCTGGACTAGGACAGAATAATGCTCAGCAGGAAGCATCTCAAAAATTCACCCGTACAGACTGGATCCTTATCGCATTATTAGCATTTGGAGCAATCGTTGGTTTGTATTTAGCGTACAAGAAGCTTAAGAAGAATTTAAAGAAGTCTATAAGAAACGAGATTGAATTACACAACCTCCGAAAATCAACGCTCAGCGTTAACAATACAGAATAATAGAAGGAAGTGAAGTAGAAAAAAAAAATAGAATAAACAAAACAATTTAAGGTGTGGAAAAGATTTATCAGTGACTCCAAAAACTTTGAAAACTGATACTACCAGTCTTTTTGTTTTTTTTTTCTTCGTATTTCATAACTTAACAGTATATGAAAATATATTAAGTGAAAATTGTTGTGTTGTGTTCGTGTGGACTCATGTGGTGCGGTGATTACGATTAGGATAAGTTTTTCATGCCAGGAGAATCCAACCTAACCAGATTTAACAACCTTCTGGAAGATCTAGTGAAATGGCACCAAAATTTGAAAAAGGAAAGTTTCCAAAGAAGATTTAATGAAGAAGCTCTACAAAGAAGGTTAGATAAGTTAAAGAATTTTAAATTAGATTATAAGTATATTATTGAAAATTTTGAAAAAATCCCGATGTATTGTCTACAGGTCTAAGTTTGCGTGAATCAATAAATAAACAATTAAATGAAATTAAACAGCTTTTATCTGTGAGGTCAGAAAATTCAGTTACTAATACAATTCATAATATATCGCCACAAACAATGGACACCGCGACATTTTTCGATTTTGCTAGCTAACAACTTTTGATGGTAATCCAGATCATTTTTTATCGTTCAAAGATGCATTAAATCTTATTAAAGTGAATTCTAAAGGAAATGAAGAAAACGCCGTTGCTTATGTTAAAACTAAACTCATTGGTAAAGCCAGAGACCTGACAAGCGACGAAGATAAACTAGATGATATAATAAAAAAACTAAAAGCTGGCATTAAATTAGAGACGTTCACATCAATTTCATTTAAACTGTCATCCTTGCAACAGCAGCAGAAAACAGCAGATGTATATTCAAAAGAGGTAGAAGTTTTAGCAACAGCTTTAAAAAGATCCTATATATCAGAAGGAGTATCATCTGAGATAGCTACAAAATTAACGACTGATTCTTTTGTAAAATCAATGGTAAAAAATGTTAGAAGTGATAGAGTTAAAATTATTTTAGAAGCAGGACAACACCAGACGAAGCGATTTCCAAATTTATTTGTGCTAGTGAAAATGAAGCAGTAGGCTCCACATCCGTTTTTTATGCTCTTAGGTACAACAGAAGAGATTTTAAAAATACAAGAGCCCGCGGCCGAGGGCAATATAATAACCAAAGGTGGCAAAATTCAAGACGCGGATCGTACGATAATTTTCGGGACAGAGGTACTACAGGTAGAGAAAATCCACGTGGTAGCATGCATTACGCAAGGCCGATGAGTGCACAACATAACTCATCGGAGAATACCAGATATGATTATCAGCCCACGGAAAACGATTACAATCCCTCAGATGGTCCAACGAGGGATTGAGAGTATATAATATGGACCTTGCGCTATCAAATTTTGTAATGATGAGAACAGAAATAACTGGAAATAAATCAATATCCTTTCTAATAGACACCGGTGCAGACATCTCACTTATAAAACATTCAAAAGTGGATACTTTACAAATAGTAAATCGGAATACAACCAGTTATATTCGCGGAATTACTAACCAAACCGTAAAAACTTTAGCAGTTATACAAACAAATATTGTTTTGAATGGCGTCAAATTTAAAAATACATTTCACATAGTTCCCGACAACTTTCCTGTGCCAGCTGATGGTATATTAGGGCGAGACTTCTTGACTTTTTACAACTGCAATCTTGACTATGAAAATTGGGAAATAACAATTAAAACAGGTAATAAGAACTACTTTTGTCCAATTTATAATAGTCCCGAAGCTGGTACTTGGGCCATACCCGCTAGATGTGAAGTTATTCGTAGGATTCAAAATTTTAAGGGCAATGATAAATGTATAAAAAATGATGAAATAGCACCAGGAATTTTTATTGCCAGTACAATAATTTCAGAACATTCACCTTTTGTCCGACTAATTAATACAACATCTGATAGTGCAATCATAAAATATGCCGATATTACATTCCATGACCTAGAAAATTATTACATATACAAGGTTGACACAAATAATAAATGTCGATACAATAAGCTACAAAAGGAACTTGATCAAAATATGCCGGATTATGTTAAGAAGGATATCATGACAATATGTAATGAATATAACGATATATTTTTACTCCAAGATGATAAAATTACCGTAAATAATTTTTATAAACAGAAATTACAACTTCTGGATAACCAGCCTGTTTACATAAAAAACTACAGGATTCCTCAAAGCCAGAAAGCAGAAGTACATGATCAGGTAAATAAAATGCTAAGAAATCAAATTATCGAACCGTCTATGTCCGACTATAACAGCCCAATTATACTCGTACCGAAAAAATCAAATGATTCGAACAGAAAATGGCGACTCGTCGTAGACTACAGACAATTGAATAAGAAACTGGTTGGAGATAAGTATCCTCTTCCCCGATTGGATGATATTCTTGATTCTATGGGGCGGGCGAAATGGTTTTCAATTCTGGACCTTAGTTCTGGATTTCACCAAATTGAACTGCACAGAGAATAGCGTGATATCACCAGCTTCAGCACCGACAATGGTTCCTATAGATTTACACGCCTTCCATTTGGTCTTAAGGTGAGTCCAAATAGCTTTCAACGAATGATGTCCATGGCTTTTGCAGGAGTAACTCCCGAGAGAGCATTCCTCTATATGGATGACCTAATTGTCATAGGATGCTCTAAAAACCACCATCTAGAAAATTTACGAAAAGTGTTTGAAACATGTAGAAAGTTTAATTTAAAATTAAATCCAGAAAAATGCAAATTCTTTCGAAACGAAGTCACATTTCTAGGACACAAGGTAACTAACCGCGGAATCCTACCAGACAGTAGCAAATACCAAATAATTAACCAATATACGGTGCCCAAAACGCTGACGAAGTGAGACGTTTTGTAGTGATTTGCAATTACTACAGACGGTTTATACCAAACTTTGCTAACATCACAAATCCACCTAATAAGCTAATTAGAAAAAATGCTAAATTTATATGGTCAGCAGAATGCCAAAGTTCTTTCGAAAAACTTAAAAATAGTCTAATTCACCCTACCCTATTGCAATATCCAGATTTTAACAAGCCGTTTGTCTTGACCACTGATGCATCTAAAGAAGCTTGTGGTGCTGTTCTTTCTCAAAAGCACGCAGATAAAGAACTTCCTATAGCTTACGCATCCATAGCTTTTACCAAAGGAGAAACTAATAAATCAACCATTGAGAGAGAACTCACAGCGATTCACTGGGCAATAAACTATTTTAAACCTTATTTGTATGGGAATAAATTCGTTGTTAAAAGCGATCATAAGGCACTTATTTATCTATTCTCTCTAAAAGATCCTTCCTCCAAATTAACAAGAATGCGACTTGACTTAGAAGAATTTGATTTCATAATTGAGTATATTAAAGGAAAAGAGAACACAGCTGCTGTGGCTTTATCTCGAATTAGTTCTAATGATTTAAAAAACATTTATAATTCGCAAGTTCTTGCTGTTACACGTTCGATGACAAAATCAACAAAGAATAATTCGACTACACATACAGATGTAAAACAATGTCCAATTTCAACTAATATCACTCCACCAAAAGTATATGATACCATAGAGAAAAACATAACTTTAATTAAAATGCCTTATGTTAAATTTCAATTAGTCCCCAGCTATCTACGGATACGCATGGGCAGAGGAAAATCTATTTATCTCACGGAATATATCCAATTCATTAATAACAGTTTTTCCCTAGACGAATTGCTGTCTAAGCTTCAAAAAATGGCTGATGCACTTGGATTTAAGACACTTAAATTATGTAAAACGGAAAATATTTTTAAATGGTACAGTATCAACGATCTAAAACAGAGAGGTGAAAAAATTTTAAAAAATCTGCAGTTGGTTCTTTTCGAAGAATCAAAAAGTATTATTGATGCAGAAGAAAAAAAGAAAATTATTAGAGATAATCATGATAACCCAGCATTTGGAGGACATGTAGGTCAAAAACGACTTTTGAAGAAACTGAAATCATTTTATAGGTGGAAGAATATGTCACGGGATGTAGCCAGATTTATTAAAACCTGTACAAAGTGTCAAACAAATAAAGCTTCTATAAAGCACAACGAAGAGATGGTAATTACACCAACGCCTCAAAAACCTTTTGACATTACATGTATAGATACTATTGGCCCATTTACCAAAAGCGACATGAACAATATTTACGCCGTTACAATTCAGTGTGAATTAACTAAATACGTCGTTATTATACCCGTGCCAAATAAAGAAGCAAGAACGATCGCAAAAGCTATTGTCGAAAAATTCATCTTAATATATGGTCCGATGAAAGAGATACGTACAGATATGGGCACGGAATATCGCAATGAAGTACTACAAAATTTATCCAAAACACTAAAAATAAATCATAAATTTTCCACGGCGTATCATAGTCAAACAATTGGAGGCTGTGAACGGAACCATCGTGTGTTAAACGAGTATCTTCGTAGTTTCATAAACAACGCTCACTCAGACTGGGATACTTGGGTACAATACTATACTTTCTGCTATAATACTACCCCTAGCACTTATCATGATTTTACACCGTTTGAACTAATTTTTGGTCGAAAAGTGGAGTTACCGTCGAATTTTTCATCTAAAATTAATCCATTATACAACGTAGAGGCATACGATAAAGAATTAAAATACCGGCTGCAAATAACCCAGCAAAGGGCTAGGGAAATTATACAACAACAAAAAATGGAAAGAAAAATGACTTACGACGTACATGCTAAGAAAACAACTTTTTCGGCAGGTGATCAGGTTATTATTACTAATGAAAACAGAACTAAGCTGGATCCCTGGTACAAGGGACCTTACAAAATAAAAAGGTGCGCGAGTCCTAATAAATTGTGAAATTGTGTTAGAGAACGGAAAAACCATAAATGTCCATAAAAATAGATTAAAGCTGTACAATTTCGATTAAAGAAAAAGCATTTAAAGTATTCTGATATTTAAGTAAGGTTATTGTAAAGTAAAAAAAAGGGGAAGTAGACAGAAGAACACTTTGTTAACCTAACTGTATTAGTGAAATTAGTGATATTAAAACAAAGTGAAATAATAACTATGAAGTAAAAAAAAAGTGTGCGAATATAAGAACATTACGTTAACTGTGCTAATAAAAACTTTAAATGGACAATCGCGATATAACCATTACAACAATAATATCAGCAAATATGTATTAATTATAGAATCTTTTTTCTCTGCTTTTTGAAGCTTAGGTACATTAACAATTAAGAAGTGGAATATGGTAATGGATCATCTCATTACCTCAGATTGGCCAGAAGGCATTAATATAAGTGCATATGCAGATGATTTCACCTTGTCGGTAAGAGGGGACAGCCGAAAAGAACTCGAAGATAAAGTAATCCTATGTATGGACATTGTTAAGAAATGGGCTAGCAGAAACAAACTACAAATTTCAGAATCCAAAACCAAATATATAGTGTTTTCCAACTTATCATTTAACCGTAATCCAGTTGTAAGATATGATGAAAAGCCCATTCATAGAGTAGAAACAATAAAATGTTTGGGTGTCATGATAGACAGTCGCCTTAATTTTGGTCAACACATAACATACATAACTGACAAATGTAGAAAAATATTTCAATGTCTCAGACGTACTCTACGAAGAAACTGGGGACAAATTGACAATTACCAAACTGCATTAAAGAATATCTATCTAAAAGCGATACTTCCAATTCTGTCATACGGAATAGAAATTTGGGGAAGCCGTATACCCAGAGTTGTCAATATACAAAAGCTTCGAGCGATCCAAGCAACATGTCTCAAAGTAATTCTGGGAGCGTATGTATCAACGCCAGTGGAAACCTTGTGCGTCCTAACAAAACCACCTCCGCTATACATACACTTGCAGCATAGCTTAGCCCAAATCAATCTATCAAAGCAGTGCTATTTTCATTTAAATATTTTTAGAATTAAATTTAATTTATTTGGGTAGCACTAAGGAAACACTTTACTTTCAAAAGTATCGTCTAAGCACTTGCGTTGCAAGTACTATTTTCATTTAAAATGTTTTAGAATTAACTGTTAAGTTATTGGGCATTGAGGAAACAGAGTTTAAACCTGTTGCAAAGTAGTAAGAGGAAATATAAATCTTTGGCAATATGAAGGTTAAATTGTTCAGGTACCTCATATTCATCCGACTAAAAGCATTTTGCTCAGTTCGGACTTTGTCGGGTTATTACTAACACAGAAAATTGTATATATTACATTATTACATTACTTCTGTTTAATAAAAGCTTTCAATACTAACATATTCCTGGCCGAGCCACTCTGCCGATCCCGCGGGTAGCAGAGTGGTAAATATTTAACAGATCGCTCTGCGATTGTGTTAGTGTACCGTAACTCGGCTTTTTCCTTTTCCTTTTTTTTTTTTTGTTACGCCTCCAGAATTGCCAAAAATTAGTAGAATATGTCATGACAAGAAACTATCATTAGTCGTAGGATGTGACGCCAATGCTCACAAAACCATATGAGGAAGCACAGAAACCAATTCTACACAATATAGGAAACACCCCTACCTTTGTAACAAGAATAAGGAAAGAAGTGCTAAACAAAACACTAAGCACATTTAATCTAAAAGATCACGTAAAAGATTGGATAGTTTCGAAGGAACTGTCTCCCTCTGATCACAGATTTCATGTTCAGATTAGAATGCAATTCTCCTGAACTTATACTAAGGAGAATCCCCAGGAAAACCAACTGCGAAAATTATAACCCTAGATTAGATGTTTATTGGGTTGGCTGTTAGCCTGTATCACTGCGACCTTTGCAGATCTATTGTGAACACTCATTATCTCAAGAATAGGATTAGAGAACTTTGTCCAGCCCTGTCCTCTTAATAAGCCTTAATAGCCTTGACACTGGCCACTCCGCATAACTTGGAGCAGCCGGTTTCTCCTCTCCCAGTACTAGATACTGCGTCCTTGCAAGGCCTTTGCATTGGCATAGGACATGAAATGCGGTTTCCTTCTCCTCTTGGCAGTATCGACAGATGTCTTAAGTTATAACCCTAATTTAAACAGAAACTTTGCAGGCCTTCGCGCAACAGGAAAAGCCAGAAACCACCTGGTATTGTAAAATGATCTTATAGAATTAAACGAGGCAATATTCGATGCCTGTGAATCAAGCTGTCCTCTCCAAAGGACTAGAAAGTCAAATGACGCAATATGGTGGAACAGTCACCTGTCAAACATAAGACCCGAACCACGGAAGCTCTTCAACAGAGTCAAACTTAACGGAGATTGGCAGAGCTACACCGAGAAACTCACAACCTACAATAACGGGATCAGTGAAGTTAACAGAAATAGCTTCAGGAAATTCTGCGAAGAAATAGACTCAACACCTTCTGCTGCAAGGCTACACAAGGTCTTGGCAAAAGGAAGAGTACATAATTAATAATTAATAATAATAATAATAATAATAAAATCCCAAAAAATGAAACGGAGTTTTGTTTTGACTTTTTCAGTTTCTTACAATTTTTGATAGGATTTTGATTTTATTTTAAATTTATTTAAAAGCGTTTATACTTTAACTGATCCTTGTTTTGATTTCTACAACTCAAAATTAATTTATAAACTTATTTTTTTTAAACCCATACTCTCAGTTAAACCCGAAGTGACTTACAATTTTTCACAAAGAATTTACCTATAGTAATTTAATTTATATATACTCTAACGTACTTAAATTGTGTTCTTTAAGCATTACCTATATTTTTCATGTATTTATTATTATCTGATTTGCCTCTGTTGCAGATA
Source organism: Altica lythri (assembly GCA_964028335.1). NCBI lineage: Eukaryota > Metazoa > Arthropoda > Insecta > Coleoptera > Chrysomelidae > Altica > Altica lythri. The sequence continues at coordinate 49,136,579 of OZ034800.1, forward strand.
TGCGAAGATTTTATTTAATTTAGTAACTAGCAAAATTTTTATTAAAATTGATAGGTTCTAGATTCAAATTGTCGTGGATTAAAAAGATAACATTGAATAAAAAACACGAATCAAATCTTTTTTTTTAATTTTCTGTGTGGTATTGATTTGCAATTCGTGAGATTGAGAATATGTTATCGACCAAAGAACACTTTGGTAGATTAATTTCCTAAATTCAAATTGAACTTACCCAATCGCTAAAAATCTCCATACAGCCAATGATAGCGTTAAGCAGATCGAAATAGTATGCAATACTTGGCTAAAATTTATATGAAAAAGTGTAAATACCGCTCCGTAATAACAAAAATCTTTTCGTCCTTTTTCTTCATGGTAGTAATAAGCAAATGGAATGTATTCAATCATCAATAACATATCCGCTACTGCAAGAGCGCTTAGAATCCGGTTAATTGGAGCATTATACATTTCTTTTCGCGTTAATACAACTATATTTAATATATTTGCTATGCTTCCAAAAACACATACAAATATCGAAATGTATACATGATATTTGTCTGCGTATGTTGCTGTAAGACTAAGCAAAGTTGCACCTCCGCAGTTAAATTCAAGACTATCAGAATCTTGGGCAGACATCAGAGACCTGTAAGTGGATAATGAATTAAAATTATTACTAAAATTTTAGTTAAGAAATTAAATTATACAAACCTATTTAACCGTTCTTCTAAAATTGAGTGTAGGTCCTCGTCGGAAAAATTCAGGATCAGGGTGTTCGGGAAATACTTTTGAAGTGATATTTTAAATATTGTTATGTTGTAGCGTAATTGCATTTTAGGCTCCTTCAAACCATTGATGAATTGCGAAGATAATCATCTTGAAATGGTGTTTTAAATCTGCAATAAAGTTTCAATATAAATTAAACTTAGGACATATAATGATTTAACTTTATGAATAACAGAAAAAGCATCAAATCCAATTTTTATTAAAAAAAATAGATGTTGCATGTATTCAAATTATTTTATTAAATGCAATAAAATTAATATAAGTAGAAGAGCTATAAACTAGATGAAGCACGAAACTCGTTTATTCTTATCTTTTAATAGGAGATAGCAACTGGGAATGCCGTTTCTGTTAGAGCATTCCATACACGTGTAAAGATACCAAGTCTTTTTTTTTTAAACTTGGCAATTACACTAACAGGAAATTAACTTAAAAAAAATGGAAAAAAATATTACTTTCAGTAGGACTCTAACCTACGATCTCTATCAACAGCCTAAAAGACTTTCTTGATCATATTTTGATCGACAATTGCTAAAGGATAAATAGGTGAAACGTTTAAAGTTGCTATCGTCTATAAATAGCGATCACATGTATAAGTTTCGTCGGATGTGACATTTTTCAATTACTCTTTAATCTCATTTCTGTTTGTTTAATCTAAAAATTTCAAAAAGTCCATGAAAAAAGCCTTAAAATAATTAATTTATTAAAATCAATGGTTCCAGCATATAGGAAACAAAAAATGATTCACAGTTTAATATTTCAATTGTCGATTTGAGAAATAATTTCTCTAATTAATATCTTATATCTGCTTAAGGTGAAGTTGAATAGGTATCATAAATAACATAAATTAAATCCAGAGTTGATTAAAAACGCCGACTAACCTCTAGATATCCATGGCTACATGGTTTAAGGCGCTATCGGCTCAGTCCTGCCTGATGTAATATTGTTACTGTTATCACATGCTTGGATTGTTTTATCCGCAAAAATAATTACAACAATTTTTTTAAACTAAAAATCATAAATAGAATTTTTAAATTTTATTAATTTTTGTTAAATGATGTAAATTTATTATACGGCTTTATTTTTGAATTGTATTTCAATGTATAAATTTAGATACTAAATCTCTACAGTTGACTATTAACGTTCCAATAAGTTTTTTTTGTACAACTGTCATTAAAAGTGACAATTTTAATAATAGCAAACAATGTTAAAAACGATTGTTTACATAGCAGCGTGTTAAAAATACTTTTAACACGTTGCCATGTAAACAAGTTTCCTTTTAACACGGTTTAGTTTACTTTTAACACGGTTTGGTTTATTGTCATTGCAAATTCGCTCGTTTCATTATCAAAATAGGGAAGTTGTACAAAAAACATTGTATGGTATTTGTGTTAAAAGTGATTTTATTTTGTTCGTGAAATTGTTCAATTCGCTCCGCTCATTTCACAAACGTTTTCACTCACAAAATAAAACCTCACTTTTAACACTCATATAAATAACTATTTCGTATCCTTTGAGTGCTTCTTTAATTTTAGAATCTTTATTGCATTTTTTAATGATTTATTTAATTTTGATGTCTGCACGTTGTGTAATTTGAATTTCAAAAGGGCGTTTTTAGTAGAGTAGTTTTTTATATAAACCCAGTTAATCATTTAGAAGTTTATGTTTAACAATGCAATTTTTTAATCTTGGATTTGGGTAAAAGTATTTGCTTTAGACAGTATTTTTTATGATTTTATTGAATGTTTCATTAAATTTATAATCTTGGATTCATTTTAGGTTAAGAATGAATTTGTTTCGATAAAAAAATAATTTCATTCACTATTGTAATAAATTTAGAATTATTTATGTACGTGTTATTATATTAAAAAACGATACATCTATATATATATATATATATATATATATATATATATATATATATATATATATATAAATGAATTTTTGTCTGTATGTCTGTATGTACTCAATGAACTCAAAAACTACTGGACCGATTATTATGAAAATTGGTATGTATATGAATTTTTTCACGGAGAAGGTTTGTATAATATGCTCATTGATGCCACTCGCCACCAGGTGGCGCTGCAGACTAGCAACTTCTGTCCCGTTCAACCGATTGTCATGAAAATTGGTACGTATATTTATTTTTCCACGGAAAAGGTTTGTATGATATGCTCACTGATGCCACTCGCCACCGGGTGGCGCTGCAGACTAGCATCTTCTGTCCCGTTCAACCGATTGTCATGAAAATTGGTATGTATATGTATTTTTCCACGGAAAAGGTTTATATGATATGCTCATTGATCCCACTCGCCACCAGGTGGCGCTGTAGAGTAGCACCTTCTGTCCGGTTCAACCGATTGTCATGAAAATTGGTATGTATATGTATTTTTCCACGGAGAAGGTTTTTATGATATGCTCATTGATGCCACTCGCCACCAGATGGCGCTGCAGACTAGCAACTTCTGTCCCGTTCAACCTATTGTCAGGAAAATTAGTATGATGATGTATTTTTAACGGGTAAGATGTATATGATATTCGTATTAATGAAAGTTACCACCAGATGGCGCTTCCATATATCAAATTCAATACTGATTAATAGATATCTACACGAATTCGTATAAATATAAGTTCGAAAAATGTATTTTTGGTGCCATAAGTAAAACAAAACTATAAACTTTCTTTCTTTCTCTATCTCTTCTTCTCTTTTATTTTTCTTAAATTTATTTTAGTTGCTGGCGTAGCAACGCGCGCCGGGTACAGCTAGTTTTTACAGTGGGTTGCCAAATTAATAGGGACACTATGAAAAACATCGAATTTTAGTTTTGAGGTATAGAATTTTCGGATTTATTTGATTCAGTATTTGTAAATTATGTCTTACTGACATAAACATGTAATTAGTAACATAAAAACACAATAAAAATAATGAAAATAAGATTTATTTTAGCTTTTAAGGACACAGGACCGCACAAGATGGAAAAAATCAATATTTTGTGATTCCGCCTTTTGCTGCAATCACTGCTTGCACTCGTCGTGGCATACTTTCAATGCATTTTTTTGCGTTTTCCTTTAGTTGTGGAGAGTGATGCCACACTCGGATGAGGGTTTCGATGAGCTGTCTTTTTGTCGTGATGACTTCTTTGGCGATCTCTCTCTTGGTGAATTCCCACAGGTTCTCTATGGGGTTCATATCCGGGGAATTACCCGGCCATGGCAAAACCTCCACATTTTTTTCAGCCAGAAATGCAGTGACACTCCTGGCTTTGTGACATGGTGCAGAGTCGTGCATGAACACGTACTCCTGACCACCAGGGAACCATTCCTCGACTTGAGGCAGGAGCCGATTTTCCAGTACTTGCTTGTATTGGTCCTGCCTCATGGTCCCTTCCACGATGTGGAGGCGCCCCATTCCTTCGGAAGAGATCACCGACCACACCATAACACTCACAGGATGTTTCACTCTCTCCACGAGACATTCCGGCTTGAAATTTTCTCCTGGACGCCGTCGAACAAATGACGATTTATCGACCAAAATTTGGAACGTCGATTCGTCTGAGAAACACACCTGAAAAAAATAGTAAATTTAAAAAATAAATAAATTTAAGAGCTTTGTGACTTCAGATCAAATAGATTACCTTCTTCCAGTCCTCAACAGTCCAATTTTTGTGTGATTTAGCCCAATTCAGTCGCTTTTTCCTCATTGCATCTGTGAGGCGAGGTTTTTTAGAAGGACGACGACCGATGATATTCTCCTCAGCCAATCTCCTCTGAACAGTTCTCTTCGAAACTTGAACTCCCTGTTCATTGATCATGGAGGTTAAACGCGCCACACTCTGTTTTGGAGACAGATGTCCCTGATCCTTCGGTCAGTGCGAGGAGTAGTGACCCGTTTTCTGCCACATTTTCCCGAACGATCCGCATTCAGGGAAAGATTTTGGTCGAATTTTATTTTTATTCTGTTGATTACAGACTTTGAAATGCCTGTTATTGCTGCAATTTCTCTTTGTGAATGGCTAGTATGGAGTAGCAACGTCTTTACTTCTGCACATTTTCTTGGAGACGTGTCTGTAGTCCGACCCATGCTGCAAAAACATCAATTTGAGGTTATAAAAAAAAATTACTTTAATTAAAAAAGTAATACATATAAAATTTATCATAAATCAATAGAAAAAAATGCATAAGACTTACGTTTTTATCAAGATAAACTAGTACACTTCATGAAAACAATTTATTTCAATATTTCTTTGAGCACACTCTAACTAACGTTCTTAACCAAACTTTTGACAAACTGAATGACAGTTAAAATACTGACATGTTTGTTACTTTTCCCGCCACTGTCAATCACGAAAAGCGTCACCAAGGTTGCCAGAATGAAAAACATAAATTATTTTCTGTATAAAGACAGTAATTTGCGAGTATAGTTCATTAAAATTAAGACTATGTAAAAAATTTCTAGTGTCCCTATTAATTTGGCAACCCACTGTATATAAAAATTGTAGGTTTTATTTAAAAAAAATATTTAAAATCGTAAAAATTGCAAAAATATGTTGGTTGTCAAATGGTGTTTGGAAAATTGTAACACAAATGTCATTAAATGGCTTAAGGACTTAAGCAGTCTTTAACTTAAAAAAATGGGTAAGTTATTACATTTTGTACTTAACATTTCGAAGCAGGTAATTTGTAACATAGCGTACAAGAATATGTGGAAAACCAAATATATTTCATGTAAAAAAATTATTTTTGCATTGTGTTAACATCCAACAATCTTCAACAATCATCTCTAATTGTTATTTCAACTAATTTTCAAAAATTATCAATTTTTCTATTAAAAAATATTTATTTTCAATACCTTTTTGTACATCAAATTAAGTTGTACTTAACATAGTTAACATTTTTTTATAACTGACCGGTTGCAAGTCTCAGCTCAGCGGTCCGAGTTAAAAAAAAAAAAAATTTTTAGTGGTGACCTTCCGAATTATCCATTAAAAAAATAACGGGATAAGAAAATTTTACCGATTTCTAACTGTTCTTAAACTGCCGATGTCCATTTTGGTTCAAGGTGCAAGAAGAAATGTGACATTTTGCCATACACAATCAATATACTCAATTTTAATACGTTTAAATTTTGAATTTTTTATTTTATGTTTCGTGTTTTAAAAAGCACTTAATTAGCACTTAATTTAAAGATTATTCAATCCTAGTTTTTTTGTTTTTTTTTTTATTAAGGGTCAGCTAGGTTTTCAAAGGCTGGCGGTCCCATGGTTTTTCGTAAATATTTCAAAAACGGTTAGTGCACCTAATTTTTGTTTTGCGCACCTAAATAGCACCTAATTTTGACATAAATTTCGACAAATTTCTCCACTTTGGGTCAGCCACCTTCATGGGGGTACATTTTGTTGCCCTTTCTATGGTACAAAATACACCTCGGTTTTGGGAACAAATATGGAATAGTCGCTGGGAAGCCAAGCCTGGAAAATAAAGTAGGTGAGTACCAAGTGGAATCGTAATTGGTCCCATTTGGTAATCGCAGTTAAACACATGTGTGCCCATGCGTTATCGTAATGGTACACAACGTTATTCTTTACCATATGGTCCATTTTCTCTATTTTGTTATTCAGTATGTCTAATATTGCCGCATAATATTCTTCCGTAACTGTTTATGATATGCACATAAAAGAAAACAAATGCCACAACCTTTCCGATCAAGCGTTGGTCTTATGGTCGCTTCATCATCTTTCGTGGCTTCTTAGGCACTCTGCAGACTGGATTAAAATTTCATCAATCGCTACAAAACGCCGAAAAAAAGTCAGCTCGATGAAGTTACTGTTTTTGATCGACGGTCAGCAAACTCCGCAACCACAAAGCATATAACTTTTTTATATCCCATTCGTAGCCTCGTTTGGTCTTCCAGAGCAAAGTGCGTCTTCGGTGTTTTTACCAAATTTGAAATTTACCAAACTACCGATAAACTGTTGTTAAACCAGATGTGGATAACATTGCTTTAACGATTTCATTTATTATTCGGCAAGTTTACCATCAAACAATGTTTAATCCAGTTGTGATATTCGAGTTTTTCTATTTTTTACAAAATTTAAAAATAGCGACTGTAGCTTGTAAATGAATAAAGGAAATATCATAAACTTTTAGAAATAAACTATTCACAAATGAAACTTTCCCAATGAATTTTGTTCATTTTCTAGTGGAAGCACGTATGAAACGATCCAATACATTACTGTCATTCTTTTATGTGGAATATAATTTTTTCTGTGATACAAACACAGTTTGATTATGTTTTAAAAAAAATCCTAGAATAAATCAATGTTTTTATCTAATTTTTGGAATATCTTTTATATCCTCTCCTTTACCGGATTTCTCGAATACACATTTAGATGTACAAGCTATTCACAGCAATCAAGAATTTACTATATCACAACACGTGTTCGGGATCGGATATTATTATTAAATATTGGAATGATTGCACTTTTAACTTCAAAATGACCAATAATTAGTAAATTCTCTTCGTTTAGTGTTGTCTGTTTTTCTGTAATAAATTTTATAATCATTTCGAGTAAATACTGCGCTCCGCTTCGCGTCGCCGTGCAGAAACAATGTATCACTTTTCGATCTTAATACATAAAATATCGACTGATGCGTTGCTAGCGACCTATCCTGTACGATTATTATAAATTAAAAAAAGAATTTAATGTTGATATATTGTAATCTTGTATCTAAAACTAAAAGTAACTGTGTTCTAAAGTAGAATTTCTTTTCGATATTTTACCATTTTGCGGTATCTTAAAAAGGTAATTGTTAAAAAGTTTACATCAAATTAGAAAATTTTAAAAGTTTTGATTCCAATTGACTAAATTAATTACTAAATTTTCTGCTTATATATCGTATCTATATTCATTTAATAAGAAAAATCGTACTACGATAATTTTATTTGCTAGTAATTATAGTTTTCACTATAATTACTCTGTAGATGGAAGTAGGACATAGAAAATGAAATATTCAAGTTATTAAGATTATGCAGAAATTCGAATGAAGTAGATTGAATGAATAGAATTTGCATATAAATAATATCCTGTTAAATTCTTGTTGTAATTGTTTGTTAAAAAGTAATAAAAAATATTTTTAAATTTTATTGATTTAATATCAAATCAATAATATTGTCAAATAGTACGTACTGAATATAAAAATAAAACTTTTGAAGTTACATAACGAAAAATCAAACAGAAAGCACTGGTAAACAGAATTCTTCAAGTACTGTCAGAATAAAGTATATGTAGTCCTTGTGGAATTAAAAAAATATATATGAATAGGAAGAAGTTTTCGACATTCCGTTAGTGACTTTGTTTGTTTGGCTACCGAAATTTGAGAGCATCAAAATGAAATTAAAGTTTACGTGTCTGCAACAGAAATATGATTTTAATTTAAAATTACCTTTGGTACGGTATATGAACAGAGAAATTGGATAATTTCAAAGTGGTATTGATGTCTATTTTAAAACGAATTATTGTAATGTGTTAGCATTAAAGACGAAATATAAAATTCTAGAAGTCAGGAGATCAAACGAATTTTGAAATATAAACACAAAAGCAAAACTTGGATTATTCCGTGATACTTAACTTATCCTCCACATTTTAACATATTTACCCGATTTTATTTGGAAAGATATTTAAAGTTTAAGAGAGAAATCTTTTGATGTGAAACATCTATAGCCGCACCTAAATCAGATTTCTGGCGTGGTGACGGTGACGTATGAGTGTATGACGTAAAAAACCTAACGCATCGATAATATATAATAAAGAGATGTACTGATATCTTATATGAAATTGGTCTCATGTTTTTAGCGACGCGACGGTGGCGCGCCAACAATAGGGGGAAGAAGCTCATCGATTCAAAAATTTGGCGGGACAGGGTATGAATTGTTTCAAAAGCTCATATTTTAATTTTTAATATTTTTACTGATGTGTAAAAATATTAAAAATTAAAATATAGACTTAAAAGTGCATTATCTATTCTATCTATATATATATATAAATGAATGTTTGTCTGTATGTCTGTATGTACTTAATGAACTCAAAAACTACTGGGCCGATTATTATGAAAATTGGTATCATATGTATATGTATTTTTCCACGGAGAAGTTTTGTATGATATGCTCATTGATGCCACTCGCCACCAGGTGGCGCTGCAGAGTAGCAACTTCTGTCCCGTTCAACCGATTGTCATGAAAATTGGTACGTATATAGTTGATTCAAATAGAAGTGTCATCAAGTAGTCTCTGGAAAATTCAAATTTGTAGTGGCAGTACCCACGTTTAGTGAAATTTGAATCGCAATATTAGCCAGCTTGTGATCATAATATGCTCAATATAACTATAAACATTTTGACACATCGCGATGACATATAATTCTCTAACTAAAGTTCTGTTTCCATTGAATCTAGTAATAAAGTTAAAGATGATCTCACACGTACCCAGCCCACTTGATGACACTTCTATTTGAATCAACTATATACTATATACTATATGTATTTTTCCACGGAAAAGGTTTGTATGATATGCTCACTGATGCCACTCGCCACCAAGTGGCGCTGCAGACTAGCAACTTCTGTCCCATTCAACCGATTGTCATGAAAATTGGTATGTATATGTATTTTTCCACGGAAAAGGTTTTTATGATATGCTCACTGATGCCACTCGCCACCAGGTGGCGCTGCAGACTAGCAACTTCTGTCCCATTCAACCGATTGTCATGAAAATTGGTATGTATATGTATTTTTCCACGGAAAAGGTTTATATGATATGCTTATTGATGCCACTCGCCACCAGGTGGCACTGCAGAGTAGCAACTTCTGTCCCGTACAACCGATTGTCATGAAAATTGGTATGTATATGTATTTTTCCACGGAGAAGGTTTGTATGATATGCTCATTGATGCCACTCGCCACCAGGTGGCGCTGCAGACTAGCAACTTCTGTCCCGTTCAACCTATTGTCAGGAAATTCAGTATGATGATGTATTTTTAACGGGTAAGATGAATATGATATTCGTATTAATGAAAGTTACCACCAGATAGCGCTTCCATTTATTAAATTCAATACTGATTAATAGATATCTACACGAATTCGTATAAATATAAGTTCGAAAAATCTCTATCTCTTCTTCTCTTTTATTTTTCTTAAATTTATTTTAGTTGCTGCCGTATCAACGCGCGCCGGGTACAGCTAGTATCTTATAATATTTAGGTAAATAAATATAAAAACTAAATAATAAACAAATTTTGATGTGAAACATCTATAGCCGCACGTAAATCAGATTTCTGGCGTGGCGACGGTGACGCAAAAACCTAACACGACTCCGCATACGATCTATTCTATGTATAAAAATGAATGTTTGTCTATATGTTATCGATGAACTCAAAAACTACTGGACCAATTATGAAAATTGGTATATATATATATATATATATATATATATATATATATGTATTTTTCCACGGAAAAGGTATTTTCAAAATTTTTAAAATTTTAAAATTTTTTTAAATTTTCAAAATTTGAAAATCATGATAATTTTGGAAATTTTCAGAATTTTCAGAATTTTCAAAATTTTAAAAATTTTTCAATGTTTACTTTAATCGCGCGTAAAGGTTACACGCACACATTCTTTTTTTATTGAATACTGCATACCTACCTATACTTTTACAAAATAATGTTGATGTTTCACATCTGCCAGGCGTCCCGTGACGGCTTCCTTTTTTTTATATACTTGATGTGAAAATAGTTTGGTTATGGTAAACATCTTTGTTTTCTATTTTTGGAGTAAAAACTTTTATAGGCGCGTTGGACGATTTTTAATAGCACAAAATCCTAGATCGAGGTTCGTGTCAGAAACATGCTAATATAGATCCGTGATTGAATGTGTTTCCGTTGGAATGGTAAAATCTTGAGAGATGGCGTCAGCAACATGTTGTAGTAATAGCAGTATAGCTATCACATACACCGGTTATGCAAAATTATTGTTGTATAGATCTATATAAATAAAGTGTAATTTATTATGTAAACAGTACTAATTTGATTATTGTTTTAATTGTTTGTCAGAGCATAGTGCAGTATATTAATGTTTGTTAATATTTTTGGCAATTGTTTACATTTTCACCCCATCCCCCTAGGGGGTTGGGGTTGCGGGGGGTGTTAAAGGAAGGCTACTCGAGTACATCCCCGTTGAAATTGAGTGGCGGTCACCCTTAGAAATTTTTTTACGAAGGGTTGAATTTTCAAAAATATGGTAAAAATTATTATATTATTTAATGTATGAAAATTCAACTACAATTATATCATGTTGACAAAAATAATATTTGTAAATTAAAAACTAAGTATTTATTTCAAAAAAATTTTAATATTTATATTATTATTTCTGTTTACAAATTGGTTCTTTATTTAAGCGAAGATTTTTATGTGGGCTTCGACGACCGAAAGAAAGAAGCGTGAGTAATGAATCTAGAGAAAGTGTACGTACGATACCTATCCCCTCTATCGCTCTTATAGCATATGCGGCAGACTGTATACCAGTACGTTTGTAATTTTCTATATTTTATACTAATTTTTACACTTTTTATATTCATGTATTATATATTTTACTTAAAATATATTTTTAGCAAAGAGTTTATTTTAAATTTATTTTTACTGTATAATTTATTTTATTTAACAAATTTTCTTATATAAAAAATAAAATTTAAACATTTGTATTTTTCCGGTTTACTCTGTCAAAGTTAAGATCATCAATTCATCAATATTCAAACGCTTTTTTTTTAATTTCTTAATATTTAGCCTCTAAAATTCAATATATCAAGTGTAATATCTTAATAGTGTTATTTAAAAAAAATAATTGGTAATACTAAAATCAGTTTTTAAAATAAAAAAAAAACAGTTTAAAGTTATCATTTCTGTAGGCAGTCTTCAGGGCTCTCTTCGTTTTTTGTACTTTTTGTCACTATAAAGTTTTAAAAATATAATGTTTATTATAAACACACTTGCGTACATTGATAATGATATTTTGATAGATTTTCTATATTATTGTCTGTCAAACGATAGATGATATATTAGGATTTTATTTTTGTGTATTTAATTTCCGATATATTCAAAAATCTATTCACTAAACAGGCATTATAAATGAATCAACCTGAATAGAGTTTATGCAAGTAGTAATTGAAAATGCATTAATGGTATCTTGCAACATTTCACTTCAACAGCAGCACCACCATCTGGTGAAAATCATGATAGGAATATTAAATACTTAATGAAATAAACGTGGCAAAGTTAGCGTGACACGAGATGCTTGATCAATCTTAATTTGCTCTTTAATTCTATTCTGCAGACGATACCTACGCCCATCGTTATTTCTAACGCGTTTTCCCAACGAATCTACGTTGGACTGGCTAATATCGAAAAGGCAACTAAATCAGTCACATTCTGCTCTCGCATACAATTTCGATTTTATGTGATAGAATTGCGGCATTCAAGTCCAACCAATTGGTTCATTCAAGCCTTTCCCAATTTAAAATAATTCGCATTTAATAATATAAGCAGAAGTATTAGACGAATAAATTAAAGAGATTTTATGTGAGGATAAAACTGATGGATTATTGGAAAGGATTATTGCTAAACGTTGAAAAGGATTGATTTAAGTATACAGGCAAGTATGATCTATGATAATATATTGATATGGATTTTTCTTCATGGGTGCACGTTCTTTCAAAGAAATGTTGGAACGTGATCCATTATTTTAAAATTGGTTGTCTAGATTGAGTATATTTTTATGTAGATGTTTTTTTTTATAAAAATTAGTTTTCTTTTTGGGGTTGCTACGTTGTTAAGTGAATTATTATTAGGAGATTGTCAAAGATTGTAATTTAAAAAAGTCATTAAGAAAATAAAGTTGTTAAAAATATATGGAATTTGATTAAAATTAGAACAAAAATTAATATTTCAAGTAAAATAAAAAGAATAAAAGAAAAATATAATAAGAAGAGTGGATAAATAAGTCAAATTTAATAAAGTTATTGGAAAACCAGATAAGATAGCAGGTACAGGAAAGGCAGCAGCAAGAAGGAGTTGGAAAATAGTAAGAAGAGGAAGATATGGAGTAAGAATTAAATATTGGAAGAAGAAAGATTTAAAAGAAGATAAATTATTTTTTTATTTATAATTTTTATCATTTATTTTGGGACAATCAATTTTAAAATTTTGAATCCACGACCAAGAATTTTATTGAAGAAGGGTATTCCGGAAGGAGGATCTATTTTAATATATATATATATTGTTATGGTATTCAATAGTTGGTCTTTATATGTAATATAAGTGTAATTAAGACTAACTAGATATTAGAATTGAATAATCAATTTATGCAAATTATCAAGGAATCAAAAATAAAAAAAAAAAATTTGGGTTGCGAGGTTTCTAGGGGGATAAAAAAAAAAAAAAAAATTATTGATAGAATGTCATAGAATTTTGGAGAGTAAAGTCAGAGAAAAAGTTTAGGAAATTATATAGAATTTTAAAAATTTAAAAACCATTATAAAGTAAATATAATAATAATAGAAATTGAAAATGAAGATAAATACTGAATGTTAATGAATATAAATATAAAAATTATAAAAGAAGATTAATGTATGAATAGAATGTTATAATAACTATATGGTAGAGTTAAATATGGAATAAAATGGATATATATAGAGAAGATTAATTGGATATTTGCATAGATTGGATTTTCAAAATAAAATAAGCATAGTTTATAAAGATAGGTATTTCTGGTATGGTTTGTTATCAGCTGGTAATAGAGTTTAATATTATCGAAGAACCCAACCTTGAAGAGTCACAAGAATACAATTATATGAGTATAGAGATCATAACAATTATGGCGAGCCAACGTGTGGCGTGAATAAAACAAGAATCCAGTTTAAAATAGAACAGTATATTGAAATTGAGAGGGTGATATAGACAATTGAAGTGATTAGAAAATTAGAACAGTGAAGAATTGAAATAAAACATAAATACATTATAATAGAAATAAGAGGATTAGGTGAGAGTTTTAAGTATATTTATATTTATATATAAAGACCATAAAATTTTGAAAATTTTAAAACTAAATACAAATCGAATAAATATAATAAAGTAATATAATAAGTTAACATTATAAATTAAATAAATATATAAAATAATTAAAAGATTTGAATAAAATGAATACAAGACAAAATAGAAGAAATAGAAGGAGAGAAGATGGAATACAGGAATCTAATGAAAATATGCATGAAACAGAAAGTAATGATGGATCGTCGGAAGGAGAAGAAAAAACAATGTTTCAAGTGGTACAAGCTGATGTGATAGGAGATGCGACTAGTTCAAAACCACATCAAGAAACAGAGATGGAGAAAATGTTTAAATTTTTGGAAAATAAATTTGATGAAAATAATAGAAAAATGGATTCTATGAAAAAAGAAATAAGAGAAGATATAAAAAAAGAAATAAAAGATATGAACAAGAATATGGAAACATTTAAAGATGAAATGAAAAATATTATTAAAGAAGAAAATATCAAAATACAAAAAGAAGTCGATCAATTGAAAGATGGAATTAAGGCGATGGAGGAAATGGGTAATATACACCAGGAGAAGATTAATAATATAGAAAAAAATGTGAAGGAGCAGAAAAATGAAAATAAGAAAGAAAATGAAAGAATACTACAAACTATGGAAAGGAATGTAATGGAAGTAGCAAAGAAATTTGAAGATGAAACAAAAAAATTACAAGAAATGCAAAATGAAAGAACTGAGGATGGTTCCTATATGATAATACATGGAGGAGAAGGAGCAGTAAAATTTACAGGGAATATCAGTATATTACATCCATGCACGTATATGAATATGATTAAAACTAAGACTAGGAACAAAAGAGATTGGAAAGAAATTATAAGAAGTTCTTTGAAAGATAATGCTGCATTATGGTATGCAACACAGGAAAATGAAATATTAACCTTTAATGATTTTGAAAGGGAATTTCTTAAATATTTCTGGGGTGAATCAAAACAAGGGGTGAGTAGGGAAAAATTATATTTCGGAAAATTCAATTATAGATTAGGGAATAATTTAACTAATTATGCGTTACAATTATATAATGTTGCACAATATTTGGAACCTCCTATGAGAGAAGAGGAAATAATTTTATATATTTCTAGACATTATGATATAACAGTTTCTGAAACAATAGTTATACAAAATATTAAAAAAAAAGAACAATTGATTGAGTATTTAAATCGAGTTGAAAGAAATTTAAAGATTAATGAAAATAGATCACAAAATTATGAAAATGATAGATTTAGAAATTATCAAAA
Organism: Altica lythri; assembly: GCA_964028335.1. NCBI lineage: Eukaryota > Metazoa > Arthropoda > Insecta > Coleoptera > Chrysomelidae > Altica > Altica lythri. The sequence continues at coordinate 49,151,745 of OZ034800.1, forward strand.
CAGAAATGGATATAATAGAGTAAGAGAAGAAATGCGTAATAGAAACAATGGAAATTATAATTATGGATATAATGGGAGAGAAAATGGAAATCGTATAAACGGAAATACATATAGAAATGGAAATAATATGGATAATAATAATAATATAAGAAATGGAAATAACAGAAATGAAAATGGTTTTCAAAATGTAAATAATGGAAGATATGAAAGATCAAGATATAGAAATATAAATGAAATTCATAATAATAATAATAATAATCGAGAAGATAGAAATGGAAACAATAATGTACCTAGAAGAATAAATCAAATTAATATGCAAAGTAGAGAAATAGAAGAAAATGTAGAAAATGTTAGGGTAGAACCAGAACAAGAAAATTTTTAAATAAGCACCTACAAAATTTTAATGTTAAATGTTGTTATATACATCCTAGTGAATTTATAAAATTAGAAGAAAATAATAATAAATTAGAAGATAAAATTGGATTAGTAGTTGTTGAAGGAAATTTAGAAAATAAGAAAATTAGAATTTTAATAGATACCGGATCAGAAGCAACATTGATAAATGAAAAAATTATTGAGGATAATAAATTAGAAGAAATGATTAAAATTCCAAGAATTAAGTTAATAGGTGCTAATGGAAAAAAATTAGGGGAAATTAATAAGACTATAAATATTAGTATTAAAATTGGAAATAGTATATATAAAATACAAGGTTTGATTATAGGAAATATGGAGTATGATATAATATTAGGTACTGATGAATTAGAAAGAATGAATGTTATTATTAATTATGAAGAAGGTTGGATAAAATTGAAAGAAGAACAAATCAAATTAAATAAAATAAACAATAATGAGGAGATAATACATATAAATGAACTAAGAATTAATGGGGAAATGATGAAAGAAGGAGAAGATATAAAAAGTGATGATAAATATAAAGATGAAATTAATTTGTTATTTAAAAAATATCAAAATTTAATTACATTAGAGAATAATACTGCCAAAGAATATACTCACAGATTTGAAGTAAAGAATATAGAAAATTTTCGAGTTAAAACTTATCCAATTCCATATCAATATAGAAAACAAGTAGCTATAGAAATAGATAAAATGCTAGAAAATAATATAATTAAGAGAAGTGATACATCTTTCATTAATCCAATTGTAGTTGTGAAAAAAGGGAATGGAGAGTTAAGGTTATGTCTAGATGCTAGAAATATTAACAAATTTTCAATACCACAATATGAGAAACCTATGCATATTGAAGCAATATTTGGTAGAATAACAGGAATTGAAATTTTTAGTAAAATAGATTTAAAACATAGTTTTTGGTTAATACCTCTACATAAAAGTAGTAGGAAATATACTGGTTTTAGTATTGATGGTGTAGTATATCAATTTAAAGTAGTACCATTCGGTATACAAAGTGCATGTGCAGCTTTGGTTAAAGCATTACATAAAATTTTAAACAAATATGAAAATTTTGTTGTTCATTATGTAGATGATATATTAATTTATTCAAAAAGTGAAGAAGAACATAAAAAACACTTAAATATTGTGTTAAAAGAATTTGATTTAGCGGGATTGAAAGTAAATAAAGAAAAATGTCAATTTTTCTTAAAAGAAGTGATATATTTAGGATTTAAAATTAATAAAAATGGAGTAGAGATGGATACGGAAAGAGTAGATAAAATTTTAAAATTTGAGAAACCAAAAAGTTTAAAGCAAATAAGGGGATTTTTGGGAATGATGAATTATTATAAAAAGTTAATACCAAATCTATCAGAAAAACAGATTCCATTAGTAGAATTATTAAAGAAAAATGTAAAATGGAACTGGAATGAAGAAAGAGAACAAGCATTCAATGATTTAAAAAAAATGTTTACTAATAATTTGAAGGTATATCATCCAAATTATGAATTAGATTTTATATTAAGAACAGATGCATCAATTAATAAGTTAGCAGGGGTTTTAATACAAGTACAAAATGGAATAGAAGTACCAATATGTTTTATGTCTAGAGTCACAAAAATGTATGAAAGAAATTATAGTGTATCAGAATTGGAATTTGCGAGTATAGTTTTTTGTGTGCAAAAATGTCGATTTTATTTAATTGGAAAAAAATTTATAATTGAAACCGATCACATGGCTTTGAAGAATGTAATGGTCAATCGATTTAATAATAATAGGATATATCGATGGAATTTATTATTACAAGAATATGATTTTGAAATTAGATATTTATCAGGAAAGGAAAATATTATTGCAGATACATTATCAAGAGAAAGTAGTGAAAATAAGGATAAAGGAAGAATAATACAAATTGGAATGAACAAATTAATAGAAGATGAAGGTATGTTTTCGGAAGAAGAAATAATAAGAAGTCAACAAAATTTAACAGAAAAAGAAAAACAGAATACTTTAATTAAAGATGGATATTATATAAAGGAAATAGGAAATGAAGAAGTTTATGTAATTGAGAGTTATTTAGGAAAACAAATATTAAAAAATTTACATGTAACATATGGACATATAGGTTCAAGAAAATTATGGTTATTATTTAGAGAAAATTTTATCATGAAAAAAGATCAAAAGATAGCAAAAGGAATAACAAGAACATGTAAGATATGTCAATTGAATAAAAATAAGAATAAAGTGAATAAAAATATTGGGAAAAGTGTTACAGCAATGGAAAAATTGGAAATAATAGCAATAGATTTCATTAGTAATCTAATAAGAAGTAAAAATAATAATAAACATATATTGGTAATTGTCGATGTTTTTACAAAATTTATAAAATTATACCCATGTAGAAGGACAAATTATAAAAGTATTAAAAATTGTTTACAAAAATTTATAGAAGAAATAGGTAAACCAAGGACATGTGTAATGGATAATGCAACGTATTTTCAAGGACAGAATTTAGAAAAATTTTTAGAAAGGAAAGGAATCAAAAAGAATTGTATTAGTATAAGACATCCTGCAGCAAATCCTGCAGAAAGATATATTAAAGAAGTGATAAAATTTTTACGAATAAGTTTAAATGGAAAGAAACATAAAGAATGGGAAAATTATATTAATAAAGTAGAAATGTATATCAATGATATTCCAAATGTAATAACAGAAGAAACACCAACATATTTAATGTTAGGTCAAAAACCAAAACGAAATTGGGAAGAAGAAGAAGAAAGAAAAAAATATGATGAAATTATAGAAAAAGTAAGAAAAAGGTTAATGGATGTGTGGGAAAAATATTATAAAAAAATTAAGAAAAAAGTGAAATATCCTGTAAGGTTTAAGAAAGGAGATTTGGTAATAATAAAAGCATATATAAGTGGAAATTTAAAGAAAAATGAATCAGGGAAATTAAAAGCTATATTTGAAGGACCATATAGAATAGTAAATGAGGAAGGTGTTAATAGTTATATTGTTGAAGATCCGATAACAAGAAATGTTAGAGGAGTATTTAATATTGAAAGCCTATATAGGTATTTTGAAGAAACTTAGAGTATTCAGAATTTGTGTTAATATGTTAATTGTTATATACTTTAAATTTTAAATTATTAAAATTTTTTTTCTAAAATTTATAAAATTTTAAATTTGGGAAATTGTTATGGTATTCAATAGTTGGTCTTTATATGTAATATAAGTGTAATTAAGACTAACTAGATATTAGAATTGAATAATCAATTTATGCAAATTATCAAGGAATCAAAAATAAAAAAAAAAAATTTGGGTTGCGAGGTTTCTAGGGGGATAAAAAAAAAAAAAAAAATTATTGATAGAATGTCATAGAATTTTGGAGAGTAAAGTCAGAGAAAAAGTTTAGGAAATTATATAGAATTTTAAAAATTTAAAAACCATTATAAAGTAAATATAATAATAATAGAAATTGAAAATGAAGATAAATACTGAATGTTAATGAATATAAATATAAAAATTATAAAAGAAGATTAATGTATGAATAGAATGTTATAATAACTATATGGTAGAGTTAAATATGGAATAAAATGGATATATATAGAGAAGATTAATTGGATATTTGCATAGATTGGATTTTCAAAATAAAATAAGCATAGTTTATAAAGATAGGTATTTCTGGTATGGTTTGTTATCAGCTGGTAATAGAGTTTAATATTATCGAAGAACCCAACCTTGAAGAGTCACAAGAATACAATTATATGAGTATAGAGATCATAACAATATATATATACAAAAGGGAAAAATTATTGGGCATGTACGCAAAAAGGATCAATAAGGCCACGAGTAGCAATGGTAACCGCAGACATGCATGTTTCTGGCTCATTAGCCGTCATCAGTGCGGCATAACCAAGTAGAGTATTGCACTTGGCTAGCAAAAGTGTTGGGTACTTGGGAGCAAAGGATGTTGGGGAAACATGTGTAAAGAAACATAAAAACACAAAAACAACGAAAGCTCACACAGGAGTCCTATCGCCATTTTGTGCTTTCAGCCAGCTGTGCCAATGGGTTTTCGGCTAGCAACTAGCGTCGCAACGTTGGCGAAACGGACTCATTGTGTTTGAGTCGTTCTAAGCCCAGGATATGAAATAAACAAAGTGCCAAGAAAACGCGTATTAATATAAACAAAAGGGAAAAATTATTGGGCATGTACGCAAAAAGGATCAATAAGGCCACGAGTAGCAATGGTAACCGCAGACATGCATGTTTCTGGCTCATTAGCCGTCATCAGTGCGGCATAACCAAGTAGAGTATTGCACTTGGCTAGCAAAAGTGTTGGGTACTTGGGAGCAAAGGATGTTGGGGAAACATGTGTAAAGAAACATAAAAACACAAAAACAACGAAAGCTCACACAGGAGTCCTATCGCCATTTTGTGCTTTCAGCCAGCTGTGCCAATGGGTTTTCGGCTAGCAACTAGCGTCGCAACGTTGGCGAAACGGACTCATTGTGTTTGAGTCGTTCTAAGCCCAGGATATGAAATAAACAAAGTGCCAAGAAAACGCGTATTAATATAAACAAAAGGGAAAAATTATTGGGCATGTACGCAAAAAGGATCAATAAGGCCACGAGTAGCAATGGTAACCGCAGACATGCATGTTTCTGGCTCATTAGCCGTCATCAGTGCGGCATAACCAAGTAGAGTATTGCACTTGGCTAGCAAAAGTGTTGGGTACTTGGGAGCAAAGGATGTTGGGGAAACATGTGTAAAGAAACATAAAAACACAAAACCAACGAAAGCTCACACAGGAGTCCTATCGCCATTTTGTGCTTTCAGCCAGCTGTGCCAATGGGTTTTCGGCTAGCAACTAGCGTCGCAACGTTGGCGAAACGGACTCATTGTGTTTGAGTCGTTCTAAGCCCAGGATATGAAATAAACAAAGTGCCAAGAAAACGCGTATTAATATAAACAAAAGGGAAAAATTATTGGGCATGTACGCAAAAAGGATCAATAAGGCCACGAGTAGCAATGGTAACCGCAGACATGCATGTTTCTGGCTCATTAGCCGTCATCAGTGCGGCATAACCAAGTAGAGTATTGCACTTGGCTAGCAAAAGTGTTGGGTACTTGGGAGCAAAGGATGTTGGGGAAACATGTGTAAAGAAACATAAAAACACAAAAACAACGAAAGCTCACACAGGAGTCCTATCGCCATTTTGTGCTTTCAGCCAGCTGTGCCAATGGGTTTTCGGCTAGCAACTAGCGTCGCAACGTTGGCGAAACGGACTCATTGTGTTTGAGTCGTTCTAAGCCCAGGATATGAAATAAACAAAGTGCCAAGAAAACGCGTATTAATATAAACAAAAGGGAAAAATTATTGGGCATGTACGCAAAAAGGATCAATAAGGCCACGAGTAGCAATGGTAACCGCAGACATGCATGTTTCTGGCTCATTAGCCGTCATCAGTGCGGCATAACCAAGTAGAGTATTGCACTTGGCTAGCAAAAGTGTTGGGTACTTGGGAGCAAAGGATGTTGGGGAAACATGTGTAAAGAAACATAAAAACACAAAAACAACGAAAGCTCACACAGGAGTCCTATCGCCATTTTGTGTTTTTATGTTTCTTTACACATGTTTCCCCAACATCCTTTGCTCCCAAGTACCCAACACTTTTGCTAGCCAAGTGCAATACTCTACTTGGTTATGCCGCACTGATGACGGCTAATGAGCCAGAAACATGCATGTCTGCGGTTACCATTGCTACTCGTGGCCTTATTGATCCTTTTTGCGTACATGCCCAATAATTTTTCCCTTTTGTTTATATTAATACGCGTTTTCTTGGCACTTTGTTTATTTCATATCCTGGGCTTAGAACGACTCAAACACAATGAGTCCGTTTCGCCAACGTTGCGACGCTAGTTGCTAGCCGAAAACCCATTGGCACAGCTGGCTGAAAGCACAAAATGGCGATAGGACTCCTGTGTGAGCTTTCGTTGTTTTTGTGTTTTTATGTTTCTTTACACATGTTTCCCCAACATCCTTTGCTCCCAAGTACCCAACACTTTTGCTAGCCAAGTGCAATACTCTACTTGGTTATGCCGCACTGATGACGGCTAATGAGCCAGAAACATGCATGTCTGCGGTTACCATTGCTACTCGTGGCCTTATTGATCCTTTTTGCGTACATGCCCAATAATTTTTCCCTTTTGTTTATATTAATACGCGTTTTCTTGGCACTTTGTTTATTTCATATCCTGGGCTTAGAACGACTCAAACACAATGAGTCCGTTTCGCCAACGTTGCGACGCTAGTTGCTAGCCGAAAACCCATTGGCACAGCTGGCTGAAAGCATAAAATGGCGATAGGACTCCTGTGTGAGCTTTCGTTGTTTTTGTGTTTTTATGTTTCTTTACACATGTTTCCCCAACATCCTTTGCTCCCAAGTACCCAACACTTTTGCTAGCCAAGTGCAATACTCTACTTGGTTATGCCGCACTGATGACGGCTAATGAGCCAGAAACATGCATGTCTGCGGTTACCATTGCTACTCGTGGCCTTATTGATCCTTTTTGCGTACATGCCCAATAATTTTTCCCTTTTGTTTATATTAATACGCGTTTTCTTGGCACTTTGTTTATTTCATATCCTGGGCTTAGAACGACTCAAACACAATGAGTCCGTTTCGCCAACGTTGCGACGCTAGTTACTAGCCGAAAACCCATTGGCACAGCTGGCTGAAAGCACAAAATGGCGATAGGACTCCTGTGTGAGCTTTCGTTGTTTTTGTGTTTTTATGTTTCTTTACACATGTTTCCCCAACATCCTTTGCTCCCAAGTACCCAACACTTTTGCTAGCCAAGTGCAATACTCTACTTGGTTATGCCGCACTGATGACGGCTAATGAGCCAGAAACATGCATGTCTGCGGTTACCATTGCTACTCGTGGCCTTATTGATCCTTTTTGCGTACATGCCCAATAATTTTTCCCTTTTGTTTATATTAATACGCGTTTTCTTGGCACTTTGTTTATTTCATATCCTGGGCTTAGAACGACTCAAACACAATGAGTCCGTTTCGCCAACGTTGCGACGCTAGTTGCTAGCCGAAAACCCATTGGCACAGCTGGCTGAAAGCACAAAATGGCGATAGGACTCCTGTGTGAGCTTTCGTTGTTTTTGTGTTTTTATGTTTCTTTACACATGTTTCCCCAACATCCTTTGCTCCCAAGTACCCAACACTTTTGCTAGCCAAGTGCAATACTCTACTTGGTTATGCCGCACTGATGACGGCTAATGAGCCAGAAACATGCATGTCTGCGGTTACCATTGCTACTCGTGGCCTTATTGATCCTTTTTGCGTACATGCCCAATAATTTTTCCCTTTTGTTTATATTAATACGCGTTTTCTTGGCACTTTGTTTATATATATATATATATATATATATATATATATATTAAAAGTGAAAGTTCACTCATCACCGTATCTCAGAAACTATAAGACATACAAACTTGAAATTTGGCAGGTAGGTTCCTTATATGGTCTAGATGTCCGCTAAGAAAGGATTTTCCAAAACTCTACCCCTAAGGGGGTAAAACGGGGGTTTGAAGTTTGTATGAAAGACCTATGTTTTTGAAATGAGGGACTTGAAAATTTAAATGTTTTCTTTAGAGGTTGTGGAGGTGTACAAGTTTCGTTCCAAATTGGTTAGTAATATTTGTTTTTTTCTTCGTTGATTAAAATTATGTTTATTTCAAAGTTTCATGCCAATTAGGTGCTAGCTTAGATTTGTTTATTTTGCATTGATTATACTGACGTTTGTATCAAAGTGTCATATCGATTACTCTCTTACAGAAGTTTCTATTTTTCGTTAAGTAAACTTACGTTTGTTTGAAAAATGGATGGAGAAATTGTAACAGTCACAGTGGAAGGATTAGCAATCCGATGTAGTGTGAAAGAGATACCTGGCGATGGAGCGTGTTTATTTTCATCTCTGTCTTATTTGCTTTATGGAAATATTTCAATGGCTGCTCAAGTTAGAGCTAATATAGTAAGCCACGTGTCCAACGATTAGCAAAGATTTAGGTGTTTTACTATAGACCGATCCGGGACCCCTTACGATACAAAACGCCTTTACGTAGTCAATATGGGTAGGTTGTATACTTATGGCACAACTTTTAAACTGAAAGCAGCTGGAGAAATATTTCCATTTGAATTCCAACTGTTTTAAGGTAGAAGACTTATTGTCAGATTTAGAGAGTCGACACAAGGGATAAAAAGAGTGCGTTTTAGCGGACATTCTAACGAAGGACATTTTGACGTATTGATTCCTATTAATTATAAAAGCGAAAGGTCACTCATCACCATATCTCAGAAACTATAAGGCCACCAAACTTTGGCAAGTAGGTTCCTTATAGGGTCTAGACGTACGCTAAGAAAGAATTTTACGAACCTCTACCCCTAAGGGGGTCAAAAGGGGGATGGAAATTTGTATGAAAGTCCTATTGAAATAAGGGACTGAATTAAAATGTGTGTTCTTTAGAGGTTGTGGAGGTGTACTTATATTGGATTTTTAGAAATCAACCCCCTTCATAAGGGTTGAACGGGGATCGGACACTTTTTATACAACAATCAACACGCCACGTGAATGACGTTGCGGGTACAGCGATTTAGAACACAAAAATGTGCTTAGAATTTTTTGTCTGTCTGTCTGGATGTTTGTGCGCGCATCACATGAAAACTACTGATTCGATTAGAATCTGGTGTATAAAAATATTGAAATCATTTTAGTATAGGTTACTTTTTATACAACAATCAACACGCCACGCGAACGACGTCGCAGGTACATCGATATAAAACTCAAAAATGTGTTAGATTTTTTATTGTCTGTCTGTCTGGATGTTTGTGAGCATGACATGAAAACTACTAATTCGATTTGAATGCGGTTTTCACAGATGTATTTGTCTTCTTTCAACTGAACATCTGGTTTATAAAAAATTCTTTCCCACCCCTTTAACCGGACAATTGAGGGGGTCAGATTTTGTATGAAAGTATCTCATTAAAACATTTAAAAATACTACTAAAATAATACACAAAATGCATACATACGTGTTATAATTTAGTTTTGATATTCGAAACTAGATGACGCAAGAGGTTATTAAAACGCGCTATCGTTGTTTTTTATCGCAAGTACATATACAAATGACACACAAATTACTATATCTTACAGATAATTAGGCCCAATGTAGAACTGTCACAGATCAATATTATAAGATAGTCATAATCGGTGTTGTATGATTTATTATTATCGAAATCTGTTCAGTGGTCGCGGCGTGATTGATTGACAAACATGAAATTTTTAATAAAAAAAAATAATAAAAGTAGTTAGGCAAGACTTATTTTACTAATAATATACCTACAGAATGATTAAAATTAAATTTTTATCCGGTAAATAGACAGTCATTAAATCATTTGTGAATATCCCAATTCCACGCGAGCAAAGCCACGGGTAAAAGCTAGTATATATATATATGTATAATCAAAGTGCGTAACACTTCATTTAGTTTTAATTTAGTACATAACAATTTTAACATATAATATATTTGGAAATTTGTTTAAATCTATGTAGTTGTTTGTCATATTGACAATTTATTAATAATTTTAAAGTAAATTATTATCTACAATATTTTATTAATAGGACGGTAAAGCAGTTATGTTGTTTCTCTTTTTAGGTGAGTTAATCAGTCTTAAGAATGTTTTTTATTTGTGTAATAAACCTTCTCTCTTTTTAAAGCAACTTAATTCTGGTTATAATTTTACTGTCCTTCATAATATCCAAGAATTATTATATATATATATATATATATATATATATATATATATATATTGATATGGATTTTTCTTCATGGTGCACGTTCTTTCAATGAAATGTTGGAACGTGGTCATGATTTTTAAATCGGTTGTCTAGATTAAGTATTTTTTGGTATCTTGATTGTTTTTGTTTAGATTATAGGATGTTATGTTGTTAAGAGATTATTATCAGAGATTGTCAAGAAGTTAATTTGAAAAATGTCAGAAAATAAAATGATTGTAAATGAAAGAATTTGAATTTAAATTAAAATAAAAAGAAATTAATAACTAAATAAACGAAAAGGTACTGATCAAAAGATCTAATTACATAAAATAGAAAGAAACCAGAAATTGGAAGGTACAGAAAAGCAGAGAGTTGGAAAATTGTAGGAAGAGGAAGGTATAGAGAAAGAGCTGAGCAGCAGAAAGGTGTTAGAAAGATAGAAAGGCGGCAGCAAGAAGGAGGTGGAAAGTAGTTGGAAGAGGAAGATAAAGAGAAAGAGTGGAAAAACGGAAGAAGAAAGATTTAGAAAGACGCGATAGATTTTTTTTTATTTATAATTTTTATATTTTAGGACAATCAATTTAAAAATTCTTGAATCCACGACCGATAAATTTATTGAAAAAGGGTGTTCCGGAAGGAGGATCCATTTCAATTGGCGCCCAGAACGTGTGGCTGCTTCAGCACTGAGAGTAAGAGATTTTTCTTTACTATTCGGTGTCAAGCTTGCTTTATTAAAAACAAAGTGTGTGATTCTGGAGTAAAAGATTAAATAAATTGTAGGTATATTATATGAAATTAAGAGGGGGAAAGGAAATTACAGATAGAATGTCAGAACAAGGGGATAATATTGATATTCAGGATAGTCAGGATAATCAGGGTAATCAGGATAGTAAGATAGGGGATAGAAGGGATTCATCATGGGAACAAATGATGGAAATGTTAAAAAATATCAACAAAAATAATGAAGACATGAACAGAGATATTAAAGCAATAATTTCAAATATGGATACAATGAAAAAAGACCTGAACAAAAATTTGGTAGCAATAAACAAGAATATGGATTCAATAAAACAAGATATTAACGAATATTATGAAGAAATAAACAAGAATATGGATTCTATGAAAACAGAAATGAAAAAAAATTTTGAAGAAATTAAAGAAAATATGAACAAAAATACTGAAGCAATAATTTTAAATATGGATACAATGAAAAAAGAAATAAAAGAAGACATGAACAAGAATAATGAAGAATTAAAAAATGAGATGAAAAAGCAAATGGAAATGTATAGAGAAACATTAGAAGAAACAGAAATAAGAACTGAAACAATAATGAGAAAAACAGAATTAGAGGAATTACAAGAAGAAAAAATTAAAATAATTATCAACAAGGAAGGTAAAGATGAAATAAAAGAAATCAATACTAAAACAAATAAAAAATTAAATGACTTAGAGATAATTATACAACAAAAGAATATGGAAAAGAAAAATGAAATAGAAGAAATGCAAAATACAGTAAAGAAGATATGTGAGATGGAAGAAAAAGAAGAAGAAATAAATGTAGTACAAGAAATAGAACGTGAAATGTTATTAGAAGAACTGGAAAAAAGGAATATAAATAAAAATTAAAATAACATGGGAATAATTAAAATTGAACATAAATTTAATGGGATTATTAATAAAACTTATCCAAAAATTTTTATAAGAATGGTGAAAAATAAATTAAAATGGTGTAGAGACCATGAAGAAATAAGAGAAAACCTGCGTGAGATGTTGGATGGGCAGGCACTGATATGGTTTGCCATTAAGGAAGAAGAAATATTTGTGTTTGAAAAATTTAAGAAGATGTTTTTGAGTTATTTCTGGGGGAATTTTGTTCAATCTAAATTTAGGAAAAAGTTATATACAGGCAAATATCAGGAAAGGAGAAAGGTATCTAAAGTTATAAAAAAGTTATATACAGGGAAGTATCAAGAACGGGGAAAGAAATTTAAATTTATAAAAAGTTTGTATCGCGGGAAATATCAGGAAAGGGGCAAGGTATCTAAACTTATAAAAAAGCTATATACCTACAGGTAAATATTAGGAAATAAATGTTAAGAAGGGGGAATGAATTAAAAAAAAAAATAGATATAAAAATTTTAATAAAGAAAAAGTTAAAAGTAGATATTGTGATAGGGATTCATATGTTAGGGGTAGTGTATTAGGTAAAAATAAAATATTCTAAATTAAAAGCTTGACAACTGATGGTAAAGAAAAATTTCCTACTGAAAGGAAATTTGATTTGGCAAGGGGAAGCAATTTACCAAGTCAAATCAAATTTGGGGGAAATTGATATGGATTTTTCTTCATGGTGCACGTTCTTTCAATGAAATGTTGGAACGTGGTCATGATGTTTAAATCGGTTGTCTAGATTAAGTATTTTTTGGTATCTTGATTGTTTTTGTTTAGATTATAGGATGTTATGTTGTTAAGAGATTATTATGAGAGATTGTCAAGAAGCTAATTTGAAAAATGTCAGAAAATAAAATGATTGTAAATGAAAGAATTTGAATTTAAATTAAAATAAAAAGAAATTAATAACCAAATAAACGAAAAGGTACTGATCAAAAGATCTAATTACATAAAATAGAAAGAAACCAGAAATTGGAAGGTACAGAAAAGCAGAGAGTTGGAAAATTGTAGGAAGAGGAAGGTATAGAGAAAGAGCTGAGCAGCAGAAAGGTGTTAGATAGATATAAAGGCAGCAGCAAGAAGGAGGTGGAAAATAGTTGGAAGAGGAAGATATAGAGAAAGAGTGGAAAAACGGAAGAAGAAAGATTTAGAAAGACGCGATAGATTTTTTTTATTTATAATTTTTATATTTTAGGACAATCAATTTAAAAATTTTGGAATCCACGACCGAGAATTTTATTGAAAGTGGGTGATCCGGAAGGAGGATCCATTTCAATTGGCGCCCAGAACGTGTGGCTGCTTCGGCACTGAGGGTAAGAGATTTTTCTTGACTATTCGGTGTCAAGCTTGTTTTATTAAAAACAAAGTGTGTGATTCTGGAGTAAAAGATTAAATAAATTATAGGTATATTATATGAAATTAAGAGGGGGAAAGGAAATTACAGATAGAATGTCAGAACAAGGGGATAATATTGATATTCAGGATAGTCAGGATAATGAGGGTAATCAGGATAGTAAGACAGGGGATAGAAGGGATTCATCATGGGAACAAATGATGGAAATGTTAAAAAATATCAACAAAAATAATGAAGACATGAACAGAGCGGGGTTACTCAGTTGTACCAAAAGATAGCAGGTAGAAAATTTGCGATAGCTCAGTTGTACCAAAAAATTTCTAGAGGGGATTAAAGGATTAATATGAAGGTAATTTATTGCAGGATGTATTCTTATAAAATAAGAAATATAAAAATAGTTAATAAAAATTTTTATTTTAAAAATAAACATTAAAACTAAAAGTTTCATTACAATTAACTATACCTTATTTTGGTAAATAATAATGACTTATTTGTACAATAAAATTATATTTGGATAACTTGCCTTCTTTTAGTTGGATAATTTTATTTGAAATATATTCTTGCTTCTTTTTAGTACAAGATTTAATTTTTTTTACATTATTAATTTTATTTGCTGTTACAATTTTAGCAAATGTTTCATTTTGTAGATTGGTTAACATTTCTATAAATATAAATATATTGGGATGAGGGGAATAAAAACTATTTTTCAATAAAGCATGAAATGACTCACAAGCATTGGTTGAGCGATACATGCTATTTGTAAGACAAGCCCAAATTTTTGGGGGGAATTTAGCTTCCTCACATATATAATTATCAACTATATAATCACAAAATTTGATGACCCTTTCATCGTCGGGACATTTATCAAATAATTCCAAAGAAAAAAAATCCCCTACATCTTCGGGTTCTAAAAAATGTAAACCAAAGAATCCTCTTAAAAACATTCCAATTTCCGAGTTTTTATCTTTGTATTCATTTGACAAACCTAAATTTAATATTTTGCGATACCATGCTTGACATAAGTGGAATCTACACCCAATTATATTTGAATTTGGCCAATATTTATTTATAGCATTGTGAATTGCAATTTCGAAATCAACCACTAAATTTTTTGGGTTAAAACATAAGTGTTTTACAATAATCATTTATGTTTTGAAATAATTTAAAATATGTATTACAATGTTTATCGGGTAATAGAGCAAATACTACTGGAACATAATGTCCATTTTTAAAAGCATGTATCGTAAATAGTTGGTAAAAGAATTTGGTACAATATTGAAATGTCCCGTCCATATATATTGTATCGCAGGACTACAAAAAATATAAATTTGTAAAACAGGAGAAAATTATCAAACCGTTTTCTTGATCTAATGAACAGAGGAAATTTTCCTCTTTAATATTGGTTTTTATGTCTAAATTTAAAATTGTATTAAAAACATCATTTCTATCCTTAGGTAATTTAGGTATAACTCCTCGGCGTGCTTTATATAAATTTTTTCTAACACATATTAAATCATCACTTCCGATGTCCAAAGCCCAATCAGTATTCTACAATAATATAAAATTTATAAAAAAAAAATATTTATGAAATGTGTAATACATACATCGGATAATTCTTTATGAATAAGTTTCGATGGTCTTTCTGAACAATTATCAATAGCTTTTCTTTTAACACCATTGCTAATTGCTTGTCTAGCGATCGTCTTCTCCAATTCATGATTATGTTCAAGCTTTGACTCCAGAATGGTTTTTTCATCTGAACTATTTTTGCAGTACACCTACTTTTCGTGTTAGTGCAACGAAAACTTATTTTGCCACACTTAGCAACATAACTTTTTGAAAATTTAAAATTATTAAAAATTAACAATTTCGCACCTTTCTCACTAAGCATAAATTTTAACTCCATTGTCTTTACAAACTCTCTCTGCAAGCACCAAACTATCAAGACTAGAAATTAACCCCAGTAATAAATAAGTAAAACTAAAAATATGCATTACTCCCTACTACTTTCTCAACCTAGTTACTTCGGTGTGTCCGGATGCACCGAAGGTCAGGGTTTTCCCGTAATCCTATACTTAAGTAAAATTTAAATCCGTTTATTTTCTAAAAATTCAGAAATTAATTGGAATTATCTACCTGGAATATTTTGGTACAACTGAACCCTCAAAAAGGGATAACCTTTTACGCTACCGGATTAAGTCAGGTAAAATTGGTACAACTGAGTAGTCCCCGAACAGAGATATTAAGGCAATAAATTCAAATTTGGATACAATGAAAAAAAGACATGAACAAAAATTTGGTAGCAATAAACAAGAATATGGATTCGATAAAACAAAATATTAACGAATATCATGAAGAAATACACAAGAATATGGATTCTATGAAAAAAGAAATAAAAAAAAAATGTTGAAGAAATTAAAGAAAATATGAACAAAAATACTGAAGCAATAATTTTAAATATGGATACAATGAAAAAAGTAATAAAAGAAGACATGAACAAGAATAATGAAGAATTAAAAAATGAGATGAAGAAGCAAATGGAAATGTATAGAGAAACATTAGAAGAAACAGAAATAATAATGAGAAAAACAGAATTAGAGGAGTTACAAGAAGAAAAAATTAAAATAATTATTAACAAGGAAGGTAAAGATGAAATAAAAGAAATTAATACTAATACAAATAAAAAATTAAATGACTTAGAGATAATTATACAACAAGAGAATATGGAAAAGAAAAATGTAATAGAAGAAATGCAAAATACAGTAAGGAAGATATGTGAGATAGAAGAAAAAGAAGAAGAAATAAAGGAAGTACAAGAAAAAGAACGTGAAATGTTATTAGAAGAAAGGGTAAAGGGTAAATTTATAGGAAACTTTTATATTTGCAAACATCAGGAAAGGAGAAAGGTATCTAAATTTATAAAAAAGTTATATACAGGAAAATATCAAGAAAGGGGAAAGCAATTTAAATTTATAAAAAGTTTGTATCGAGGGAAATATCAAGAACGGGGAAAAAAATTTAAATTTATTAAAAGTTTGTATCGCGGGAAAGGGGCAAGGTATTTAAAATTATCAGAAAGTTATATATAGGGAAATATCAGGAACGGGGTAAAATCACAAAATTTATAAAAAAGAAAGTATATGTAGGAAAATATTAGGAAAGGGGAGTCTATGAAAATTAAATGTATAGGAAAATTTCAAAAGGGGTGGAACAAATTTAAAACTATAAAAAAAACATTATAATTTAATGAATGTTAAGAAGGGGGAATGAATGTTAAAAAAAAAATAGTAAAATAGAAATGAAAGATTGAGTAAATTTTGAAAAAAGTCATTAGAAAAATAAAATTGATAAAATACATAGAATTTGATTTAACTAGTAAGAAATATTGAAATTTAAATTGAAATAAAAAGAGTTGAAGAAAAATATATAATCAGAAGAATTTATAAATAAATAAATAAAAAGTAATTGGAATTGGATACGAGGATACAGAGTTGGAACATTGTAAAAGAAGAAGGTATAGAGAAAGAGTTGAGCAGCAGAAAGGTATTAAATAGATGGAAAGGCAGCAGCAAGAAGGAGTTTGAAAGTAGTTGGAAGAGGAAGATATAGAGTAAGAATTGAATATTGGAAGAAGAAAGATTCAAGAGAAGATATATATATACTAGCTGACCCGGCTATCTTTGTACCGCCTGCCTATTCTCCGTTTTTTTTTTCGTAATTTCACGATTTTGTCTTTTTCTTTTTTGGAGTTTACTCCTTAAGAATCGGTTTTTAATATAAGGCGCCCGGTATGAGAAAAATGTGAGGAGTGAAATCTACTGAACGAATGACCTCGTTACGATTTTGGTGCGCAACCTATCGTGCGCAGCTTTCCAATTTGATGTGATTGTGGGTAGTGTGTACCCTTACTTTGCGTATACTTTATAATGCTTTCTCTTACTCTTACTGATGGCAAAACACGATTTACTTATATTGCTGTTTTTTGTTATAAATATCAATAATTAAAATATTGTTATTGTGAAATTATAATATTCATAATTATATTTTGCTATAGTGAAGTGCAAGTATTTTTGAATTTACTATGGCAGAAAGGGGTGTAGATAGTATTGCCAGAACTTCTAAAAAACACGTGGCTGCCAGGTACGTTGTAATTCATGTACTATGTGTATGAGCATTTATGATTTGTATTTATTGAATGTATAATAATCATTAATGTAGTTCATATGATTATATATATGAGAACAACATATAATTATATATTTAATCCAATATGAATTACCAAGCGTATCCACGTATAATAGACAATTTCTAACCTAACCAAAAATTAATTTTTTTTTCGATATCTATAAATTCCTTAAGGTTATTATAATTTATTTTATAAATATTTTTTTAATATCAATAATTATAGTCAATAATTCGATAACATTATCAAAAAAATTAGTTATAATTATTTCAGTTAATTTTAGTTAAATAAGCTTTTTTGCGTCTGTTTTGACAATCGTACTTAAGTAGTAAACTCCAGTCGTGCGTTGGAGCTGACACACACAATTTTTGATGATTAGTTTTCCGTTCTGATTTTAGATCAACGCCGAGAAAAAAATTATTGTGGATCAACACGTCAAATCTGCAAAGCATATTTCCAATATACAAAATTATCATCGCAGCAAACCTTACGAGGTTGCCTCCAATAACAGAAGCCAAAAAAGACGACCAAAAGGAGTTTTAATGAGGATTTGTGCTTGACAATGATTGCCAGTAACATATCTACCGTTGAGCAAGTTAAATAATCCCAACCTGAACAATTTTTTAAGAAAATATTTTAAAGTAAATATTCCTGACAAGTCGACCTTACGTAAAACAAGTGTCGACTCAATTTATAAACAAACATTAACTTGTATCAAAAACAAAGTCAATTAAAACTATTTTTATATTGTAGTAGACGAACCCACCGATTCGTGCGGTAGAATATCGCACATAGGTGTTTTAGGGGATACGAATCCAAGCAGATCCTATCTGTTTGCTTCAAAAAAACTTGAAAAAGCTAATAATTTAACAATTGCACGATTTGTCCAAGATTCATTGAACAATTTTTTCTTACTCCAAATTGTTCCGACAGAAAAAATTGTTTTATTTTTATCTGATGCAGCACCTTATATGATTAAAGCTGGACAAAATTTAAAAATATTTTATTCTAGTCTGCGACATGTAACCTGTCTAGCTCATGGCATTAATAGAGTGGCAGAATGTATAAGAGAGCAGTTTCCTTTGGTCAATAAGCTAATTAACAATGTAAAAAAAAGTATTTTTAAAAGCTCCGACACGCGTTCAATTCTACAAAGACAATTTTCCAAATCTTGCCTTAACTCCACAACCTGTAATAACCCGTTGGGGTACCTGGTTGGGTTCAGCTATGTTTTATGCTGATTATTTCACTAGACTATTTTTAACTGACAAAACTGCATAGCAACGGCACGTTTCATATTGATTATTTCCTTCGATTCAAATTAACCAATAGAATGTCATAATTTTTTGAAATCGGACCAATCAGAATCAAATATCAGCGACTATTGCACTAGAACAATATCAGCGACTATTGCACTAGAGAAATAGTCACGTCAAATATAAATGTCAAAAATTTGTCTTCTCAGGAAATAATCTTCCTAAATATAACGCGACCGTGATTAATAGTCTGCTATTTTTGTTGTTGCTAAATTTCTCGAATATTTTACAATTTGTTTCGACATAATTTGACATTAATAATCAAAGATTAAAGCCCTCGAGCTAAAGCTCTCGGGCTTTAATCAGATTATTAATGTTAAATTATGTCTCAACAAATTGATACTAAAATATTCTCAAAATCTAGATACCACAAAATTAGCCGACTATAATCAAGGTCTTGTTATATTACCCTTGACAATACGTAATATTTCAGCAACAAAATTATGACAAAACCGTTACTAAGGTGTCTGGTATTTCTATAGTTGTCAGTTTCACAAACGTCATTGAAGATTATGTTTCGCTGATATTGTCTTGTTTTTCTCGTGAAATAGTCTTGTCGAATACCATTCGAGAGAAACAATTTTCCCGGCCAAATTTTTTTCTGGTTTTATTCAAGTTTGTTGCTTTTTGGCAATTTTCACTCATGAAATTTTGACAAAATCACTCGACTGACGTCTCGTGATTTTGTAAAATTTACATTCGCGTAAATTGCCAAACAACAAACTTTCATACCAGTCGAAAATTTTGCCGGCAAAATTTTCCCTCTTATGATATTATATACGACAATTACGCCGCCATTAAACATGTGATTGACAATCTTATTGATTCTTCATCTTCATCCTTTTTAAACTCAAAAAATCTTTTTAAAAATTCATTAATAAAGAATAATTTAATATTTATAAAAACCAATTATATGTTTGTATCTACAACTGTTAAAAGTTTAGAAAAAGCTTGTGTTCTATTAACCGAATCAGTAGCTCTTATTAGCCAGTTTGAGTTAAATTGTAAGAAAGTCGCTGGACAAATTGGGACCGTCTTTCTACATAAATTCAATTCTCTGGCTCAAAATAATACAGGCTCTTAAATTTTGGAAAATATTTCGATAGTTTTTGTGGGCGAAAACGATGTAAATATACCTAACTTAAAATTAAACATCATTTGTAAATATAAGTATGCTCCCATTACATCGGTTGATGTTAAACGAAGTTTTTCAATTTTTAAACACATGTTTTCTGACAAGAGACGAAGTTTCCTCCTAGAAAACTTTAAAAAACACTTAATTATTAATAGTTTTTATAATAATAATTGTAAGACGAGACTCCTGTTGAAATACCTATTATTGTTATTTTGATTTATTATTATCTTAGGTAAATAATTTAAAATGTATGTATTATTTAATTTATTAATAATAAAATCTGAAACTTAATGTAAATTTTCGTTGTATAATTATTAAATGTCGCCTTCACTCCCTATCATAGTAAAATAATGAAATAATAGTATTATTCAACATTATTATATACATCATTTTTTGCATTTTTTTTTTAAATCCTTGCATTTTTTTCTAAAATCGTTACATTTTTTTTGTCAATTTTTAATGCATTTTTTCCGTGCTTTACTTATAAATAAGGCGACACAAACCGTGCCTACCGAGTTGTACCATGAGACACCGGGTCGAAGTTATCCTTCCGTCTAGTTGTACCATACTTCTTGTTGGTTAAGTTCTGGAAGGTACCTACATTATTATTCGTACCATAAATATTTGATAAAAATTAATTTAATCAAAAAAATGAAAAATCGTGTTCTAAAACTTAGTGATAGTTCTTTTTATAATAAAAACCTAAAAATATTATTGATAATGGTTACCCTGTGTCTTTGTTAAAAAAAATCTATTTAATGCAATATCTACTCTCTTAATTAATACACATTATACTGATAATAATACCCACATAAAACCCTCAAATGATGTAAAATTCTGTATTTCTTTATCATATATAAAAGACCTCACACCTAAATTGGCCCGTGTTTTATTACGCGTCTTTAACCTATCTTGTAAGGATTGTAATCTCTATATTGTTTACTTCCGTACACTTACTACGTTTGTCCTCATAGTAGTCAGATTATCTTCCTTGCCCCAAGCTACTGGCCCATAAGTGATTGATGATTGGTCATGTCTTGTATGCGAAAACTTTATATACAGGGTGTGTCACGACGAAGGGACAGTAAAAATATCTCGAGATCTATCTTGATTTGAAATCTGAAAATTTGTACTTGGCCATTTTCATTGATGGCCTATCTGCCTAAAATAATGTCATTAATCTTACACTTCCGGTTATACCGGAAGTTGCCATCAACTTCGTTATTTTAAATGAAACACCCTGTATATTATTACATTTTCGGATTCCGCATAAAATTCTAGACTAATTTTGTGAAAAGTAGTCTATATTTTAAATCGATATTTTTTGAGTTATTCAAATTTTTTCAAAAATTTTGACAGATACGACTGAATTTTGAAAAATCAATAACTGGACTATTTCACAATCAAAGGAAACAAAAGTTGCTACGCTTGAACGGTAAGTGATGTTCTTTAATTCGATATACAAATAATTTAGTTTTACAACACAGGGTGTTCTTAAACGGTGTGCCATTTTTCAGAACTTTGAATCAGAATAAGTCAAAATTTTCAAATAGGACACCCTGTATATACTTACGTCGTCTTACGTGAAATTTATTTGGCTTTCAAATTGTATTAGGGTTCCCTATACCTAAAATCAATAGTTTTCACATAAATCATAAATTATATCCTAGGGGCAGATTTGCACATACAAATCGCAAATTATATGAAAGTTAATTTGAGAATTTTTTTTTAAAACATGGCAAATTTTCTAAATTATGAGTTTATAATGCATTTATTATTGTCTTCCTATGACTTCAGTAACTATAAAACACTAAGCTTCCATCAAAAGAGGTAAAAAGGGTCTTACGAAAAAAATTATTAAAAATGTCATTAGTGGGAGACGAAACTGTTAGCGATTTTTAGTAATTTCCACAAATAATATTGCATTTAAGAAAACAATAATTTAATATAATCAAATTTAATAAAACACATCAAGGATTACTTTTAATTTAAATGTTCAAATTGCCGACCGTTTGTCGCTAGACATTTGTGAATGCGACGTACCATGCCTTCTGTTACGGCCCTTCGGATCTCATTAGGATCTAAATTCCTAAACGCCTCCCTAACCCTTTGTTTTATGTCTTCTTTGGTGGTAGGAGGAGTAGCATACACTAAAGATTTGATTTTTCCCCAAATGTAGTAGTCCAACGGTGTCAAATCTGGTGATCACGGAGGCCATCTAAAAGGTCCGTTCAGCGCTATCCAACGATCGTCAAAAGTCTGCATTAGGAACTGATTAACACCATGAGTGTTGTGTACAGGAGCACCATCGTGTTGATACCACGCTGCTCTGTACTCCGCCAATGGTAAAGATTCTAATGCTTCTTGCAAATTATATCTTAGAATATTTTCGTATCCTACTCCATCAAGATTGTTATAAATGTGCAAGCACAGAATTCTGTTGTTCTTAATGGAGCAGTACACGTTGAAAGACCAAGAATCTTGGAATCGCCTTTCTCTAAACAAATACATATTTTCATCTGCCCAGTAATGTGAATTCCGCCGATTAAAGATTCCATTTTTGCAGAATTTCGCTTCGTCGCTCCAAATTATTTTCTCTAAGAATCTTTCATCTTCTTGAGTCTTCATCAGCAAAAACTCACAGAAATTTACTCGTTTCAAAAAGTCTTCTGGTGTTAAATGATGCACCAAATTAATCGAAAACGGTTTATACTTAAATTTTTTCAAGATTCTCTCAATAGTTTTGAATGCGAAACCCAAATCTCTTTGAGCATCTCCTCGTAGAGAAGCATTAGGATCGGCAGTGAAGTATCCCAGTATTGTAATCGTAATGTCTTCATCGTTTAATATGGGTTTGTTCCTTTCAATTTTTGATTTAAATGATCCATAGTTAGTTAGATTTTTTATAACTGATCGTACAAGTGTCCTATTAGGGCGTGGGACGTCTGGGTATCTTTCGGTAAATGTCTCACACGTTCTGGTCAAATTTTTGTGACACTCGCCGTATATCAACACTAAATTTAAGTAATTTTCGTTAGTATAGCCTAAACGCGCCATGATTTTAAACATAGAGTGACGACCAAAAAATGACACCTAATAATAATCACAATGCGAATTGACGGATTGTTAGCGACTTTTTTTCCATGGCCAACTTTTTGAAATCAAGTACATAATTTCAATAGGTAATAATCTCTTTCGTAAGACCCCTTTTACCTCTTTTAATGCAAGGTTAGTGTTTTATAGTTACTGAAGTCATAGGAAGACAAAAATGCATCATAAACTCATAATTTAGAAAATTTGCTATGTTTTTAAAAAAATTTCTCAAATTAACTGTCATATAATCTGCGATTTGTATGTGCAAATCTGCCCCTAGGATATAATTTCAGATTTATGTGAAAACTATTGATTTTAGGTATAGGGAACCCTAATACAATTTGAAAGCCAAATAAATTTCGCGTAAGACGACGTAATTATATACAGGGTGTCCTATTTGAAAATTATGACTTATTCTGATTCAAAGTTCTGAAAAATGGCACACCGTTTAAGAACACCCTGTGTTGTGAAACTAAATTATTTGTTTATCGAATTAAAGAACATCACTTACCGTTTAAGCGTAGCAACTTTTGTTTTCTTTAATTGTGAAATAGTCCAGTTATTGATTTTTCAAAATTCAGTCGCATCTGTCAAAATTTTTGAAAAAATTTGAATAACTCAAAAACTATCGACTTAAAATATAGACTACTTTTTATAAAATTAGTCTAGAATTTTATGCGGAATCCGAAAATGTAATAATATACAGGGTGTTCCATTTAAAATAACGAAGTTGATGGCGACTTCCGGTATAACCGGAAGTGTAAGATTAATGACATTATTTTAGGCAGATAGGCCATCAATGAAAATGGCCAAGTACAAATTTTTAGATTTAAAATCGAGATAGATCTCGAGATATTTCTACTGTCCCTTCGTCGTGACACACCCTGTATATATATATATATATACAAAAGGGGAAAATTATTGGGCATGTACGCAAAAAGGATCATAGGATTACGAGTAAGAATGGTAACCGCAGACATGCATGTTTCTGGCTCATTAGCCTTCATCAGTGCGGCATAACCAAGTAGGGCATTGCACTTGGCTAGCAAAAGTGTTGGGTACTTGGGAGCAAAGGATGTTGGGGAAACATGTGTAAAGAAACATAAAAACACAAAAACAACGAAAGCTCACACAGGAGTCCTATCGCCATTTTGTGCTTTCGGCCAGCTGTGCCAATGGGTTTTCGGCTAGCAACTAGCGTCGCAACGTTGGCGAAACGGACTCATTGTGTTTGAGTCGTTCTAAGCCCAGGATATGAAATAAACAAAGTGCCAAGAAAATGCGTATTAATATAAACAAAAGGGGAAAATTATTGGGCATGTACGCAAAAAGGATCATAGGATTACGAGTAAGAATGGTAACCGCAGACATGCATGTTTCTGGCTCATTAGCCTTCATCAGTGCGGCATAACCAAGTAGGGCATTGCACTTGGCTAGCAAAAGTGTTGGGTACTTGGGAGCAAAGGATGTTGGGGAAACATGTGTAAAGAACGTTGCGACGCTAGTTGCTAGCCGAAAACCCATTGGCACAGCTGGCCGAAAGCACAAAATGGCGATAGGACTCCTGTGTGAGCTTTCGTTGTTTTTGTGTTTTTATGTTTCTTTACACATGTTTCCCCAACATCCTTTGCTCCCAAGTACCCAACACTTTTGCTAGCCAAGTGCAATGCCCTACTTGGTTATGCCGCACTGATGAAGGCTAATGAGCCAGAAACATGCATGTCTGCGGTTACCATTCTTACTCGTAATCCTATGATCCTTTTTGCGTACATGCCCAATAATTTTCCCCTTTTGTTTATATTAATACGCATTTTCTTGGCACTTTGTTTATTATATATATATATATATATATATATATATATATATATATATATATATATATATATATATATATATATATATATATCGGTATAATGCAAAAAGGCACTCTTTTACGTTATGGGATTAAGTCAGGTAAACGTGGGTCAAGTCGATAGTCTCCAAACAAATTATAGCTAACAAGAGGGAGAATTTGTTATCTACTACCTTATCTTACCAATTAAAGCTTTAAATTAATTATGATTTTATTAGAAGATGCAGGAATAATACATTTCTAATTGATTTGTCAATCATTTAATATTACGTACTATTGTCCAATGTATAATCATGTTTATATTGAAAATTAATTTGCATACTATGGATATGACATGGGATTATTGAATATAAACAGATGTATTTAAGCTTGAGTAATACCGTCATTATATATTTAAGCTTTCAATTAACTGTATAATAGGAATTTTTTGTCATTACTACAACAGCTATATTAATCAGAGCGAGCGAAGGGATTGTGTATTTATCATAGTTAATCTCTGAATACCCTTTAAAAATTTAATAGAAAAAAAATCAAAGTTTGGGTTAAATAAATATCCGGACTGCTTCTTGCATACCTAAAAAGAATTAAGGTTTAAAAGTAACTTTGAGTAATGAAATTTAAAACCATAAAAATGTTTTTTTTTTATATTAACATCATAAATAATAATATTTTTTATTAGATAAATTTAAGATGATACATATTTTGCTAATAAAAAATGATTTACTTCTTTGGATGATACTAAAACATAATTTATTACACTTGAAATAAAATCTAAAAAAGGCGTTCATCCAATCTTTATATACTTACGCTGCAAAAAACCTTGGCAAGTGATATGTTCTAGTTTATTGATAATGGCTTGTTTTTAAAATACAGAGTATCTACGCCATTATTACATTAAATTAACTAAAATGTTTGTTTTACCATAATACCCCTAGTAGAAATTTATCTTGGCGCGATATTGGCCAGATGTTGGAACCAATATTCGACAATATTGGAAATAGAAAAAAATGTTAACATTTTCCAATATACGTCCAATATTGGCGCAATATTGCACAATATTGCGCCAATATATAGCCAACTTTAGGCTACATTGGAAAGCGATATTGCCCCAATATTAGCCAATATTGATTTTCCAATGTAGCCTAAAATTGGCCCGCAATATTGGGCCAATATTGGCGCAATATTGGTAGCCACGATAGGTTACAACGGCGTGCCAATATTGGGGCTATATAGCACCAATATTGGTAGTCAATTTAGGGTTTTCACTGTCACACATTGGAAGCGAATATTGTGCCTATATTGGCAACCAATAAAACCCAAAATTGGGCGGCGAATATTGCGCCAATATTGGGCCGATATTGGCAGACCAATAAAACCCAAAATTGGGCGGCGAATATTGCGTCAATATTGGTGAAACATATAGCCGCAATATTGGTATACAATTCAGAGCTAATATTGGCAAAATATATAACCCCAATATTGATAATGAATATTGGGGTAATATCTCCAAAATATATTTCCCCAATGTTTCTAGCTCATATTGAGCCAATGTTGTTCTCACCTGGAAGTTCAAAAATTATACAATATTAACAACCAATATAAGCTATATATTGTATATATATATATATATATATATATATACCGACTGATACTTAATAATGGCCTAGTATTGGTTTGTAAAAAATTCAAAAGCTATTTGTTTGTTAATAATAGACCAATTTGATGTACGTACTTAAACTGAAAAATAAATATCCACTGTAGTGTCGTCACCATGCATTATGTACCGAATATATAGGTATAGACAATGTAAAACAATTTGTTATATTAAATATTTAGCTTAAATTGGAAGTTAATATTTCCCTTTTGTGGTAATTGAGGAGGTGTGAAATATACAAATTAGTTAGTTTTTAATGGATTTATTAAAAACAAAATAGTAGTTTAACAAACAAATAACAAACCTTTGTAAGCTTAAAAAATGTTACTATTATATAACAACATACAAGAACACAATTACAAACAGGGTGTTGCATGTTCAAGAATCACCTGAAAATGTGAGCTTTTAACACCACGTCTAAGTAATCTCCCAAGGCGCTAAAAGATTTCCCATTCAAAATACACGCAAACTTTGATGATTTTTTTAAGAGTAAGTATATTATTAAACGAGCAATCCGATATTTTATCGAAACGATATATTTCAGAAACAAATTTCCTAAACAAAAATCACCTATGTGACGGAATGCTTTGAAGGTAAAATATTGACTTATTATTAAGTGATCGTGAAGAGAAATATTTTAAAAAACATATTAATTTGCGTATAATGCTTTCAGAGAGTACTTAAAAGTTCATATGAAGAAGTCAAATTTTCAGGGGATTCTTTTTTGGACTTTTCCAACATGATTTTGAGTCGGGAGCGAAAATAAAAGAGTAACTTTCTAAAAGAAGCATCCCAATATATCTAATATATGAACTGTTGAAAATATAATGAAATATTATTATTTTAATTATCTAAATGACAACCATAAGTTCAAAATTTATCTACGGTATAATGGGCTGGATATTATTTCGTTATATACGAGTATAATGTGTCACGTTTTTGAAATTTTCAAGTGTGGTATTAAATGTTTAAATTATATAACGAGAGTAGATAAGCACGTGTTCCTCTAAGGGTCTAAGTAAGAAAGCTTGTTTGTTTGTTTTGGAAGAATTAGTGTTAGGTATCAGATTACCATGGGAAATATTCCAAAACTCTAATTAAGAAAAGAAATATAAATATGTCTTAAAAAGTTTTAGTTGTAGTCGTGACAGAGAGTTCTGTGAATAAAGATATATTCTTTTCTCTTGCGGTTTAAATAAAATAAAGTTAAATTAAAGCAGTGAAATTAATTCGTTTTAATCTTCAAGCCCCCATAAATAATAATAAATATCAATGAATGGGCACACCCTGCATATAATTCACATAAAGGGAAATATAACTAACTAAATAACACTTTTTTAGAGTAATAAAAACATTGTAAATTATACAAAAATAAGAAAAACTCAGAAATTCGTGGCAATAAACATAATTGCACAATACCAATTCTGACAAGTGAAAATATGTTTAAAACAACATAGCTGGTATGATTGGAATACAAAAAAATGAATAATCCTTTTGCAAAAACCTACTACGCAAGTAACACATATCCTACAACGCGATAAAAATATTAATTTATACTTTACGTATTATATCCTGCTAATGCACATTACCACACTGCTCAAATCCCATATTGTATTACAATTACAAATCTGAATCGTTACTTTCCATTAGAGTCGACGACAGCGGTGTATCACTACCTCTTGAAGATGTGGTGGAATTTCCTGAAGAAAAAGACGGAGTAGAAGTACCTAAAACAATAATTAGAAAACTTACTAGATAATTTGCATAAAATCAACCATGAGAAATTGTTAAATAGCATATGTTTGGGAATATTTTAAGCTGATTGTCGACCCTGCTTTCTCCATTTGCGTGAAGTTTATAGGTACAAAACATTATCAAGTAATTTTAAACTCACCATGTTCTTTCGTTGATCTCTTTCTTCTGCCTCCATCACGATCACCAGATGTTGCCAGTACTGACGAAATTCTTTTTAGTATAACAATATCATCTACGTCGTTGTAACGTGTTTTAACAGCTGCCAATATAACCTTGTAGAGCTGTAATTTCGAAAAACCACCGCTAAATTCGAGGCTGAGTTCTTTAGACAACGTTTTACGCAATATATTCGAAATTAGGTTGTTCATGTCTTTTCGTCCAACAAGTGAGACACAAGCAAGCTAAAACACAACAAAGAAAGAATTCATAATTATTGAAGTAACATCATAATCGAATTCAGTTGTATGTATAATCCATAAAATATACTCACCACTTTTTGGAAAAATTCATTATTTTGAAGCTTCAATTCAACATCCTAAAGCTTTTCTTCAGAATGCATGGGGAACATTGAAGCTATTTCAACATCTTCTTGTGAAATAGTACTTTTCGCTATAGCTATGTTCGAAGTTGACAATTGTTCACGCAGACCCCTTAGTTCACATTGAATGCCACCAAGTATTTTCCCTGTCTTTCCATAACATTGGATACCTTCTGCACAAAATCTGAAAATAAAATCATTGTTAGCTATTTGTATACCTGTAATAACAGTAAAAGTTACTGTCCAAATTGAGCATTACCATTGAAACAATCAGCTGTTAAACATATATTGCCAGTAGCAAAGGACCCATCTGCATAGTTCGAAAAATTTCTTTTTCCATGTTTGGAGGAACAACCAACCGATCTGTATAATACTTTTCTTCAAAGTAGTGGACATGCAGGTAGGTACAATAGTATCCCAATGTACATTTTCCTGCTCGAAATGCTCGGCAGTAGCTATAGTAGTGCAATAGTGGACATTGCACATTAGGGCATCTGTTGTTCAAATAAGCGGGACATAATCTAAAATATATATTATATGATTGATCAACTTTATACAAAATCCCCTTTTGAATGAGAATAATAAAATCGAAATAACTTTCAATGGCATACTTTCCTAATTACTACTACTAGTTGAAGAAGCTAAGAATTAGTATGTAGGTGGAACTTCTTTCAGGTGTGCTTGCTTGTTTGTTGGTTGTATATTTATGAACAAAAGAGTAAGTTAGTTTTAATACTAGAGGTTTCTTTTTCGTGAATGCTTGTGTTCAAATGATAGCTTAAAGAGGGTGATGGATTTAATTACACACTTGAAAATAATTCCTGAAGAGCTGATTTCATTGCCCGATTACACTACTAATGGTCTAACTAAACAGATGTTTAAGACTGATATTTTTCTTGGTAGATACCTACCTATGTATTAAACAAATTCAAATAATGCTACTAATCCTACCAAATGATTTAGCACTCAGTACCTATGCTACAATACAGTAAAATAGTAATTTTCAACATAAACATTATAGGGTGATTAAAAAAAAGATAATTTTTTTATTCTTACACTGTTAGAAATGTCTGTAAATTTGCATTATAAACTTAAGGTAATTTTAAATACAGGTACTTCAATTATTTTTCCAAGTACTTATGTAGTTTAAATTTACTGTAGCCACTTTGTAAATCTGATTTATATTACAATCGTACAATAATTTTGCAAAACAGTTTTAAAATTCAAGTTAAATTAAATTAAAATTAAATTTTAGCCTCTAAGGACTTTAAAATTAATAGAATACACGTAATTTTAATGTGTAGAATTATACTAATTTTCGAAAACATACTGCAAAGAGTGGTTTTTTTTAATTAAGTTTTTTAATGGTTGATGTTAATTTGTTTGATTGGAAGACCAGCTACAAGAAGCAAAAAAAATATATTTTTCTACAACTGTGCGTAAAGTATTACCTTTACGCACGGTTTAAGGTTCGTAAAGTTTAACTTTTTTCACTAGTGAAAAAAAAAGTTTTTTTTCCACTAGTGAAAAAATGTAAAATAAGCACTGTTTTGTATAAGATTATGCAAATAATTTTACGACTCTTATTGGCTGAGATTGTAAGGTGTTTACCTTCTACCCAGATGACTCGGGTTCAATTCCGGGTAAGGAAACTTTTTTTTTATTATTTAATTGTGTAAATATATTTAATTATTAAATTATTGCAGTTTAATACATACAAAACTAGATATTATATTTAGTAATTTTTAATTTGATTTTTAATATGATTTTTAATTCGGTTGTAGAAAAAATATTGTAAGCAAATCGTGCGTAAATGTTCCTTTTTTGACTCATATGATTGTCGCATTCGCCCGCGGCTCATGCGACAACATTCACATTCGTCAAAAAAGGTCACTTTACGCACTAGGTAGTTGCATAAATAACTATTTTGTTCATTTATTTTTGTGTAATAGTAGCAGATATCTTGAGTTTCTACTTATATAGTTACTTTAACGATATAATTATAATTTTGTTTAAAGTTCTTTGAAATTTGTTAATTAAATTGGAATTTTTCGAAATATTAATCAAAAAATTGGTGTGTATTGAATTTTGACGATAAATATCTTTTTTGTTTTTCTCCTCAAATTCATATTATCAGTTTAAGAATTCAAAGATTAGATTTTATATTTGTATTGAATTGCATTATTGTTTTGCTAACAAAATATTTTATACCTGGCTCTAATTTAGATATTTTGTGAATACATAAATAGTCCAGGTAGACAGTAGTTTTATGGATTAGCATTTGTTTATCTTTTAACCGTAATAAAACGAACGGTTTGGTTTTCTCAAGAAAATTCATTTAATAAAGAAACAATAATTTCAGTGAAAAACTTTATAAAGTAAAATATATAGACTTAATTAATTATACTAAAAAGTAATAATAAACAGAAAAAATTCAATTGAATCGTAAGATAATCTTCTAGCTTTTTTAATAGCTGTTTTTTGTTACAAATATTTTTGCAGTTTAGTTCTTTTTTTAGGTCACATATCATGAAAATATTTTAAGCTTTTAATTCCTTTTTTTACATATCAATCATGGATATCAATCCATAAGGAAAGACAAAACTAGAAGAGATCAAAAAACGAACTGGCAATTTCTTTGATATTAAGGTGAAATTACTATCCGACAAACTGGCACAAAATTCCATCATGAGCCATCATAAAAATTCTATTATAAGTCTTTTGTTCTACAGATTGCATTAATTGTTAAATAAAAAACTTGTTACATTATAGGTATTAAATATTATGAAAATTAAGTGTATTAAATAATTATATTAAAAATTATAATAAATTAACGTGACTATTCTTTTAATCTACCAATTTTTAAAAATAAAAATTCCACCTTTACGCTATACGAAAATTAATAATTATATACTTACAGTTAACAAATCAAAAAAAAATATTCAATATTATAAAATTCTCAGTTTTATGTAAAGATATATAGAATAGTGTATGTAAAATTACAGCCCTTGTTGTAAAAGTTAATAATCAGTATTGTAATTTATAATGTAAATACAGAGGCAACTTTGAAAATTACAGTAACTGCTATTGAAATTTAAAGTGCGCCAACTGAAATATTAAATGTTGCTTGCTGGTAAAATTCATACCTGTTTGTAAGAGGAAAAAAACGATCATAATTTTTTTAATCACTCTATATCAACAATAATTAATAAATATACTATCGTTTTCAGCAAACGTATTACCTACTAATTAAATCCAAAAATAGAAAATGGGCATTCAGCAGTTGTTTGGAAATATATTTCTAGTAAATTTACGTAAATAACATACACACAATATGGCGACCTAACAGTTTAAAATTATATCTACTCACCTTTTACTGGTGTCCATATTCACTAACACACGAACTGATTATATTGTCTAATTATTAATTAAAACTGTAACCAAAAACGCTAAAATAGTTATAACCAAATACGCACTAAAATATTACTCCAATTCTAATTGAAAGGAAATAATTTACCGTTCACACCGGTCAGCAACAAGTTAAGTATAAAAGTGGAAAGTGGTTATTTGACCGACACAAACCGAGAAACGCCCGAACGGCCCAAACGCAGACACCTCTCACACTGTTGCCATGCCACAGCGAAATAAAACGGTAGAACAGATTCTAACAGATTAATTGCATGATCCTCCTTTTATCACAAATGTAATAAAAATTTGGGTGAGAGTTATTTGGACGTAAATTTACGAATAAGCTATGAGACATTCAGATTAGGTTTTATTAATCATCGTATCATTCAAAATATTACTATTTTGGATTTTATCTTAGACGAAGTTGTGCCTACAATTGTACGATCTCTGGCAGCACTGCGAGTTCAAAATACTTTTGTTAAGGTTTTGAAACAGTGTTGCCACCTTCGATCAAAATTGAATAAATATCCATTTCATATGTAACTTCATCATATTTTGTCAACATTTTCTATATACTTATAAATGAGGTTTGAACTAAGACATGCTTTTTGCAAACTGATTTCTTTCAAATTGTATGTACCTAGGTAGGTTGTAATTTAATGACATATCATTGCTGAGAAATTATAGCTATAGACCTTCTGCGTCTATCGGTATATACGGGTCATAAGTACGTAGGTTAGGTATCAATCGTCAATACAGAAACTGAAAGTGTCTTCAATACCTAACTACCTACGTCTAATTTCATAGAACATAGCGATTGGGGCAATGAAATAACCATTAAAAGTAAAAATAAAAATTTAATTTCAATGACAACGCCCACGAAGTACCTAGGTATAATGTGGCAATGCTGTAAATTCATAAAATATTGTCTTAATATAATGTAAAATCACCTATGACCGGAAATATAAGATCATTATAATCTCCAATTGATATTACCTTTACGCACGGTTTAAGGTTAATAAAGTTTTACTTTTTTTCACTACTTATTAAAAACAAAAGTTTTTTTTTCACTAGTTAAAACAAGTAAAAAAAGCACTGTCTTTAATAAGATTAGCCGAGGGTCTAAAGTGCATACCTTCCACCTAGATGGCTCGGGTTCAATTCCGGGTAGGGAAAATTTTTTTTATTATTTATTTGTGTAAATATATTTAATTGTTAAATTATTGTGTGTGTAGCAGTAAAAACATTACAAAATATTCAAAAAATGTCCTGTCGGCATATTTCTCTGACAAATTAAAAGTTTTAAAACCAAATATACTACCTGGTCTGTGTACTTCATGTTAAAATCTACTCTAACAATTAAAAATAATATTGATATTTCAAAATACCATAAAATAGTTGCTTATTTAAAAAATAAAAACAATAATTTCTTTTGTTTTTATTTTGTATTATTTTTAAATTAAATAAAATGTTCGATTGAAAATAACTTTTAACACGAGTTAAACAAAATGGCGTTTCATAACGAGTTCCGTACAAGATTTTTTCGCACTAGTGCGTAAAAAAAATCAGACCTATGCTTGTATTTCTTGTAAAAAAATTCGGTTGTAGAAAAAATATTGTATGCAACTCGTGCGTAAAGGTTCCTTTTTTGACTCATGTGATTGTCGCATTCACCTGCGGCTCATGCGACAACATTCACATTCGTCAATAAAGGTCACTTTACGCACTAGTTGCATAAATAACTGTTATTTTAATTGATGGATTTCCAATATAAATTAAACTTTTAAATTTATTTATTGTTATCCCAAGGAAATAGGTGCTCGTTCCAACATTTGATTGTACCTACAATTTTTGCACTTATAATGTTGTCTATTGAATTTGGATCATATAGTCGTTATTGAAAGTATATATCTTTAATAATATTTAATTTTTTGTAATAATTATTGGTAAATTTTGCTTTTAACGGAAACGGCACCGCATGCTTTATAATACCTGAATCATAAATAACCTTTAAATTGTAATAAAATGTGTTTGCAAGTAGTCCTTTATCTCAATTGGAGGTATAATATTGGGTCGCAATGTAGGCGCAATATAGAAAGTTCGTTGGTTTATCAATATTTTGTTTCACCAATATTTAGCCAATATCTTGCCAATATTGATTCCAATATAAAATTTCCATTTTAAACCAATATTGGCTACAATACAGTTTTAGACATAACCACCAATATTGTTGAAAATAGTCTTTATAGTAATATTGGCCAAACGTTGGTTTGCCTGTGTATACATAATATTGTCACAGTATTGGGTCGCAATGTAGGCGCAATATAGGAAGTTCGTTGGTTCATCAATATTTTGTTCAACCAATATTTAGCCAAAATTCCGCCAATATTGATTCCCAATAACGGCCAATGTAAAACTTTCATTTTAAACCAATATTGGCTACAATACAGTTTTATACATAACCACCAATATTGTTGAAAATAGTCTTTATAGTAATATTGGCCAAACGTCGGCTTGCCAATGTATACATAATATTGTCACAGTATTGGGTCGCAATGTAGGCGCAATATAGGAAGTTCGTTGGTTCATCAATATTTTGTTCAACCAATATTTAGCCAATATTCCGCCAATATTGATTCCCAATAACGGCCAATATAAAACTTCCATTTTAAACCAATATTGGCTACAATACAGTTTTATACATAACCACCAATATTGTTTAAAATAGTCTTTATAGTAATATTGGTCCAACGTTGGCTTGCCAATGTATACATAATATTGTTACAATATTGGGTCGCAATGTAAGCGCAATATAGGAAGTTCGTTGGTTTATCAATATTTTGTTCAACCAATATTTAGCCAATATTCCGCCAATATTGGTTCCCAATAACGGCCAATATAAAACGTCCATTTTAAACCAATATTGGATACAATACGGTTTTATACATAACCGCCAACATCATTGAAAATGTTCTCTAGTTATATTGGCCAAACGTTGGCTTGTCAATCTGTACATAATATTGTGTCACAATATTGGGTTTATATTGATCGCAATATAGGCCCAATATTGGCAGTTCATTGGTTTATCAATATTTCGCTTAACCAATATTTAGCCAATATTCCACCAATATTGGTTGCCAATGCCAAGGCAATATTACAAAAAAAGCTGGAGCCTATATATATCCAATATTGGTTATATATTGGCAATATTGATCAATATTGCACCAATGTCTGGCCAACATTCGCAACCGAATCTTGGCGGTATATTCATTATCAATATTGGCCCAATATTGGCTGAATATTGATATTGTGCACCAATATAGCGCCAAGATTTTAATATTGGCGCGAGGTTGCGCCGATATATATCCAACATTCGGTTCTACTAGGGACAGCTTGATAATATATTTTATTACTACAGGGAAGAGCATTATATTTGGAACATTGCAACCATAACTATATAGGTACTTGAAGTGCGAACCAATGAATACCAAAAATACCCATCTGGATGTTCCTGCTGCAAGGCTCACAAGAACAAATTGTCGATTTTAAAAAGATTTTTTGGTAAGAATAAAATCCTTTCTAATCGTTCATTATAAATTATAAACTCTACTTTTTTATTATTTAAATTAACAAATAATGCTTATTTATTACTGTTTTTTATGGATTTTATTGGAGTTCGGTTTCCTGATTCGGTTTCCCGATCAGGAATTCAGATTCTGAAACCTGAATGCTTCATTTACATACAAAATGTTCAACAAGATGCATATGTCCTAACTATTTCAAGCAGGGATATTTTATTCTGAAAGATTCTACTTCAAAATTTGTCTATTTAATACAATATTCACGTTTAATTATTTGATTGCTTTGTGTTTAATATTCGTTTTTGATTATAGTATTATTATTGACTTCTTGTTTAAGTTTTATTTTTTTATGTTAGTTTTTTCATTTATTGTATAGGGACCAACAAATTTGCTAAAAGGTAAGGTTTTTAATTTACATTAATCGGTAATTTTTTTTTGAAGTAAAACTTCTTTAGGCGCGACTAGGGGTAACTCAGCAATTCTAACGGACGTGACGTCATATTCTATGTAACGCAAAAATCCTGATACAAAAAACCTAACACGATTCCGCCTACTATATTAAATAAAAGTTAAATCTGTAATTGTATTTTATGCTAGGCAACATAATTTACATATTTTGCTGACCTGTCAAATTGACAGATTGTCAACCAAAATACATTGTTGGTGAATAGTTTTACGCCTTAAATTTGTGTATAAAGTGTTTGTTTTAAATATGAATAAACAAAGTGGATTTATTAATGACGAAAGTGATGAAAAAATATTGAATGAAAATGAGTGAGTACTCTATATGCATACATTTTATTTTCCTGTGAATCGTTTAAAAAATCAATCTTGAAATCTCCACAAAGAATAAAAGATATAAAGTTATTTGAACAGAAAATTAATGCACTATGAAGTCTATCTATAAATGTATTGAAATTTCCAGATGGGGATCTATAAATATTTAATATAAAACAGAGGTGGTTTGAAGTATTTTAAAAGGGATACTACTGGAGATTTCAATATCTACTTCAAGTGATAAAGTAGTCAGAAAATCGCGTAATTTCTATGGAAGATTTTGTCAAAATTAGTACACCGCCATGTGATTTATTAGTTCTATTGAAGTAACAGTAACAGAGTAATTATTAAATCGTATGTAGCCGATATTGTCATTATTGGACCATGTTTCGTATAGATATAGTATGTCTTGTTCATATTGCTTTAAGATTAGGTCTATTCTATTAGTTTTGTTAGAAATTGATTGACATTTAACATTTAAAATACG
The DNA here is from genome assembly GCA_964028335.1 of Altica lythri. Lineage (NCBI taxonomy): Eukaryota > Metazoa > Arthropoda > Insecta > Coleoptera > Chrysomelidae > Altica > Altica lythri. The sequence continues at coordinate 49,188,820 of OZ034800.1, forward strand.
GAAGAAATTTTCATATTTCTCATGATTTTCACACACACAGTTCTTTATGTTTCTACTGACTTCCTTGCAATACATTTTGCGATACGTACGTCAAAACTTTTGATTAGCTAACCTAACCTAACCGTTAATTTCTGTCAAAAAATTTTAAAACGTGAGAGTGAATATAATGAATTTTAGATAAATTACAATACAAAATAGTTGTCACTTGAATAAAATGGCGGATTCTCAAGAATATTTTACTCTTTCATCAATAAATAATAATAATAAACGAAAAAATCCAAAACCTGTAGCTACTTGTTAATAAACATATTTTGAATTTGAATTTATTTTGCGATGATACGTACGTCAAATAAGTTTTACTTCAATCGCGCGTAAAGGTTACACGCACACTCTTTTTTTTTTATATAAACTTCAGTTCTAGTAATAAGGGTTTCAAAAAACATTCTTAAGCGTTCGCGCTACCTTAACAATTCGGAAAATGTCTGTAGACTGATTTGCGCTTTAAGGAAATCCGGTGCATACTCTGTTATTACTCTAATATCAATAATTTCCTGAACATTCTTTTTCTACTCTCTAACTGCATATTTAAAAAAATGATAAGAAAACATCTGAGTCGAGTTAAAGGAATAGTCTGTATTCCTTCCCGCAACATACTTCTTCAAAGCGGAATAAGTTCAGTAAGGTTGGGTGGAAGGCTTGAAATTTCGTGGCAGTTTTCTAATATTAAATGCTTAATTGCTTTTTTTCTAGTTAGATTTTTAAAATTTAACATGATGATTTAAATCAGCTCCCAGCATCTTTTCATCGAAGAACATATTTTTATATTTTAAACATTTTTTTAACTTCATATTTTTCTTTCGACTATTTCTGATCATTTTTGAAATTTATATTTAAATTGTAGTCTTCAGATTTTATTTGAAATTTCCACCTTATAAAATACCTTGTTAGATTATCTGCGCCGAGTATTATTAGACTTTGGCCTTTTGAAATAATTGGTCTACGCACACCGGCATATATTTTCACTTAAATTTCTTTTCATTGAATGACTTGTATGTAAATAAGTTAAATCAGTGTAAAATATAAATCTACCCCGTCTCGAAATCTTTTGATTTGCTTTAGATAATTTTAACTAAGTTGTCTCTTAACTCATATTATTTATTCCCTATCCTTGGTATCCATATTCTTCTGTCAAGTTTTTGTATATTCTTTTTAAGGTGGTTACTTGTTTCTTAATTGGATAAAAGTTTATAATTATACGAAATAAAACACCTTGGTCGACTTAATCTAACGCCAGATTAGAAGTTACTTTTGTTTGTTTTCTACGTGTAATGAGTTTCTGAAATACTCTACTATAAAGTTAATAAAGTTTTATTCTCAAATTCTATAACTACAGATTAAGAATGAAATTTTAATGTACATTTGAATGCATCTCTCAAAATAACTTATTAATTTTGTATACTATTTAATTACATAAATTTGCATTTAGTCTATTAGGCATTACGTGTATGCAAATATAAATTCCTACTTCTTTGTCTCTTATATATAATGGATTTCGCCTAATTCACCAGGAATTTTAATGTTAATTAATTTTATTCTATAAATATTAAGATATCAATACAGACGCCATATTTTATCCAAAAAACTGTAACAAGCACACAAACGTCCGCCATTTTACACAATTTTTTGTATAAATGTAAAAATTTTCTACATTATTTTTTAATTTGATTTATTATTCAAACATTACCTACTATAAAAAATGTTAATATTCTGCACTTCCCTTCCCTATGTACAATCTCACATTGCGAGCAATATATGCTCAAAAAGAGGTACCAAGTATTTTCTTTACGTACCTACTATTTATTAATTAAGCTTTTGCCCGCGACTTCGTCTGCGTGTAATTCGAATAAAAGCAAGGTCTTTATGTATCAATAACTGGTGCCCGCGACTTCGTGTGCGCAGTATTAGTATTTCGAGTAGCTTATATTAGCGTGAAAAGAACTAACATTATGACATTAAAATTATAACATACATAATTTTTGGGTCGTATTTGAAAAATATAACAGTCTGACAATATTGAGATGTTACATTCGCACTGTAATAACGTAACAATATTGTCAACATAAGAAATACAGTAATTTTTTCAGACTTAAATGACATTTATCGTTATATTTTGGACAATTCACACAATATCTTTATAAATTATAGCCTATATGTTATTCTGATCTATAAGCTACATTACTGTAAAGTTTCATTAAAATCCGTTTAGTAGTTTTTGCGTGAAAGAGGAACAAACATCCATCCATACATCCATACATCCATCCAAACAAACTTTCGCCTATATAATATTAGTAGGATTTACTATTTAATAATTAATTAAATTATTAATGACGTGTGATTGTTGTATAAAAATTTCTTACTCCACCCCATTTAAGGAATGGGAGAGAAATTTTTATACACCAGATGTTAAGTATGAAAGAAGACAAATACATCTGTGAAAACCGCATTCGAATCGGATCAGTAGTTTTCATGTGATGCGCGCACAAACATACAGACAGACAAACAAAAAAATCTAACCACATTTTTGGGTTCTATTTCCATGTATTCGCCACGTCATTCGAGTGGCGTGTTGATTTTTGTATAAAAATTTCTTTCCTTACACCGTTAAAGGGTGGGTGGGAAGAAAGTTTTATACACCAGATGTTAAGTTGAACGAAGACAAATACGTCTTTGAAAACCGCATTCGAATAGGATCAGTAGTTTTCTTGTGATGCGTGCACAAACATATACATTTCTACAGTTTTATTATATGTATAGATAGAAAAATGTCCACAGACCTAAAGTATACGATTATAAATTTTAAGCGCTTAATGTTTATTAACAATTAAGATTTTAAAAAAATACTATCTGGTCGTAAAATGTTCTGTTTAAAAAAAAGCCTACGTAGAATTGCGGAACGATATTTGAATTGTTATAGATAAAAAGTATCCCCAATCTCAAACGGTTTAAAAATTTACAATTTTGATAAAAAGTATTATTTTTTTTAATATCTTAAAAATAAAGCTTCAAAGAATCGGTGGCGACTAGGTAAATATATCTAGAGTGACTATTCGGACAGACGTAATTGTTTAAACATCGGTACTCCTAGTCATTTCATAAAAGAAATACTCAATATATATATATATATATATATATATATATATATATATATATATATATATATATATATATATATATATAAGCAAGAGGAAAGTAGTCGGCTGATTAGTTGAAATCCAAAATATATATATATACCAATATGTAAGAGATGATACAAAAGTATCTAGTGCCGTGCTGTCAATAATAAATCCAGTTTTCAACTTGGTTGTTTGGTTAGATTTTCTAACTTAAGACACCGGTAGACGCTGCGAAATAGGAGTATAAGGATTTTAATCAGCCCATACAGGGGCAAAACCAACTACAGACACGTGTTTCGCTCTTTTTATGAGCTCATCAGTGCAGTATAGGTTATATCTCTTCAGTCACTAATGAAGAGACATCCCCTGTATGAATCGACCAAATCCTTATAGATGTACGCTTGCGAAAGTTTCTTGAGTTAGAAAATCTAACCAAACACCAATCCAGTTAAAAACTGGATTTATTATTGACAGCACGGCACTAGATACTTTTGTATCATCTCTTACATATTGTTATATCTATATCTATATATATATATATATATATATATATATATATATATATATATATATATAACGAACAGAGCGTTTGTAACAGTCTTATATAACAATATGTAAGAGATGATACAAAAGTATCTAGTGCCGTGCTGTCAATAATAAATCCAGTTTTCAACTGGATTGGTGTTTGGTTAGATTTCCTAACTCATATATATATATATATATATATATATATATATATATATATATATATAGTGTGTACTGATGTAAAAGATGATACATAACGTATCTAGTGCCATACTATCAAAAATAATAATTCCAGTTTTGAACTGGAATGGTGTCGGATATAAATAGATATAATAAATATTATTCAACTTATATCAAGGCAAAAAACAAACTACAGACACGTGTTTCGCTCTCATTTGAGCTTATCAGTGTAGTATAGGTAGGTTATGTCTCTTCAGTCACTAATGAAGAGACATCCCCGATATAAATCGAATAATATTCATAGATTCATTAGTGACTGAAGAGACATAACCTTCCTATACTCCACTGTTGAGCTCAAATGAGAGCGAAACACGTGTCTGTAGTTTGGTTTTTGCCTTGATATGGCAGAGAAACCACAGTGGAGGTGTGCAGCAGCTCCAAAAAGTCGGTTCAGCTGGCTTAAGGAGTGTGCGGGATCTCGTTTCAGGAAATAACAGGATGAATGAATTTAAGGAGGGGACAGTGTAACGGGATAACCGATTAAGAAAAATACCTTTACTTAAAGGACTGTTTTTTAGTGTGTGTAATAAATGTAAAATGTAATAGTTGGCAACAATTATAATAAATGTAAAATGTCATAGTTGGCAACAATGGCGAACTATGACATGACATAAATATGACTAGGTTGAATAGACATTCTGAATCTAGTAGCGAAAGTGTGAAGTTTGATTTAACCTAACCTGCTTTTCATCACATGGTGCCGAAACCCGAATGGTAAATTTGTTGAAATTGAGCCATATAAAGTAAAAATATATAAAGATAAATCACAATCACGAAGAAATCAACTGCAACGAATAAAGAAAAAGAATCATAATAAGTGGATGTTAATGATAATCAAAAATATACGCAAAAGATGAAATTTAGAGCCGCAATCTCTCCCATGTCAACCACGGGGAACATTTACGAAAATTGGAAATTCTTACTACAAAGATTTAACAACTATCTACATGCAGCGGAAGTAACTAAAAAAAGCCAAGCCACACAATGTGCACAACTTCTACAGTTAATCGGAGATGAAGGTTTCAAGATAATTAACACATTCAAATTTGAAGAAGATGAAACAGATAAGTTACAACCACTAATAGCAAAATTCGATGCTCATTTTAAACCTAAAAGTAACATATCGAATGCAAGGTACAGTTTATTCACTCGTAAACAAGAAGAAGGTGAAAGTGTCGACACATTTATTACGGATATAATAAATAAAGCAAAAAACTGTGAGCTGAAAGATCTTGAAGACAGTTTAGTTAAGACATGCATTACTTGTGGTGTTGCTGATGAAAACGTGAGACAAGGATTACTCGAGGAAGATGATGTATGTCTAGAAAAAGCCATAAATCTGTGTAAGAGTATGGAATATTCCAAAATACATTCGGAAAAAATTGGGAAGTCGGAGGAAATTAACTACCTAGGAAAACACAAAACAAGAAACCAGAAGAGCCTAAAAGGATATGATACAACTAGTCCAAGTCACTCGAGAGTCCATAACCAAGCTGAGAAGAAGCAAGGATGTTACAGGTGTGGAGCAGAACATAGAGAACAGGTCTGCAGAGCCATAAAAGCTAAATGTAATTTTTGTAATAAAATAGGGCATTATGCCAAAGTTTGTTTTCAAAGACAAAAAAATACGTAGACATAAATGATTCCGATGCAGAAGAATTATTTTTGGGGATGGTTAATGTTGAGAAAATAAAATTAGATATTGATGATGATTTTGTAATAAATTTTGAGGTTAATGAGAGTACATTAGTAGATTAGATACAGGGGCAATGGCAAACGTAATATCAATAAGGAAATTAAATTCATTAGCAAGCAACATAAAATTAAGTCCAACAAATTGTAAACTAACAACATATTCTAATGAAACACTAAAGGTGTTAGGAAAATGCACTTTGCAATGTAAATATGTAAATAATGTACATAATATAACATTTTGTGTTGTTGAAGGTAATTCTCCTACTGTATTAGGACTTCCAACTTGCAAAGATTTAAATATCATAAAAAGAATATATACAATAAAATCTAATGAAACTACAAACAATTCTAGTGAAGCTATTTTCAAAATTGATTATTCTGACATAAAACAAAGATTTAATAATGTTTTTTCAGGTATTGGTTGCATGGATGAGCCATACTCATAAGGTTAGACGAAAATGCAAGACCTATAGTGCATCCTCTAAGAAAAATTCCATTACAATTAAAAGAAAAGCTAAAAACTGAGCTAGCTGAAATGGAGAAAAATAAAATAATTGAAAAAGTTGATGAACCAACAGACTGAGTTAATTCATTAGTAATAGTAAGAAAACCCACAGGTAACTCAATTAGAATTTGTATAGATCCTAGGGACTTGAATAAAGCTATTAAAAGAGAGCACTTTCAACTCCCTACGATTGATGAAATTGCTGCAAACTTGTCTGGTAACAGATTCTTCGGCATTCTTGACGCATCAAAAGCGTTTTGGAGCGTCAAGCTTGATGAAGAAAGCAGTAAACTATGCACATTTAATACATGTTTTGGTAGATATAAATTTTTAAGACTGCCTTATGGCATAAGCTCAGCTAGTGAAGTATTTCATAAAAGATTTAGTAAGATATTTGATATGGAGGGTGTACAAACATATATAGATGATTTAATATTGTACGGCTCCTTCAGGCAACAACATGATACACGTTTACTTGAAGTTTTAAAAAGAGCTGTAGAAAATAACATTAAGTTCAATTATGAAAAATGCAAGTTTGATGCAGAAAGCATAAAATTTTTAGGTTTTAATTTCAGTAAATCAGGTCAAACTGTTGACAGTGACAAAGTTAAAGCCATTCTAGATATGAAAAAAACAGAGAATAAAAAAGATGTGCAGAGATGATTATTTATGATAACTTATTTATCCAAACATATAAAAAATTCATCTGGTTTAACAGCACCTTTAAGGGAATTAATTAAAGAAAATATTGAATGGCACTGGTTACCCAAACATGACAGATGCTTCACTGAAATAAAAAATAGAATTTCATCAACCCCAGTCTTAAGACATTTTGATATTAAAGAAAAATGTTTGATAACAGTAGATTCATCTAAAGATTCAATAGGTGCAGCACTGTTACAAAGAGGTCAACCAGTTGCATATATATCAAAAGCATTAACTTTGACACAGCGCAATTATGCTCAGATAGAAAAAGAATTACTTGGAGTCCTGGTTGCATGCGAAAAATTTCACAAATATATTTATGGAACCAAATTTGACATAGAAACTGATCATAAACCTCTAATATCAATAGTTAAAAAACCACTATTTAATGCACATCCACGTCTCCAAAGAATGCTTTTTAAACTACAAAAATATGATTTTAATCTTAGTTATAAAAGAGGTAATGAATTGTACATAGCTGACACACTATCTAGATGTTGCTCAGAAACCCCAGAATTTAAAAATGACTTAGATAACAAACTTGAATCTCAAATTTGTCTAGTTAAATTATCAATAAATGTATCAAGCTCTCAGCTTTAAAGAATCAAGGAAGAAACTATTAAAGATAAAAATTTAAGTGATTTGAAAACTTTCATAACCAAAAATTGGCCAAAAAACTTGGATATATTGCATAAAGACTTAAAGATATTTTTCAAAATTAAAGATAAAATTTCCGTCCTTGATAATTTGATGTTGAGAAATAATCAAATAATAATTCCTCAATCAATGAGAAAAAAATGTTAAAAAGAATACATTACGGCCATCAAGGTATAAATAAATGTAAAATGTTAGCTCGACAAACTTTGTACTGGCCATCAATGAGCACTGATATAGAGAAAGAAGTTGCATAATATGTCCCCAATTTTCTAACAAAAGAAGAGAACCTTTAACCCCTCACAATATTCCAAAGCTTCCTTGGGAGGAAGTTGAATCCGATATATTCTTTATAGGCCAAAAAAGCTATCTAATAATTATAGACTATTTCAGTAAATACCCAGAAATTTGTCTCTTAGAGGACACAAACAGTCAAACCATAATCGCTCATCTAAAATAAATTTTTGCTCGTCATGGAATTCCACAAATCTTTTACTCTGATGGTGGTACTCAATACACGTCGGATTTATTTAATAAATTTTGCCAAGAGTGGGGATTTAAAAGCATCAAATCAAGCCCTGAAAATCACAGGTCAAATAGTTTAAGTGAAAGACATATTCAAACTTATAAAAAAGCTTTAAGAAAATCATTTCAAGATAACAAAGACATCTATTTAACTTTATTACAACTTAGAAACACCCCCATAGACGTAAATTTGCCAGCCCCATCACAACTTCTAATGTCGAAAACTCTAAGAACCAATATCCCCACAACAAATGAATTGCTAAAACCAAAAGTAGCTAACATTAAAAATGTAATCAATCGATTCCAAAATATTCAAAATACTCAAAAATTTTATTAAGACAGAGGTACAATCAACTTAAATCCTATCAATGAAAATCAAAGACTATATATTAGACATGAAAATGGAAATGTAAGAGAAGGTATTGTCACCAAAAAATTAAGAGACAAAACCTACTCTGTAAAATTAAAAAATACGGAGTCAGAGATTGCAAAAAATCGCCAATTCCTGGTACCAATTCCTGCCACCTCTGACTGCGAAACCTCAGAAGGTGAAGATATAAACTACACTCCAAATGTAAACGCTAAATACATTGAGCCTAAAGCAGACGCTGAATCTATTCAGTCGGATAATGAGGTTGTATTGCCATCAAAAACATCTTCTGGTCGAAATATTAAAAAACCAACAAAGTTGAATTTGTGAGCTTATTTAGACTATCTTTTGTCAATAGGAAGGATAATGTGAACTTTTAAGTTTCTAATTAGTTAGTAAGTTTTTTGAACTTGAATTTTGTTTTGTTAATAAGTTTTTGAATTTTGTTTTGTTAAAAAGACAATGTAAGTTTTAGAATCTTGAATTTTTGTTTTGTATAAAAAAAGAAGGATGTAATAAATGTAAAATGTAATAGTTGGCAACAATTATAATAAATGTAAAATGTCATAGTTGGCAACAATGGCGAACTATGACATGACATATGACTAGGCTGAATAGACATTCTGAATCTAGTAGCGAAAGTGTGAAGTTTGATTTAACCTAACCTGCTTTTCATCACAGTGTGTACTAATTAGGTTCGATTATGTTATTCGTCAATTCTAGAATGTTCATTTGTTCTATATAAGGGGATATATGGGCAGTTAAGAGGAGTTCAAATATTTAGAATAGTTCATCGTATCGTCAATTAGTTTAGACGTTATCCAGCAAAGTTTTGTGTATCTTAACGATTTTGTGAATAAATTGTGTTAAAGTCTCCATAAATGTTTCAATACTATTGGAAAGATAAAGAGTTTTATAATACAATGTGATTTTTTTTAATAGTAGATTGCATTTTAACATTGAAAATGGACACGGAAGTTTGGATTTATAGTATAGTTGGTCCATGCTTCAAGCAAATAATGATTTTGCTAAATTCTCATACAAATCCTAAACCCGGGCGCGTTCATAGAAATATAACTTCTACCGTCCCACTGATTGCCATACCTTTTTATTATTTAAAATTCTTATTTATTTGATATTAATACTAGTTGTTCCATCTGTCGAGTAATAACGCGTTAATGTTTAAAATTTTTACGATAAATAATTTATATTAATCCTAGAACATTCCGTCAACAATTGTAGATAAATTATCTTTAGCATTCTAGTAATTCGAATCGATCTTTGTAAATTGTGAACCATAGTTGAAGCTTGGGAGTATTGTGAAATTCCTCGATACAAAGTAATTTGTTTTTGGTATTCATATTGTAATTAACTGGGTTGCGAGTTCCAAAAAACGGTGATATCAATTTACAACTAACCTTGGAATTCAATTTCCTACATAGGTATTAATCCAAAAATCAGATTGCGTTTTTTGTAATTTAATTTCATTATCGGATTAAAAGACGTGTTCTTATAGGAATAATTTTCTCTAAAGACAACTAGGGTTTAGGATTTGGCTTAATGTCTACTAGCCATTACTTATTTTATATATTCTTGGCTGATACGATCGTTGTTCTCGAAGGGTGCATCTAGATTTGTGCGAGCGGTACTGCCGTATGCGGTTGCTACTAAAAACAGTGCCGTATGCGGTCGATTGAAAATTGATCAAACTAATCCATTAATCTGTTAATTCTGTTGCTAGCACCATAAATAATTATTCCTTGAAGATTTTATATTATTTGAGGATAAGAAATCTGAAATTGGAGTTTGATTGAATATAATTTATTTAGTTAATTTTCGCAAATGTTTATGAAAATCTTTTTTGTTTTTTTATTATTGTCACATGTACTATACTATCCCGACTCACCCTGTATACATGAACAAGTTTAAAAAGTTAAAGAAAATTGTCTCTGATATAATATAGAAATGATCAAAAATAAAGTATTTTCAAATTATTATGGTGTAAATTGCGTTATTTGGTTAACAACGTTGTAGTATTCCTTGCATTAAATGTAAAAAAGCGCCAATTATCGACAATTTCCAATAAAACAAAATGGAAGATAAAGATAACAAATCACAAAACGTTGAAACATGTTCTGGTTATAATTTTGTGTAGAATTCGTAGTCTGATTTTTTTAAATGGTATGGTGTTAAACATTAATTGATTTTATAGATATTTCCGGTTTGCATAATATATTAAAATCGCAGGCCCTAAAAAAATGTAAATTTTTAAACAACTACAAAAAAAAAACAAATTTATTCAATTTTTCTATTTTCCTACCCATACTTTAATTCTATAATATGCGACATGTTTCATCATTCGCAATTTTCATTTTATACAACGAACCGTCCATACTCAGGAAAAACTCCAGGAAAACCAACTGGGAAAATTATAACACTAACCTGAAAAGAAGCCTTGTGGGCCTCCTAGCCACAAAGAAAGGCAAAGTATTAGAGAATGATCTCATAGAAATAAACGAGGTAATACTCGATGCTTATAAATCAAGATGGTTTTTTCAAAGGACTAGATAGTTTAACGACGGAACATTTACCTGCCAAGCATAAGGTTCGCAACACAAAAGCTCGCCAATAGAGCCAAGCGTAACGTAGATTGGCAAAGCTACACCGAAAACAACCTTCTGCTTTAAGGCTGCACACAGTTCTGGCATAAAGAAGAGTAGACAAAGTAGGTAATGGACTCTTCACAGAAAGTGAAAAAACGAGCAATGCTCTTGTTAAAAACTCACTTTCCTGGAGGAAAAATCAATTCAGGAAATCAACCTTAAAGACCAAACCAAGGCAGACGCTGCAATGAAAAACACATATGCAGTGAAGTCATTAAAAACCCCTGGAACTAAAGGAATATTTCCTACCCTACTTTAACAAGAGTAGGAGGCCATTATTCCTCAGATGATTCGAAACAGGCGAAGTAGTTTTAAACTAAGATATATACAAAAAACATGTAGGAGGACCAGAGTCAGCTTTAATCCAAAGGCACCGAAACGGGACACCAAACACCCCAAATTGCTTAGACCAATCAGCCTTACATTCTTTGTTCTAAGGATGATGAAAAAATTACATTCGAACGGAAGTTTTAAAACAGGTGTCACTGTACCGTCGTTAACATGAGTAACCAGCAGGCGAATCTACGGAGACCGTATTAATGAAATGCAAGACGCTCTAAACAAGAAAGAAACTATGGTATGTGTCTTTCTAGACATAAAAGGTGTCTTTGACAATGCTCCACTTGAGGCTGTCAAGGCTAATGATAAAGGAGTAGATGGAACGACTTTCACCTAGTTGTCGCAATTGCTATCATCAAGAATCGCTTAAATAAAGATAGGCCAAGACACTATCTCTATCAATACGACTAGAAGTTGCCCGTGGGGAAAGTCGCATCCTCAGTCATGTAGAGTATTATTCTGGCAATTTACCGAACTAGGTATACCTTGCCAAGGGTATTTCAATGACGTCATTATCATCTTAAGAGGGTCGTATAAAAATGTCCTCTGCGATATAGTGCAGAGAGGACTAAACATAGCAAAACATTGGTGTAATTCGGTGGGACTTAAAATCAAACCCACCAAGTTCACTTTAGGTGCCTTTAAAGGGAAAAAGAGCTTAACAACCCTCAAAATACATAAAAATAGAGGTTAAATATCTAGGGCTTACTCTAGATAACATGTTACTCTGGAACAAATACGAAAACGAAATAATACACAAAGCTACAATGGCCCTGATGGTGTACAGAAACATTGCAGGAACATCTTGGGTTTGTAAACCAAAGTGATTGCAATGGATATAACCGAAAATAGTGGTACAGTATAATCTCACTAATCCGGCACTATTAAAAACCGGAGGGTGCCGGATTATTGGAATGTTCGGATTACTGGATTATAGTGAGAAAGTCATAGGTAATAAATAAAATAAAGCATTTTATTGAGGGAATAAATGTACGTAATGTATTAAATTAACATGTACATATGTATGTAATTACATAGTTTTAAAATAATCCTTAATTGAAATCTGCTTTTCTCGCATGTTACGAAGAATTATAATATCTTTCGCAGATATGCCATTTTCTTCTGCCCATTTTATGCAGGTATTGAAACAAATCAATGCATCATCTGGTTTAACTCTTACAGGTGTAGCAGTTAGTGGCTCTAATATTTCTGCAAAGCTTTCTTCTTCTTGTACTGCTTCATATACTATTTCATCATTTGTCATAATTTGCTCTGCTTCTTCGATTCCTTTAAACCACGAATTTAAATTTTCTTTACTTGTCTCCAATCCTTTTTCTGATAGATTTGGTAGATCTTTACTCACTTTACGACCTGGTGCACTTGCTTCTTTAGACGATACGAATGTTTTGCTGGGCAACAGTCTCCAGAACAGACCACTCTCCTCCGCGTTATAGATTTGGTCAGGAAGAAGACCCAGTTCTGTTACTTTGTTTTTAAAATGCTGGATAAATGGCTGTACTGCAGATTCGTCGCTTGATAATTTCTCACCCAAAATGGTTAATAGACGGATACCAAATCGCTTTTTAAATTTATCCAAGCATCCATCACTGGCACGAAAATCATCTTTGTGGGTAATTTTTTTATAAAAGTCGATTGCTTTGGCTTTCAGAATTTCTCCAGATATAGGAGTGTGTTTAGAACGCCGTTGTATGAACCATACGTAAAGAGCGTTTTCCATCTTTGGACAATCGCCGACTTTTAGTGTTTTATGCTTTCCTGGCCCAGATTTCATTTTCTTCACGTGGTCTACTATCCTTTGCATTTTTTTTTAAGATCGTATATTGTAGCACGACCAACACCATATTCTTTTGCCAATTTGCACATGTTTTCTCCACTATCTAACTTCTTTAAAATCTCTATTTTATTACTCAAATCTAGTATCTTGTGTTTGCGTTTATTGGAACTTTTTAACTGCAAACTATTCTCACTTGACCAAACAAATAAGTTTTGAGGTTAGACTGCTAGTCGACGACGCGAGCGACCGAAGCGCACAGGTGTATTAGTTATCACTTATAGGGCAGTAGTTTGATGACTTTAATTTGATCAAATGCGTCAAGATGGCATGCTAAAGAAATATAATTGTGTGAAAAAATTAACCACAAAATTGAATAGTAAATGTAAATATTAGTAAAAAGACGCTCCAAGACAGATGAAGGAACGGCGCAGTGATTTTTGGACCTACTCCGAAAGCATGGGTACGTACCCAAGTACTTTTCAACTAAAAATCCGTGCCATTAAAAGATGTGTAGAATTTAGTAGGATTAAGACAACCGAAGACGCTGCTGGGAAACTATAACCAGAAGAGCTTTTAACCTTAGTGAAAACAACCTCCATATTATAACGGGAATATTAAGGGGACAATACACATACTCTCAGAATACATTGCATTACGTAATTCTACAATACAGACACACAATAGATCGTAAGTGTATCTGTCACTCCTGGTTACGCACATACATACATACATTAGAATTAACTATTTGTAATGTACTTAATAAGGGATAAAATATCCTTATCGAAATCTGACTGCTTATGAAAGCGATCGATGGTGTGAACGACCACATCTGGGAAGATGCTAAATTACTACTGATTATTTATCTAATGATGATCCTGAATCGATCGTTTTTCTGGAAGGATGCATCCATATCTGGCAAGAAGGTCGAAAAATTACCGTATTAAGGATCACCAAATTTTAATCAAGCTAAATTTTGAGAATCCACCAGGGTAGTAGAATAAGAACTTTTATCGAAAACACACTTCTGTAATAGTAAAAGAACTATTTTTATAAAAATAATTCTGGCATTATTTTTTTTAATAAGGACCGCAAACTGAAGTTTAAGTTATAATTGTGTAGTTTGTATAGGTACTTAAATCCCTTCCCTTGTTTTTCAGGAAAGATTGTAAACCATCGATTAAGTAAATCCACGTGCTGATCTAGACCGGCAATATTATTCGTGACCAATTTTAAATTTATTTATTAAAATATAATAAATATTTAATTTCTGAAAGTTGTTGTAACATTACAGTTGTTGTTAATAAAAAACCAAAATTAAAAAACATTAAATATAAGATGAGTAAATTTATATTAGGTATAAGATTAATATTATATTAAAATATATGTATATGTATGTTGTAACCTTTTTTATCGTTAGATGGTAAATGCTCGTGTTAAGGTTCACTATTGCGAATGGCACTCAGTTGGTTGGTGGAGAGCGAGCGTGGATTTGGACGAGCTCAATAAAAAATTATCGAAATAATAAAAAAAATATATATTTAATAAGGTAAGAAAAATTAAAAGGGACAAAAAAGATAAAATGAAAGAGAAAGGAAAATGGGCGCTACTTATTTTTTTATCCTAAGGATGGGGAAATATAAGAAACCCAGGTAAAACATAAAAGATATACAAATTAGATAAGATAACCCGGCAGATTATTATTTTTAGATTTAATATTACACACTTTTATTTAGGAACAAAAAAAATAATTATACTTACACTTTTCTTTACTTGTTCTTATGGTTAAAATTCAAACTTGTAAGATAAGAAAATTTTTGATAAATCAAAATTTAGTTACTTTAAAAAAATATGTTAGATAAACTGAAAATATTGATCAGGATAACATACTCTGGAAAGGAAAAGAAAATATCTATTTAAACTATTAACAATATTTATTATTTTTTTGAATAATAAACAAGACAGGCAGATATCTATGTTAAAACAGTAAAAATATATTACACAATTACCTTCCAAAATCATATTTTTTACACTTAAATAACAGCTATGTATATTATTTTGTTATTTCTGTGTACCCTGTGAAGCTAAAAGTGAAATTATTGTAATCTAGACAAAAATTATTAAAATTCACTTTTTGATTTTTTTATTAACTCGAGTTAAAGGAGTACTTACATATGAAGATATAGATCTTAAATAAATAGGTACGAAATACAGGTAAAAAATAAATAAAAAAATATACAGATAAGAAATACAAAAAAATATATATAAATGACAAAGATACAGGTACGAAATTCAAAAAACATTACACCCCGGTTAATTTCAATACGGCACTGCACATTGATCACAAATATGTTGTTTGATATGATGTATAAATTTAAAATTCAATTTTCCAAAGAGAAAAACGCACTTTCATTTACGATAAAGGTATAAAGATAAAATAAAACTTACGTTAGTTTCTTAGTGTTTCTAAGATAATTTAAAGATCAGATTGTTTCATTCTCTCGATAAGATACGATAAGATATAATGTTAAATCTCGACTCTTCTCTGGTCTCGATTAACAGGTAGTTAGAGAATAAACCATGTTCCTAATCTTCATAGTCTCTAGTAACGAAATAGGTACTGTAATATGACCATGCTGCAGTCATAATTACTAGATATTTCAAGTAATCTTAAAGATAGCACTGTCTGGGAATCTTCAGATAAACTTTTAATCGGAACAAACGAAACTAGAAACACTTAATTACTTCATAATTTTAGAATAAAGAAAAAAAACCGGGAAAGTTGAAACTAAGATCTTGAAAGTTCGGTGGCAAAAGCCACACCTTGAATGAGCAACCACTGCGTCGGGCATCGCTTTAATAATTTTTACGAGAACACATGATTGAACAGATGGATATGGTTGGTTAGGAAAAAAATCAATAATTTCGTTTTGGAAAGTTCGTTACGTTAAAAGTACTGAATGTTTCTTTAGTCACGTAGGCCAAAATTTTAGCTATTTCTCGAATAAAATAGAACCTCAAAAAGGCAGGGTAGCCTTCTAGATAAAAAAGAAATTGTTAAAAAGAGAAATTACATGACAGGGTATTTTAAAAACGCTACAATATATGTATGTATGTATATATGTACGTATATATATATATATATATTTTTTTTTTTCAAATAACAGGCTTAGGAAACGTCTGGGTTGGGCAATTGATGGAAAAACGCCAGTAGTAGGAACTTTATTCTTAAATTGCGAAATTTTCGGTTAGTTTTTAACCTTTTAACCAATTATATATATATATATAACAAAATGTCAAAGATGATACATAACGTATCTAGTGCCATACCATCAATTTGACAGTATGGCACTAGATACGTTATGTATCATCTTTGACATTTTGTTATATTAGACTGTCACAAAACGCTCTGCTCGTTATATATATATATATATATATATATATATATATATATATATATATATATATATATATATATATATATATATGAAAGAGAATTCTTTGCTACGTAATTAAATACAGTGATATAAATTATTGGGTATGCAGCAAAATAAAAGAACAAGTGTATTACTCTTTTAAATTCTTTACTCTGAGCTTTCGGCTGTGGTTACAGCCTTCATCAGGGCAGCTACAATACATTATAATTAAATATAATAATACCTAACATAATAGAATGTATTTACAACTTCTTGAGGTTTTTATTAAAAAGAATGTAAATAAAAACATGGGATATTAACAAATGTAAAAAGTACGTAAATATAACAAGACATATACTTTAAAATTATTAATTAACAATTTATTTTGTATTTTGAGTTTGATATCAAAATTAAGAAGATGGAAAATTGACATTGACATTGACGCAAAAGAAATACCTAAAAATTGATATAAAGTATTTTATGCAAAAGTAGGTGAATAAGTTAAATGTTTGTAATTAATAATGTAATACAATCTTTTATAAGTTTACTAAAACTGTTACCTCTTTTTATCGGAAGGTGGTAAATGCTCGTTTGGAAAGGTTAACTAGTGCGAACGGCACTCAGTTGGTTGGTGGAGAGCGAGCGTGGATTCGGACGAGCTCTATGAAAAATTATAGAAAAGATAAAAAAAAATATATTTAATAGGATAATAAAAGTTCAAAGGGGCAAAAGAGAGGAAAAAAAAGAAATGAAAGAGAAAGGAAAATGGGCGCTACTTATGTTTTTTATCCTACGAATGGGGAAATATAAGAAACCCAGGTAGAATAACAGAGATATATAAAATAGATAGGATGTTCTTGCTAGAATTAAAATTACACACTTTTAATTAGAAAGTAAATAATTATACTTACACTTCTCTTTACTTATCCTTATGGTTACAAGTTAAATTTGTAAAATATGAAAATGTTTAAATAATCCAATATTTAATGACTTTAATAAGCTTACTCAAGTTATAGATAATCTGGATCAGAATAACATACACCAGAGAGGAAAAGAAAAATATCTATTTAAACGATAACCAATATTTATTATTTTGCTGAATAATAAACTAGACAAATAAAACATACAGATACCTATCCGTATTAAAACAGTAAATACATAATTTCAATGATTTTAGGGACCAATTCAAAATTTGGTCTTTGATTACTCTTAAAATAATATCTAGGTATAGACTATAGAATAGATATCTATTAATCAGTATTGAATTTGATACATGGAAGCGCCATCTGGTGGTAACTTTCATAAATACGAATATCATATTCATTTTACCCATTAAAAATACATCATCAAACCGATTTTCATGACAATCGGTTGAACGGGACAGAAGTTGCTACTCTGCAGCGCCACCTGGTGGTAAGTGGCATCAATAAGCATATCATACAAACCCTCTCCGTGGAAAAATACATATACATACCAATTTTCATGACAATTGGTTGAACGGGACAGAAGTTGCTACTCTTCAGCGCCACCTGGTGGCGAGTGGCATCAATGAGCATATCACACAAACCTTCTCCGTGGAAAAATACATATACGTACCAATTTTCATGACAATCGGTTAAACGGGACAGAAGTTGCTACTGTACAGCGCCACCTGGTGGCGAGTGGCATCAATAAGCATATCACACAAACCTTCTCCGTGGAAAAATACATACGTATACCAATTTTCATAAAAATCGGTCCAGTAGTTTTTGAGTTCATTGAGTACATACAGACATACATACATACAGACAAACATTCATTTTTATATAAATAGATAGATAAAAAAATGGTTTTTAAAAACATATCTCAAATATATTTATTATTTATGTATGTTTAAAATTATTTTTTTCAGAAAACACAACAAACTTACCACGGTACTTTACCTTAATTCCCAGAATCGGCAACGGAAGCCAACTAACCTAAGACCCTTTTAAAAATAGGGATTAAAATCTGACCGCCGGAGCCAACTAGCATGCACCCGGAAAATTACAGCTAAAAAGTAATCGAGATTCTTTTACTTAGCCTCTATCGAATGAATTCCGTTAGAACAAAAGGCGCGTAAGATACCCCCGCTTTGAAAAGTTCGTTAGATTTAAAGGTACCAGCTGCGTTTTTTATCTCGGACTTTTTTCATCAGGAATTTCGTTATTTCTCGAGCAAGGCCAGACTTTACGGAGACAGGGTCGGCTTTTGATTTAAAAAGGGATTATAAAAAAGTTCTTAACAGGTTTTTTATAAACGCTACAAAACTAGTAACAACCAAAGACACAAAAAAGCAAAGAATTTATACAATAAAATTTAGATTAAAAAATTACAAAATATATTGTTAAATGTTGTTAATGCTTTATTTATTCATATTTATACAGTAGTAATTTCCAGAAACATATTCCAAGTTCTTGAAATCACAGATTGGCATACCCGAATTTTGGCGGCAATCTGACGTTTTGACGCACCATCTCTAATACGATGGATAACAATGGATGCCTTAAATGTATTTAAATGTCTTCTGGGCATAATACTGTACCAAGTACTTATATTAAATAACTTCAAATAAAACTGTTTATCGTATTTTTTTGATAACTTGAAGAATGGAATTAAACTACATTTCATCAAAATTCGATATTTATTTGGGTGTAGTGGTAACAAAAAATATTGTGATAAAATTGCCCAATTTATAATCAGCAAAACATATATTTTTATACAATTTTGACAATGTACAAATATTTAGGTGATCCTTAATTCATTTTTCTTAGTATAGTATAGTTGTAAAATTTTTTTCAAATTTAAAAATGTTTTATTGTTTAGCTTACAAATTATTTCTTAGAATTAAATAAGTAATATATTTTATTTCCCTAAACCCTGCTATAGGACTTAGTGTCCTTTTCAGGGTAGTGCTACAGTTTACTGTTTCCTGTTTTTTATTATAGGAGTTGTCCGTGGCAACTTTATCCTGTTTAAGAAAGACCATTTAGCAAGTTCTTCCTGAAACAGCCTATTTCTAGACTGAGACAGGTCGAACTTGGGTCGAGGGAAACCACAGAAAACCTCGGCCTACTTTCTGTACAATTAGTTCTTAATGTATTTATTTTATTATTTATAATATAGATAGCAAAGAATAATATTATTCTAACGCTTTATAAGACAATGACCGTTCAACTAAGAAGAAACAACTACCTCCTGGGCTATATGCCCCAACGGATATTGGATTATACTTCAAAGTATATATATTTAGAGTATTTTAATTATCTTAGAGCTAGTGGGGCCTCTTCTAGATGGTCCTGGAGCTCCTCTGGAAGTAGCTGCCCTGCAGCTTGGAGTAGCCTCAGCTGGGAAAGCAAAATATAAATACAACGATTCTAAGATAATAAAAATCCATATTGAGTAGTTGTAATGTAGCATTTTTAAATACCAATTAAGTAAATTATCTCTAAATGTTGCTTTTCGTATATAAAAGCCCACCCTGTCATAAAAAAAATTTCAATAGTCCCTAAAACCAGTTAGAATGGTCTACGTGATAAAATCACAGTATTATTAACATAGTTTAATTCGAGAAAGATCCAGAAAAAAAGTCCAACCAATCAAATCCCTTTTGTTAATCACGTGGTTCATAAAAGTTTATTTATTGCCACACCCAGAAATTGCGCGGCACTTCAAATAGAGAGGTGTTACCATACTGTAGTCCAAGGGTTTTGATTTTCCTGGCAATTTCTTATATTTTTTTTAAAACTTACAAGTGTATGTGTTCCGGGTGCGACAATTACAAGAAGGGTTGGTAATTTCTTTGAGGTAGTGTTACAATTGCCACCTTCAACTACCTGCTGATTAAGACAAATGGTCAAATTTAATGAAAAGTAAGCTGGTTGACTAATTCTGTTACGCAAGAAGCATTCCGGTTCCAATCTGTAAGTTTTGTTTTATCTTTAAAAAATTACCAGAGAAGAAAATATTATTTATTTCTTTGGAGACTGAATTTTCCTATTTTCAATATAGATATCGTCCTAAGTAGTATATTAAGACGTTTTTCACATCAAAAATGCTAGAAAGTAATTATTATAAACTAACTTTAAATTAAAAAAGATTTCTGTTGTAACCTATAGATCTTGTCTTGCAATAATGTTAAGTTTTTATTTACTTCTACTGGAAAATCCAGTCGGTATTGTATATCTTTTAAATCCAAACACAAGTATGTATATAACTAATCTTACTGCGAGCACTGAAAATAAATTTAGTGCTAAAGGACTACTCAAGGATGGTCGAGGGTTATAAAAAATATTATAATACCTTCAAAAAACAGTGGTACTTCGGGCGTCAGAGGCGTAACTACACAATGGTGTATTAGAACGTGTTCAAGAAATATAATGATCAAACACGCATATTTCATACATTAACATGTAGTATACTGTATTTTTTTTACAACTAAATTAGAAATAGATGTTATTCTAGTATATTGTGCAAGACTTATTAATTTTGCAGGAATTTAGTAAAAACGACTGTGAAAAGTAACTATCCAAAATATGGAAACTATCTTTTATATCTATAATACATTATTTGTAGGCACACTTGATAATCGAATGCTATATGTAGATTGGAAATATCACATAAATATGTAAATTTGAATTATGCCGGTAATCATTATTGGCTTTCAAAAATTGCTTGTGGTTGCACCCTACTCATCGTTTTCTGACTCATCAAAGTTTTCGATGCAAACAAAGCCCGGATATCTACAATAATGCATCACACGTTTCACATAAAGTCTTTGTTATTCTAATGAAATCATCTAAAAGTGGAATAAGAGTTTTCCGAACTTAGTAGGGGAAACACCGGCAAGCTTAATTCTAAAGCGAGACTCTGATTTTAAAAGTTTTTCGTATACAAAGTATCTGATTATTTTGACACCATGTATAATCAAAAACATAAGATCCAAAAATTTGAATAGAAATGAATAGTAAAGAGTTTTTATGAATTTTCGTCATAGTAAAATTCCCTTTTTTCAGCATCGAAAATTTCACTCATTATTTTATAGAATACATATTTTGGTAGTTTGGAATAGTATATTGTGTATCTAGTAGGAAAAGCGATACATTCCCGGACGACAATGTAAGTTGTTGGCCAAGGCATGTAGCGTGGAGTCTGGGAATGTGCTTTTACTACGAGATACACATACTATTTTTTCTGAAATCGCATTAAATATAATCGTAAATTAAGAAAGTTTTATATATGCATAACTGTTTTAGATATCATCTTATTTTCTATGAAACCGTTTCGTTGACATTGTTTGTTTATCATTGTTTATTATTGTCACAAAACTGTCAGTTCGGTTATTTACACATTGCTTAAATTTTTTAATTTATATTTAAAATGGACTGTGACGATGATGTCCAGATGTGCACAACGCCTCCAGAGTTACTAAGCACCGCTACTAATGAGGCTTATTGCCAAATAAATACAAGCAAAATATGAATTTGCATATAAACTTTTTATGGGTCTGTCCCGTACAGTACGGAAAAAATATTCCCGTACAGTACGGAAAAAATATTCCCGTACAGTGAAGATTAAGGAAAAGTTCGTTGCTCAGCAACGGACTAAAATACAAGAATAGTGTATTTTGCGGCTCCAATTTGATCCGAGAAACTAGACATGTCCAAGCGATTTCAGAAAAAGTACTTTCCTGTATGAATTATTATAAGCGATTAGCTTCAGTTGTATAAACCTCAATAGGCCAGTCATGATAGTTAAAATACTTTATTACTGGGCAATATGGTTAAACTTCATTGATTTTTATTAAAATTTGAGTTTAAACTCTACTTGCCATTTACTTCAAAATCTAACCTGTGTCTAACCACGCTTTTCATTGTACTCTTAGTTCTGAAAACTCTTATGGCAAAAATTTATTTAAAATAATAATTAAATAATTTATTTGTAAATCTTTTAATTTCCTTTAAAAAAAATTATCGTAAATCGGAATGATTTAATCCTTTATTTTATGTAAATTATTATTCGTAAGTTGAAGGTAATATATTATTTGTAAAACACTTACACCCTTAATAAATTGTCTCTATGAATTAATAATATTAAATAATTATAAAAATACAAATTATAAACCAATAAACGTGATCCAAATTGTGCATCGAACAAGTGTAGAAAATACCAGCAGACCACGTAAGATCGGGGTAAGGTTAGCTGGCACCGATTACCTACGCAGACACCACCGGGTGTGCAATATCATACACAAGAAATTGGTAAAGAAATTTGGATTACTTAGGACATACTTACACTCCTTATTACAAGTACCACCCGCAGGCAGTTCTTGAAAGAAAACCGGTGAATTCGTAACAACTTTAATCCGTCAGTCTAATTACAGGCCAATTTGTAACCATCTTGGGAGGTGCCCATCTCTGCACTTTTACAGGTATTAATCTGAAGGTCTCGGTAATGAAAATATTGAAGGTGTCTGTGGCGGTCGCTTCGACTCGATCGGACCACGTTCGTACCACTAGCCGAACAGCAGCCTCGGCGGCGCAACGGTCAGAGCTCCTGACTCCCACCGTGCGGACCCGGGTTCGATCCCCGGCCGCTGCAATAATTTCTCCATCGTATTTAAGGCAGGGCATGGCTTACAGCCTTACTGACGAGTCCAAGTAAGCATGCCCGGGACGAAACACAAACCCAAGCAAGGCTCAATGGCGTGCCTACTCATAAACGCCAAAGTGGTGACCTAGACGTACGCAAAACACGCAACCCAAATCTTCGTCCCCCTAGACCCCGCCACTATCACAACATCTCGTTGTCACTGGCGGGGGAGTACTGTGGCGGTCGCTTCGACTTGATCGGACCACGTTCGTACCACTAGCCGAACAGCAGCCTCGGCGGCGCAACGGTCAGAGCTCCTGACTCCACCGTGCGGACCCGGGTTCGATCCCCGGCCGCTGCAATAATTTCTCCATCGTGTCTAAGGCAGGGCATGGCTTACAGCCTTACTGACGAGTCCAAGTAAGCATGCCCGGGACGAAACACAAACCCAAGCAAGGCTCAATGGCGTGCCTACTCATAAACGCCAAAGTGGTGACCCCGACGTACACAAAACACGCAATCCAAATCTTCGTCCCCCTAGACCCCGCCACTATCACAACATCTCGTTGTCACTGGCGGGGGAGTACTGTGGCGGTCGCTTCGACTCGATCGGACCACGTTCGTACCACTAGCCGAACAGCAGCCTCGGCGGCGCAACGGTCAGAGCTCCTGACTCCCACCGTGCGGACCCGGGTTCGATCCCCGGCCGCTGCAATAATTTCTCCATCGTGTCTAAGGCAGGGCATGGCTTACAGCCTTACTGACGAGTCCAAGTAAGCATGCCCGGGACGAAACACAAACACAGCAAGGCTCATTGGCGTGCCTACTCATAAACGCCAAAGGACGGTTAAGTGCAACACAGGAACAAAAAACGCGAAGACTTTTAGAACACGAAGAAATCGGTGATCGTAAACCATCACAATTTTTAAGGCACTTGCAGAGTTTAGCTGGTACTAATGTCCCCGATAGCATAATAAGATCCCTTTGGTTAAATCGATTGCCGTCATCAGTCCAAGCTATTTTAGCCACACAAGCAAAGGCTGATTTAAGTACAGTTTCGGAACTCGCCGATGCAGTAAGTGAAGCTCTTCCTCCACGACAGAACATTAATGAAACTCGGATACAACAAGACCCACATGCAGCAGACATTGAAAACTTAACAAAAATAATTTCTGCTTTAAATACAAAAGTAGATACTATGCAGCGCGACATAGCAGCAGTAAGTTCTTCAAACAGAAGATACTATAACTCGCGTTCAAACAGCACTAACCGGAACCGTAGTTCTAGTAGAAATTCGCGAAATATGTGCTGGTACCACAATCGATTTGGACATAAAGCTAAAAAGTGTACCGAACCTTGTTCATTTAATCCGGAAAACGAGCTGGGCAGTCGTTAATGGCGGCGAACCACTCCTGCCCCAAATCTAGCCACCTATTCGTTACCGATAAAAATACAACAACCCAATTTTTAATAGATACTGGTGCGGATTTGTGCGTGTACCCTCGAAATCGAATCCGAGGACATCGTGAAAAATCTTCGTACGAACTTTACGCGGCAAACGGCAGTGTTATCGCGACTTACGGTTTTTTAACACTAACTTTAAATTTAGGACTAAGACGAGAGTTTACTTGGCGTTTCGTAGTGGCGGATGTTTCAAAACCTATAATTGGAGTTGATTTTCTATCATTTTTCGGACTTTTAGTCGACGTAGCAAACAACCAATTAATAGACAATAACACGTTGTTAACTAGCAAGGGTAAAATTGTGAATGTTTCTGGATGCGGCATAAAAACTATCACTGGTTCTTCAAAATACCATGAACTTTTAGGACGTTTCCAGGAAATAACTCGTCCCTCTGGTACATTAAACCAGTGCAATCATTCAACTTATCATTACATAGAAACAACAGCTGGCCCACCCGTCGCTTCAAAACCTCGAAGATTGGCACCAGATAAATTAGCGATAGCTAAGCGAGAGTTTCAAAACATGTTAAAACTAGGTGTCATCAGACCGTCTAAAAGTAATTGGTCCTCACCTTTACATTTGGTACCGAAAGACGGAAAAGACTGGAGACCATGTGGAGACTATCGCAGAATCAACGAAAGAACCATCTCAGATAGATACCCGATTCCCCATATCGAGGATTTCTCTCAAAATCTGTATGGAAAACGTTTCTTTTCAAAAATCGACCTAGTTCGAGCATATAATCAAATACCTATGGCACCTGAAGATATTCCTAAAACAGCTATCACTACTCCTTTTGGACTGTATAAATACATTTTCATGCCATTTGGACTAAGAAATGCAGCACAAACGTTTCAAAGGTTTACCGACGAAGTGCTCCGAGGTTTAGATTTTGCTTATGCCTATATAGACGACATATTGGTCGCCTCAGCCTCAGAAGAAGAACATTTTCAACATCTCGCAACCATCTTCGAAAGACTTAAGCAATATGGAATTGTTATCAATGCTTCTAAATGCACATTTGCCGTACCTGAAACTACATTTCTGGGTTACTCAGTACCTTCTGAAGGTACTAAACCTTTAAGAAACAAAGTGGAAGCTGTTCAAAATTTTCCAAAACCAGAAACGGCGAAGGAATTGCGTAGATTCCTAGGTATGATAAATTTCTATAGAAGATTTATACCTAACGCAGCTCAAAGTCAAGCACCTCTTAACGACTTACTCAAAGGGAAAACAAAAGGTAAAGAGAAGTTAAAGTGGTGACCCCGACGTACGCAAAACACGCAATCCAAATCTTCGTCCCCCTAGACCCCGCCACTATCACAACATCTCGTTGTCACTGGCGGGGGAGTACTATGGCGGTCGCTTCGACTCGATCGGACCACGTTCGTACCACTAGCCGAACAGCAGCCTCGGCGGCGCAACGGTCAGAGCTCCTGACTCCCACCGTGCGGACCCGGGTTCGATCCCCGGCCGCTGCAATAATTTCTCCATCGTGTCTAAGGCAGGGCATGGCTTACAGCCTTACTGACGAGTCCAAGTAAGCATGCCCGGGACGAAACACAAACCTAAGCAAGGCTCAATGGCGTGCCTACTCATAAACGCCAAAGTAACTCCGCACAACAACCTGAGTAATCCCACAATAACTAATAACTTTCAAACTACTTTACTCAATATCTAATGACTTTTTAACAGCTAATAGTTAAGTACCTTTTTCCTAAAAAATGCCTTTACCCACGACTCATAAGTAAGTTGCCTATTTTTTAACCTATATCTCTGTCAGTAAGTGTCAAATTATTGAGGTCATATCTGATGGGATTTGAGTTTATTATAACGTTTCGCTTCCTAACCACTTGATCATCCAATAGCTTAAGTGGTTAAAGCATGCCTGCGTATAAGGCAGTGATGGTGGGTTCGAGTCCCACTGGATGTGACATTTTTTCAATTTCTCCTTAATGTCAGTTTAATAATTTCTTGTTTGTATAATTTCAAAATTTCAAAAATGTATAGATTTATTTACAGTTAAATTTACTGATCCCTTGTTTTTGTTGAGCACTGTATTTTGTTGGCATTCTATTTCTTGTTGAGATTGTTTTTTTTTTTGTTAATTTTTTGTTGAATGATCCTTTGAAGTAGATTGTGTGTTTATTGAAATAGTCAGAGAGGTATTACTTAAAATAATTCTATTAATCTCTTGCTTTAAAAGTTTGTGTACCTTTTTTCGATATGTTTATAACTTTTCTTTTTCTTCTCACTTTTTTCCATATTCCGCTGTCATCAATTTCCTTGTCTAAATAACTCCCGTCACTGTCAGTTAACTTGTTAATGAGTATTGATATAGATATATCACTAATACTAATTCACTTGAATCTTTTGCCTGTCGTCCTTCTGCTACGAAAGCTAGATTCATTCATTGTACTATGTACAGAATGAATTTTTATAATGGTATCGAGTTGAATACTGGTACGACACTGTACAAATACTGCAATGTTGGATAATATGTTTTAGTGTACTGGTTAAATTTTAAATGAAACGCCTTACATGAATTTGTTGTTCTTGATAAATCAGTGGTTTTGGCTACCCACAGATGAGGTAAATAATTTAATACTTCGTCTATGTAGGTCTCAACCAAGAACAAATGCGTTTACACTCTGTTCATTTTGTTTGTCTTTCATTAAATGAAAACGCATCTCTTACATCTTCAGGCGAAAGAAACGTAAGGTCAAATAAATAATGTAACCATTGACCAATCGAAGAAGTATTATCTTTATACTTATTGGCCAAACCCAATTGCTGAATTTTCGAAAAACAAGGCTGTGAAATCTACAACCAATAACATTGGTATGTGAAAACACTCACAGTATTGCAGAGCTTATTCCAATTTCATAGTCCACCACGACATCTGTGGGATTTAAAACATAATTCAGTTCTTCGAATTTTCCTTATTGATCTCAAACAGAGTCTTGTACGTAGATTTATCTTAATTTTTAATAAACAAAACAATTAATGGTATATAGGTACCTACACATCGTTGGAAACGACATGTATTGAAAAAAGCTGTAGGAAATGCTGGGAGCAGTAATTAAATTTGCCGTCCATATAAAATATTGTGTTAAGATAAATTTTACATTTGGTATTGTCGAAAATACAACCAATATGTTCCAAGGCAAAACTTCTCCTTTGGCTGTTCTTAAATATTCTTGAACCTCCATTGTTGTTTCTGGAAGAGAAGGGAAGTTTTTTCATCTAGTTCTTCCAATATTGTTTAGAAGGTAGTTCATATCTTTACTTGTAAAAAGTGTGAATGCACGTAACATTTTTTCTAATTTCCCTGTAAATTAGTTTTAAGGGCTTTGCATAAGGAAGTGCGTCTTATGTTTTCCTTTTTACAGAATTACTTATCTAAAAAAATATTGATATACAGGATTTTTAAAAAACAACATGACTTTTTGTAAATAGGTACATAAATACATTTTTGCTAATTTTTATTATTGAAGCAATTGCAATTGGAGCAATTTGTAAACCAAATTAAAATGAAATTTGAAAAAAAGCAAATAAAAGGAAGTAACCGATTCAAAAATATTAAGAAAAATGAAAATTGTAAATTCGTAGCTCATATATAAAACAAATAAACTGAATGAAAAACTCTAAAAGAAAAATTTCCTATATAGCTATACCTATTGTTTGCAAAATTATGTTTAGTAATTCAATACATTTTATTTAGCTAAAAGCATTTTTATGATAAAAATTTAACAGCTGAAAAAGTTGCAGATAGAAACAAATTGAGTGTTGCTAATTCAACCCTTTTAATTACCAGGGTATAATTCAATGTGTTTCTAATAAAACAAAAAATTAACCAATTTTTAACTGTTTACAATTTTGAGGAGAAAAAAAAATAATTTCATCACTTAAATTTGAAGAAGCTTATTGTTTAACAAAACGTTTTCGAATATTACTCGCATCATATCAGGAATTTTTTATTCTTGCTAGAGTTTTAACAAAAAGGTTGTTCTTAATAACAAGTTCTACATAGGTTTCAACTAAAAATACAACCATCAGATATCCAGTTTTTAAGCCGTCTACGAGTTTTGGCAAAAAAATATGAATTTTTACCAATGTATAAGAAATTTAATTTTACAAATAAAATAATATTGCATATAAATGGACTTTTTAATCATCTTTAGTAAAAAATATTATAAAAATTATGATTATTATTATTATTTTGTAAAAAGACGTCTGTATATACTTACTCAAAAAAATAATATTGATCTATTCCAAGCGTAAATGCAATACATATGTATTTACTTGTTAGGAAATTTACGGACAATGTGACACGTGTTTAAAATCAGTGCCTTCTGGATGTCGATCACGGGGTGCCACTTAATATCCGCACTTTCTAATTAGGGTTTATAATCTCAAATTACAAGACACATGAAATACACACAAAACTCTGTAGAGTGTTAACTATCAAGCCTGCCAAGAATCTGGTATATTTAAGGACTGTTTATCGCCGAGGTGTTAGATCATGTGGGACAAGTAGATGTAATTTACACTGATTTTCAAAATGCTTTTGATAAAGTTGATCATTTTCTACTACTATCCAAACTGAGAGCAAGGGGTGTTGCACCCCATTTACTTTCAATTTTACAGAGCTATCTCATCGGGCGAACACTTGTTGTTAAATATGGCGGATTTAGATCTTATCAGTTTGTTTCAACTTCTGAAATACCACAGGGGTCCAATTTGGGTCCGTTATTATTTTTAATTTTTATCGATGACCTATCGTACAAATTGAAATCTATGCATCTTATACTCGCTGACGATTTAAAAGTGTATGAAAAAGTTGACCGTATAGAAGATTTCTACCTATTGCAAGACACGTCGTAATTATCTATATACTTTCAATTACTCTCTTATGACCAAACTTTAGATAGGTGTAGCACTATAAAAGATCTCGGTGTTAAATTTGACAGTTCTTTTGCTTTCAGTGAACACATTGCAGACATTACTAAAGCAGCGTCGAAAACTTTGGGTTATTGTGTTTGCAATTGGTCCAGCTTTGCTAGTGTCTTAACTTTAAAAACCTTATATATAACATTTATTAGAAGCAAACTCGAATATGGTTCAGTAATTTGGTCACCTATCTATCAAAATTCCATACAAGCCTTAGAATCCGTTCAGAGCAAATTTTTAAAGAATGCTTATTTTAAGACCCTTGGTCATTATCCTGAAAGAGGCTTTAACCATACTTTACTGATTAAACAATTTGACATGGAACTTTTGATGGATCGGCGCAATTGTGCATCTTTGTCATTCCTGTAGAAGATTATAAATAATAAAATTGATTGCCCTTATGTATTAAGCAATTGGTACCTAAAATATCATCTCGAAACGAACTATTTTTTTACACCCCGCAATGTCATTCAAACGTATTGATTAGGTCTCCATTATTTGAAATGTGTAAATTATTTAATACCATGTGTCAAAATTGCGATTTAAATAATGATAATATACAAAGTTTGTTAAATGCTTATTAGGCAAATCTATGCACTACTTAGTATTAATCTTTTTTTATACTAATTGTATTATTTTCTGTTATTGGGTGTATACCTGTTGAAAATAAACGTATTAAAAAAAAGTAGTAATCTAAAAATGTAGAATACTCTGAAAAATTCCTAATCATTTAACAATAATTGTGTATTAAATATTTTGCTGAAATTCCAGATATTAGTCCGATTTTATTTTATGAGCGAAATAAATATAATGCACATTTTTGATTTGATCACGTGAGTTTTAGATAGATAGATTTAATTTTAAAAATACTTTTTCATTTCTTGTTATTGTTATCACATCATTGTAAGAATAATGAAAAACAGCACTTTAAAGACTTGTTACAGTCAACGTGGTTATGTAGCAGTTGTGTTTGATGGATTTAGATATATAGGGCAGATTCTAGAATACTAAAAAAAAACTGGAGAAAATTGTGGCGATGTATTAAAAACGTGTGCTGCCAAATTATAAACAATTGGAGAAAGTACCAAATTAATCTCTTCAAGAAAAGATGGAGTTCATAATCATGCTCCAGAAACACAGCAAATTTTAAATAGAAAAGATACACTTTTATACAGTATATGATAAAAACCCACTGCGGCACATGTCAGATTTGAAGTATGTAAAACAAACTGCATAAATCTAAAATTGCATGCAAAACCGACCCATGATTGGCCTACAAGATATACTCTATAAAAATCTATAATATATATATATATATATATATATATATATATATATATATATTGAGATGATATTAGTTACTATGTTATATTAAATAAGAATGTAGAAGGAAAATCTAATGGAAAGTAGAGAAAGGAGATTTTCTTATTTCGAGTCAGAGCGCAAATTTAGTAACATTGGGATTGATTATCATCATCTTCTTCATAATTCCTAAAAAAGGAAAAAGAAAATAGAATAATAAGAAAAAAAATACAAATACATTTCAAAGATTTTTATTTAAAGATTCAAAAATGATTAATCTACATTATATAAAGTTTTGATAATTATGAAATTGATAAATGGGTAAAGTAGATAATTAAAAGTTTATAAAATTGCCAATACGTTAGTAATCAAACATTAATTTTAAATGAATTAGGGGTGTAAGTAAATGAGAAAATTAAATTATAAAAAAAAAAAGACATCACAAATAGTTAAAATACATGTTAAAAAACTTCTACTTACTTTTAAATTATACGTATTTACCAACCATATTCTAATTTATTAATAGTTCAAATGCCAAATGAAATATTCTGAAAAAGAGAAAATTATTAGTTTGTAGTGCTAGTAAATTTCATAAGAATATAAAAAAAAGAATGATCATTGTTTTAAATTGTAATATTGAATCAAGAATTAGATTTTGTTAAAAATTTTATTTGAATAAGAAATTAGTAGGCGAGTAGATGGAAAAGATGTATAGATTTAAGTTTGTTGAATTTTTCAATTGTTTTTTTGTTGATTCTGATAGAATCTGGCTTGTTTTCTACCTTCTGAAGAGGAAGGATGTAAAAAGTTTCGATGAAGATTTTTTGTAAAAATTATGATGTTAAAAGAAAGTTAAAAGGAGATTAGTAAGATTTATATTATAAATAATTAGTTAAGAAGTTTGTAGAAGATAGAATCACTTGTTTTTTGGTTGTTGAAATGGAAGTTGTATTAAAAATTTGCTCCGTAGAAATTTTGAGTTTTTTTTGAAAGTATTGAGAATAGAAAGTATTAAAACAGTTTAAAGTATCAAGATTATCCCAAGGTAACCAGAGAGAGCAATTGGTAAGAGAAATTTATATGATTTTATGAAGAAATAGATATTTCAATTTATGGGGCTGAGCACTTTATGGTATAACTGTATTTTAATTGAGTTAAAGAAGATTAAATTAATATTTAACAAGAAAGAAAGTCATAATTACACTTACCAGAGAAGATAGTAGTCATCCATCGCTTGGTTTTGAAGAGGAAGTGATTATTTGATCTTCATAAAGTTTCCTGAAATCTTTGCTGTATTGGAGGAAGAAAGTAGATTGTCCTAAGAACTGAATCCTGATTCCAGAAGAGGAGTGAAGCTTCACACAAATGGTAACAACTTTGCACTCGTTATAATAAAGAGTTTTATATGTGTTTGATTTTTGAAATTTTGATGAACATTTTTATTTCACTGTTTTATGTATTTAACTAAATTATTTTTATTCACTTTTTGTTAAGTTTAATCCAAATTGTTTAGTAACTCAAGTCAGAATATTTCATTTTATATATTTGATGCATATTTGGGTTTATCAACGGTATCTTTGAAGTTTGACACATTTTGAATTAGAAAGGTTAGAAATTTATATGCAATTCATGCCTAGAAAATATTGTTGGTCTAGGATAGTGCGGTTATACAGTCATTTTATTGCAAATTTGTGTATTAATTGATTTTGAATCTAGTTTGGTTGAATATTTGAACTCTGACCTTGACTTAAGGGAATAGCCGGTAGCATATTTAATTAATCATATTGGAGAATAATTACACTGAGTTAATTCTTACCTATTCACTATTTATATTTAAAATTTAAAATTAATTTAAGGTAAGGAATATTTTATAACATAGTGATTGATATTATCAAAACATATTATTATTATTATTCATACATGTTATAATATATATATATATATATATATATATATATATATATATATATATATATATATATATATATATATATATATATATATATGTATATATATAGAAAAAAAGAAGGGTATTTGTTGCTGACTAGTTATAGAATGAACTGGTAGGTATTGGGAATGCAGCAATTTATGTGTGAAAGAAAACTCTTTTTAATTCTTCCAAGCTTTCGGAAATTTAATTACTCATTTCCATCATCAGGGTAAGACTACAATAATGTGTGTTATATAAATGGACAATTATTTAAATTCAGAATACTTACACTAACTTGAGGGTGTTCACAAAAGTTGTTAAAAATAATAATTATTTTAATATCACAATGCGAATTATTCATTAACTCGTCGAAAATTGTTTATATTTATGTACAATTTTTTTAAAAATACTTAAAAACTTAGGAATTCAATTAATACTTTTGTAAAAATTTTTTTTGTCAAACTAGACATTATTTTTTATCAAATGTTTGGTTTCACTTAAAGAGCAGGACACATTATGGAAATAATTTGGATTTATTTGAGCTATTAAATATTGAATTTTGTCGTTTTTCGATTTTATTGGATACAGATGCCTTTTACTATTCAGGTTAACCAGTCCATTTTGTGATTTTACCTTAATGCTGATGATAAATTATTATTATTTAATTTAAATAATCTCAATAGTTTCAAAAAGTGGTAAATGTCAGATTTATATTTGTTTATTGCTGCTGAATAGTAAAGAGTAGAATAAAAGGTAAAAATGACATAATTACTATACCCTTGGTGGTTTGTCTCGTGCTAAGAGATAGGAATAAATTTCACTTAAATGTTGAACATCGGTTTTTTTGTTCATACTGTTTGGATTTTGTGAGATAAAGGCCATTTCTAGAAATTGTCTTTTAGTTAGATTAGGTTCTTTTACTAGTGGAACTGCTGATTCCCAATCAATGTTGTGTTTCTTTTTTTGTGCATGTTCTGCCAAGGAACACCTTTCAGGGTGAAGTCTACAGTCACTTTTGTGTGAGGTAATTCTATCTTTTAAGAGTCTGTTGGTCTGCCCAATATATTGTTATTGGCAATCAGAGCAAGAGATTCTGTAGACTACATCTGTCCGTGATCCTTGGGGGACTTTGTCTTTTTGTTTCTTATAAAGTGAATTTAAGGTGAGAATATTTTTATGAGCTATTTTGATATCACTGATATTACTTAATATTTTTGTCAGCTTGGAGTGATGCCATCCATCGCGATGGGGAGACTCAAATAGTATCACTAGACATATCAAAAGCATTTGATCAAGTGTGGCATGCAGCTCTTTTGAACAAACTGCCTTTATACGGACTCTCGCAAAACCTTTGCAGATGAATATCCATTTTTCTCTCCAACAGGCACATCCAACTTGCTGTAAATTGACATTCTTCCAACCTCTCCTCAAGGATCGGCTCTAACTCCTAGTCTATTCCTTTTACACATTAATGATCTACTAATAACCCGATACATGGTTTTGCAGATGATAGCAACCTACACTGTAACAAAGCGCACAACCGTCCCATACCTCTAGATATTCTGAAACAGGACAGAAGATCCACAACGGCTTCTCTCAATAAAGACGTAAGAATTGTAGACGAGTGTGGAAGAAAGAATCTTGTTAATTTCAACGCTTTCATTACGCTGGTTGGTATAACGATCTCCCAGGACTTACTATGGAATGAACATATTGCATCCATAGCAACTGCAGCAGTAAAGAAATTAGGCTTTTTGTTTAGAGCACGGAAATATTTTTGTCCATCCAACTTAGCTACTCTTTACAAAGCCCAAATACGACATAATCTTAAATACTGCTCGCATGTATAGGCTTCGGCGGCTTAGTCAAGGCTCGGAGTTATTAATACAATACAGAGAAGAGCAGTTTGACTAATAAGCGACACCACTATCACCAAAAACCTAGCCCCATTATCCCACCGAAGAGCAGTGACTGAT
This sequence comes from Altica lythri, assembly GCA_964028335.1. Classification (NCBI taxonomy): domain Eukaryota; kingdom Metazoa; phylum Arthropoda; class Insecta; order Coleoptera; family Chrysomelidae; genus Altica; species Altica lythri. The sequence goes on from OZ034800.1 coordinate 49,223,656, forward strand.
TTTTCCTTGTTTTACCGATACATAAACGGATTTTGCTCAGAAGAACTCTGCTCTATAATGCCTCCACTTGTCAGACTAGCCAGAGCAACGCGACCTGCCAACTTCATGCACCCTTATACTGTTCAATGCTGGACTTCGAGAACGGATCGATTCGATCGTTCCTTTATTCCCAGGATCTCCAGATTGTGGAACTCCTTACCTTACCACGTCTTCCGCACTCGTCCAAACTTGCAGGCCTTTAAATCCCAAATTAATAAATTGTCTCTTCTGCCCCAATAGATGTTCTCAGTACATTTGTATTTAGGTCTATACCTACGAGGATATCCTTAATAAAAAAACTTTTATTCAAGGTTTAATATCCTAAGGAGTGCAAAACTTTTCTCAAGATATTGGTTGTTTTATATGGATAACTGGGACTGCCATAACTTCTTGTTTGATCATTTGAAAAAACGGTACAACATTTGTAGAATAAAATTCATAAATTTTTCTTTAAATATTTTTCATCATACCATGATCTAGTTTGATAAGAGCTCGTTCTGTTCTGTTTTTTCGTGGATTACACTCTTCCCTAGATAATACCATCGATAGCTTAGAAATTTTTGTTAATATGTGGATTCGCTCTATGACATCATAATTTGACCCATTATTTTCCAACATCAATTGTTTATACATGTGTCACGTGCCAAATTTGATTATTTACCAAAAGGGAAATTTAAATTTTTATTGAAAATCGAAACACATTTATTTACTATAGATCCAGCGAGCGACCTCTAGTTGACGTCTGAAGAAATTTCCGTGACCTTAGTTTATGTGTTAATCAGCTAATATAATAACTAATTTAGCAAATAGTGATTCTTCGTGATTTATCTAATAATTAGTAAATATAATCTATTAGGTTTAAATTAATTTTGGCATGTTTATGTTTAAAAATTTAATATTCAATTAGTCATTGAAATAATAAATCGAGTTGGCAACAAAACGCACTTCTTCCACCCCCTCCCCCCCCCACCGGAAGTTTCGGTAGAGTGAATTATTCGGTTTTAATACGCATATAGTTGCTTTTTTTACAATCTGTCCATCTACGAACCAACAACTGATAATTGTTAGTGAATTTACTCGGTGAAACGCCATTCAGTGGGTGCATTTTATTCTGATCACATCGTGGTTGCCTTAATTGGATTTGGAATGCTAACACTATCAATAATCTAAGCCTCATTTGGTGAATATTCCTTTGGTGATATTTTCTTTTTTTCGGGGAGGCCTAGATTTTTCCATTTTGTGGGATTTGTATTTGGTTAATTCACGTGTATGATTTGCTAAAATTTTGATACGTGGATTCGTGGACTGCCGAAATAGGATTTGATACAGGGTGTTGGTGGAATAAACATCGTCAGACTGACTGCTTTAACCCCTAATCACATAAAGGGGTCCTTTGGCTTGGCGCAAGCATCTACATGTCCTTTGGCTTGGCGCAAGCATCTACATGTCCTTTGGCTTGGCGCAAGCATCTACATGTCCTTTGGCCTGGCGCAACCATCAACATTTCCTTTGGCTTGGCGCAAGCAGCTACATTTCCTTTGGCCTGGCGTACATTTTTTTAGATCTGGTTAAATTCTTGGTTCTGGCTAAACCTTTTGTTGGCCCTGGCGAATATAGCTGGGAGTGTTGTAAGATCTGTGCACTACCGGGGACCAACGCTGTACCTCACCACCATCGGAGCAGCGAGGCTAGTACAGTTAGCCTCTCTACAAGATCCTCTGCGCCAGAGAAGTTCATCAACCAGATAAGCCAAATTAATTTTAAGTTTCAAGTTATTGTAACGGTCTGACCTATTTAATTTTGTAATATTGATTTGTATAAGCGGATGTATCATTTTATAGTTATACATTTTTAGGTACTAACTGTTTAACCATTAATTATTGCGCTGGGTGATCACTCATTTATTTAATACGCCAGTATATTAGCGGCATTTGATTTTTTTTATCTCTTTTTCTTTAGCTTTTACCAATATCCATAGGATTTGTTAAATTGAACCGTTGGGTTTATTGTACCGAGTTATTATTGTTGAAAATATAATAGATAGATCTAATTTTGTTGTCTTACTCAGCAAATCACCCACTTACCTTATCTGCTATTCAATTAATTTTTTTTCTCTTATTAAGATTCTTAAATCCTTTATTTATCTCCAGTAAGATAGGTCAGTGCCTGGAACATCAGGGGTTTCCGATTTAAACCGTTTAAATCGGTGGCTCGACTCACTCTTTTTGTACTTACCCTCTACGGCTGAGCTGGGTACAAATTTGCCAGTAGAGAAACCACTTACCCATCTTAGCTGGAGTTGGAAATTTCAATTCAAACCATTTGAATAATTTTTCAAAATTTGATTTGATTTTATTTTTTATTAAAAGTACGTGGCACATGTTATAAAAAATCATTTAAGCAGAGAGTGACATCCACATACTATATTTATTGGTAGTAATTTCCTCGTTCTCTACTTCAGTTTCAAATGAAAATTTTATCTCTTAATACTGATTTAAAAACTAAATTAAATTTGTATTTTATTAAATACTTTTTAGAACATTTGAGAATTAAAAAGAATTTTCATTGTATCAGTTGTCAAGAACCATTTAGAATTTCTAATAATAAAACCAAGCATTTTATAGCTATTTGTAACTATATTGTTTATATGCTTACTAAAAGTTAATTTGGAATCAAATAAGACACCAAGATCTTTAAATTCGATTAGTCTATTTAATTGAGTGTTGTTAATCTAATAGGAAAGTTTAATATAATTACTCTTACGGGTAAAAGATAGTTGGTTACATTTTTTTATATTAAGTGGCAACATGTTCTCTTTGAACCATATATTTAATTTAGATACATCATTATGAAGCAACATGCAGTCCTCTAGGCAGTTTATTCGTAGAAAAACCTTAAAATCGTCAGCAAAAATTAACTTATCGAAGTTAATAATCTGAACGATGTCATTTATAAAAATTAAAAATAATAGTGGTCCTAAAATAGACCCTTGATGCACTCCGGAGATTGCAACAATTTCAAAAGAACTAAAACCATGGTATTGAACTTTTAGGCGTCTCTCATTTAGGTAGGATCTAAGAACAAGAACAAAATTGTGATGTAATCCAAAAGTATGTAGTTTTTTCAACATAATACCATGGTCAAGCCTATCGAAAGCTTTGGAAAAGTCGGTATAAATAACATCTACCTGAGATCTACAATCGAGGGCATGAGAAATAAATTGAGTTATGTAGGTTAAATTGCTCAAAGTGGATTTACCCCTGATAAAACCGTGTTGGTGTTCAGTGATTTGGGAACTTATGTGTGAGTAAATTTGATCATATATAACCCTTTCAAAAACCTTGCTAAAGTTACACAAGATAGTTATTGGTCTGTAGTTATTAATAACCGATCTGTCATCTTTTTTAAACACAGGACAAATTTTAGATTCCTTTCAAATATCAGGATAGCAGAGGGTTTTTTAAGCCAAATTAAAAATAATTGTCAATGGTTTAGCTAACACAATCGCACAATACTTCAACAAAAATGAGGGAAAAATGACCCGTGGTCATTTTCGGTTTGCATTTTCTTAATGCTTTAACAACTTCTTCCTTAGTTAAAACCCTATCTACTAGTAAAGGAGCATTAGTTACGGGAATATCGTTGGGATTAAAATCCGTTGAGTTTATAAAAGCAGAGTTGAAAAAGGTTGCTAGGCTTTTACGATCTGTTGGGGATCATTCATTGAAGTTCCTTCAAATGTTATTTTACTGGGGGTAGAAGATATTTTGCGCATATTATTCATATATGATCAAAACTGTGCAAGACAATTTTGCAAATCTTGTTCAGACTTGCGCACAAAGTTTATATATGATATTGATATTCTGTTTAATTTTCTTTCTAAGACTTCGATATTTTTCAAGGTGTTGAATATTGCCTGATCTTTTATATGCTTTATGTAGTCTTTTTTTCTGTTTCAACTGTCTAATAATGCTACTATTAAACCATATTGGATATGAGGAATTTATAGGCACAGTTTTTGGAATAAAAACATCAAACTTTGGTTTAAGTGTTTGTAGAAACTGTCGCAAGCATCATTAACATTATCAAAATGAATTAAAAAATACCCATCTAAATGACATAAAGTATTATATAAAAGATGAAAGTCTGCTTTCTTAAAATTAAATCTTTGCTTCTTACTAGAACCAATTCGCTTAGATAAGTCTCCTATATTTACTAGAAATTCTATTGGTGGATGGTAATTATCAACCGGCACTAGCGAGAAAAACGACTTATTTACCTGGATAACAGATCTACTCATAACAAGGTCTAAGATTCTTCAACAGTTGTTGAGGATTGTGTTACATTGGGTCAGCCCCAGGAAGTTAATGAAGTTTTTTAGAGCTAATAAAGAGCTCGACCGAACACCTTTCACTTCGAAATGCGAAATATAATTTGGCAAGTTAAAGTCACCAAAGATTATCAAGTGGTTTTCATCGTCGAGCAAACAACTCAGACTGCAAATACTCTCAAAAATATCCTCACACGAAGGAACAGATGTATTTGGGGGAATATAAACATTGATGATATATAAAAAACGATTTTTGAGGAAAAACAACAATATTAACCGAGGACAGTGATTCATTTATAAAGTGAAGATCCAGGCCGCAAGATTAAAGAGGCGACTTTACGGCGATTAAAACACCACCCCCTTGTTAGAGGCAACAAGATCAAAGTTCTTGTCTTTCCTGTACAAAATAAAGTCTGATGTAACAATTTTAGAATCTACAATATCTGAGTCCAACTAAGTCTCAGTAAGAGCAATTACATACATCTAAATCACTTTCAATTATGGCGTTGTAAATACAGTGCGTCTTAGATCTTAAGAGGAACCTACTAGCTTGAAAGCAAGAATCTCGCAAAACTAAAAAAAGGGTAAGTTACACACAACAGCTTACCAGTGATTGTACCTATACATTCAGTCAAATAGTCTGTCTTAAAATTTCAATACTGGGCTGAAATATATACAAGGGGGATCATATTGAGAACGAAAAGTGAAATATTTTTTTGAAAAATTCCTAAAACTAGGCGGATAGAAATTAAGAGCTGAAATTTGACAGATAATTTTATTACTGTATTTCCGAGGGCTGTGTGCATGGGTTTTGCAAACCGTTAATTTTTTATATGATTTTCATAGTCTTATTTTAATTTTATTTTAACCATAATAAAATACGGCCATGAAAATCATATAAAAATAAAGGGTTTTCAAAACCCATGCACACAGCCCTCGGAAATACAGTAATAAAATTATCTGTCAAATTTCAGCTCTTAATTTCTATCCGCCTAGTTTTAGGAATTTTTCAAAAAAATATTTCACTTTTCGTTCTCACTTGCGAATGGTTTCTACTTTCGCAAGCGTACATCTATAAGGATTTGGTCGATTCATACGGGGGATGTCTCTTCATTAGTGACTGAAGAGATATAACCTATACTGCACTGATGAGCTCATAAAAAGAGCGAAACACGTGTCTGTAGTTGGTTTTGCCCCTGTATGGGCTGATTAAAATCCTTATACTCCTATTTCGCAGCGTCTACCGGTGTCTTGAGTTAGAAAATCTAACCAAACACCAATCCAGTTGAAAACTGGATTTATTATTGACAGCACGGCACTAGATACTTTTGTATCATCTCTTACATATTGTATATATATATATATATATATATATATATATATATATATATATATATATATATATATATATATATATATATATATATATATATAAAGTTTTATAATAGTTTGTTAGTTATTGTTTGTTATTTTCAAGATTATTGTTGCCGTGCACTTAGAATACACAAACTACCTGTATTATCTTTACAATTATATAGCTGTTTACTTTCTAAACAGATAGTGTTAAATATATTTCGAATAAGTAGCTTGCTGTTGTTTAGTCTTTTGTTCTGACGGAAGTTTGTTATACTCTGATGGAAGTCTGTTAGGGAACGGCACCTTTGTATTAAAACATGTTTATTCAAAAGTTCACCATCTGTTTATCCATGCATTACATTGTTACGTTTGGTGTTATATTCTTAAGACTAGGGGAATTATTGCCAGAACTAACTAAACAAAGCAATAAAATTGAAATTACAATAATGTAAGGTTTGAGACTAAGTACTAAAAAAAAATTAATAAAAAAATAGTCAGAATGGATGTATAGTTTCGTTCAAAGATAGTTTTTGGTTTTCGGCAACGACAAACAATTCCCTTAACTGCCTGGTGCAAGATCAGACTTTGCTTTTATTATTTAGATACCTACCAAATATTTACGACTTTACAAATATTTAAAACTGTTTTAAAGATTAATTATAATTTAAGATGTATTATTCTGACTTAAAATTATAATGATTAAAGCACGCAAGCCCTCTTACCACGTCAAGTTTACATCTTTCAAATAGGAAAATACAACGAAAATGAGTACCAAATGATACAGATTTAGAATCTAAATCATATGAAAAATAAAAAATAAAACTAATCCTCGGCAGAATTGATAACACAGGAATAAACCAGCACTCTTCTATATGTATTTTTAATTTTATGAACATGGCAAATGCAGTTATACCATAATTTTAACGAAATATCTGCAACAACTTCCCTTATAGTTTCAATCACACTTCCTGATTAAGTTTCTCTTTTAATATTGCTCCACATTAACTCGTTGGGCTAAAATACAAAATAATAAGGTTATAAACAAATTTATTTATGTCCATATTGCTCAGCTATGCCATTGACAACACAACTTGGTTTAACATTTAAAGATTTTGATATAAGAAGCAAATCCGTATTTAAAAATGTTTAAGAATAGGATACCCGCTATCTAGGTACAAAAAATAACATTTTTAGTTTTCGAAATATGACTGAATTTTCAGGTAAATTTGGTAACAGTTGCTCTCCAAATCATTTTTCAAATATGGTAGATGTTATGTCTTAATGATAATCTACTGAAAAACCTCACGTTCTTGTTCTTACCAAAACACAACTTTAAACGGCACGATGGGGTATGTGTTCACGTAACAGGCATACTTTCCTGCTACTAGAAAACAACAAAGACAACATCCTCTGGCTAAAATCAACACTAAAAGCCTATAGCAAATTTATATGTTGTATTTATCGGCCATCAGACTATAATTGAGACGAACTACTAAACTATCTATCACAAAAGATCGACTACCTTAATAGTAAGTACCCTTCAGCAGAGATAATTGTGCTTGGGGACTTTAATGTTCACCACGAAAAGTGGCTTAAGTCCAACAAAACGGACACAGAAGGCAGTCTAACTGAAAAGTTTGCAATCAGCCATGAGTTGTCCCAACTAATTGACAAGCCCACTTACTTTCCCAGAGCTGCCAATCACAGTTCTAATACTCTGGATCTTTTTCTGACTACTCACCCTGAGCAATATAATGTAAATGTTCTGTCTCCCCTAGGTAACTCTAATCATGCTGTAGTAAAAATCAAATCTCCAATCGAATCTCACCCATTCGAGGCACCACCCAAGAGAACTTTTTGGAACTTAAAAAAAGCAGATTGGGAAGGCCTTCGAGACTACTTTGCAGCTTTATCCTGGAATCCAGTCTGCTTTATTAACAAAGATCCATCGGCAGTTTGCAACAGTATAACTAAAATGAGTTAGTGTGTCATGGAAGCTTACATTCCTCACTTTACCTAACGCTTAAAAGCCAAACAGAAGCCATGGTTTAATTAAGATTGGGATGTAGCTCGGAAAGCTAAGATCAAGTCCCACAAATTATTTATACAAAATCCTTTAGAAGAAACAAAACAGGATGATATAAACGCTAGAAACAGATACAACACCACTATCTCCAATTCCAAAAGTCTCTTTGACGCTTGAGTGTGAGAGAGAAAGTAATGTCAAACCCTAATGGAAGCCGGTCCTTTTGGACTTTTGCCAAACATATCAACAACAATTTCACAACTAGTTCGTTCCCTTCACTCACATCAGATGACGGCTCAATAGTTAAGTTCTCCACAGAAAAGGCAGAACTCTTTGCCATAATATTTTCTTCGAACTCGACACTTAACCCACCGAGAAACATGGAACTACCTTCTATTCCACAGGCTCCCCACACAATGAAAAATATCATATTTAGGGTTAAGCGTGTGCGAAGAGTACTTGCTACTCTAAATACCAACAAAGCAAGCGGCTTTGATGAAATACCTGGTTTACTCTTAAAATGTTGTGCTCCTGAACTAGCGCCAGTTTTCACTAAGCTATTTTAACTATCATATGATACTGGTATATTTCCAGAATCCTGGAAAACTGCTCAAGTACAACCAGTCTCCAAGGAAGGCTGTAAAACCCAGCCTTCTAACTACAGACCCATAGCTCTTCTATCTGTTATTAGCAAAACTATGGAGAAATACGTCAATAACCAGATCCTGAGCTACCTGGAGACACACAACCTTATAAGTGACAGGCAGTATCGTTTTCGCCAACGAAGGTCAACAGCCGATCTACTAGCATATGTAACTCATGTCTGGAGTGATGCCATCCATCGCGATGGGGAGACTCAAATAGTATCACTAGACATCTCAAAAGCATTTGATCAAGTGTGGCATGCAGCTCTTTTGAACAAACTGCCTTTATACGGACTCTCGCAAAACCTTTGCAGATGAATATCCATTTTTCTCTCCAACAGGCACATCCAACTTGCTGTAAATTGACATTCTTCCAACCTCTCCTCAAGGATCGGCTCTAACTCCTAGTCTATTCCTTTTATACATTAATGATCTACTAATAACCCGATACATGGTTTTGCAGATGATAGCAACCTACACTGTAACAAAGCGCACAACCGTCCCATACCTCTAGATATTCTGAAACAGGACAGAAGATCCACAACGGCTTCTCTCAATAAAGATGTAAGAATTGTAGACGAGTGTGGAAGAAAGAATCTTGTTAATTTCAACGCTTTTATTACGCTGGTTGGTATAACGATCTCCCAGGACTTACTATGGAATGAACATATTGCATCCATAGCAACTGCAGCAGTAAAGAAATTAGGCTTTTTGTTTAGAGCACGGAAATATTTTTGTCCATCCAACTTAGCTACTCTTTACAAATCCCAAATACGACATAATCTTAAATACTGCTCGCATGTATAGGGTTCGGCGGCTTAGTCAAGGCTCGGAGTTATTGATACAATACAGAGAAGAGCAGTTTGACTAATAAGCGACACCACTATCACCAAAAACCTAGCCCCATTATCCCACCGAAGAGCAGTGACTGATTTTTCCTTGTTTTACCGATACATAAACGGATTTTGCTCAGAAGAACTCTGCTCTATAATGCCTCCACTTGTCAGACTAGCCAGAGTAACGCGACCTGCCAACTTCATGCACCCTTATACTGTTCAATGCTGGACTTCGAGAACGGATCGATTCGATCGTTCCTTTATTCCCAGGATCTCCAGATTGTGGAACTCCTTACCTTACCACGTCTTCCGCACTCGTCCAAACTTGCAGGCCTTTAAATCCCAAATTAATAAATTGTCTCTTCTGCCCCAATAGATGTTCTCAGTACATTTGTATTTAGGTCTATACCTACGAGGATATCCTTAATAAAAAAACTTTTATTCAAGGTTTAATATCCTAAGGAGTGCAAAACTTTTCTCAAGATATTGGTTGTTTTATATGGATAACTGGGACTGCCATAACTTCTTGTTTGATCATTTGAAAAAACGGTACAACATTTGTAGAATAAAATTCATAAATTTTTCTTTAAATATTTTTCATCATACCATGATCTAGTTTGATAAGAGCTCGTTCTGTTCTGTTTTTTCGTGGATTACACTCTTCCCTAGATAATACCATCGATAGCTTAGAAATTTTTGTTAATATGTGGATTCGCTCTATGACATCATAATTTGACCCATTATTTTCCAACATCAATTGTTTATACATGTGTCGCGTGCCAAATTTGATTATTTACCAAAAGGGAAATTTAAATTTTTATTGAAAATCGAAACACATTTATTTACTATAGATCTAGCGAGCGACCTCTAGTTGACGTCTGAAGAAATTTCCGTGACCTTAGTTTATGTGTTAATCAGCTAATATAATAACTAATTTAGCAAATAGTGATTCTTCGTGATTTATCTAATAATTAGTAAATATAATCTATTAGGTTTAAATTAATTTTGGCATGTTTATGTTTAAAAATTTAATATTCAATTAGTCATTGAAATAATAAATCGAGTTGGCAACAAAACGCACTTCTTCCACCCCCTCCCCCCCCCCCCCCGGAAGTTTCGGTAGAGTGAATTATTCGGTTTTAATACGCATATAGTTGCTTTTTTTACAATCTGTCCATCTACGAACCAACAACTGATAATTGTTAGTGAATTTACTCGGTGAAACGCCATTCAGTGGGTGCATTTTATTCTGATCACATCGTGGTTGCCTTAATTGGATTTGGAATGCTAACACTATCAATAATCTATGCCTCATTTGGTGAATATTCCTTTGGTGATATTTTCTTTTTTTCGGGGAGGCCTAGATTTTTCCATTTTGTGGGATTTGTATTTGGTTAATTCACGTGTATGATTTGCTAAAATTTTGATACGTGGATTCGTGGACTGCCGAAATAGGATTTGATACAGGGTGTTGTTGGAATAAACATCGTCAGACTGACTGCTTTAACCCCTAATCACATAAAGGGGTCCTTTGGCTTGGCGCAAGGATCTACATGTCCTTTGGCTTGGCGCAAGCATCTACATGTCCTTTGGCTTGGCGCAAGCATCTACATGTCCTTTGGCTTGGCGCAAGCATCAACATTTCCTTTGGCTTGGCGCAAGCATCTACATTTCCTTTGGCCTGGCGTACATTTTTTTAGATCTGGTTAAATTCTTGGTTCTGGCTAAACCTTTTGTTGGCCCTGGCGAATATAGCTGGGAGTGTTGTAAGATCTGTGCACTACCGGGGACCAACGCTGTACCTCACCACCATCGGAGCAGCGAGGCTAGTACAGTTAGCCTCTCTACAAGATCCTCTGCGCCAGAGAAGTTCATCAACCAGATAAGCCAAATTAATTTTAAGTTTCAAGTTATTGTAACGGTCTGACCCATTTAATTTTGTAATATTGATTTGTATAAGCGGATGTATCATTTTATAGTTATACATTTTTAGGTACTAACTGTTTAACCATTAATTATTGCGCTGGGTGATCACTCATTTATTTAATACGCCAGTATATTAGCGGCATTTGATTTTTTTTATCTCTTTTTCTTTAGCTTTTACCAATATCCATAGGATTTGTTAAATTGAACCGTTGGGTTTATTGTACCGAGTTATTATTGTTGAAAATATAATAGATAGATCTAATTTTGTTGTCTTACTCAGCAAATCACCCACTTACCTTATCTGCTATTCAATTAATTTTTTTTCTCTTATTAAGATTCTTAAATCCTTTATTTATCTCCAGTAAGATAGGTCAGTGCCTGGAACATCAGGGGTTTCCGATTTAAACCGTTTAAATCGGTGGCTCGACTCACTCTTTTTGTACTTACCCTCTACGGCTGAGCTGGGTACAAATTTGCCAGTAGAGAAACCACTTACCCATCTTAGCTGGAGTTGGAAATTTCAATTCAAACCATTTGAATAATTTTTCAAAATTTGATTTGATTTTATTTTTTATTAAAAGTACGTGGCACATGTTATAAAAAATCATTTAAGCAGAGAGTGACATCCACATACTATATTTATTGGTAGTAATTTCCTCGTTCTCTACTTCAGTTTCAAATGAAAATTTTATCTCTTAATACTGATTTAAAAACTAAATTAAATTTGTATTTTATTAAATACTTTTTAGAACATTTGAGAATTAAAAAGAATTTTCATTGTATCAGTTGTCAAGAACCATTTAGAATTTCTAATAATAAAACCAAGCATTTTATAGCTATTTGTAACTATATTGTTTATATGCTTACTAAAAGTTAATTTGGAATCAAATAAGACACCAAGATCTTTAAATTCGATTAGTCTATTTAATTGAGTGTTGTTAATCTAATAGGAAAGTTTAATATAATTACTCTTACGGGTAAAAGATAGTTGGTTACATTTTTTTATATTAAGTGGCAACATGTTCTCTTTGAACCATATATTTAATTTAGATACATCATTATGAAGCAACATGCAGTCCTCTAGGCAGTTTATTCGTAGAAAAACCTTAAAATCGTCAGCAAAAATTAACTTATCGAAGTTAATAATCTGAACGATGTCATTTATAAAAATTAAAAATAATAGTGGTCCTAAAATAGACCCTTGATGCACTCCGGAGATTGCAACAATTTCAAAAGAACTAAAACCATGGTATTGAACTTTTAGGCGTCTCTCATTTAGGTAGGATCTAAGAACAAGAACAAAATTGTGATGTAATCCAAAAGTATGTAGTTTTTTCAACATAATACCATGGTCAAGCCTATCGAAAGCTTTGGAAAAGTCGGTATAAATAACATCTACCTGAGATCTACAATCGAGGGCATGAGAAATAAATTGAGTTATGTAGGTTAAATTGCTCAAAGTGGATTTACCCCTGATAAAACCGTGTTGGTGTTCAGTGATTTGGGAACTTATGTGTGAGTAAATTTGATCATATATAACCCTTTCAAAAACCTTGCTAAAGTTACACAAGATAGTTATTGGTCTGTAGTTATTAATAACCGATCTGTCATCTTTTTTAAACACAGGACAAATTTTAGATTCCTTTCAAATATCAGGATAGCAGAGGGTTTTTTAAGCCAAATTAAAAATAATTGTCAATGGTTTAGCTAACACAATCGCACAATACTTCAACAAGAATGAGGGAAAAATGACCCGTGGTCATTTTCGGTTTGCATTTTCTTAATGCTTTAACAACTTCTTCCTTAGTTGAAACCCTATCTACTAGTAAAGGAGCATTAGTTACGGGAATATCGTTGGGATTAAAATCCGTTGAGTTTATAAAAGCAGAGTTGAAAAAGGTTGCTAGGCTTTTACGATCTGTTGGGGATCATTCATTGAAGTTCCTTCAAATGTTATTTTACTGGGGATAGAAGATATTTTGCGCATATTATTCATATATGATCAAAACTGTGCAAGACAATTTTGCAAATCTTGTTCAGACTTGCGCACAAAGTTTATATATGATATTGATATTCTGTTTAATTTTCTTTCTAAGACTTCGATATTTTTCAAGGTGTTGAATATTGCCTGATCTTTTATATGCTTTATGTAGTCTTTTTTTCTGTTTCAACTGTCTAATAATGCTACTATTAAACCATATTGGATATGAGGAATTTATAGGCACAGTTTTTGGAATAAAAACATCAAACTTTGGTTTAAGTGTTTGTAGAAACTGTCGCAAGCATCATTAACATTATCAAAATGAATTAAAAAATACCCATCTAAATGACATAAAGTATTATATAAAAGATGAAAGTCTGCTTTCTTAAAATTAAATCTTTGCTTCTTACTAGAACCAATTCGCTTAGATAAGTCTCCTATATTTACTAGAAATTCTATTGGTGGATGGTAATTATCAACCGGCACTAGCGAGAAAAACGACTTATTTACCTGGATAACAGATCTACTCATAACAAGGTCTAAGATTCTTCAACAGTTGTTGAGGATTGTGTTACATTGGGTCAGCCCCAGGAAGTTAATGAAGTTTTTTAGAGCTAATAAAGAGCTCGACCGAACACCTTTCACTTCGAAATGCGAAATATAATTTGGCAAGTTAAAGTCACCAAAGATTATCAAGTGGTTTTCATCGTCGAGCAAACAACTCAGACTGCAAATACTCTCAAAAATATCCTCACACGAAGGAACAGATGTATTTGGGGGAATATAAACATTGATGATATATAAAAAACGATTTTTGAGGAAAAACAACAATATTAACCGAGGACAGTGATTCATTTATAAAGTGAAGATCCAGGCCGCAAGATTAAAGAGGCGACTTTACGGCGATTAAAACACCACCCCCTTGTTAGAGGCAACAAGATCAAAGTTCTTGTCTTTCCTGTACAAAATAAAGTCTGATGTAACAATTTTAGAATCTACAATATCTGAGTCCAACTAAGTCTCAGTAAGAGCAATTACATACATCTAAATCACTTTCAATTATGGCGTTGTAAATACAGTGCGTCTTAGATCTTAAGAGGAACCTACTAGCTTGAAAGCAAGAATCTCGCAAAACTAAAAAAAGGGTAAGTTACACACAACAGCTTACCAGTGATTGTACCTATACATTCAGTCAAATAGTCTGTCTTAAAATTTCAATACTGGGCTGAAATATATACAAGGGGGATCATATTGAGAACGAAAAGTGAAATATTTTTTTGAAAAATTCCTAAAACTAGGCGGATAGAAATTAAGAGCTGAAATTTGACAGATAATTTTATTACTGTATTTCCGAGGGCTGTGTGCATGGGTTTTGAAAACCGTTTATTTTTTATATGATTTTCATAGTCTTATTTTAATTTTATTTTAACCATAATAAAATACGGCCATGAAAATCATATAAAAAATAAAGGGTTTTCAAAACCCATGCACACAGCCCTCGGAAATACAGTAATAAAAATATCTGCCGAATTTCAGATCTTAATTTCTATCCGCCTAGTTTTAGGAATTTTTCAAAAAATTATTTCACTTTTCGTTCTCAATATGATCCCCCTTGTATATATTTTAGCCCAGTATTAAAATTTTAAGACAGACTATTTGACTGAATGTATAGGTACAATCACTGGTAAGCTGTGTGTGTAACTTACCCTTTTTTTAGTTTTGCGAGTTTCTTGCTTTCAAGCTAGTAGGTTCCTCTTAAACCTCTAACGTTCTGATAGTACAATTTTAGTTGAGCGTTACTGACGGTTGCACAGAAATTTCTTTCAAGAGAAACTGATTGCTATTTAGTAATAAACGTTGCAGATTTATTGTGATTTAACTTTTTTTATAAATAGGACATTTCATTGCATCCCAAACAGCATGATTAAATTCGTTATAGTTAACATTTTTACAGTTAATACATATGGTGCAGGAATTTGCGCAATCATCCAACAGGTGATCACCGGAACACTTTGGATATATTTTCTTTGAATTGACACATTTAGATTGAACATGATTATACCCACTACACTTAAGACAGACTAAGATATCAGTGGCATCAAAGATAGAACACACATCATAATCAACAAAAACTCTCCCTCGATCCATTATTAAACCAAAAGTAGCTGCATCCAACTGCACTAGTGCCTGAAATACCTCCGAATAATTTTTCGTAGCCCATATTTTAAAAACTTTTAAATATGAATTATTAGTAATGACATCATTTTGACCTTTAAGAAATTTTTCCAAATCATCACTCGAGTAATGTTCCGTTAGACCGACAATTCTAACCTTTGGGTAAAATTTTTTCACTTCAGAAATTTTGTACTGTGAGGACAGTTTTTCAGTGGCAGCTTTCTTAAAGTTATTGGCATCCAATGGATCGTCACAGCTAATCATTATGCCACCATTTTTAATTTGTTTAACACCAGAAAATTTTACGTTGGTTTCCAGAGGGTTAATGTTTTCTTTAATATCAGATTTAGTCTTAGCATTTGTTTGATTAACATCTTTTGGCTTTATAAGAATTGTCGACTTGCTACTGACTATATTGGCGTATAAGCAGGAAGGTTGAACATAATTATCCTTCTTCGGCAATGTCATTTGATTGAGAGTATCTTCTGCTGTCCTTAGAATTTTGTCCTTTAAATCGGAGAACATAATTTCAAAATCGCAAATAAGGCTATACATCATTGTTTCGAAAGAATTTCTCATATATGACTCATAATTATTCTTAATTTTAAGGCAATCAGGACAGAACCAACAGATGCGTGGTGTTTTTAAATGAGGCCATAAACCGGATGAGACTCCACAGCACTTAGTGTAATAAGACTTACCACAGAAACCTGAACAGGTTACACAAGACGATTTTCGCTGATCAAATAATTCATTACAATGGCTACACGCAGACATATTTCATAGTATAATTGTAGCTAAAAATCAAGTCTATTCAAGGGAAAAAGTAACACTGTCTTCTACCGTTGGTGAAAAAGTTCTCCGTCCAACATCAAAAAATAAGTAAACAACAAGAGAAAGTTTGAGAAAAAGAGTGATTAAATGCTTGAAAAAGTCTCAAAAATACCTGCTAACACTCACATGCAGTTACTAGTCCCTCATAATGTTGATTGTTCACAAATTATAAGTTTAAATCACAGAAAACTTATTTTATCACTTAGATTCTTAAGAGCACAGAAAATCAGTGTAAGTTGTAGCACTATTCCAACATTATTAGTGTTACAGTACAATAAGCATTATGACAATATTAAAAAATCAAAAAGTGAATAACTGTACCGAAAAAAGTATACTGAAAGATTCTCAAAATCGACACAAATAAGGATTAATAAGAATTTTAAAAAAATGAAAGTAAATACTGCTGTCGCATTGTTAGCTGAAAAACCAATCAGAGCGCGTGATGTCACGCCTCAGTAAACATAACTTTTGTTGTTATTACGGGCGTTTTAATTTATTTTGTAATCATTTAATAGTTTAGTGTATTTAATTAAATTTTCCGGATTTTTAATAAAAAATAAAAATACGAAAACCATTAACAATGAAACAAGGTTTTATGAAGGCAAATAGCTCTAATGTGCCCAAAATTTCTTTTTAATGTTGCGTGAATTTCTAGCATCAAATCAAGACTTTTGTTCATCTGAATTTCGAGATGTCTTCTATTATCTGGCTGCAGTCAGAAGTAGATGGTAATTATTCTTGGGGACTCACATAGGGAGTATCAGAAGAATCACTATCCGATTGCGCTTCTTGTCTCAATTCGCTTGCACTTGGCCTTACCGAGCTATTTTTTTTAAGGATGTCCTCGTAGGTATAGACCTAAATACAAATGTACCGAGAACATCTATTGGGGCAGAAGAGACAATTTATTAATTTCGGATTTAAAGAACGGCAAGTTAGGACCAGTGGAAAAAGACGTGGGAAGGTAAGGAGTTCCACAGTCTGGATACTCTGGGGATGAAGGATCAATCGAACAGTGCATAAAGTTGGCACGTCGCGTTGCAGTGGCTTGTCTGGCAAGTGGACACATTATAGAGCGGAGTTCTTCTGAGCAAAATCCGTTAAAGTATCGGTAGAACAAGGAAAGATCAGACACTGCTCTTCGGTGGGACAAAAAGATCAGACACTGCTCTTCGGTGGGACAATGGGGCTAGGTTTTTAGTGATACTGGTGTCGTTTATTAGTCGAACTGCTCTTCTCTGTATTGCATCAAGAACTCTGCGCCTTGACGGAGCCGCCAATCCCCATACATGCATGCAGTATTCAAGATTAGGTTGAATTTTGGCTTTGTAAACAGTAGCTAAGTTAAATGGAGGTAAATATTTCCGTGCTATAAACAAAAAGCCTAACTGCTTTCCTGCTGCAGTTGCTATGGATGCAATATGTTAGTTCCTGAGTAAGTCCTGGGAGATCGTTATACCAAACAGCGTAATGGAGTCGCTTGCTACTAGTGTCTGATCGATCATTGTGATGGATGAGTCGTATGTTTGCCTCTTGTTGGATAGGCAACATGTCTTTGTCTTGGAAGCGTTAAAATTAACAAGATTCTTTCTTCCCCACTCGTCAACAATTCTCAAATCTTGATTGAGAGAAGCCGTTGTGGATCTTCTGTCCTCTTCCAGAATATCTAGAGATATGGGACGATTGGGCGCTTTGCCATTACCTGCAAAACTGTGTATTGGGTTATTAGTGGCTTCTAGTGGATCATTAATGTGTAATAAGAATAAAGTAGGAGCTAGAGTCCTTTGAGTATAATAGGTGGAGTTTGTATACTTTGGCGCCCTTAATTACATGTTTGGGAAGACTGGTAATACTCTTAAAAGGTCTCCCACGACTTAGTGAGCTAGCTAGGAAAATAACGCCTTTGGGACGTTTTAAAGTTACAAATTTAAATCTGGGTGATTTTCAACATATGATGTAGTCGTTTAAAAATGTTTACAAATTAACGCAACGGAATAGAAATATATTTAGTTAGTAAACTTATTATTATTAGAAATCTTTCTTAAGTTTATAAGGAGAAATAAAAAAAAATGCTACATCTAGAAACTGCGATCTCTACCTACAGCCAGAGACCAGTAATTTGGTCACAGTTAGTTGCTGTTATTCAACTTAAATTTATTTAACTCATGTCACGTATAATACTTACACTTAATTCCCTAAGCGCACATAAATTTGAACTTAATAAGAAAGAACAAGATTATTTGTCAAATCGACAATTGGAACATTAAAGTTTGGTGTTTTAGTTGTTGATTTAATTTTTTTTGTGATATTTTATTATAACAAAATATTAACCTGTGCATTGTTATAAAGATATACAGGTTTGTTAAAAGATTTTGATAGCAAAAATGAAAGGATTTGTATTTTTTAATCTTCCTCAACTTGAAGTACTTATTCCAATCATCCTCCAGTCATTTTATACCATCTCTGTATTGATTTTCCCAAAGCTTTGCAAAATATTGTTCCACGGCTGCAAGGATCGTTCAAGCAATTCGTTCAATTTGGTCATTGCCAACAAACATGTATGAACATTTGTATTTTCTTCTTGAAAATTGATTGTTTTCTTCTTTTTCACGAATTTTTGTATCCAACTTGCCACAAAAAGCAGCAATAATATTCAGAGTAAATTGTTTTACCCCTTTTGCATCCGAAAAAACTGATGACATTACCTCTCCTATCGTTCTGACTTTACCTGTTTGGAGCTGCGAAGAATCAGTTTTAGTCCACTGTTAATGTTTTTGTTTCAGTTTAGAATCATGATGGTAAAATTTAAATCTCATAAAGTTATAAAACGGCGCACAAAATTGGTATTAATCTTCTTAAAACGCTCCAAATTACGCTGAAAATTTGTTTTCGATTAAGTTTTTATTGAATTGTTTACGAATGCGGCACTAACTTTCTAAACTGCGTTTTGATATGTAATTCTTATTGTAAAATATGGAGTACTCGTTCATCTGAGATGCCTATGGTATTAGCAATTTTACGCTTAGCCAAACTTGGATCTTTACAAACAACATCATAGATTTGCTTAATGATTTCTTGTGTTGTTACACTTTTTGGACGTCCAGTACGTGGTTCATCTTCGATGCTTCTACTACCACGTTTAAACTTTAAAACCCATGCATGCATAGTTGGAAATAAAGGAGCAGATTCCTTTAATACTTTCACCATTTTTGTATGAATTTCTGTTACTAATAAACCTTCCAAAACAAAGAATTTTATCACTGCACGATTTTCTTTTTTTTTTTCATTGTAATAAAATACACTGATACCTCACCTTCAAATGGCTTGTAAACAAAGAATGAATTAACAAATTAAAATAGAACATGTGAAAAAGATCTAAAGACATACAGACAAAGTTATTTTGGCGGACTGGATCTTTTAGATAGAAAACCTCTTAAATGACAACATCCCACCCTAATTATTTTGCTAGCGAAATCATATTCTGAAATTTCTGATTTTGTATTTGATTCCAGATTCTTTCAGTGAAATAATTAAAGAGGATTGACCTGCACTAACAAACTAATTTACATCTAAATCATTTTATAATTAATTTGATTTTATTTGTTTTACTCTTCTTTTTTACTGTATATGTTTGAAAGCTTTTATGACAAAGAAATCTAAATTTTCTGTTCCACGAACTACTACTTCAAAACATCTGCTTTATATATGTCAAATGCAATACCATTTAGAGTGGACCAGGAAAATAAAATTCATTTTGAAGTGCATCTTCTTAAAGTATTTTTAGATCAATGATGATATGGAATTTTTATTCTCCTACCGTACATTTCAATGTAAAAGAGACAAATAATTTCAAAAATAGTTTTCCTTAGAAAAACACACGTAGGTATACATAAAAATGGACGTGCATCAACTCGTCTAAGGGATTAAAATTACCAATTTGGTTAATCTCTTACAGGTTCAGACGGAACAGCACGGGTTTTTTATCGGATGTCGGGTTGCTTAGTGGCGCATAGTGACGACCCTGTACCGGGCTAGGAAATTTTGCCGGTGCCGGCGATATTTACACCCGGGTTTGTCACTGCAAACCGGCTGCCGGGACACGATAAAAAAACTTTTTAATGTATTTGAAGGCTCTAAGGGTATTTAGCAAGTAGTAGATGAAAAATCCGTATACACACTGCTAATATTGCCCTGTTTTTTTTAAACAATTACAAAAATCGAAAAACAACTTATTAGTTAATAATTTTTTTTGCTTTATTTAGAAGATAAATAGTGAAAATAAAAATTAAAGATTTTAAAAAGTTTTTCAATATAAAAGTTATTTAAATCGATAAAAAATTAACCGATATAATTGAAAAACACACATGAATAAAGAAATTCTTTCCGGTTCGCTGGGTGTCATGTGAATGAGTGTCACGGTTACCGGTTTTTATCTAAAACTGTGCCAGACATGCCGTCTAAACGAGCTGTTACCTGAAGAAACAAACATTTTCACCTTAGGGTCCTTGATACCGGCATTTATTTTTGGAACCGGCATTATTTATCTTTGGTACCGGCATTTATTTTTGGAACTGACATTTATTTTTGGAAGCGTAATATTTTTTTGGAACCGGCAACCTAGTGCCGTAATATTTTTTTGGTACCGGCATCTTATCACCGGCATTTATCTGTGGTACCGGCAGTTTCTTATTCTGTTTCTGGCACTAATTTTGGTATTAGCAGCATTGAATTACCGGAGTCTGGAACCGATCTGAAGTTGTTAAGACAATTATTATAACATGGTGATTGGAAGCCACCTCTAACAGAACAGATAAGCGAAGGTATCATTATCTTGTATTTTGTATTTTTTTTTACTAATAGTAATTTTAATTTTGTAATTCGCAAGTGTGATTACACCTGTACCACTCATTTATTATTATTTATTTTGTAACTAAGGCGCCAGTGTATATTTTGTAACAGCTCTAAATTGTATTACATGTATTTGGGTCGACAACATAATTTAATTCATATATTAATGAAGCTTATAAAACTGATTTGTTTTATTTAGCTCACTTTATCTTATTTTGTTGGATTGTGGAAGGGTTGTTAGTGCCTATTATATCTAGGGGTTTCCGGCTTGTACCGTCTAAGTCGGTGGCGCGGCTCACTTATTTATCATCCCTCTACGGCTGAGCTCGGGCATAATTTGCCAGTAGAGTGACCACTAACAGACCTTGAGCAATTTGTTTAATTGTTAAAGTTAGATTTATTTTCTCCTTAAATAGTCCTTAACCTTTTGTTAAGAGAGATAGAAAAAAACGTGGCAAATTTTTGTCCCCCAAAATAGGCGTATTTGCGAAATATAAAAGAAACTGTTTCAGTGTGTGATCAAAAGCTTTAAACTGTTACGTACAGTAAAAGAACTATAGATAAATAAAAAAAAGTTTTTGTTTACGTCTAAAAAAGTTATGAATTTATCGTCTATGAACCATATACGAAAAAAAAAACATTATGCTTGATAATGATTTCTAGAAACGTTAAAACACGCCACCATAGTGGTTTTTAATACAGAAATAAAATTAAAATATTATTTCTCTTATGTGGTATTGCTACGAGTTCTGTTGGTCATAAAAATTAAAATGTGTAAGATATAAATTTTTTTATAGGTTTAATTCATCAAGATTTTACAAAATAATTCTTGGGAACAGATAAATGGTGTCATTAAAGTACCGTAATTAGCATCGTTATAAATTAAAGAGAGGATTATTTTCTAGTACCTGCTTGGGGACAAATTAAGCTGCGTTAGGGCCCTGGCACATAACGAAAATCAAAATTCTCTGACACTGACATGGGTAATATTTTATTGATTAGCCCGGAACTATTCGGCGGGGTGACCAACACGTTCAGAAAGGCAGCCATTTAGAAATGGAGGCTAGAGAAGACCTGGGACTGGTGAGAAAAATCACCCAGCAAACGACAAGCCAAACTGTTTTTAAAAGTATAGGTACTCCGAGTAATTTTGTTCAGAGCTGTTATCACAAAGGCGAAACGATGTCAGAATGCTCTCTTCACAGAACATTGTTGGCTCAAAAAACATCTGAATCAGTTAAAGTCAGATGAAGAGATATGTCGATACTACCAAAAGGAGAAGAAAACCGCATCTCGTATCGCATGCTAATGAAAAGGCCTTACAAGTGAAAGGAGAAACCGGCTGCTCCACGTTACGTAATGAGGCCACTGTGAAGGCTATTAAGTCTTATTAAGAGGGCAGGGCTAGACATGGTGTTCTAATCCTATTCTAGAGATGATAGGTGTTCACAAAAGATCTGTAAAGGTCGCAGTAATATAGGCTGACCGTCAACCCAATAAATATCTCTCTATAGCTATTTATCTATTCTAATGTTTATTTTATACTGCAGTAAATACGATCTTATTATATAAAATGCGATATGGAAAAAGCCTTTACGCTTATAGATATGATTTTTTAGTTCTTAGCATGTTGATTGAAAACGAAAATTTAGTTGAATATGAAAAATCATTAATATTTTTCAAGTAATCAAGGAATGTAAGACAATATTTAATATAGACTATTGTTAATATAAGTTGCAAGGTAAATCGTAAATCGTCAAGAAGAAATTTTTTAATATAGGTTTGTGTTTTAATTAATATTAAAAATAAAGACAATTTTGTTATTTAGTGCAAAAATATTTACTAGAAATTTGTAAAATTAAAAACTTTTTTAAATAAAAAACAACTTACTAGTGCCGACCTTAATTCTTATTATTTTGTTTCGTTTTCATAATTTTTTTAAATACTCTTAAAATACTACATGACAGACAGTATATACACAAGAATAGTAGGATCACTCTTTGCACCGCCTTTGAAGTTCTTCCTACCACATTTTCCTCCGGTTTGCCGACGTTTTTGTGCAGTTTTGGGAAAACTGGTGAGCAGTGATCCCAACTGTACCGATTTAGGAAGTAATCTACCCATATACCGTTATAATTTTGTTCCATAATTATTTAACAATATTTTTACTTAATTTAAACTTACCTTTTTTATAAAATAAACTCTTTATAAATTTGCCGCAATTTTTTTAATCTACCGATTTCTACTTATGTTTTTTATCAATCTACCGATTTCAGAAATTTTTGGTTGGCAGCGCTTCCTTGTAAGCGACAACCATACGTACCGAGATAGGCGAGACAATGAAGCAATAAAAACTAACAATTTTTAGCAGGCAAACCAATCAACATGCACCTCTTTGCATTCGATTTGGGAGAGCGTCAAAAAAGTTTGTGAACTTAATTGGTTAGGTAAAAACCACAATTGCATTTTGTGCATAAGGAAAATGAATTTTCAAATTGCATCTTAAAGCTATGAAAAATGTTTCATTTGACCATTTGTAACTCGTGAAATATCGATGGAAATGTATTCAATTTTTCAACTTGCGGGTTTTTGGGGTCACTGAACACGAATTTTATACCGGCGATGGTCTTCGATATACCTAGTGCCCAGGGTAAACCTCGTCGCCTGAAGTTTTACTATAAATTAATTTAAAATCAGTCCAAAATCATTACCCGGGGGTGTTTTTAAGGTCGCTAAACACGAATTTTATGACGGCTATCGTCACCTATGTATCTGGTGCTCACGGTAAACCTCTTCGCTTGCAGTTTTATGTTAAATTTATTAAAAATTAGTAGATAATCTATTGATGAAATTGAATTTATATAAAATTGAAACTGAAAAGTATGCAAAAAAGTGTGTTATCAAAGGAGGATCAAAAAATAGTATTTGTAATGATAAATACAAACAATTTTAATTTTTTATTAAAAAAAAAAGTAATAAACGTAGTAAATAATTAAAAATTTATTCATTTAAGTTGTCTTCATCTAAATTTTTTTCTGCGTATTCAGATGATTTTGGCTGCTCCTTATAATTTTCTACATTCGTGCAGCTACATTTGGCCCACGAGGTTCACCCTTGGCACCAGGTACATCGCCGGCATAAAATCCGTGTTCAGCGACATTAAAAACCTGCAAGTTGAAAAACTGAATACATTTCCATCGATATTTCCCAAGTTACAAATTGAACATTTTACATAGCTTTTAGATGCAATTTGAAAATGCATTTTCCTTATGCACAAAATGCAATAGTGGTCTGTACCTAACCAATTAAGTTCACAAACTTTTCTGACGCTCTCCTAAATCGAATGCAAAAAGGTGTATATTGATTGGTTTGCTGCAGGAAATTGGTAGGTTTTGGGCTTTTTAGATCTTCATTGCCTCGCCTAAGAGATTCGGCGACATGGGACCAGTTTCTGGGAACATGACTTGTCTATATAAGGTGACTACACCTCTTTACTTGCTGACTTTTTTTTAAAAGCATATTACTAAAACATGTTTTTTTTTAGTTTCCACTACCTAAAATACAAATGTCTGCATATGATATAAATCACCCTGTATAATTATTTCACATTAATTTCATTTTATTTAACTTCTTTCTTTTAATATCACAAGTTATAAATAAGTCTATATGGGTAATGTGTACTCCCGAGAAACAATAAACTATACAAGTTACGTATACGCCAGTAAAAATAGCCGTTTTTAAGGGTCAACTTTGCACTAAATTTCCGATTCAAAATTTTGTTTTTATAAGATTTGGGATCACTTACTGAGCATAAAATCACAAAATGCTGACAGATCCAGGTGACGCTAGAGGCGTTATCTTCAAAAAACGTTTTTGGCAAATATCTTGGAAACTAAGCACTTTAGAGCAAAAGTTATACAAACCATTATTATAGAAAATAGAATTTCGAATCTTTTGTTTTTAGTAAACTTTTTTGTAAAACCTACAGTTTACGATTTATGGCCCATTTAATGAACCGGTTTTTCGATCGCGGCCAAAAACTCTTGAAATATTAGATTAATCAATAAAATGCATTAATTTATTTTTAAAGACCCGTTTATTCTCTACAACTTTTGTTTTAAACTTTTTTTTCTAATGTCCATACTTTTTGAGTTATAGGAGGTTTAATGAAGAAATGTCGACGCTCGGCGGGTGACGCGGCAGCAAAATATAATTAAGTAAAATAAAAAAAATGTTCGTTACTATTGCAGGTTAAGAATTCAACTATTATTTGTTAACTACATAAACAATCGGGATATTTTTTTAATTTATTTGTTGAATTTGTACTATGCGTACCTTGAAATTTTCAACTTTTTGCTCGGTATTCCAACATAAAACGTCCTATAACTCAAAAACTATGGACATTAGAAAAAAAAGTTTAAAACAAAAGTTGTAGAGAATAAACGGATCTTTAAAAACGGATTTGTACATTTTATTGATTAATCTAATCTTTCAAGAGTTATTGGCTGCGATCGAAAAACCGGTTCATTAAATGGGCCATAAATCGTAAACAGTAAGTTTTACAAAAAAGTTTGCTGGAAACAAAAGATGCAAAATTTTATTTTCTATAATAATGGTCTATATGACTTTTGCTCTAAAGTGCATAGTTTCCGAGATATCGGCCGAAAACGTTTTTTCAAGATAGCGCCTCTAGCGTCACCTGGATCTGTCAGCATTTTGTGATTTTATACTCAGTAAGTTATCCGAAACCTTATAAAAAAAGAAATTTGGATCGGAAATTTAGTGCAAAGTTAAATGCTATTATTACTGGCCTAGTATAATAAAATGTAATCTGTACTTTCCTATTAAGCTTACGTTGAAGCAAAGCAATTTACAATAAATCGTCCTGCAGATAAAATGTTAAAAACCATTAAAATATCAATATATTTAGACTTTATGCTGGAAACTAATCGTATGAAATTTCCAAAAAAAAAAATGATTATGGTTGTATCTTGCTTCTATTTTCTACAAGAAATTTGTTTATTTACTCCAACAAATTGTAAAAAAATTTAAATTCCTATGTACCTAATTTTCACGTTTATAACCTGGTTTAAGCCATTTAGTTACTAAGTAAATTGTATACTGTTGACAAAATCTATTCATATTTAATAAAATGTTCTTCAAGCTTTAAAGTTATAATTAAAATTTGATATCAAAAAGCAAAATAATAAATCAAATTGTTTTCGTATGTAACAGCTTTCAGGCTTGGATTTATTCAATGTAAACAGATATGGAAAACCATATTTAATATTATTAAAAGATATGTTTTATCAGAAATGAATACATTAAACATCTAAAACAACTTTAATAGGCATGCATAAACAAGGATTTCTCAAATCCAAATTAAGTTAGTTTAATTATTTTACCTTCAAAAGACTCTCCATAATCAATTAAGCAAATGTTTTGGAAATTTTGATTTGAAAAGTTTAGGAGAGTGTAGGTGCTTTTAAGTAATAATTAAAAGTTTAAATACGAAGCTATTTAACTTAAAATATTATGTCAAATATACCAATAAATATTCTGAAAGTAAAATTACAATTTTGCTCTCTCAAGTGCCTAATTAAAAGTAAGGTATTAAATATAAACATTTTTTATGTAGTATACTAATTATTTTGAGATATCTCTCATCGGATTTTTGAAATGTAGAAAGTATATAAACAAGAAAATGGAATAAAGCAGAAATTAAAAAAAAAGTAGAATCCTGCATCCTTTATCTATATGCGTTAATATTACTTTTTAATATTTTTATTAATGACATTTTATTGGTTGTCAAACATTCCTGTATGCACATGACCTAAAGATATATAGAATTTTTGAATCAATTGAGGATTGTAATAAACTTCAAATAGATATTGATCAATTAATTTATTAATGTAAAATAAATGGGATGGAATTTAATACAGAAAAATGTAAATCTATACAGTGTGGTCAAAAAATCAACAATAAATATTAATAACGAAATCTTGGAAAGGGTGAACTGTATAAAAGATCTTGGAGTTTGCTTTCATAAATCACTTTCTTTAAATAATCATATAAACTCTATCACAAGTAGGGCACTTAAGATTCTGGGGTTTGTTAACCGTACATTACAGGATTTTTCTGATTTAAATTGGTTTAAAGCTCTGTACTGTTCATATATTAGATCAATTTTAGATTATGCCTGCCAGATATGGTAACCTCATTAAAAAACATATATACATCAGCTTGAAAGGGTTCAAAAAAGATTCTTAAGATTTATTGCATTTAAAATTGGAGGGCCCATTGAAAATATCGATTATAGTAGGTAATATTATGAAGCTTTTCCTTGTCTAGAACAGCGCAGAGTATTTTTGGATTTATGTTTACTTTTTAAGATTGTTAATTCAATGGTTAATTGTCCCAACCTGTTAAACCTTATAAACTTTAATGTGCCACAAAGAGACCTACGTAACAATGCTATTTTTAAGGTTAAGTACCATAGAACAAATTATGGATTACAGTCCAGCATAAGTAGGTCTTGTAATCAATCCAATAAAGTCTGTAAGGACGTTAATTTTTTTAACAACACTTTTAATAATTTTAGAAACAAAATAAAACAAAAGATACTCTACACAGATTTATTTATTTGAATTATTTTATGTATGTAAGGAATATTTATGTGTTATTATTTATATATATTTGAATTATTTTATCTGTATGTGTATTATTATGAATACGATGTATTTTTAAAATGGCTGGTCCGTAAAAGCCTTCATTGCACAACAGATACAAAATCACTTTACAGAGAGCCATACTAATACACTCTACATTATTGTGTGAATACATTAAATACACATAAAATATATATATAATCATAAATTAAAAATAATGAAAAAAATAATGGTAAGGCACACCTCACTGAGATATGTGATTTATATCCATTACAGTAAACAAATTGTTGTCTATTATGTAGGTAAGATTGACAGAACAATATCAAGCTACGAGAGAAACCAAACTTATAAGGCTTTTAAATCAAAACACTATGATCTATTCTGTCAAACGCCTTTGAGGAGTCAGTGTATATCACATTCATCTGTCTTCCCGAGTCCTCAACTTCAGAAAACTTTTGTGTAATAACGAGAAGATTAGATTCAGTTGATCGTTGACTCATAAAACCATGCTGAGAAGGTACAATAAGGTTACGAACAGATGGGTTAATGCGATTGAATAAAACAGTTTCAAATAACTATAAAAAATTTGACAGAATAGAAATAGGCCTATAATTATTGACTACAGATCCAATGATTTGGAAAAATGAGCGACTCTAATGCCAGGTTGTACAACAGTTTTAACAGATAAGCCAATACTGTAATGCGATCCTTAACTAAGAATGATGGTATATCATCAGAACCAGATGTCATTTTGTTTTTTAAGTTTTTTCTCAGCTATTATGATTACATCTTCGCTGATGTTATTTATATGAATATGCTGATTAAAACATTGAGAAGCATGAAATCTTTCCCGTACTGCATCTGGTTCTGATAATGTTACAAAAACACTTTCTATCAATTGTCCAAAGTTGTTCACAATATCTTCAGGGCCAGAAAAATGCTCATTATTAAACATCATTGTACCAGGAATGCAGGAAGTTCAGTTGTTTGAAGAAATTTTTGTGGTTCTGTTAAAACATTATTCTGAATGTTCTTAATACATGAATTTTACACTAATTCAATTATAAATGCGAATCATAATTTTCGTCTTCCTATCCCAACCTCCGAATTGATCAAAAATTCGACTCTGCACAACGTAAAAAATTGCATAATCGTCTGCCGTTTGCGATTAAGTCCATATCAGCCTCTGCTCTATTTCATAAAACACTAAAATATATTGTAGCCTTTAAAAAGGAAATAATAAATTTCCGAAAGTTTGGCGTTTTGTGAAAAAAGAGTTTTACTTCAGCCCTAGACCGCATCAAATTAAAAATTCTTTGTATTCAACTAGTCGGTCAAGACTACCCTTCTACTATTATATATATATATATATATATTGAGATGATATAAGATAATATGCTATAATTAACAAAATAAATTAAATAAAGTTATGATTAAATTATTAAAACGAGGATATTCTTGTTCCTGGGCAAAATACAAAGTCTTAGATTTTGTATAAATTTGTTCAATTTTCTTCAGTACTATAAGTTTTTATTGGGTTTTTTCTTTCTTCTTTCCTAAAAAGGGAAATCAAAATATGAAAATAGAATATAAAAGTAGTTGTTTTTTACATTTTTATTTAAAAAAAAACTACATATAATAGTTTGTGATATTTTATAATTAAAAGGATTACTTTTAAGTAAAATAAGAAAATTAAACATTTTAAATTAGAAAAATTAAAAATTTTATAAAAAGTTCAATGATATTGTTGATTTGAAATAATTTAAATTAAATAATTATATTTAAATAAAACAAGAAAATTGATTGTGAAAATATCAATACTAAAAATACATAATTTCAAATAAAGAATAATTTAAATCATGAACCAAATTAAAAATTACTGACGTTTAAAATAATCAATATTGATGTTTCAAAGCCATAATATTAGTTTTTATTTTGAAAAAAATGAAAAATCCTGAAATTGAAAAGTTTTTTTTGATTATAGTTAAATAAATATAAAATTGTAAATTTATTATGAATGTCATGTATTTTGGATATAAATAATTGTGTAAATCAAAATCAAAAGAAATCAAGTATTCGAATTTTTTATATAATTGACATGTTATCAAGTAGATGTTATTTAGGTAGGTATGTAGTTGAATATTGTTATGAGAATTCAATTGTCTGTTTGTTGATTTTGTAATCGCTCTCTTGTTTTTTGATCGTTGAAGAAGTAAGATGTATGAAATTTTGTTACTGTTTGAATTTGCGTTTTTATTGAAAAATATTGAGATAAAAGAGTTTGATTGATATAAAAATATTACTAAAACAAAGAAGAAGTTATTGAATACATGTGGTAAGCAGAGAGTTTGATATATAATTAAAAATAAAGTCCAGAAAAGGCAAGAGCAAAGCAGCAGATTGTACGAGACAAAATTGTAATTGAAGTTAGAAGCGTATAATAGCTGATAATAGATTAAAAGTACCAGAATTTACGTACCTGTATAGCAGTTCCCATAATTAGCAGATTATCCAGAGGTTTGAACGAGTTTTATGGTTTTTGGAGATAGTCATATTTGGTCCTGGAGTGGAGACAGCCTAGTTAGGAGAAGCACTTCAATAGTAACGGTATCCAATTTTCATTTAAGAATAAAGAGTCTTCTGTGTTTTATTTTTTTTATATTTAATGAACATTTCACTGTTTTACTGTACACTATTTCCTTAGTTTATAAGATAATTTTCATTGTTTCAAGTGCTAATAGTTACAAAATTTTTCAATTTTATTCAATTTTATAAGTATAGCTTTGAAATATCAGTTAATTATTCAGCCGTTTAAAGTAAAGTTAGGTTAACAAAATTCTTCTTTTCCCAAATCTCAACAGTATAAGACCATTTGGTTCATTAGTATAAAAATTTTTATATTTTACATACAAAAGAATATAATTAATCTAATTTAAACATTGAATTCTGCCCATGAGAAAAGAGTCATTGTCGGGAAATATAAAATAAATTTATAATATTTAAAATTATAAAAAAAACAATTTGCCTTTATAAAAATTTAAAAAAAAAATTTTATTTTCTGGAATTATAAATTTAAAGGCAAAGTTTATTTATAGCATATTAACTTATAATAAATATTCATAGCAAGTTTATATGTTATAATATATATATATATATATATATATATATATATATATATATATATATATATATATATATATATATATATATATATATATATCAACAAAAATATCCTGATAAGCTGTTCATTACTGGTGCAAAAATTCGGCCACTTGTAACTCATGAATTGTCCAGTAAAACTATACCATTCTTCGATATACAACTATTGTATTAAATTAATGCAATGAATTGTTTGACCTGTGACAATAATATCAGCGACTCCAAGGATGCACTGTGTTGCGACAGATGTAGAAGTATACCTACAGGAAAAATTCACAGAATACACGGTTTTGCAGATGATAGCAACCTACACTGTATCAAAGCGCACAACTTTCCAATATCCCTGGATATTCTGGAAGAGGACAAAAGGTTAACAACGGCTTCTCTCAATCAAGATTTGAGAAATGTAGACGAGTGGGGAAGAAAGAATGTTGTTAATTTCAACGCTTCCAAGAAAAAAAGTTATGCTTTCTCTTTAGAGCACGGGAATATCTCTCTCCATCCAACGTAGATAATCTTTATAAAACCCAAATAAGACCTAATCTCGAGTACTGCTTGCATATAAGGGGATTGGCGGCTTCGTCACGTTTTAGAGTTCATGATGCAATAGGTACATAGAAAAACAGTTGGTTTAATAAACGACATCAGTATCACCAAAACCCTAGCCCCATTCTTCCACCGAACAGCAGTGTCTGTTTTTTTCCGGTGTTACCGATACTTTAACTGATTTTGCTTAGACGAACTCCGCCCTATAGTGCCTTTACTTGTCAGACCAGCCAGAGCAACGCGACGTGCCAACTCCATGCACCCTTTTACTGTTCAATGCCAGACATCAAAAATGGATCGATTTGATCGTTTCTTCATCCCCAGGATCTCCAGATCATGGAACTTTTTTACCTTCTCACGTCTTCCCCACTCGTCCTAACTTGCAGTCCGTTAAATCCCAAATTAATAAATTGGTTCTTTCGCTTTGATAGATGTTCTCAGTACATTGGTATTTGGGTCTATACACACATCCTTATATATATATATATATCTTTTATTGCTGCAAACCCAATAAAATTTAAACGTTTATTTCTTAACGTGTCAGCAAAGACTTCTTGCTTGTTATATATATATCTTAATATATATAAATTACGTGTCACGTTGTTTGTCCGCAATGGACTCCTAAACTACTAAACCGATTTTAATCAAATTTGCACACCGTGTGCAGTTTGATCCAGCTTGAAAGATAGGATAGCTTACATTTTAATTTATAGTAGCAATATTATTTTATTGCAAATTATTTGTTTATTGAATTGTTATTATATTAAATATGATATTATCATTTTGAAAGTCTTTATGTAAGGTCTTAGTAGCTAATTTGGATCAGCGGCTAATTATGACATTTCGTTTGGGTTATCGTAATGGGATCGATTACGCCAGAGGGAAGTTTTTTTTTGTTTTTTTTTTTTGTTTTTACATGTAAAAACAGTAATTATTATTTTAATTTTAACTGTTAATAAAATAAACTATTTTAGAAAGTTTTTAGATACAACTACCCTTGATTTTGTTAACAAGGAAACAATCCTCTCTATGATCAATCACAGCGTTGTATGACTTAATATTTTTGCAAAATCAAGAATGCTGTGCGTTGTTGAGATGACACTTAAATTCAGTGTTAATTATTGAAAAGTTTTAACATAAAAAGTTGTGGTATGTGCTTTGAAACTATACAGTTTAATAAAAAGTGATAAGTGATTAGTGATTAGTGTGTTATCAAGTAAACGGTAAGTGTTAGTTACCAATTAATAGAATTAACTTACATTTCATTCAAATTTCACTGAATTCATTAATTAACTTATTCTTTAATTTAATTGTAATCGATGTTAATGAACGCAATTTTGATAATGAAATAATGAACCCACCTCAATTATGCAACGGTACGCGTTTGGTTATCAAAAAGATCACCGGTAATATTCTTGAAGCAACCATTTTAACTGGGAAGTTTAAAGGAAAAGTGTTCCTGTTGCCACGTATTCCAATGATACCGTCAGATTCTACTAAACCCGTTAGAAGGCTACAGTTTCCAATTCGTTTAGCTTTTGCCATGTCGGTAAATAAGTTACAAGGTCAAACAATGTCCATTTGTGGTTTAGACTTAGACAATCCATGTTTTTCTTATGGGTAACTATATGTTGCATGTTCACGTGTAGGAAAGCCCTCGAATCTATTTAAAGACAGGTTAACCAAAAATATTGTGCACCGATTAGTGCTAAATTAAATTGAAAATAAAAGTAATTATAATTTAAAATAATAAATATTATTGTTAAAGATTTAAGACTATCTGCCCTACCTACCTCATTCATAAGTTAAAGTGTTACATGTTATTTACTTTGTAATGTCACATAGGTGATGGGGTAGTTTTGCCCTACATATTAATTTATTAGTTTATATTTTACTGTATTGTTATGTATTACATTTTACCAGGTCAAAGTCATTACGTTAGATCTCGGCACGTGTTTAAATAGTTAAATTTTTATTCTCACGTAGAATATGAATTGGCTTTAAAAGCAGGTTGTTGAGGTCAGACACCAGGAGTTTGTAGTCTGAGGTTGTCTGTAAGGGTCACCCTTTGGGGTGTCCCTAAAACAGACCCTTGGGTCTGGGCCATTGTGACTCTTGACGTATTTTCGTGAGTAAGTGTGACATGCCACCATGTAGTTTATTTGGTAAGACTCCCTATTCATAATGTTTATTACTCATTCTTATTGCTTATTTATTCGTTAATATATTTGTTGTTTGTTTCCTGTTGTTTATCTCATCTTCCCCTTGGTTAGTTTTCTGCCTTCAGCAGGATACCTGGCTGGGAGTGCCTTTAGTAAGCTACTCCTTATCCTATAACATTAAGGCACATTCTCCCAAATCTCTCCAGGCGTGACAGTAATATACTCATTTTTTGTTAGAAACTTGAATAAAAATAATAATAAATTTTAAAATTCTTTTGTATTGATTTTTGCTTAATATCAATCCAGTGAATTTTTATACCAGCTTTAACGTTTTCGTCTTCATTCGTAAATAATAATTTCATTGTAGCAGTAGTAGAAAATCTGTCATGGAGGTCGCCATATTTTTTACAAATGGCATCTATGTAAACAAGCATGGTGGTCCCCATGACTGATGTTCTCCTACTGTTCCTCTTAAATAGATTACTACAATGTAATATAACAAAAACCTTAGCCACAGCAACGCGTGGCCGGGTCAGCTAGTATATATATATATATATAACAAGCAAGAATTTTTTGCTGACACGTTAAGAAATAAACGTTTAAATTTTATTGGGTTTGCAGCAATAAAAGATGAGATGTAGGCTCTTATAAATTTATTCCAAGCTTTCGGATATGGTTATATCCATCATCAGGGAGAAACTTAGTGAGATTGGCTCATCAAAGATGTTATAAAAGTTGATAAAATACATCACAATACATATTAAAATTTTTAAAAAGTTTACAATTTGTTAAAAAGAAGTAAATAACACGAAAACTTTCTACTCAAAACACTGATAATATTGTTTTTTTACTAGCACAACCAGTTAGTTTTTTGAATCATGACCTTCTAACGTTAGGTGGCAATAACTGAAATAATTTTGAATATTGACATTGACACCTTAAACCCCACTACTCAAGCATCATAGGACGTGGAAAGAAGATACAACATGGTGACTGGCTACTGAGACCATAGAACAATCATGTTTACCTTCACACCTGTCAGCAAGAGAGGGAAATTCAAAATCTCAACCGCAACACAGAAAATTATTTTTAATCAACAATTAATTCTGAAAATTGATGAAGTTGGATATTACAGCTATATTGTAATTTTAACAAAATTATACTGTGATTAATGATAATTAACATTAATTATTATTAATGATAATTAACATTAACCCTTTGAGACTAGAAAGCGATAATAAAAACAGTTGCTTCAATGTGAGTGTCTTTTATTTTCAGCTAAGCTTTCACCAAACAATTTTTTGGCTTCATCAGAACTCGCTACAAAATGAGAAGCATCTCTTACAATAAGAAAAATATAAAAAATATGTGTGTGTGTGTGTGTGTGTGTGTGTGTGTGTGTGTGTGTGTGTGTGTGTGTGTGTGTGTGTGTGTCTTAATCAAAACACATGGGCGGGGATAAAAAAAATTAATACCTAATTGCTGCTTTTACAATATATTCTCTATGTTGTTTATTAAGTATTATATTTTACTAATCATATTATGTGACGCTAATGTCTAAAAAAATTCCACACCTTCATGCATCAGGATAACTCATAGCTTCCTGAGAAATTCATTCATATTCATTAATATGATGATGTCATTTTATATTCACGTACAACCTGTAGGTGCAGCATAATTTACAATTTCTAAGAATAATAATACTGCTTTCAAATCGCGAAGACACAAAGGTCACCCGCTTTTAATATTTAATTCAAAAAATATTTCTACTTGTTTATTCATTAATATGATGTCATTTTGCATAATTTACAATTTCTAAGAATAATACTAATAATTGTTTCCCATCGCGAAGGCACCAAGGTCACCCGCTTTTAATATTTACTTCAAACCGTATATGACGTAGACGGAGCTGTTTATCTAACACATTTCAACTTTATTTTTCAAGTCAGTTAATAGCCGTGTTGGTTAAGGCGTCAACATTCTACACATGACTTTGTGGGTTCGAATACCACAACAGACATCACACAGAATTTTTTTTCTACACTTATGCTCATACAAAATTATTCTAAGTTCTATTTGGGCACTGGGGTTGATAATGAGGGGTGGTAGGGTGAGTTAGGGTGAGTTGAGATAATGTGAGGCATGTCAAGTTGGTACGATTACAGTGAAGCGCGAAAAATTCAAAATATACGAAAAGAAGAATTGACTGCTTGTGCCAAACGTAAAAGGCCACTCGAAAAAGAAGAATTGGCTGTTTGTGTCAAATGTCAAAGGCCACTCGAAAAAGAAGAATTGTCAGAGCGCCAGGGCTCCAACGCTAACGATAGGTGTTCTGCCCCAGGGCTCCAACGCTAACGATAGGTGTTCTGCCATTTGAAAAAAGTGAGGTTATGTTCGAAAAAATAGCTAGAATCCGTATTGTTTATCTACTCTAATCTTACCGAAATTTTCATTTTTAATTGTTTTTTTCAAATAACAAATTAATAATTAATGAATTAAAGAAATTTTTAAAACTTTTATGATGTCATCTTGTTAAAAACATTGATAATAAAGGCTCCAAGAAAGGAAAAATTTTTAGAACAATTAATAAAACTTTTATACCGCCTTTTATAATAACAGAAATTCGTAAAAAATTGTTAATTAACAATTAAATAACTGTTTAAAAAATGATGATACAACAATTTTTATCGCGTGACCATTTTATTTGAAGTGTTTAGATGACATCTGAATTTTTTCTAATTTTTATAATATTATTTAGTGGCATAAAAAAATTATTGAAAAGTTGCAGTCATTACAGAGGCCACGCGCGCATGCCAAAATTGCCGCGCGGAAGCCGATTTTCAACGTTAAATTAAAATTATAAATATTGGTGCTACAATTCCGAGAATCCAGAACATCCAAGCTGAAATTTTCTGCTCTTTCAGAAACGTTTTTAATATTTTAGCTATCACTTATACTTTTTAAGATATTAACAAAAACCGAAAGGACTATTTATTTTTTCAGTTTTTTGTTAATAACAATTGTAATTTTTATCTCCAGAAAAAAATCGAAAAATGGTCTTTCTCTAAATGCCATTCTGGATCGTTTGAGCTATCACTCATATTTTTAAGAGACTGGTAATTATTTTTCGCAGGAAATCAACTTCTCGACTAGACTATACTTATATTGTTATGGAATCTACTTCTGCTTCTTATTTTTTAAAAAGGCGGTAATTTTGAATATGTCCAAAGCATCCCCCTGTATGTATGTATGCATGTATGTATGTATTTAGGTATGTATGTATGTATGTTTTGTCAGGTTGTTTTATTATTATATCAGATATTATTTTTATTTTCGGATTCTCTATTTCGGATTTTTCTATCGGTTAATCGGTTCCCAAAATTTCTCTAAGAGATGGACTGTCGATGTTAGGTAATGGATCGGTGTATTTCATATATTCATTCAATTCATTCATTATTTAGGAATTCATCTATTGTTTCAGAGTTTCAGGTTTGGTTTATAAATCTGGTAGCGTAGGGAATTATTAAAGAAAGTAATAATTTTCGCTGTCAGTTTTGATTTGGAGGACCTTTTTCCCGAAAATTTTCAACATTGGTATTTTCAGTAATCATGGGATTATAATATTGTTCGCCGTTTGTTTCATCCAATCTGTGCTAGTAGTATGTTCCTACCTGAATCAGAATTATATGAAAATAACAACTCTAGTTCATGTTCATTATTGAATAATTCTTCGGACATAAAACTAGAAGTAAATTGATTGGAGGATTTTGGGTGTAATTGTGATAATTTCCAATTCGATTTGTAGATGCTTGAGAAGGGAATCCAGTACTAATTGACATCGGAGTGGAATTTGGTATTTTAGTTGTAGTAGAAGGGGATTCTTAAAGTTATTGACATAGGCGTTAATTTATAAAGTTACTTTGTCGGAATTTGGGACGAAATACGTTTTTTGGAGGGCTAAAGACAGCTTTATATTAGGTGGAATATCCGCACAAGAATAAGGCTAAAAATTAAATCAGATATTCCGTTTGACATGATCAACAAGTAAACAAAATACTACTAACATTTACTGAGTGTTCGGATTTCTATGTCATCCATACGTATAATAAAACTGTAGAAATGAAAACTCTGTACATTAAAAATATTTAAAAAATAATTAGCGGGAGGTGTTACTAAATCGATATAGAACCCAAAAATGTGATTAGTTTTTTTGTCTGTCTGTATGTTTGTGCGCGCATTACATGAAAACTACTGATTCGATTCCAATGCGGTTTTCACACATGTATTTGTCTTCTTTCAGCTTAACATCTGGTGTATAAAAATTTCTTCCCCAACTCCTTTATAGGGATGGGAGGAGAAATTTTTATACAACAATCAACACACCAAGCAATTGACGCGACGTCGCCGGTACACCTAGTATATTTTTATGTGTAGATATTAAGAGTTTATTTTAGAGTTTAAATAATACCGAACTGATTTAAAGTATTGCGCAAAGATTTTTAATGAGAACATACTCTTTTCGTTAAAGTATATAAATTTCTTTTTATTCTCCAGAAGAGATTTTCTCGGACCTTTAAAACAATCTTTTCAAAGGTATATTAAATATTCTGAGATACATTTCTACACATAAAACATTAATATAAAACCTGTTATACACAATGTTTACTTTTTTATTTCTTATTTTATCATTTTAAATTAATTCACGCTTTACAACATAACTTTAATCAAGTTTATCTTCAGAGGCTTACACCTTTCTACTTTAACAATAATAATTAATATGAACCAAGTAATTTATACACTGTATAGTAAACGGTCGTACCTACGCTTAAAAATGTAAAATTGTAACAATTTATTAATCGTTTTGACATAAGAATAAATTCACCAGAGTAAAGATTCGATTTTCATTATTTTAGTTGTTTGTCTTAAGTTTCCGTGACTGTAAACGTGAGAAATTACCATTTTTAATACTGTGGTGGTAATCTTATGTGCTTGATGTGCTTTCTACTTAGGCTAAAGTGAATTTTTGGGATGTCCTTTTTAACTTTTCAACTTCACGTCCTTTTTCAATCTGGCGGCGTAACGAACAACACCTCAATTCTGTTAATCTTGTGAAATTTCTCCTCCAATGCAAAGTAAGTAAATTTTTAATATTTTTATTATTTATTAACTTACTGTTTTAAAAAGAGTTGATATACTTATTTAGAATCTCATATAGATCTTCGTATAATTTTTTGGCCAAATATCAGCTTGTTATTACTTAAAAGTCCCATATTTTTAAACAATAATTTGTCTCTTTAATTATTTGGATTTAAATTTAAGGGTTACGGATTTGGCGAAAAAAAACTACTTGAAACTATTTTTGCAAAGAGCTCATAATTTCAAAAATACATACAGATATTTCCTCATATGCTCTCTTCCCTGCAATCGAGTCCCATACAAAATCAAACCGAGGATTCAGATAAACTATCAAAGATAAAAGGAATAATTTTCTTTAATTAACAAAATATTAATTATTAAAATACAGGTTAATTTTTTAATTTTGAATAAAGATATCAAACTATTGTTAGGTTTTTAATTTGTGAAGTTTGCTTTTGGTCCCCTTTAATTTTCGTTTTGGGGAAGGCTGATAACACTTAATCAAAGTAATTTCAAAACCCCTTATAACTTGAGCTAGTGAGATTCACAAAGTTTAAAAGAAAATGTGGTGTGTACAAGAAATCATTTAATTTTCAAGTGATCATACTATTTGAGGCAATATTTGATATAGTTGTGGTTATTATAAGATTTAAAGTGAAATGTGTTAAATCGCGAAGAATAAACAAATTATGCGATAGGTTAGTGCAAGTTTTTTAATTAGCAAATGTTAACTATAAATTTGTAAAATAGAAAAATTGTTTTGTTTTTAAATAAAAAATACGCCGCCAGTGAAAATTTTCACTCATGTCGGCATTCCTCGAGACCTATTAATTTTTAAAAACATCTGATTTTACCTTAATTCTTAATGTTTAACATGTGTAAAAAAGTTAAATTCTTCTCTAGTTGTATCCGAAATTTACTATTCACAATTTAATTGGTAACGATTTAAAAATCTCTATCTATTAAAATTAAAATTGTCGGAGAAAAAAATTTAAATTTCTCATATAGGTAGTTCAAGTATAATTAGCTTTTAGATCTAGTATCTAATGCCCTTCATTAGTGAATACCTTTTCAGTTAAATAAATCTGTGAATGAATTCGGTCAATAATTTTAGGGTTTACCGCTGAATATTTTTTTTATATTGTTACGTTCTAGGGGTTCAAAATAAAATCACTGCTGAACGAAAATGTCTAATTTATTTACACACACAATAAACTAAACGAATTATAACTAAATAACTAAACTAACTATAACACACTAATTTATGTACTACAATTAACTTCGATTTATATTCACTATTTATTTATTTGCGTAGATCGCTCGAATATTTAGACTACTCGCTATTAACTTTTTACTTCCCTGTGGTCCGCGGCATCTCAGCTTATATACCAGTCCACAGCTTCCAGAACATCCTTCGAAAACAGTTTCTCGACGCGCGTAGAAGAAAAGGATTATTCTCGATCGCTAGACTTCCGGGAATCAGTTGTTTACCTAGCGCTATCAGGGCGACAGAGGCGTACTCAGGGAGTCTCGCTCGTTACACTGCCCCCTCCTTAAGACGTTCGGTCCCCGAACACCTTGGTTGGTATGTCTGAACCTACAGGCATCTCCCTTTCTGCAGCTCCCTTGCTT
Source organism: Altica lythri (assembly GCA_964028335.1). NCBI lineage: Eukaryota > Metazoa > Arthropoda > Insecta > Coleoptera > Chrysomelidae > Altica > Altica lythri. The sequence continues at coordinate 49,263,954 of OZ034800.1, forward strand.
TTCGAAATAGCAATCCACAGTCTTCTCCTTCATTGTGTTTCCGCTCGGGTTGAAAATGCACACGAGTATCTCTATTCCCGTCTTATGGAAAAGCACCTCGAGCATGTTCCGGACGACTCTCCAGTTGAGTTGATCTAGACCACAACCCAACTTAGGCACAGCCAGCTTCTTCACTTCCAACCTGGTGAGTTCGTTTCTTAGGTTCAGCAAGGTATTCCACATACTTCTATAGCTAGGCTTGTGATCGGAAAACCTCTTAGTCACCATGTAGAAGAGATGACGATGACCGTCAGTGAGACTTAGAATTTTTCCGGGATGGGGCTGTTGTCTGGAGAGCTCAGATACACGGCCAAACTTCTTCCTGAAGACTAATGCTATTCCCCTGGACATACGCAGATCTTCGGCGACACAATGGGCTAGGGAATAATCTCCAGGCACAGAGAAGAGGTCCTGCTGCTGCTCGGTAGTAACTCCGAATCGTGCCTTCCCAGTTCCACCATAGTTCTCCATGAACTGGTCGAAACTCATCTCAACATGCTCTGGGCTGGTCGTCCTTCTCAGATGGGTCTCGTCTTGTTCGTCATAGTCTGCCTCGTATTTCGCCAACCGATTTACATGGACCACGCGCCTCTTGCCCCTTGGTAGTTTTTGTATACGGTACACTACATCATTGATCCTTTTTACCACTCTGTATGGACCCTCCCAATTCCTCTGTAGCTTAGGTGATAATCCTCTCTTCTTCTGGGGGTTGTACAGCCAGACCAAATCTCCAGCGTTGAAACCACCTTCTGTAGCTTTGCTGTCATAGCGGGTCTTTATTCGGTCACTAGCTACTTGTATGTTTTGTCGGACCTTCTCATGAATGTAGTGTAGCCTGCCCCTCAATGTGCTCACGTAGTCCTCACCAGCTATCTCTGTTCCGGGCTTACATCCAAACTCTAGGTCACAGGGTAATCTTATTTCCCGGCCGAACATGACACAAGCTGGTGTCTCTCTAGTAGACTCTTGCACGGCTGATCTATAGGCCATGGTGAACAGATGAAGGTACCGGTCCCAGTCTCTTTGATGGTCAGAGACCACTTTAGCCAAATATTTTCCCACAGTTTTATTCATTCTTTCGACTAGGCCATCTGACTGTGGGTGAAGAGGTGTTGTCCTGGTCTTCTTGACTCCGAGTATTTCACAGATGCTCTGGAATAGGCCAGACTCGAAATTTTGTCCCTGATCAGAATGTAGCTCCAGTGGCACTCCAAACCGACTAAACATCTCTTTTATCAGCACATCTGCCACTGTCGAGGCCTCTTGGTTTGGGATGGCATGTGCTTCAACCCATTTGGTAAAGTAATCCGACGCCACCAATATGTACTTGTTCCCATCGTCGGTCTCTGGGAATGGGCCTGCGATGTCTATAGCAACTCTTTCCATAGGACTGCCTACGTTATACTGATTCATTGGCGCTCGTCGTTTTCCTCTTGGGCCATTCGTTGAAGCACAAAGTCTACATTTTCGGCACCAGTCCTTGACGTCTTCTTTGCAGTTGACCCAGTAAAAACGTTCTCTGATCTTTTCCAACGTTTTCTTGATGCCGAAGTGTCCACCGGAGGTTCCATTATGAAGTTTCTCCAATACTTCTGTCGTCTGACTCCGGGGAATTATCAGCTGAGTCCTAGCTGCAGTACCCTCGTCATTCTCGACGGACCTCTTCAACAATCCATCCTCTAAAATGATGCAGTCCCACTGCGCCCAGTAGGACTTGACCCTAGGACTCAGATGACTCACTTCTTCCCATCTTGGTCTCTGTCCTTTTGCTTTCCAGTCAAGCAACATCTTTAGTTCGGTGTCACCTTCTTGGTCTCGCTTCAGGGATTCTGGCAGCCAATCCAGATCCACTACGGTTGTTCTTAAACAGAATTCCTTCTCTTCTGCTTTGCTGCAGTGTTTGCAGTCGGAAGGACAAGGTCTCCTAGATAATGCGTCTGCGTTGCCATGTGACTTTCCGGCCCGGTGTTCCACAGAAAAATGATATTCCTGCAGCCTTTCTATCCATCTCGCAACCTGACCTTCTGGGTTCTTAAATTGCAGAAGCCACTTCAGAGCAGCATGATCTGTTCTTAGAAGGAATTCGCGACCATACAAGTATTTATAGAAATGTTCCATGGACTTGACTGCGGCGAGAAGTTCTCTCCTCGTAACACAATAGTTACGCTCAGGCTTCGACAGGACCTTGCTGAAATATCCTATAACTTTCTTTTGGCCATTCTGAATTTGGGATAATATGCCTCCTATGGCCGTGTTGCTTGCGTCCGTGTCCAATATAAACCTTCCACTGGTCTGAGGATAACTTAATATAGGAGCTGTTGTTAGTGCTTGCTTCAGTCGATTGAAAGCATCCTCGCATTCAGTATCCCATTTGAAGCCCCTTCCATCTTCCGTCAGTCTTGTTAGAGGCTTCGCGATGTCAGCAAATCCCAAGACGAACTTCCTGTAGTATGTGCACAAGCCAAGAAAACTCCTTACTTGGTGCTTGTCCTGTGGTACTGGCCATTCTCGTACAACCTTGACTTTGTCTGGGTCAGCACTAATGCCATCTGCAGATACTACATGTCCTAGATATTTCACTTCTTTCCTGAAGAGGTGGCATTTCTTTGGACTGAGTCTTAAATTTGCAGTGCGTAGCCTTTCAAGGACTTCTCTTAAATTTTCTAGGTGTTCGTCAAATGTCCGGCCAAATACTATGACATCGTCCAAATAAACTAGGCACGACTTCCATGACAATCCTCGAAGAATGGTTTCCATTAATCGCTCGAAAGTTGCAGGTGCGTTACAGAGGCCAAATGGCATTACTGTGAACTGCCACAATCCTGTCCCAATAGTAAAAGCTGTTTTCTCTTTGTCTTTGGGATCTAATTCCACCTGCCAATACCCACTCTTCAAATCCAGCGTGGAGAACCATTTCGAGCCAGAAAGCGTGTCCAAAGTGTCGTCAATTCTTGGAATGGGGTAGCAATCCTTCTTGGTGACGTCGTTCAAACGACGATAGTCGACACAAAATCTGGTGCTGCCATCTTTCTTCTTCACCAAAACCACAGGTGATGACCAAGGACTATCAGATTGCTCTATTATTCCTTGTTCGTGCATGTCCTTGATTATATTTTCTGCTTCTTCTCTCTTTGCTATGGGAAGCCTTCGCGGTTGTTGGCGAATGGGATCTGAACTTCCGGTATTGATAGAATGCTTCACAACATTCGTCCTACCCATCTGAGTGTTGTCCATAGCAAAAACGTCACTGTATTCATGAATCAGTTTCTTCACCTTGCTAATATGTTCTGGTGCAAGTTCTGTGCAGGAAGAAGCCAATGTCTCAAATAATTTTTTCGAACTCTTCTCGCTTCGTGGTAGCGGGTTCTTTACATCCTGAACGCTTCCTGTCACACAAAGCACAGAACAGCTTTCTCCCAGGATCGTACCTTTCTTCAAGATCACAGGGTACATGTTGGTGTTCAACATTCTCACAGGAACTTCGTTTCCGCCTCTCACCAAGGTTTTTCCGACTAACAGTCCTTTCCCGAGGTTACTCTCACTGGCTGGTTCGATGAGTCTTATACAGCTATCTCGAAGGTCTCTATCTAAATACCCCTTCACTATGGTTTCCGCCTGTCCACGTAGGTGAACATCTTCGCTGAGTAAGACTCGAGTCGTGATATCTTCACATCCCAGGAATGGAATTTCCAGACTTCCGATCCTTAGGACATCGTTTCTCATATCCATCTGGAAGCCATAACCCTTAATGACATCCATTCCCAAGATGACTTCCTCCATGATATCTGCCACCAGCGCCTCATGTTCGAAAAACCTGTCCCCAATGTTGATGACGATCCTCTTCTTTCCATGTGTTGGCACGTCTTCACCAGTTGCAGTCCGTAAACGAGCCATCGCTGGTAAGATTTTTCCATTTCCTTCAACTACACTCGGCTTAACTATAGTTCGAGTTGCGCCAGTGTCGACTAACATTTTTACGGACCTCCCATTAATTTTACCGTCGACATAAATACTTGAAGAGATGGCCTGAATAATAACCTCAGGGGCATTGTCGTGGCGGGTCGGTTTATGCCCCTTCTTGCCAACCCGCTTTAGTTTTCCTGTTCTTGGCGTTGTGGTTTAACCGGCTTCTTGCAGTTACGCCGAATGTGTCCTCTTTCGCCGCAGTTCCAGCATCTTGGTCCACCATTACGTTTCTCCTGGAGAACTCGGCGAACTACGTCTTCAATACTCTCGTCGCAGACTGGCGAATCATCAAGCTGTCTCACTTTGCTCTGTCCTCTGTGCGAAGCTTGTTTAGCAGCTTCAAATTCTAGGGCATGGGCCAGGGCGTCATCTAGGGTTTTGGGCCGGGCCAACCGCAACGTCTGCTGAGTCTCCGTGTCTCTCAACCCATCGACGAAGGTCTGGACAGCAAGTTGTTCTAGGAAGCTGTCCGGTGCTGAAGGATAAGCCAGCCTTACCAACCTTGCTATGTCTGCTTCGAATTCCTGCAAGGTTTCTGCACTCTTCTGATGGCGACTCTTGATTTGTGCGTGATACACTTGTTGGAGATGTGCATCACCATATCTCATTTGCAGTCTACTTGTCAGAGTCTTATAATCACCTTGTTGACTTACAGGAATGGTCTGAAGGATATTCAGTGCGTCTCCTCTTAATGCAACAATCAAGGCAGTTGCTTTCTCTTCATCGTCCCAGCAGTTGGCGTTGGCTGCTGCTTTAAATTGTTTCTGATATGTGCTCCAGGGTGATTTGCCATCAAAAGTTGGAGGTTTGATCTTTGTTCGACCTGGCTCACCCCGTTCTCCCAGCTTAACAGAACAATATTTGCTGAAGTTCTTACTCAATCGCTCTTCCATGGTTTTCACATGTTCTTCCAATTTTACCTGCATTTCTTCCTCCATATTAACCAATCTGCCTTCAATGTTTCCAAACCTGTCTTCAAATTTTTCAATTTTATCGTTCACGTTGCCCATCTCGTCTTTTACGCTTCCAATTTCGTTTTCCAGTTTGGAGTAATTATTCTTTAACTCATTTTCAATCAATGTCAATTTATCTCCCATTTTCTTAGTGTTTTCTTCCATTTTCTTAGTGTTTTCTTTCATTTTCTTAGTGTTTTCTTCCATTTTCTTAGTGTTTTCTTCCATTTTCTTAGTGTTTTCTTCCATTTTATTCTCCATTTTCTGGGAGTTTTCTTCCATTTTATTCTCCATTTTCTGGGTGTTTTCATCCATTTTCAAGCTCATTTTTTCAAGGGCTTGCTTGAAAAATTCCATTGTCGCCTGATCCATTTTCTTCGTCTGTGATCTCGTTACTGGCATACAAAATGTTCAATAATAAAGTCCACAATTTAATTAACACAGCAGTTTAATTCACCCCACACCTGACACCAATTGTTACGTTCTAGGGGTTCAAAATAAAATCACTGCTGAACGAAAATGTCTAATTTATTTACACACACAATAAACTACACGAATTATAACTAAATAACTAAACTAACTATAACACACTAATTTATGTACTACAATTAACTTCGATTTATATTCACTATTTATTTATTTGCGTAGATCGCTCGAATATTTAGACTACTCGCTATTAACTTTTTACTTCCCTGTGGTCCGCGGCATCTCAGCTTATATACCAGTCCACAGCTTCCAGAATATCCTTCGAAAACAGTTTCTCGACGCGCGTAGAAGAAAAGGATTATTCTCGATCGCTAGACTTCCGGGAATCAGTTGTTTACCTAGCGCTATCAGGGCGACAGAGGCGTACTCAGGGAGTCTCGCTCGTTACAATATATATTACACATGTCTCAGTTGAGATCTAATATCTTGGTTTTTGGTTTGAGAGAAACTTAATATTACAATTTTGAAATATGACAGTACAATTTTGATAAGTTTTGGTATTTGATGTTTTAATTTTACATTTGGCCTACCAATTTTAATTTTTGACGTTGTCATTTTCACATTTGACAATATTTTGGCATTTTACACAACAATTGTGATAATTAGAAAATTAACTATTTTGAGATATCTGTCATGGCATTTTTAAAATTTAGAAAATATACAAACAAGAACATTACATAGGGATTGGTTGCAGGTTCGAGTCCAGCCGGATACAGTTTTCAATTTCTCCTTAAGGTCGTTTTCTTGTTTTTAGAGTTTCTAAATTTTAAAATTTGTGGTAATCTTGCCATTTGATATTATAATTGTGACAATTTTTGTATTTGACGTTAAAACTTTGAGATCTGACATTACGATTTTGAGATTAGACAAAACAATTTTAATTATGATGAAATTTTACAATTTTTGTCATTTGACATTTGAATTTTAATAGAACAGTTTAATAATAATGTCATTGACACTACAAATGTGACAATTTTGACATTGGACAATTTTTATGTTCAGTAGCTTAATAATAACATAAATGCTAAACATCCTAGAAATAATTGGAAAGTTATAAAAGACCTAAACATATACCCGAAGCATAAAAAAACAATTCCAACAAGCTTAGAATGTGTGGAGAAAATTTACCACTACTTCACTGATGCGGCCACTAGTAAAGATCCAGACCGTGACACTTTAAATTATCTGAATAATAAAGAGAGCGACACGAATAACTTTAGTTTTCATTTAGTTAACGCTGAGGACATAAAAAAGGCTTTAGTTACCATAAAATCAGAGGCGATTGGGGTGGATGGTATCGAAATTAGAATGCTTTGTATTTGTTATTCTTATATTAGTCCAATAATCTTACATTTATTCAATAGTTGTATTTGAACACATACATTTTCTGATCTAGGGAAAAGATCACTCTTGCTTCCAATTCCTAAAGTTTCAAACCCAAGTGAACTGAAAGACATTCAACCCATAAGCATCTTACCAACAATGTCAAAGATTCTTGAAAGAGTTTTGGAGTTTCAAATACGTGTTTACACTGAAAGATTTAATTTATAACCATCCACACAATCCGGATTCCGAAAAGACCATAGTTGCAATACCGCTCTTTTAAAAGTTACTAACGATATTTTGGAGGCGGCGGACCATGTCGAGCTTAGTGTGTTTGTTCTGTTAGATAACACCAAAGCATTTGACAAACTATATCATCAATTGCTCCTGGCGATACTAAAATACTTAGGATTTGACACAGATGCTATGTATGATGTAAGATAAGTAGAGACTGGAAAATATGCACTAAAAGATGTCTAAAATGCATGCAATATGCATTTTAAAACAGGCTGAATATGCTCAAATATGCACAAATAATAAAAATAATTTTTAGTTAAATACAGTATGTTTTGAATTTAAAACAAACTGTATTATTATTTCTTGATATATTTTCAGATTTGGTGACAAATAAAACGGCAAAACATACAATATTTTATTTTTACTACAAGATAAATAAGAATACAATAACACAAATTTACTTATTTTTATTGTTACAATAAATAATCATATTTTTGAAATTTTTGAAATTTAGAATTTATACAAACAAGAAATTTCTTGTTTGTATAATTTCTAAATTTCAAAAATACGTTGAGAGTTATCTCAAAAATAATAGTTTACTAAAAAAATAATCATATACCTATTTATGCATATGTTCTAAAGTAATATTATGTCTCCTATCTGTTAATATTTGTTTATAGGAAGAAAAAGATCTCTTAACGTCATAAGACGTAATTGGGGCATATTTAACCTCAACTATTAGAGACGGATCCATATTAATATTTTCGTCAAAGTTTCCGAAATTAATTATACTATTTATTAAACGCAATAAAGTAAAACCCTCGTTTCTGTTTAACCCTTTCATTACTGATTTCATTGTAGCGAAATAAAACGGTTTAAAATGTCTTTAATGATATTCGTTGACACCTGGAGACCTAACAAAGCGTTTGATTTTTTTTACATTGTTGCGTGTCCTTGTATCCTTAGAAAGGTCATGGGTCATATATGTCCCATTAGTGTTGAATGCTGGGATAAATAAATCCTATCAGTAAAAGAAAAACTTATATTCAAAATTTTAAAAAATGTACATTACACAAAAAAAATTACTTCTTATGAATGATGTAGTAAAAAACAATTTTTGCACAGAGGTATATTACATGCTGTACAAATAGTCTTAGTTCGGGTTTCTGATTTATTTTCTGAACATCTAAAGCACCTTCTTCTAGTAGGTATTTGTTGTGGCAAGTGGTCTCCAACATTGATCATATGTTTCTGTCGTTTAGATATTCTTCCAGAACGGCCACTTATTCACCTTTATACATTTGATTTCGATCTTCCTAATTCAATTAGCTGTTCTGCTAGTGGCACCAGAAAGTTCAAAAGTGAAAATTTCGTGTTATCTTTTTGTACATTTCTTTTATGTAGATCCTTGTAAATAATCCAAGAATTTACAATAGCGTACATAACTAATCTATAAAAAACTTTTCTTCACCATTTCGCAGATTTTCGGTCCATATCATATGTGCTAACGTTTTGGTCGGCGAGATCTACTCCTCCCATAAAATTATTGTAAAAAAAATTGCTTCTGGACAAGTGAACTCAGCTTTTTCTCCAGTTTTCAGCTTTCTGAAATTGTATTGTGACAATTGGACATCAGCAGTACTTCATTTGTGTCTTTCCATTTAGTTGCTAAAATTCCTTTGGATGAAACTAAAAACTCCATGTCACCTCTTAACATTTTGTTATTATCAAATTTGGGTACGTTTACCCGATTGACCATATAGGTTCCTAAACATGGAAAATTTAGGGTGTTTAGTAGGTTGAACGAAGTAAAAAATCTATCAAAGCATAGACACACATCTGATGACCGTATGGTGTTGGCTACTCGTTCTCCTAGAGTTCCAGTAGTTGGTGTGGATTCCTTTCCTGAGTAAATGTTGAAATCGTATATATATCCTGTGAAAGACTTTTTTGCCAAATTTTTATACCTCTTTTTACTGGCTTCATAGGAAGATACTGCTTCAGGGCGGATCTTCCTTTAAACTTAGTCATTGATTCGTCGATGATAAGAACTCTCAGTCCTCGCTTTTGGAAAAGTTTGTTTTAAACAAGAAACCACTTCATCGATGTAGTATGTTTTTGACGTATTACCATTTCTTTCAGGATTATTATGGTATGACGTAGATAGAAGGAATATACAGCGATCTCTTGAAATAGCTTTTTTTATAAGAAAGTGACTCGTTTTGTGACCAGTAGTGTGGGATAGATGGTACTTTATTGTAACACATAACCATAGTGCAACCAATCAGTGTCATCATTTCGTACATATCTGTTTCTTTCGCGTTTAATTTTAAATTTCTGTTTCTTACAAGTGCTGCTATTCTTGGGTTTGTGCAGGAAGCAATATGCATAAATAAACTACGCGGAAATAATTTTAGAAAAATATCAACAGGACGAGAACTTCTATCAATATTTAGTATTGTTGTCCCTTCTCTCTGGGTAGGAATTTCTTTTTTCGGACAAAAGTTTGTATTTGGCACATTCCATTGTGCAGTCAATTCATCTCTTTCTGACTCATCTTCAGAAATTTCCGCGTTGTCAGAATTTTCTTCGTCGGAAGAAGTCATGTTGTTTACAGCCTCACATTCATTAGTATTCTCAGGTACTTTATCAGAATCTGATGCAGAATCGTCACTAGGTACATAAGCAGACTCTAAGGCAGCATAAGGTTCTTCCTCGGATTTATTTTCACAAATAAAGAACTTGTCCATTTCTTCTTGAAGCTCTTTTTCTGTTAGAGCACGTCTTCTTGCCATAGTAAGTCTGCAATCAATTAATACGAATGGGATAAATACGAGCCGGTGTAACCTGTGAATCGGCAACTAAATTATATATAATCTGTTAAAAAAACAGAGCAGACACTTTTTCTGTACTAAAATTATATTTTTTTAGTCAACATCAATTTCTAGGTTACAGACGACGTGATGTATTGGTTGCATATTACTAGGTAATGAGTAAGAAATATCTAAAAATACGGATGCGTTCAAATAACATGGCTTTCGGGACAAATAGATGTTAGCAGATTTTTTGAAATTCGGTGGGACGCATATGTCCTCACAGTAATGAAAGGGTTAAAACGTCACAAAGTTTATCTTTAATTTTTTATCCAATTTCCCCATTTAGATTTAATATTTTCTCTTAAACTGAATCAACAATAGAAATACTGTCGTTTAAACATACATTTTGAGCCTCTAATTTTGTAATTGACCTTTCAATTATATCGAAATTTGCTTTTATGTAACACAATTGATTTTTAATAGACTTTTCTTTAAACACTTCTTGACATTTATCAATAGCGGTACAAGTCGGTTCAAAATTTGAAATAACTTTTTTGATATAGCACTTTTAAGCCAAGTCCCCCATCTGGTTAATACTGGTTCTGGTGGTGAGGGAATATCGGGGAGCATCTCCCTATACACCTGTACCCGCAGTGGTGCTTTCAGAAATACTTTTTTATATTATTTACTAATGTGTTTACATTTGAAAATTCTACTCTAACTTTCTCTGCAATTCTGTGTAGGCCGTGCGCCATACATGTACAGTGAATAAAATTAGGGAAAAAAAATTTAAGATTGGATGCAGCTTTGATCATATATGAGGCGGCATTACTAACCATTAATAATATTTTTTCAAATGGTTCTTGATCAGGTATAAAATTTTTTGCTAGGGATTCGTTAACAAATCTAGATATTGTAGCATAATTCGTTTTTTCCAAATATTTTAAACTAATTAAATATGATTTTTTTAAATCTCGTAAGCCGTTAAAAACTCCAACAATTAAATTAGCAATTTGTCGACCCTTTGTATCTGTTGTTTTGTCGACGGAAATCCAAAGATATTCCGCTTTTAACTGATTTTTAATACCCGTCATCACATCTTTGTAATATGCACTAACATATTTCTTCCGAAGAGTGGAAGACCTTGGTATTTGAGCTGGATTATCTTCAATCTTGCAATAAGTTTTTAAAAAAAATTGACACGATTTATTTTTTAACTTGTGCAAGGGAATATTGCAGTTCAAAAAGAAATTGCATAAAACCTTTGCAAAATTTTCTTGTCCAGTTGACGTATTTTGACTCTGGAGACACTTCTGTAGAATCTGTTGACGAGGTTAATTATCATTTTTTGATAGTTTATTTTGGTGAAGAGAAGACTTTATGTGTTGAACTACTTGAAATTTCTTTTGGCATGGAATCTGAAATAAATGTTTTTTTAAATAGCTACCTACATTAAAATCATCGAACTTTTTAAACCTTCCTCATACTTTTCTTTTATTTCTCAAACTGAAATTGAAATCATCAAACTATGAATGGAAACAATTTACTTTTAGTATTTATTTCGAAAAACCATATTAAATGGATGAAGTTTCGTTGAGAAAATATTACAATCCCGATGTTACGGGACTGCTTGTCATTTTAGAATAGACAGACACGTAGATGTGTAAAGAAGTTTGATAAGTTCAAAAATCTATTGAAATAGATAACATACCGTTTTATCACAAATAGTGCAAAACATATTTTCACTGTCGATAATTTTAGTTGATTGTTACTTCCAATCCAACTTCTTAGATGACTTGATTTTTTTCTTGCTACTTTAGGCATTTTCCCAAAAATAAAAACTTTCCACACACTATAATAACTTGCAATCACAAATGTTGAACAACTGGCGATTGATTTAAGACTAACCATTAATCTAATAATTTAAGATAACCCTACCATCAAAATTTAAATTAGGTTTTTTCTTATATTAGAATAATTAATAAAGCAGAAAGCACAGGTAATATTATTTGTAATATTCAAAATATAATAGGTATTTATTTACTAATGTAATCCTTTCTGTGAATTATATTTTTAAACAGCCTGGACGGTGATAACTGATAATCTGATGGACATAATAATAAAATTGTTTATGATTACAACAACAAAGGGGCTTAACAGCTGAATATACACTTTTACATTTTATTTTAGTGAATGTTACTAATATACTGCTAATATATGGAATTATATGCACTTAAATCTCCAAATATGCAAGGCATATGCATTTATGGAAAACATTCGAAATATGCAGCATAGGTATATATGCATATGCATTTTGCATATAATCCAGTCTCTAATGATAAGGAGTTATCTGACGGGAAGGAAACAATCTGTAAAACTAAAGGGAAAAGAATCCAAACCCCTAAAAATCTCCAACGGAGAACCTCAAGATTCTATTTTAAAACCTTTTTTCTTTACTCTGTACAGGTCCCAACTCTACACCTACCTTAGAAGCTTCCAATTACACTTTTATGCAGACGATTCACAAATTTATATTTCTGTTAAACCAGAAGACATTGTTTAAGGTAATATTAAGCTTAATGAGGATCTTCGACTGTTGGTGGCTGCTTCAGAGAAACATTGCCTAGATTTAAAGCCAAAAAATATCAGATGCTTTTGTTTGGGCCTATAGCCTTAAGAAAACAATATTCAAAAAATTTAAATATTACGATACATTCGGAAAAAAAAACTTCTAACTATACTAGAAACTTGAGTTTGGCTATGGACGTGGAATTAAGGTTTTAGACTCATGTGAGTTATTTTATTCAAAAAACCTTTATCAATCTCAAACTAATATACAATCAACGTCAATTATTAAACCAAAAGTTTAAACAAACTGTTATGTGAGAGCTTAGTCTTGTCACAGTTTACTTACTGTGATACAGTTTATAGTCCCTGTCTATTATACCGTGGGGCGGATGTAATTTCGGCCGGAAAAAGGGCAGGTACTAAAAGCCGGTAGGTAAATTCGGCCGGAGGTTTTAAGTTGCTTCCTTATCTCATAGGTATTTTCGGCTGCAAATCAAATAAAATAACAGAATGCTTTATATTAAAATATTTCTTTATTTCAATAAAATTATTACATCAACTTATTTCTATAACTTAGGTAAACTATAAATTTTTAAAAAACGTTTTGATGTGATACAGATTTAACGAAATTAATTCTAGAAATATTGTCAGATCGAAGCATATTTACCATGTTTTCCGTAAATTTTAGTTTGTTTTTTACTTGTTTGTCTTTAATTTTTGCTGGAATATTTAAATTTTTTATTTTTAAATATGCATCGATCTGACAATCTTTTAATTTTTCTATAAAAATAAATATAGAAGGGTGACTTAAATAAAAACTAGAATTAAAGTGCGAATGAAATGATTCGTAGGCATTTATGGTTCTTTTAATTGATGGTTTTCATATGCCCATATATTTGGTGGAAAATGAGATTCTGGCGCTATGTAGTTTTCTAATAAATAGTCTGCGTATTTATCTATAAGTTTATGGTCCGGTTTGTATGACATGAGATCAAATATGAAACAATCTTCAACTTCAGAGGGGTCTAAATAAGTTAGCCCAAAAGTATGAGTAAGCCATTTGCTTTCCTCGCAGTTTTATCTTTATACATTTGAGTTAACCCTAATGATTGTATTTTCCTATACCACGCCTGGTGCAAGTGGAATCTACAACCATTTAGTTTGTTTTGGGAAAGACAACTTTTAATGCGTTATGAATTGCGATTTCAAAATCCACAAATACCTCCTTCGGTTCAAAAACAATATTATAAAGTTCAAAAATTTTATATTTTACCAACAGAAAAAGTCTCATATATGTGTCACTGGTCTTATTGGGCAACAGACAATACAAAAGAGGAACATAATGCCCATTTTCCAGTCCATGGATGGTAAATAACTGATAAAAATATTTTGTACAATAAGAAAATGTGCCATCCATGTAAAAATCTTTCATTTTACATAAACTTATTATATTTGTATGGCAAGAAAAAACAATGATATTATCAGCTGTGCTGTTAATAAACAAAAAATTTTCACCTTTTGTGGTTTTCGGTCAATAACTATAGAGTACAGAATGTACATCGTGAATATCCTTAGGCAGGGCTGGTAAGAGCTTACGGCGGCTGTTGTACAAATTTCTTCTTATTAGACTGACATCTATCGATGACAAATTCTCTGGCAAATAATTTGAAAGAACGCTTTTAATAATTTTTTAAGGTTTCTCCGATATGTCTTCCTCAGCTTTGCGCTTGCATGAAGTCGTCACTATTTTTCTCTCCAACGTAGTTATATCGGATTCGTGGTTGTGGATTAATTCACTTCTAGTAACTGTGTATTCCGCACCAACAGTGTACAGTTTGGCTAAACATCTTAAATTTTTCTTTATACACCTCCAACGTACTTCACCACTTTTTAATACGTCTTGTTTACAAAACTGAAACTTTTCTACAACTAGTAAGTCACAACCGCGTGAACTCTTAATTACTGAAACTGATGCCATCGTATACATCAACCCCTCGGCCAAAATTACCCCTGTCATAAATGGTACCCCTTGATTTATGCAGGTAGGCCAAGGGATTACCGGCCGAAATTACGCCCGCCGATACCGTGATGCTAAACGAATCTAACTTATTGAGAATTATTGTGTCCGATTAATTTATGGAATAAGAAAATTTTCGAGAATTGTGACTGCAAGAATAAGGTAAATCGGATGAATTTCTATGAAGGAGAGAAGACTTTTTAATAGTCATTTGTGCTATTTAATAAAATAATCATTAAAAAACGTCTAAATAATAAAATGATTACCATGATTAGATTTAAGGCATAAACGACAAATATCACCACCTTTGCATAGAACAAGATTGTATGAAAGGTCGTTTAGTTACCAGGTCCACGATCGTTACAATAAAATCCTAAATTGTTTAAAAGGGATAAATAGCTATAAATTTAAAAACAAAATCAGTAAGATTTTCGCACTATTTGGAAATTATGATTTTTGTTTTGTTTTGTTTTATAATTTTCTTATACCTACTTTGTTACAATAGATAATTGAATTAAAGTACCCATGGGTTAAGTAAGGCTAAGTTAAAATTAAAATAGTAAGCTATGCTTTAACTTTGCTTTTTGTAAGTTTATGTTACAATATAGTCAGGGGTAATATAACAAGACCTTGATTATAGTCGGCTATTTTTGTGGTATCTAGATTTCGAGAATATTTTAGTATCAATTTGTTGATACATAATACAACAAAAATAGCAGACTATTTTCAACGTCATGTTATATTTAGGAAGATTATTTTCTGAGCCGCTGTTAAACTGACAAATATTTGACATTTATATTTGACGTGACTATTTCTCTAGAGAAGTAGTCGCTGATATTATTCTAGTGCAATAGTTGCTGATATTTGATTCTGATTGGTCCAATTTTAAAAAATTATGACATTCTGTTAGTTAATTTAAATCGAAGGAAATAAACATTATTATCATTATTAATTTATTATTACAATGAAAAAAATAATGCACCACCATCTTGTTGTCAGATGTCACTTCTATTCTATCAATGTAAAGTGCATATATCGATATCTACAAATTTTAATTTTAATATGAATATTATAACATACCCAAAGACAGTATTTTAAGTTGTAAGTAAATGTAATAAAGTTTACAGAAATTTCCAATTCTGACATATACAGAAAAACAAGTTCAAAGCAAACAACAGCTTCAACACATGATTATAAAACACGAATCCAAAAATATCCTTCAACATGTGAGTATAAGTATTACAAAATAATATTCATCATTTATATTTTATTTTATAACTTTATAATTTTTATACGAATATAATTCGTCAAACCTAGAAACATAAAATATCTCTAAAAACGGTGTCAAAACTTCTCTTCGAGAATATTATTTTATTACTTAATGAAAAAAATAATTAGTATAATTAGTAATTTATTATGCGATTTTTCAAATTAGGCAGACAACAAATAGCAGTAAATTTTCCAATTTTTCGATTTTGCAAATTCATATACACATTTTTTTATGTTTTCATATTCTATTTTTTCATTTTTTTATTTTATTTTTTTTTTTGTTTTTCCATTTTTGTTTTGATGCTGCAAGTTTTTTATCGTTTCCTAATATATCCTGTTTTGTTTTTAATTCTTTTCGTTTTCTGCTATTTTTTGGTACCTAATTTTTTTAAATTAGGTATCTATTTTTTAGTATCTTATTTTTCGATTTTTTATTGTTTTGTGCCATTTTTTTACCATTTTCAATTTTTTTAAGATAGTCAAAAATTTCTTGCAATTTTCACCAATTTTTCACGTTTTTTAAGATTTCTATATGATGTTTGATATTTTTTAACCATTTTTTAAGATTTCCAACACTTTTTTTTACGACTAAAACATTATTACGTTTTTTAACCACTTTTCACGATTTTCAGGTAAAATATACAGCACAAATTAAATTGCATAGTTACATAACCTAAAAATATGAGAAAAATTGTATAACTCTCACCGCCACCTAGGTATTAAAAACTCGAAGAACTTAAACGTGAATTTAACCCTTTAAATATAAAACATTTCATTAGCAATGAAAAAAAATTACGCTTACTAATCGAAATAAAAGTGAATTAAGTAATTTTAATTTTTAAAACATATCTCTCATGGGATTTTTGAAATTTAGAAATATCACAAACAAAAAAATGTCATCAACGAAAAATTGAAAATCCTTTAGCTTTAATTTGACAATAATCTCTCTTTCTCACTAACTTAATAAAAGCCTAAGGAATAATTGAATAGGAGTTCCAGATCGTAACGATAAACTGTGCATTTAATCCTTTTTACAGAGATAAATTCCGGATGGCTAAAACTAAGGATTATAATCATGACAGGTAAATTGCGGAGAATCATTGCAGGTACAAAGAAGGTGTACGTTTTAGTTATTACCAATATTTATCTAGATTATAAAGACAAAGGAATAAAATGTTTCTTCATGCCGATTGAATTATTATAGGGTGTTAAGTATACCATTTCATTTTGATATAAATACGTCGAGCATAAAATATGGAAAAATTTTAATTTATTTCAAGTGAACATGGAAATATTTTAAAATTGAATAATAGTGGATATACTATTTTAAAACAAAATGTTTAAAACACTCTGGTGAAACTTTTTGGAGATGTACAAACATTGCAACGATAAATTATACACAATCTGTGAAAATTCCATTATTCACTGGAAGGACACTCTACACAGCAATAGTGATAAAAGAAAAGCATCCACCCACATTTTGAGACGATCTTCTTAAAGAAAATCGTCGGTGATTTTGAAGATACGAGCAAGTCAGGTGATTCATTTCTAAGTCGTACACTTCCTAACTCGTATACACTTCTAAATTTTAGGTAAATTTTGTCCGAACTCGTACACCAGTTGTTTGATGACGCATTTGCAATTCCGAACTGTCTTGTTAATTAGCAAAAAAAAATCGATTGTTTTTTTATTCAAAACACCTTTAGTTTTTAAGCTAAGATGTCCGTAAAACATGCGTAAAACGACTATCTTGTAAGTTATTTTAAAAGCTACAAGACGACAAACACAAATTTTTTTTCAAGCCCTTCGTTTTAAAAAGGGTTGCGCTGAAGGGGCTCGATGATAGTGCTAAACGCATGCGACTACAACCATATCTCGTTTAATTTTTAGTCTATAAAAATTAAAAAATTCAAACAAACTTTAGTAAAGAAAAAGCTATTTTTTGTAATTTAAAGTTTTTTCTGTATCTTTTCTAGTTTTTGAGTTATTTTCAAAGCAAGGGGATTTTTGGAGAAATTTAGAAAATAACGTGTTCACTTTAGACTCAGATTTTTTCAATATAAACCTTCTAAACCAGTTAAACCTCGAGAATGTAATGTTTTTATATAAACGAAGTAAATTGTAAATGAACAACGAATAGCTTCAACCAGGGTGGTTTTGGCGAGGGTGAGTTTGTTACTTTTTGCGTCGCAAAAAATACAAGCGGACTTTATTTTAGTTAAACTTAACTTAATTTTCATGCAAATTACTTTTACTAGTGTTCATTTGAACGGATTTTTCAGGATCTTTAAAAAAGTTCCTATCAGTTTTATATGAAAAACTTATCGTTTTCCTATTATTCAACGTCATATGTTGGACATTTGTATTTGATGAATAACCGTTCACTTTCGACCAGTCATAACTTTATTATTATTAAGTTTGCGATAATCATAAAAAAACGAATCTTTCTTTTTTTACAAGCTTTGTTTATATCATGGCAGTTTTCCAAAAAAATGTAAATTTTCTGAGTTATTCCCGAAAATCGTTTAAAAACATGCTTGTTTGCCGTTTAATTTTGGAACTTTCAGTTACCATTAACTCCAGAAGTATCGACTTTTCAAAAAAAACTCTAAGAAACCTTTTTGTCTTAAAATATACTTTTCTAGTGATTACCATGCTTTTTTTGGATTAATTTCGTGTTGGGGTGATAACCACCCCCAGAGAAAAAGCACATATCGGCAAAGGGTAGATTTTGAAGTGGAGGGTATATTGAGCTTACCTACAAATTTTCATTCAAATCGATGCCTATAAAAAAAATTGCAAGGTATCCTACTAATTTTACCGTCTTGGACTAAACCAATTGTTGTGAATCATTTGACTCTGAATTTAATGAAAGTTTTTATTCGCCGCATCCTGATATATTCAAATTTATTGAAGTTTTAAAACAACTTTAAACTAGAACCTTTATCAAAATAAACAGCTACGCTTTGCCAAAAAAAAAATAAAAAAAAATAAGAGGAATAGATTAGTTCTTGTGTCAGCAAAATTAGATTTGTATAAATTAGGGGCTCTTAAAGGATTTGAATTTGTCAAAGTTGCATCTTACCATTATAATAAACTTATTAAATGTATTTATTAGTATAATTTTTTTAAGCTATTGTATAGCTTATATCGCGGGCTTTGAGCGCGGCGACCGAATCAAGAAATTCCGTAACGAAAAAACCTAACACTTAAAAACCTAATACTTCCCGATTCCGCCTACTATATTAAAATAATTTGTTTTTAAATAAAAGTGAAATCTGTAAATGTGTATGATATATTCCATTTCACCGTTTTTGGCCGATTTGATATTAGAAACCACTGAAATAAGATTAAACTGTCATCCACGTTACCAATGGCGGAGAGTTTTTTTTTCTAAATTAGGTAGTAAGTTTTTGAAACTATCAGTGTGGTTTGACATCTACAAAAATATGACATTAATAATAATTATTAAATTCAACCCTTCAACTACGAGCCGTACATGACGGCTACTAGGAATGTGAATTAAGTCAAGACTTCCGTATTGAATACTTTTTATCTACCGGTGAAACAAGATGCAGTTACGTAAGTGTTGTATTAAAAAACAAACGTCCTCATTTAAATTTCTAACTTGCCTGTATCTGAGAGAGATGTAACTCTAAATTCACTTCGAGTATGATTTCTGTCATCGGCCAAAATCGGTGAAATGGACTATAGTCAACATAATATACATATTTTGCTGACCTGTCAAAGTGTGTATAAAGTGTTTAAAATATGAATAAACAAAGTGCATTTATTAATGAAGAAAGTGATGGTGTGTAATTACACTATTTATACCTAATTATTCTTATCGGCCACCACGCTCAAAGAGTGGAACTTGAATTGATATCAAAGAAAAAAATATATATATATAAATAAATACATAAGTAGATAAAAAATGCTATGCAATAGTTTTACCATGGCAGTCCCCGAGTGCCACACATCTTTTTTTAATTTGTGCTGTGTCGATACTTATATTTATATGTAAAATTCTTATAAACAAATAATAATATTTTAAATATTTTTTACTGGTTCTCATCTATTGTAAAATAGTTTTATTTTTGTTTTAAAATATAAATAAACAAAGTGCATTTATTAATGAAGAAAGTGATGGTGTGTAATTACACTATTTATACCTAATTATTCTTATCGGCCACCACGCTCAAAGAGTGGAACTTGAATTGATATTAAAGAAAAAAATATATATATAAATAAATATATAAGTAGATAAAAAATGCTATGCAATAGTTTTACCATGGCAGTCCCCGAGTGCCACACATCTTTTTTTAATTTGTGCTGTGTCGATACTTATATTTATATGTAAAATTCTTATAAACAAATAATAATATTTTAAATATTTTTTACTGGTTCTCATCTATTGTAAAATAGTTTTATTTTTGTTTTTATATTAATACAACGCTTGACGTTGGAAAAGAAAAAAGTAAGGTTTTTTTTTAATTACATGGGTAATACCCCCACAGAGCTGATCGGCGCAATCCGTACCTGAGGATTACTTCATAAAATTGGTCGCCGGTGCAAACCGACTATAGGATTAAGCATCCATCTTAAAATCGTCGTAACACGTCTATGTCCCTTTTTATACCACTTTATTTAGTAGACATTAACAAAGTATAATGCCTTCACTTAAACTATTATATTAATTAATTTGTGAGTAAATGTAACTGTCATTGCTCTCCTTAAATTTTAACTTAATTATAAGTAATACCTAATTTGACAAAATTGTTTGAATTTTGTGTGCAAATAAGTGATTTGAGAGACTCTAGAAATGGATCAAAATATCGCAAGTACATCGACGTTTTTGCAATGATAGTCAGCACGTGTTGACAACATCACATCATGCCTGCCACATGCCAAAAATCGTTTTCGACCTTACGCGGCATGCAAATTCATGGAAAACAGGCTAACTCAAGTACTGCAAATAACGTTGTGGCTCGTCCACGTCCGAATTAATAATTTTTGGCACGCCAATGAAGAGATATTTTTTAAAATAGTTAAGTGCGGAATCCCGACTCTTTATCAATTTGCCTGGGATAATCTGCATGTAGTTTGTAAAACTTAGCCTTTTTTTGTTGATTTCACTTGTAGTTTTCGGTGTGGTCGAACTCTGCCGATACTAATCCCTTACCTGAAATAGAGGGCATAGCTCCGCCGTTGGCTAAAATAATCCCCTTTAATCCATAAGTATCAGTGTACGATTATGAAAATACTGACAGGTAATTTTAGTTTAAAATGAAAGATTTTTAAATTAATAAAAATTTATTATAGGTACATAATAAACATAGGTAAATATTCATAGGTAAAAATATTATTACATTGACGAATAGTGAAAAGATGTGGCTTTTACGTAATCAAACCTATTTAATTCATTATTTTTATATTTATTTACTAGTTTTTCTAAACATTCTATACGCACTTTGTGGGTTCTGTTATGAATTTTTACTGGCAAGTGTGTACTATTTAGTTTTATATATGTGTTCGTTTGAAAGTTTGAAAGAATATAAACTGCCCCGGCAATAACAGGAATTATTAAGCTGAGCGGAGATCTGCCCTAGGATTAACTTGACCCTTTGCGCAGACCGGATTAAAGTAGGTAAAACGGCGGAGCTCTGCCCCGGCCGTAGTTTTCACGAGTAAGAATTATTTACATTGTGTGTTTTACTATTCAAATGAGTTATATTTCATGCATTTTTATATATTATAAACTGTATAGAGGGCTGCATATCAGCTTGTCCAAAGAGTAATAAAACTCTAAAACTGGGGATAATCGAAAAAGGTCGGAACCTTTATAATCCGGTAATGCCGACAGGTGGTAATTACGCAGATACTTGAAATAGATTTTGGTTTGAACGGTAATATTAATATAAACATAAATATAAATGATATTTTTGTGCTACTGAACTTAACTATTTAATGCCAGATGAGTTTTGCACTTTAAAAATTATGTACTCAAAACATACATATCGGACGAGTCAATTTTTTTGACAAAATTGTAGTTCAATAATGACATACTACACAGGACACAGGACCACAAATTCATGCGAATCATTCCACTCGAAATTTAATAATTTATTTTACACCTCTCATCCTAACATATTTACTTTTACAAGTGTCTTGTTAGATATACAAATGACGACCTATACCAAAATGGCAAGTGCTTATAGAAGCATTAAAAAAATCAGAAAAAATGTCGTCGCTAAAACAAATAACCTTTAAGATTTACTTGAAAAACATAAAAACCAACAAATTTCATCTTTTTATCTGATCCTTCAAATTGCTTTTAAATATTTGCCGACAGCGAAGTGAAAAGATAAAATTTTTTGACCATTGAATGCTTGGACGAGTTGACTGTCTCCCGTATAGAGTACAAGGTTTAAATACTCTATATAAGTCTATAAAGAGAACATATAGGGTACTGCGGTCTTTTCTATCTTTTTAACCTTCGCTGCATGTTTTACCTACTATACCTAACTATAATATCATAAATACCTCAAAGGTTCTAGACGATTGGAGTTAAACTAACGGATATAGTCCAGGGAAATAAGTTTTCTCGTGACTTTGAATAATCCAGGTATCTGGAAAGTTTTTTAGTTATTATAGTTAGTGCCAATATTTTTTTTATAAACAAATTAAGGCAAAAAATGCAATTTTTACACTTTTTTAATTATAATTCTTAGGGTAATTAATTTTTCAATAACTTCATTTAGAACATAAAAAAACAACAAAATGGTGGTTTATAAAAGTCGATAGAGTAATTTGTTGCTTAGATAATTACAAAAAATAGCAATATTAAAAATTATCAATAACAAAAAATTATATAAATTAAATTCTGTTCTAACCGCTAAATTTAATATGGGAATAGTTTTAGTAGTTACCTTCAGTACTTGGAAGCTTAAGGTACTAATAACTACTTTTAATTAAATTGGTCCAGATGCCTAAAGTAGCATTAAATAAAATAAATTTGGTGAGAAGTAGGTAAGGCGCCGGTTCCGCCAGACAGACTTTACCCCCTCCACTACACCCTTGTGACGTCACTGTCGCCAACTTCAGGTCGGTCGGTAAATTAGGGATCTTACCCCCTCCACTACACTCTTGTGACGTCATTGTCGCCAACTTCAGGTCGGTCGGTAAGTTAGGGATCGGCGGTTCCGCCAGACACAGCTTCCAAATTTCGCCGCTAGATGGCACCACAGGTGGCGCTGTTGGTTGAAATATGTGCTAAATGGTTCGTAACTTGGCTAAAGCGCGCCAAATTTTGAATTTTTAAATCTATAGGGGGCGCTAGCAGTCAACTGTCAATAGTTTTCGAACATAACCTCACTTTTTTCGAACATAACCTTACTTTTTTTTTTTCCAAAGGCAGAACACCTATCGTTAGCGCTGGAGCCCTGGTGCTCTGGCAGTTCTTCTTTTTTTTTGAGTGGCCTCTTACGTTTGACACATGCAGCCGATTCTTCTTTTTCGTTATATTTTTGAATTTTTCGCGCTTTGCTGTCATCGTACCAACTTTACATGCTACCAACCTTACAGTGCTACCAACTTTTGCGTTATAACAATTTAATTAAAAAAATTCCAAGCAGAATTGAACCCGGGTCCCCCCGTATGATAAACAAATACGTTAGCCACTACACCATCGCAGGAGTTAATAAAAGGTTACAAACAATAGTAGAAAAAAATAATAAACAAGTCTTATCGCCATAAAGATAACAGACTTAGAAATATTTTAAATCAGTTAATTATAAAAGAATTTAATGTGTGACGCATCATTGTAAAAGGGGTTGCTGTATCACAGCCGTCTTCAAGTACTTAAAGACGGCTGTGGCTGTATAGGGTAAGATAAAACGTTAAAAAGTCCTTATTGATAGTGCCAAAAGACATTATAGCTATATCTCGTAAACGGCCGAACAGATTTCGGCGTATGACATATCATTGTAAAGGGGTTGATATATAGGGTAAGATTAAGCGTCAAAAAGACCATATTGATAAGGCCAAAAGGGCATTATAGCTATATCACGTAAACGGCCCAACGGATTTCGGCGTATGAAATATCATTGTAAAGGGGTTGATGTATAGGGTAAGATTAAGCGTCAAAAAGACCATATTGATGAGGCCAAAAGGGCATTATAGCTATATCACGTAAACGGCCAAACGGATTTCGGCGTATGACATATCATTGTAAAGGAGTTGATGTATAGGGTAAGATTAAGCGTCAAAAAGACCATATTGATGAGGCCAAAAGGGCATTATAGCTATATCACGTAAACGGCCAAACGGATTTCGGCGTATGACATATCATTGTAAAGGGGTTGATGTATAGGGTAAGATTAAGCGTCAAAAAGACCATATTGATGAGGCCAAAAGGGCATTATAGCTATATCTCGTAAACGGCCTAACATATTTCGACGTATGACGTATCATTGTAAAGGGGTTGCTGTATAGGGTAAGATTAAGCGTCAAAAAGTCCTTATTGATATTGCCAAAAGGGCATTATAGCTATATCTCGTAAACGGCCAAACGGATTTCGGCGTATGACATATCATTGTAAAGGGGTTAATGTATAGGGTAAGATTAAGCGTCAAAAAGACCATATTGATGAGGCCAAAAGGGCATTATAGCTATATCTCGTAAACGGCCTAACATATTTTGACGTATGACGTATCATTGTAAAGGGGTTGCTGTATAGGGTAAGATTAAGCGTCAACAAGTCCTTATTGATATTGCCAAAAGGGCATTATAGCTATATCTCGTAAACGGCCTCACATATTTCGACGTATGACGTATCATTGTAAAGGGGTTGCTGTATAGGGTAAGATTAAGCGTCAAAAAGACCATATTTATGCTGCCAAAAGGGCATTATAGCTATATCTCGTAAACGGGCTAACATATTTCATCACGTGACATATCATTGTAAAGGGGTTGCTGTATAGGGTAAGATGAAGTGTTCAAATCTTCTTTTCGCTACCAACTTTACAGTGCTACCAACTTTTGCGTTAAATTTGTAGATGATAATAAGTTAGCAGAGGCGTACTGTCGATGTGACGTCATCGTACCAATAGACTTCAGGTCGTTTTCACAATAATAAAAAGCTTATTACAGTAAATTTTAACTCTTTCATATTGAAAAAAATCAAAGTAATCAAAAATTATTTAACTTACCAAGTTTAGAGAGCTCAGAACACCGCAAAATAACACCACATACTAAATTAAAATTTTATTTCATAGTTCAATTATAATTATTCAAAATTCAAGTCTGGACAAGTTAAAAGTGACGTCACCTTAATTAGATTTTTACGTAAACCGGAAACTCTTATCAACTAATTTTATTGAAAAACATGTATTTTTTTAAAACGTTATCCTATCAAAAGTTATATAATTTTATCAGTGACATATAATAAACTATATTTACTATATTAAAAATAAAAATAAAAAATACGAGTTATATTTATTTGAACTTGTTTAAAAATTTTTTTTTTTTACGAAGTAGCGAAGATATATTTTGAAGTAAATTATTGTAAAATCAGGTACATTATCTAAAATTGCAATATTAAGATAAGCCTCTGATTTACGTTGAAAAGGAATTTGCGTTCTCATCAACTTTCTAGATATATACCGGTGGTATCAAAAGTAAGTGTCTCTGTAGATTATTGTTATAATTTTATCTTATTACTCTGGATCTAGATGATGCAATACTTTTTTAAAATTACGCAATATTACATAATTAAGAATAAGAGATGATGAACAGATCACTTTTTTTTTTAGGTTTTCAAAAAGGTCACGTGACATGTAAAATTACGGTGAAAATTGAGAGAGATTATTGATTTAAAACTATTTATCAGTCGTTTGATTATTTGCCAATTTAAGGCTACCTAATAAGACGGTCGTTATAGAGGGTCCATACTTTGCTCTGCTACGCTCTGCTACCCTCTGCTACGCTCTGCTATGACGCTCTGCTACGCTCTGCTACCGCCTGCTACGCTTTAACGTTAAATGGTTGGGGTTTGATAGTTCACATAATAGCTGGATCGAAAAACTCCGTTGTTTCTTACTTTGAACATTTTTTACACGTATTCTTATGACAAACAAGATACGTTTTCACAGCTTCCGGGGGCCTTTTTGATTTATATCATCTATTGCTCAAACCGTTCAGTCTGCGGTCCGACTAAAAAGTTTGACTTGGAAAAACATTTTTTTAAATTTAGTTTCAAACAAAATGTTGCAAGATAGTGGTTATAGTAGTGAAGACTTGGTAGAGTATTCTGAGAGTAGTAGTGAAGATTCTATCTATATGGAAGAAGTAAATAGAATTTTAAATTTTTACGAAGACAAAGTAAAACGTGAAAATTATTTGCTGCTACAATCATCTTTCGCAATTAAGGGGTATGTTATAACAGTTGGTTTATCTCCCGCAAGAAGATTTTCTCCAGCTATTATTTTATCAGAATACTGTAAGCCAAGTAAATTGTCGTTTGGAAAAATGGAATGGCTTGATATTATTGAATTTTTAAGCAGAAGCACATTTTTTATTGAACCACTACCAACCTACGCAGATGAGTATGATCCAGTAACATTTTCATGTGGAGATTTTTGTACAATACGGCAGTTGGTATACGATAACACCAAGTTCATAGAAGTTGCAAAACACGGTGTAGGATATCATCTAACGGAGAAGGATGTAGATGAACTTGTTAGAGTACATCATTTTATCGTAACTTATCAGATTTCACTTATAGAAAATATTAACTTTAATTGTTATTATAATAATGTTATAGATATTATTAAAAGAAATTTTAATGATAACTGTTTTCAAGCATTAAATGTATTTTGTGAAATATGTACTGATCCTTTATTATGTAACGCTTTGCGTCGGTATATTTACTTTTATAAACAAAATGTAATAAGAGATTTAGAAAATATGTAGTAAACTTTTATAAAAAAATAATGACTTTTATTTCAAAATCGATAAATATAGCGTCAAAAATGTTATTTTATCGAGGCAAAATTTATGCACGTCACAGTTCTAAAATGTGAAACGTCCAAACGTCAAGATAGCGTTAAAATTTGTCGCAATAACGTATTAAAAAACTGGTCAAAAGAAATTTACGATTTACATGTATTTCTTATGGAAAAACATAATTTTGAAGTGTCAAAAATGGGTCGGTTTTCGCTATTTTATCGTTCCTAAATTCATAAACGTCAAGGTGTCAAAAAATAGACGTCAACACGATAAATTTAAACGTTCTTTTGGTCGTTTCAACGGAACATATTAAAAAGAAATAATACACCATAGATTCAGATAAAAAATTTATTGTATACATACACTAGACAATAGAAAACTAAAAATTTACAACTGTTTTTTATTTCCTAATTATGATTAACATTAGTCGAGCATTATATCGCGATGACCTCATGCTAAAGTGTGATATTTATTCTTTAACCGGAAATTATGAAAATTGCTTTCGCAGACATTCAGAGTTTTCAAATTAATGAAATATTTTATCCTAAAGAACTTAGCATTGAATTTGGATTCAAACAACATGTTCTATTTGAACCACCACAAACTTATAAATCATTAAGCTATGCAGATAAAAAGACTGTGAGATATATAGAAAACCATGTGCATGGAATTTATTTATTTATTTATTTATTTATTTATTTATTTATTTATTTATGTATTTATTTATTTATTTATTTATTTATTTATTAATAGTAACAAGTTAACAACAGTTGCATTTACAAGTTAATTTCAAAATATTTAATAGCTGTTACTAAAATTTGTGGTAGCACAATGGATTTAATAAAATCTGTAAACTTAATGATATTTTGAAAAACTATTTACTTCACATTGTCGACTACGTCTATGTAAGAGGTGAACAGAAAGCTGATTTTTTGCGAAAGAAGTGTGAAGAATTTGAAATTTTCAATGTTGTTATTGTGGATGTTGTTAAATTTGATGAATCACCCCACGCCACTGGGAAATTCAACTCTAACTCAAAGTCATGTTTAAACCATTCTACTTATGGACTCTGCACTCAGAGAAATTTAGAACATCTACGTCAATGGTCTGTTAATATTATACTATCGTTGTAATTATTTAAATAGACAATTTTAAACCGCTAATAATTGTTTTTATCTCAAAACCTTTAATAGCCAAACATATAACAATTTTTATACTTTTAACAAAGATTATTGCAGTCAGCAATTTAATAGTTAATCGAACCAAATGTATTGTCTACAGACAACTACCGATAGAAAAATGCTGATGTATTAAATGTAAAATATTCTATAGAGTTCAATGAGGGTCATTTATATTATAAAATTATAAAATATTATTATTTTAAATAAACTAGCTTTTAAATTTTTTATCACAGCATGAAAATTTCAACTCGAAAATATAGATAATTTACAACTGGTATTTCGTAAAATGACTAATTGTAGTGTTTTATACACATAAATCAGCTGTTTTCACAAAAAATTGAAAATAAACACCCCTGATTTTTCTTAAACAGCATTTTCTTACACCCTTTCTCCTTATCAGAGAGTACCACGTGACCGTTTCGAATACCTATTAAGAGAGCAGCAGCAGCGTCTGGCTCATTTCTGCTCCTGCTACTGCTGCTACCAGTCGCTGTAATTTTGTGAGTGTTTTTGAGTTTAAACATTTTTTGATTTTTTCGAAATTTTTTTGAGTTTTTACCTGTTTTATTAAGTTATACCGTAAGTCTACAATTTTGTTGTTTGAATTTTTTGATTTTTTAAAAAAATTTTCGTTTTTGAATTTTTCGAAAGTTTATTTATTATTAATACTAAAACAGTTTGATTTTTACATAGTTTCCTATATTTGTTTGTTATTTTCCGTTGAAACCTGCTGCCAGATTGGTCTGTAAGTTTTTAATTTTTGAAAATTTCGATTTTTTGAATTTTTTAAATTTTTTTTGATTCTTTCGAAATTTTTTATGTTTTAAAAGTTTTAAATATATTTTGATAATGGAGAAATACCTTATACTTAAAGATGTCGTTAAGAAAGTACGCAAATTTGGGGTACAGGGACGAACTCTGGAATTTAAAATTAAATCTATTCCTAAAAATGGAGAGCCTGTAGGGTGGGTCAAGGATGCTATCGAGGGTATTATAGCAAAAGGGGTTGAAGATGTAGACCCCTCTGACCAGGTGGGGTTTACATTTTGTTCCAAAGATTTTGCTAGAGGTGAGGGTTGGATAGCCTTTAAACCCGCAAGTGAAGTGACCTATGATGATGTTTGGTCTAAAATTTCTTCCATTTACCAATCCAATAGTTGTGGTTTAAACACCGAAACATTTTGTCTAGGTGTTACTACAGTCAAGATGCCTCGAGGAACAGGTACACCTAGAGGTTGCAACTACAATAACTTTAACGAGGAATGTACCAAGCGGAGAGGTATAGTGGTAATTAATAATAAAGACAATTTGTGTCTACCTCGTGCTCTCGTCGTTGCTATGGCCTACATTGACAAGGACCCGTTATATATCAAAGTGCGAAAAGATACTGGGAAACTACAAACCAAAAGAGCTACAGAGTTGCTAAAAGGTTCTGGTGTTGTCATTCCTTCTGAGGGAGCAGGTATACCAGAACTTCAACAGTTTCAGAAGTACCTCAAAAATTATAAGATAATAGTGTATTCGTATGGTTGCAAAGGGCGAGATGTAGTTTTTAGTGGTGAAAACGATGCCCCCTCTCTAAACTTGCTCTACCATGAGGGACATTACAACACTATAACCTCACTTACAGCGGCCTTTCTGTGTAGATATTTTTGTGAATCATGTCACATGCCTTATGATCACAAAAATGCACACCGTTGTGGAGGAACCTGTCCTGGGTGTCAGCGTTCACCGGCTTGCCCTAAAGATGTATTGAAGAAGAGGTGTGTTGATTGTAACCGCTTCTTTTACGGTGAGGAGTGTTTTAAAATACACTTGCCAAACATTTGCGGTAAAATCAGAAAATATCCTGAGTGTTTTAAAACAGTAAAGCAGGAAAGGGAGCACCACTGCGGTGAAATATTCTGTAAAATATGCAATAAACATCAACCCCCTGGTCATTTGTGTTATATGCAACCAGACACGGGTTTTCCAAAAACTTCTGATATACTCTTTGTTTTTTACGATCTAGAGACACGTCAGGAAAAGAATAACGCTGACGGTTCTCTTCTACACGAACCCAATCTTTGCGTATTTCGGCAGTGTTGTGATGCATGTATTGGTTCAAATAGTAAAATTTGTAACAAATGTGGGGTTAAATTGCAGATACTAAGATTTAATGTTATTGAACGGTTAGTGGAGTTTATTTTAAATCAACGAAAGTTGTTCAAGAAAGTTGTTGTTCTTGCACACAATGGAGGTGGTTTTGACCACCAGTTTATACTAAATCATGTTTTGATGAAAACAGACCTTACTCCTGAACTTGTAATGCGGGGGACAAAATTAATTTTAATGACAGTTGCTAATGTTAAATTTCTTGATAGTCTAAACTATTTTCCTATGCCTCTCTCTTCTCTTCCTAAGGCTTTTGGTTTGACAGAATTGAAAAAGGGTTATTTTCCACACCTGTTTAACAGAGTGGAAAATCAAAATTATTTGACTTTTTACGACCCTGATAATTTAAAGGAGGATGCACGTGAAAAATTAATTAAATGGTATACAGAAAGGGTGTCTGAGAATTACGTTTTTGATTTTCAGAAAGAGATTGAAGAATATTGTATATCTGATGTTGATATTCTTACAAATGCATGCCTGAAATTCCGTCAACAGCTTCTGGCAACATCTAACGTTTGCCCCTTCACAGAAGCTAGTACTATAGCGTCAGCTTGTAACAAGGTATTTAGGCGTAATTTTTTACAACCTAATACAATAGGATTGATACCCAAAGGAGGGTATAGATGGCGCGAAAATCAATCTAAAATAGCTCTACAGTGGCTGTTGTGGGAAGAACATCAAAGGGGAATAATGATACAACACGCTGGTCGTGGTCCTGAAGCTCTTGTGGGAGGATGTAAAGTTGACGGACTTTTTGAGAAGACAGTATTTAAATTTCAAGGGTGTCTTTATCACGGTTGTACTAGATGTTTTACACATAATCGTACACAACCGTTACACGATGACCCAACAGACTGTCTGGAAAACAGGTATGAAAGAACCATAGCCAAAATAGAAAGATTAAGGAATTTAGGGTATGAAGTTATTGAAATGCGGGAATGTGATTTTCGTAAACAAATGACCAAAAACATTAAACAATACACAGAAAATCATCCCTGTTTAAAAAATCTACCTTTAAATCCTCGAGACTCTTTATATGGTGGAAGAACAGGTAATACCGTGGAATATTGTAAATCCAAAGTAGAAGAAAAGATCAAGTATGTAGATGTTTGCTCACTTTACCCCTGGGTGTGCAAATACGGAAAATTTCCTGTTGGCCACCCAAAAGTCTTTGTAGGTGATGATTGTCGTGATGTTGACATTTCCTCGCTGTCTGGGTTAATTAAATGTAAAGTATTGCCTCCTACCAATCTCTATCACCCTGTTCTTCCCGCTAAGATGAACAACAAATGCATGTTTACACTATGCCGAAAGTGTGGTGAAGACTTTATTAAAGATGAGTGTACGCATTCTGCGGAGGAGAGGGCCTTAACAGGGACGTGGGTGATAGAAGAAGTTGTCAAAGCTGTTGAAAAAGGCTATACACTGATGACAACGTATGAGATTTGGTCGTACGACACCATTCAACTTACTAAGGAGCAGGATGGTCTGTTTTCAAAGATGATAAATAAATTCATCAAAATAAAACAACAAGCGTCGGGATGGCCAAAACAGTACATAACGAAAGAAGAAGAAAATCAATATATCGCAAAATTTTTGCAAAGGGAAGATGTTTTATTGGAGTTTGGCGAGATTACGGAAAACCCTGGACTTCGTTGTCTCGCTAAATTAATGTTAAATTCATTCTGGGGAAAGTTCGCCCAACGTGAAAATTTGCCCAAAACAAGTATTGTACGAACTAGTCCAGAATTTTACACTATGATGACAAATCCCGCTATATACTATAACACCATTCTTCCTGTTAATGAGGAGACGTTAATCGTAACGTGGGAGTATAAGGAGAAAGCTTACAATCTTTCTCCTACGGTTAATGTGGTCTTAGCAGCCTACGTCACAGCTCTAGCTAGACTAAAATTATATTCCTATCTTGAGCAAATAGAAGATAGGGTGCTATATTATGATACAGATAGTGTTATCTATTTATCTCACCCTCGTTACCCTGATCTTCCTACAGGTGATTGTATTGGTGATTTAACCGATGAATTGGGTGGTGGTTATATTACAGAGTTCGTTTCTGGAGGCCCCAAAAACTATGGTTACAAATATACCTCTTTATCTGGAGAGGAAAAGATTGTATGTAAAGTTAAAGGTATTTCCTTAAACTACACGACAAGCCGTATAGTTAATTTTCAAAAAATTAAGGAAATGATATTAGAAAAATCTGATTCTATAAGTATTATATGTAGACAAATAGCACGAACGAAGGAACACGATGTGGTCACTAGAAGTTTTGAAAAAATTTATAAACCTCTTTCTATAAAGAGGAAGTTTTTTGATGACGGGACCTCTGTTCCTTACGGATATAAACAACAAAAATTAGAATAATTTTAGTGATTCGAGATAGCCCATGAGAAATGGAGCCGTGGTTTTTTAGTTTTAAGAATTAATGTTTAGTGATTCGAGGTAACCAATGAGAATTGGAGCCTTGATTTTTCAGTTTTAATGGTTAATTAATGACTCATTAATGTGAGGATTGCTTCCTAAAAAGATGTCTGATGCACCAAAAATATAGAAAAAAAAATGTGCTAAAGGACCAAAAACTTTATATTTATCTAGAATGTTTTTTGAGGTAGCCAATTTGAATAAAGCTGGAGCCTTGAGAAACTGATATATCCTTTAATTGAGTTATAATTAATAACAAATTAAAGACTCGTTCTCATTAATTTGAGAATGGTTTTTGCTTCCTAATACAAAGATTTCTGATGCACCAAAAATATAGAAAAAAAGATGTGCTAAAGGATCAAAAACTTTATATTTATCTAGAATGTTTTTTGAGGTAGCCAATTTGAATAAAGTTGGAGCCTTAACAAATTTTTAGTTACAAAAATAATGGCTAATTAATGACTCATTCTCATTAATTTGAGGACCGTTAGTCGTGCTGCCTAAAAAGATGTCTGATGCACCAAAAATGTAGAAAAAAGATGTGCTAAATAACCAAAAACTTTATATTTATCTAGAATGTTTTTTGAGGTAGCCAATTTAAATAAAGTCGGAGCCTCAAAGTGGTTTTAATAGGGCTATTGGCGAAGTTTTCCACTAAAAAAAACTAACGCGCCACGGTAATACCTCTTAGGTGGTGGGGAAATGTACCGACATACTAATCTAAAATCTCTAAGACCCTACTTTAAACTATTATATACAACTAAAATAATAAAAATTAACTTTCCATCTGTATTCACACAGGTTTCTTCTTACCCTGTTTTCCACATTGATCTACATTTTTCAAGGTGACGTCTTTGTAGCAGACGGTAGCAGAGCAGAGCAGAGCGTAGCAGAGGGTACCAGAGCGTAGCAGAGCATAATAGAGCAAAGTATGGACCCTCTATAACGACCCTCTTATTAGGTAGCCTTAAATTGGCAAATAATCAAACGACTGATAAATAGTTTTAAATCAATAATTTCTCTCAATTTATAACAATAATCTACAGAGACACTTACTTTTGATACCACCGGTATATATCTACAAAGTTGGTGAGAATGCAAATTCCTTTTCAACATAAATCAGAGTACGTAATCAAGAAATAAGAGATGTTGAACAGATCACTGGTTAAGGTGAATATTCCTAACTTGCTGAACTAGTAGAAAACTTATCTTGTTTGTCGTAAGAATACGTGTAAAAAATGTTCAAAGTAAGAAACAACGGAGTTTTTCGATCCAGCTATTATGTGAACTATCAAACCCCAACCATTTAACGTTAGAGCGTAGCAGGCGGTAGCAGAGCGTAGCAGAGCATCATAGCAGAGCGTAGCAGA
The DNA here is from genome assembly GCA_964028335.1 of Altica lythri. Taxonomy (NCBI): domain Eukaryota; kingdom Metazoa; phylum Arthropoda; class Insecta; order Coleoptera; family Chrysomelidae; genus Altica; species Altica lythri. The sequence goes on from OZ034800.1 coordinate 49,297,782, forward strand.
GTGTAGCAGAGCGTAGCAGAGGGTTGCAGAGCATAGCAGAGCAAAGTATGGACCCTCTATAACTACCGTCTTATTAGGTAGCCTTAAATTGGCAAATAATCAAACGACTGATAAATAGTTTTAAATCAATAATCTCTCTCAATTTTCACCGTAATTTTACATGTCACGTGACCTTTTTGAAAACCTAAAAAAAAAAAGTGATCTGTTCAGCATCTCTTATTCTTAATTATGTAATATTGCGTAATTTTAAAAAAGTATTGCATCATCTAGATCCAGAGTAATAAGATAAAATTATAACAATAATCTACAGAGACACTTACTTTTGATACCACCGGTATATATCTACAAAGTTGATGAGAACGCAAATTCCTTTTCAACGTAAATCAGAGGCTTATCTTAATATTGCAATTTTAGATAATGTACCTGATTTTACAATAATTTACTTCAAAATATATCTTCGCTACTTCGTAAAAAAAAAAATTTTTAAACAAGTTCAAATAAATATAACTCGTATTTTTTATTTTTATTTTTCATATAGTGAATATAGTTTATTATATGTCACTGATAAAATTATATAACTTTTGATATGATAACGTTTTAAAAAAAATACATGTTTTTCAATAAAATTAGTTGATAAGAGTTTCCGGTTTACGTAAAAATCTAATTAAGGTGACGTCACTTTGAACTTGTCCAGACTTGAATTTTTTAATAATTATAATTAAACTATGAAATAAAATTTTAATTTAGTATGTGGTGTTATTTTGCGGTGTTCTGAGCTCTCTAAACTTGGTAAGTTAAATAATTTTTGATTACTTTTGATTTTTTTTTCAATATGAAAGAGTTAAAATTTACTGTAATAAGCTTTTTATTATTGTGAAAACGACCTGAAGTCTATTGGTACGATGACGTCACATCGACAGTACGCCTCTGCTAACTTATTATCATCTACAAATTTAACGCAAAAGTTGGTAGCACTGTAAAGTTGGTAGCGAAAAGAAGATTTGAACACTTCATCTTACCCTATACAGCAACCCCTTTACAATGATATGTCACGTGATGAAATATGTTAGCCCGTTTACGAGATATAGCTATAATGCCCTTTTGGCAGCATAAATATGGTCTTTTTGACGCTTAATCTTACCCTATACAGCAACCCCTTTACAATGATACGTCATACGTCGAAATATGTTAGGCCGTTTACGAGATATAGCTATAATGCCCTTTTGGCAATATCAATAAGAACTTTTTGACGCTTAATCTTACCCTATACAGCAACCCCTTTACAATGATACGTCATACGTCGAAATATGTTAGGCCGTTTACGAGATATAGCTATAATGCCCTTTTGGCCTCATCAATATGGTCTTTTTGACGCTTAATCTTACCCTATACATCAACCCCTTTACAATGATATGTCATACGCCGAAATCCGTTTGGCCGTTTACGAGATATAGCTATAATGCCCTTTTGGCCTCATCAATATGGTCTTTTTGACACTTAATCTTACCCTATACATCAACCCCTTTACAATAATATGTCATACACCGAAATCCGTTCGGCCGTTTACGAGATATAGCTATAATGCCCTTTTGGCCTCATCAATATGGTCTTTTTGACGCTTAATCTTACCCTATACATCAACCCCTTTACAATGATATGTCATACGCCAAAATCTGTTTGGCCGTTTACGAGATATAGCTATAATGTCTTTTGGCACTAACAATAAGGACTTTTTAACGTTTTATCTTACCCTATACAGCCACAGCCGTCTTCAAGTACTTGAAGACGGCTGTGATACAGCAACCCCTTTTACAATGATGCGTCACACATTAAATTCTTTTATAATTAACTGATTTAAAATATTTCTAAGTCTGTTATCTTTATGGCGATAAGACTTGTTTATTATTTTTTTTCTACTATTGTTTGTAACCTTTTATTAACTCCTGCGATGGTGTAGTGGCTAACGTATTTGTTTATCATACGGAGGGACCCGGGTTCAATTCTGCTTGGAATTTTTTTAATTAAATTGTTATAACGCAAAAGTTGGTAGCACTGTAAGGTTGGTAGCATGTAAAGTTGGTACGATGACAGCAAAGCGCGAAAAATTCAAAAATATAACGAAAAAGAAGAATCGGCTGCATGTGTCAAACGTAAAAGGCCACTCAAAAAAAAAAGCAGAACTGCCAGAGCGCCAGGGCTCCAGCGCAAATGATAGGTGTTCTGCCTCTTGAAAAAAAAAAGTAAGGTTATGTTCGAAAAAAGTGAGGTTATGTTCGAAAACTATTGACAGTTGACTGCTAGCGCCCCCTATAGATTTAAAAATTCAAAATTTGGCGCGCTTTAGCCAAGTTACGAACCATTTAGCACATATTTCAACCAACAGCGCCACCTGTGGTGCCATCTAGCGGCGAAATTTGGAAGCTGTGTCTGGCGAAACCGCCGATCCCTAACTTACCGACCGACCTGAAGTTGGCGACAATGACGTCACAAGAGTGTAGTGGAGGGGGTAAGATCCCTAACTTACCGACCGACCTGAAGTTGGCGACAGTGACGCCACAAGGGTGTAGTGGAGGGGGTAAAGTCTGTCTGGCGGAACCGGCGCCTTACGTACTGTGAGATTAAAAATAATATGGTAAATAGAATTAAATATATTTTGATACGAAATACCCACTTAGGTAAATGTGTGTATGGTTACAATAGATACCTTAGCACTTAGCTTAATAACTTTTTCATTAATATAAAAGTCCTTTTCATTATTTAATTATAATATAAATCAATAAAAGTTGTTTATCTTATCACAGCGTTTGCATTATCTGTATATACTTAAATATTTAATTATTTTGGCCAATCCGTTCTATACCTAACTATTTATTATTTTAATCTAAATACTTACATCTCATCTGATAAAATAAACTTTTTCACACATTCAAAATGTTGTTTAAAGAGTGTTTGAAATTTCACTCAACATTCTATTAGTTTTATTCAGGTAAGTAAAAATTAATTCGAATGTTTCCCAATTATTATAGTTTATAGTAGCATGATAGGTACTTACAACATTTTACTCTAGTTAAAATTAATTTAATTTCTAAATTTCAAAAATCCCATAAGAGATATATTAAAAAAATAGTTCTTGTTTCAGACTCCTAACCTAATAAAAATATAAGAAAGGGCACAAATACAATGACTTTGAGTTTAATTCTGGAGTTGTCAATTTGACGAATAATCTCATTTTTATTCATGTCATTCTAGTCCAAGCGGCGACCGCTGTAAAAAGGTGGTGAACCAGTACAAGTAAAAAAATATATTCTGTTACTTTTTGGATATTAGATGAATAAAAGACCATCGGTCTGGTAGTCTATGACGTGTCCAATTTTTTCTTTTTAATAAAATTTCTATTTAATTTTTTTGTAAAATTGATCTACATAACTTAAGCATAATTTTTTAGTTTACGATGGCGTTTTGACCAGATAAATATAAAAATTCAAGTCTGGTGATCTTGTTCTTGACGCAACTGTTTGGCAGACCACCGCCAACAAATTTTCTATACAAAGTATACGCAAAAATTAAACGTCAACATTTTTATTTTTCATTCCTCTTTCGAATAAAATTGGTCTGGCACGTTCATACTTGACCAAAATTCTGCCAGACCAAGATTAAGTAAGTCCTTCTGTACTGCTTGTAAAGCGCGATTTTTTTTTGTTTTTAACATAACTGACATCATTTAATTATGTCAAAATGTGATTTGCGTGTTTTTAATTGACGTATCATCCCAGATGATGAAGATTTGTGATTCCAAAATCGTGGTAATTATTCAGAAGACGAGACTAATGATTAATTAAAAATCAAAGTTATATTTATTATCATTACGAAGAATTTAAAATTTAAAAATTTTTTTGTTACTTGTTCTGTTGTATTATTTTCATTTATTTGACTAAAATAAATTACGTTTATAACTTATTTTTTCTTTAGTGAAGGAGATGAAAAAAGTATTTTTTGATATTTCTGCTCTAAAACTTTAACTTTCGAGTGCTCGGTATCGTCGGGGACGTCAAAATTATGACCGTTTTCGTCATTTCCGCAATAAGCTTTTAACTCATATCGAACCATTGACGTTGTCAGAAAATTACTAGTTCAAACCACAAAGAATCCTGTAAAAGATTTATTTTGTTCTTACAGAACTGTCTGTGAATATTTTTTGAAGTAGTACCTATTAGAAATAATTTAAGTTGACAGGATATTCGTTCATTTAAAATCAAATATATTGAAACACGTATGGGGGCTTTTTACACAATTTATTTACAAAATTGTTAAGATACACTGAACTCTGCTGGATAACATCTAACTACTTGACAATACAATGAACTCTTCTGAACACTTGACTCGAACTGACGTTAACTGCCCATGCATCCCCTTATATACAACATTATTTAATCTAGTCAGTGTGTTTAGAAGTTTCTAGAATTTTTTAGAAACATTATTTAAAATGGTCAGTTGATTTTTTTACAAACTTCTAAAAATCAACTGTTAACAACAATCTTTTAAATTAAGGTCCCTTCCTTTACGGTTATCCCGTTACACTGCCCCCTCCTTAGATTCATTCCTCCTGGAATGTTATTTCCTACATCGGAATCCCGCACACTCCCTGAGCCAGCCACACCATCTTCTTGGGGTTGCTGCGCATCTCCACTGTGGTTTCCCTGGTAAGGCGCCAAACGATCATGATGGACCACGACGGGTTTCCCTCTGGGAATTTTCACGATCCGATAAATGACATCGTTAATCTTCTTCTTGATGGTGTAAGGACCTTCCCAGTTCTTTTGTAATTTGGGACAAATACCTCGACGCCGTCGGGGGTTATAGAGCCAGACTAAATCTCCAACTTGGTAACTCTTTTCCATTGTCCGTATGTCATAGTACCTCTTCATCCGATCACTAGATAATTGTAGTTTTCCACGCACCAGGTTGTGTATATTCTCCATTCGATTCTGAAGGTCGGTGACATATTGTTCACGTGCCATTTCTTCACCAGGTTTACAACCAAACACCAAGTCACATGGTAGCCTCATTTCTCTACCGAACAGGACCTTCGCAGGCGTTTGGCCAGTTGATTCGTTGATGGCCGATCGAATTGCCATTAGAAATAGTGGAATATGTCGATCCCAATCCCTCTGACAATCTGACACCACTTTTGACAGATAGGTGGTTATAGTCCGGTTCATTCGTTCCACCATTCCATCAGACTGAGGGTGCATCGCTGTGGTTCTCGTTTTGTGGATGCCTAATCTTTGGCAAACTTCTTGAAACAGCTTGCTCTTAAAATTTCTTCCTTGGTCTGAATGTAATTCTAATGGTACCCCAAATCGGCTTACGAATTCTTCAACCAATATATCTGCTAAAGTGGTAGCTTCCTGATTGGGAACTGCATATGCTTCAACCCATTTAGTGAAGTAGTCCATTACAACAAAGATGTACTTGTTTCCTACATCGGTCTGTGGAAGTGGCCCCAATACATCTACTGCGATTCTTTCAAAAGGACTTCCAACCAGGTATTGCTGCATTTCCGCCTTCGGTTTTCAGTGCGGACCGTTACTGGCAGCACATGTAGTGCATTTACGACACCAATCTTTAACATCATTAGTGCAATTTACCCAGTAAAATCTATCTCGGATCTTTTGCAGCGTTTTCGTGATACCCAGATGTCCTCCAGAACTATCATTATGCATCTGTTTTAAAATTTCCGGTACAGCATTTCTTGGGACCACTATTTGTTTCCTTGTTTCTGTGCCCTCGGAATTTTCTACAAGTCTTTTAACGAGCCCTCCATCCAAAATTAAAGAGTTCCATTGGGACTAGTATGCTTTTAAAGCAGGAGATGATGAGGATATCTCTCTCCACAACGGACGACCGTCCATTCTCTTCCACTCCCTAATCTTTCTCAGAACGGGATCGTTTTCTTGTTGCTCCTCCAGCATAGAGCTCTCGTCTTCTGGCACAACCTTAACTAAGGCAAGTTTTTCCTCGTTCTGCTCCATACGGGTACAATGGGGGCAATCAGGTCGACATGGTCTTCTGGAAAGTGCATCAGCATTACGATGTCTGGTTCCAGGTCTGTGCTCGATTTCAACATCATATTCCTGCAGTTTTTCGAGCCATCTTGCTATCTGTCCTTCTGGGTTCCTAAAGCTAAGTAGCCACTTTAAACTAGCATGGTCTGTTCTGATCAGGAATTTTCTGCCATACAGATATTTATAAAAGTGTTCGACGGATTTTACAACTGCTAACAGTTCCCTCCGAGTTACACAGTAGTTCTTTTCAGCTTTCGATAAAGTTTTGCTGAAGTAACCAACCACTCTTTCCTTACCGTCTTGTAGCTGTGACAAGACGGCTCCAATTCCCACATTGCTGGCGTCGGTGTCCAGAATAAGCTTACCATCAGGAAGTGGATAAGCAAGAACAGGTGCTGAAGTAAGCTGTTTCTTCAATATTTCAAACGCCTTTTGACATTCCTGATCCCAACAGAAGGACTTATCTTGTTCTGTCAAACGTGTCAAGGGTTTGGCGATGTCTCCAAAATTCTTGACATATCGTCGGTAATAGGAACAAAGACCCAAGAAACTCCGGAGCTGATGTTTGTCGATAGGGATTGGCCATTCCTGAACGGCTTGTATCTTAGCGGGGTCAACAGCAACGCCATCCTTGCTTACGTTATGTCCTAAATAGTTGACCTGTCTCTGGAACAAGTGGCATTTCTTAACATTCAATGTTAGATTAGCGTTCTGTAATCTTTTAAAAACTTCTTCCAGGTTAGATAAATGTTCCTTAAAGGTCTTACCCATTATGATGATGTCGTCTAGATAAACTAGACAAGTTTCCCATGACAAACCCCGCAGGATGTTCTCCATTAGCCGTTCAAACGTCGCAGGAGCATTACAGAGGCCAAACGGAAGGACCGTGAATTGCCACAACCCTGATCCACTGGTAAAGGCAGTCTTTTCTTTGTCTGCAGGATTCATTTTAACTTGCCAGTATCCGCTTTTAAAGTCCAAGGTAGAAAACAAAGTAGAACCCGCCAAAGCGTCGAGGGCATCATCAATCCTTGGCAGAGGATAACTGTCCTTCTTAGTGACATCATTTAGCTTTCGATAGTCGACACAAAACCGCATTGATCCGTCTTTCTTTCTCACTAATACCACAGGAGAAGCCCACGGACTACTGGATGGTTCGACTATGCCAGTTTGAATCATTTCTTTAAGGGCTCTGTCTGCTTCTTCCTTCTTAACTTGAGGCATTCTTCGGGGTACCTGTCGAATTGGACGTGCATCACCAGTGTCAATTCTATGTTGTACAACATCAGTTCTTCCCAATTTACTTTTAGAACCAAATACAGGTTTATAACGGTAAAGTAGATCTCTTACCTGTTTCTTTTCTAATTTTGACAAAGAGGGATCTAATTTTGTCATTAATGGTTCAATTCCGTTGGTCTCATCTGTTTCCGTAACGTTTACCTTGTGAATTATGGCCGTTACTGGTTCTAAACTTCCCATTTCCGTGTCCTTTCGGAGAAGAACTGGATGATCGTTCAAGTTAATAACTCGGATGGGTACCTCTTTGGCGGATGTAACAAGAGTCTTACCCACAAGGAGTCCTTTTCCCAATTCATGGTCATGGTTCTTCGGCTCTATCATGGCTGGGGCACCATCTGGCTCCAGTCCATCCAACCGCGCTGTGACGACACATTCGCAGCTTGCCGGAAGTTCGATATCATCGATTAGCTTAATCGAGGCATTGTCAACTTGTTTTCGGTGCAGGAATATTTCTTCATCACCAGTACGAAGGATACGTTGGCGAAGATCCAAATGAAAACCACAGTGGAGCATAACATCCATGCCCAGAACAACATCTTCATCAACGTCAGCCACCAGCACTGAGTGAACAAGAGAGGTTGAACCAAACTGCAGCGTCACCTGTATCTCACCGTAGACTCTAGCAGAATCTCCGGTAGCGGTACGCAGTCTCCAACTGGTAGGCAACATCTTATTTCGCATAATGATGGTTGGTCGGACGATAGTTTTTGTAGCTCCAGTGTCTACCAGCATGCTAATATTCTTGCCATCAAGTAGGCCATCTACATATAAGCTGTCCACGTGATGTCGCAGAGTTGCCAATTTAATGGTGTGAGGGACTACGGGAATGTTTGGGGTCGAAGGCGCCCTCCAGGAGTCGACCCGTTTAAAGTTTTCCTGCTGCAGGGGTACTTCAGCAGGAGACTTTTCTTTATGGGGGCAAGTATTTCTTATATGGCCTAGTTCTCCGCAGTTCCAGCATCTTACTGGGCGCCTTCTTTTTGGAGATAACTTCATAAACCTCTCTACTACCGCTTCAACGTCGCTAACGGAATGAACGGCATGGTCGTAGTTACCGGTGATTTCCCTCAGTCGAGCAACTCCACGTGAGGCCTCCGTCGCCGCCTCAAACTCCAGGGCAATGGTCAAGGCGTCCACAAGGGTCTTCGGCCGCGCCAACCGTACAGCGCGCTGCAACTCGACGTCTCGAAGACCATCGGTGAAGGTTTGGACTGCTAGGTACTCCAGGAAATCCTCCGCTGCCTTTGAATACGCAAGTCGTACCATTCTTGCTACATCCGCTTCAAATTCCTGGATAGTTTCTCCATTTTTCTGTTTTCGGCTCTTTAACTGCATTCGGTACACCGGTTGTAGATGAGTTTGACCATAACGCATCTCTAGACGATTCACCAATAACTCGAAGTTGTCAGCTTCATCCGGTGTCAATGATTGCAAGACGTCTAAAGCTTCGCCTCGCAGAGCTACGGTTAGGGACAATGCTTTCTCCTGGGATGACCATCCATTAGCTCTGGCCGCTGCGTCGAATTGTTTCAGGTAATTTGGCCAGGAAATCTTCCCGTCGAAGGTCGGGGGTTTCATCGTCGTTCGTACATGGGTCGTCTCTTCGCTTCTTTGTCGTTCGATGTCTGCGTGGCAGGTTTCCATCCTTCTTGCATCTCCGTCACCGTGGAGGATGGTTTGGTTTTGGCGGCTAGCTTCCTGTTCTTGTTGAAGCTTCCTTATCTCGGACTGCATTTGCTGGTTGATCTGGTTTTGCTCGTCTCGCAAGTTGGACACTTGCTGATTTTGTTCGTCTCGCAAGCTGGACACTTGCTGATTTTGCTCGTCTCGCATGTTGGCTACTTGCTGATTCAAGTTGTCCACTTGCTGATTCAAGTTGGTCACTTGCTGATTTTGCTCGTCTCGCAAGTTGCATATTTCGGAGCGCAAATGCGATATTTGCTGGGAGAAGGAACTGGATAACTCTTCTGGTAGGGTAGACATCCGTTGTGATAGCTGGGACACCTCTTCGCGCTGGCTCCTTATCTGACTGGATAGCTCCTCTTGCTGGCTCGTCATTCGTCCTGATAGCTGGGACACCTCTTCGCGCTGGCTTCTTATCTGACTGGATAGCTCCTCTTGCTGGCTCGTCATTCGTCCTGATAGCTGGGACACCTCTTCGCGCTGTCTTCTTATCTGACTGGATAGCTCTTCTTGTTGGCTCGTCATCCGTTGCGACAGCTCGGATATATCTTCGCGCTGGCTCTTCATCTGACTGGATAGTAATTTTAGATTTAGGTTGAAGCCTTGAATTACCTGAAGAGGTATCCATTGGTTCTGGTTTGTAATTTTGTGGACTATTAAAACGATTCCCAAAATTACTAGGGTTATTGACTGGAGTTTGATTAAAATTTTGTTGTCTTTGTGCAAAATTCTGGTTCTGGAAATAAGGGTGTTTTTGAGTGGGAAAATTATTGTTTGGTCGCCAATTAAACGAATTATTAGGATTTCCAAAATTATGTTGATATGAACCAAAAGGGCGTGGGGGAAACTGTTGTAATGTCGAAGGTCTTAGAATATTATAATGGGAATTAAGATTATTGAAATTGGGACTCAAACTTGGTGGATGATTATTGATTGGATTTTGGATTTCGTGCGGAGGTGATACGAACATTGGGTTTATATGATGTATTTGAATTTATATTGTTAGCACGTTGAGTTGAATACAGAAAATTTTCTTCTTCAATAACGAGACTCATAGCTTTCTCTAAACTATCGGGAGATCTAAGACGAACATTTGTTTGGATAGGTAAAGGTAAACCTCTAATGAAAGTTTTTAATGCCAAATTATCATAATTACGTACTTGAAGGGTACGTTCATTATCGGGTATGACCAAAGAATTTAATTTCGAAATTATTAAACTGCGGGAATCTTGACACCTCATGCCAAAATTATACGGAGTTTCGTTTTTGTGCGGTCTCAAATTAATAAGGTCTTGAACTAGACAATCAATACTACGTTGGTCACCAAAGCTTAAATTTAGAACATTTTTTACTTCAGTCCAAGTTTTAAGTTCAGTTCTCGAACCAATTAAAATTTGAGCTCGTCCTGTTAATTTACCGATAATTGCTTTTAATAAAAAGGTATTTAATGCAGCGTCTGTATTACTGGCAAATACTGATATTAAACTTTCACAATTACTTATAAATATCGTCAGTGTATGTGGGTTTCCGTTAAATGGGGGGATAGAGTCTAGATATAATTTTAATAATTGGTAATTTACTGTTGGGGTAGCCATATCTAAATTTTCGCTATCTGAATTATTACTACTACTATAACTACTATTATCAGTGTTATGTTCTAAATTTTCTCTAAAACTAAGGTTATTTTCAATTAAATTATTTAAATTTTCAATATCGAAATTATCAGTCATTAAATTTTTGATTTATAATAAACTTATAATTACTTTCGCTTTTAGGAAAAAATAAAATAATAATAGGAAATGAAAAATAAAATGAGCTTACTCTAGTAGAATTACGATTTTCATTCTTCTTACACTAATTCTCAGGATTAGACGATTCTTGTTCTTATCCAGGATGGTTCCTTAGGACCAGACGATTTTTGTTCTGTTCCCAGTGGATTGATTCAGTACTAGACGATTTTTGTTCGTTCCTGAATTTTTGGGATTGGACGATGTTGTTCTTCTCCCAAATAGGTTGATTTTGTTTACTTCTCTTCTTTGCACTAAACGTTCGGTGAAAATAACACAAAATTCGATATTCACTCGAATTTTCACGGTAAATTTACGTCAAAGTTCGGAACTCAGTTAATTCGTTAATACGAAAAATTCGCCGTTCGATACGATCAAATTCTGAAGTATCCTACTGACTGCGCCATTTACGTTCTGCTAACTAGAAAAGCACTTTTTAAAAACAAAATCAAACTTAAATTTTGAGAACTTTATTCTACAATGAAATAAAAAGATCTGAAATTTTATTACATTTACATTAATTTATAATGTCGTATAAAAGTACAACGTTAACACTTTTTCTAAGCATCGTCATCTATTTCGGTTATGTAACTTGCATATATATTTTATAACAAACATTAATTAACTTATTTTAACAAAATATACCAGCCTCAATGGTATTAATTTAATATTTAATTATAAATCGGTGTTCTATTTATTTATTCATATTATAATCTAGAATTAACATTGCTGTTAGGTAAAAATTAGATTTTACCGAAGTGTTAAAAAAAAATTCAAATAAACATAGCTTTTTGATTTTCATAGTGGTCAGTCCACATGGCGCTTATATATATATATATATATATATATATATATATATATATATATATATATATATATAATAAACAAAGTGCCCAATAATTTTCCCCTTTTTGTATATATATATATATATATATATACAAAGGAAATCAATGGGAAAGCAGCTGAATTAATAAAAGCCAAGTGTACTCTTTTTTTCAAAGTCAAATATATTTCGGTATACTTTATACCATCTTCAGTGACAGCTAAAAGAAATTGATAAGATTACAATTTGTGAAAATTCTTAAATGCAAAATAAAACTTACAAAAGTGAGATTACGGCTACATATATGTGACAATTAGGTGTGGAGAAAAAACCTTTACAAAGGGTTCCATAACACTTCAAAATGACGTAAATTATATTCAAACAATATACACTTAATTTCAGAAAGTAAAATGATTTACAAAACTTTAGAAACACTTTAATAAAACAATTATTTAGTTAAAATATAATTACAAAGAACAGGTGCCTCGTGTTACTCAAAAAGTTTAAGGTTAACAATGACAATTAGCAATCAGACAATTGGCATTACTTCAATAACACAGAACAACAACAAAACAGAAATTTGCTAAAAGAACACACCGCAATGTTTTATGATTTTACACAAAACCAAAGACAAAATGAATTTTGACATAATTATGTTGACATTAATTTGAATACAACCTTGAGATAAAAGACATTGCATTACAATAACAAACTCAAACTATTAACAACGAAAAATAACCAGTTGAAAAGACAATACCTATCACAACAAAATTTTTTAATATTTTAAATTATACCTTCGGTGTTTAATTAACCTGATTAACGGTTTTCTTATTGTTGAATTCTTTGTCTACATTTAATAGATGTGAGTAAGTTTCACTTAAGTGACTAATATCAGTTTTCTTATTGATAGTATTCTCCGTAACAGAAATGAAAGCCATTTCCAGGAACAGTCTCTTAAAATAGTTATTTTCAATTGTCAATACCTTGGCTTCTGTATAATTCATATCGTGTTTAAGTTGGTTAACATGGATAGCTAAACTACACCTATCAGGATATCTTTTTGTGTCACTCCTATGAGAAACAATACGATCTTTCAACCGTCTAGAAGAGTGTCCAATATATTGTAAATTACAGTTGTTACAAGGAATACTATAAACAATGTTCGACATATTCTCTTTTGGAGTTTTATCCTTAAGTTTTGAAAAAGCTAAATTTATTGTTAAGACTGTTCTATTTGCAAATTTAAAGTTACCCACAGACTTAAATATTCGTGTCAACCCCGGTGTGATATCTTGTATGTACGGTAAAGTGAAAATTTTATTAGAGTTAAGGGTGATATCTGCAATGTCAGTTACCAGACTATGTTCATCAACATTGATGGAAAGGTGATTTAATGGAGTGCTATCACAATTTTCGGAAGATGTGCTAAATAAAACTTTTTTTAAAAAAGCAGGAGGATAGTTATTATCTAGGAAAAGATTGTATAAGATTTTAAGGTTTTTTTGGTGTAGTGATTTATCTGCAATTTGTATAACTCTCCATTTCATTTGTTTAATAAGATTAAGTTTGATAGAATGTCTGTGGTAAGACAAGTAATTTAGATATCTACCAGACGCCATAGGCTTTCTGTACCAATCTACCAACAACTTATTTTGGGGAGACCGAATCAGTCTAGTATCAGTCTGGTAACTGACATTGCAGATATCACCCTTAACTCTAATAAAATTTTCACTTTACCGTACATACAAGATATCACACCGGGGTTGACACGAATATTTAAGTCTGTGGGTAACTTTAAATTTGCAAATAGAACAGTTTTAACAATAAATTCAGCTTTTTCAAAACTTAAGGATAAAACTCCAAAAGAGAATATGTCGAACATTGTTTATAGTATTCCTTGTAACAACTGTAATTTACAATATATTGGACACTCTTCTAGACGGTTGAAAGATCGTATTGTTTCTCATAGGAGTGACACAAAAAGATATCCTGATAGGTGTAGTTTAGCTATCCATGTTAACCAACTTAAACACGATATGAATTATACAGAAGCCAAGGTATTGACAATTGAAAATAACTATTTTAAGAGACTGTTCCTGGAAATGGCTTTCATTTCTGTTACGGAGAATACTATCAATAAGAAAACTGATATTAGTCACTTAAGTGAAACTTACTCACATCTATTAAATGTAGACAAAGAATTCAACAATAAGAAAACCGTTAATCAGGTTAATTAAACACCGAAGGTATAATTTAAAATATTAAAAAATTTCGTTGTGATAGGTATTGTCTTTTCAACTGGATATTTTTCGTTGTTAATAGGTAGTTTGAGTTTGTTATTGTAATGCAATGTCTTTTATCTCAAGGTTGTATTCAAATTAATGTCAACATAATTATGTCAAAATTTATTTTGTCTTTGGTTTTGTGTAAAATCATAAAACATTGCGGTGTGTTCTTTTAGCAAATTTCTGTTTTGTTGTTGTTCTGTGTTATTGAAGTAATGCCAATTGTCTGATTGCTAATTGTCATTGTTAACCTTAAACTTTTTGAGTAACACGAGGCACCTGTTTTTTGTAATTATATTTTAACTAAATAATTGTTTTATTAAAGTGTTTCTAAAGTTTTGTAAATCATTTTACTTTCTGAAATTAAGTGTATATTGTTTGAATATAATTAACGTCATTTTGAAGTGTTATGGAACCCTTTGTAAAGGTTTTTTCTCCACACCTAATTGTCACATATATGTAGCCGTAATCTCACTTTTGTAAGTTTTATTTTGCATTTAAGAATTTTCACAAATTGTAATCTCATCAATTTCTTTTAGCTGTCACTGAAGATGGTATAAAGTATACCGAAATATATTTGACTTTGAAAAAAAGAGTACACTTGGCTTTTATTAATTCAGCTGCTTTCCCATTGATTTCCTTTGTATCTAACTGATCAGCTGTGATCAATTTTGAACTATATATATATATATATATATATATATATATATATATATATATATATATATATATATATATATATATATATATATATATATATAAAACGAACAGAGCGTTTTGTGACAGTCTAAGAATGTCCAAAGATGATACATAACGTATCTAATGCCATACTGTCAAAAGTAATAATTTCAGTTTTGAACTGAAATGGTGTCGGTTAGAAATTTCTAACGTATCTAATGCCAGTATGGCATTAGATACGTTATGTATCATCTTTGGACATTTTTAGACTGTCACAAAACGCTCTGTTCGTTTTACCTTGCCTAAGGTTATATACAAGATGCAAAGCTACCACTGAAATACCATTTTTGGAGTGAAGATGGAACCACTTGCGACTGTTTATCAGTTTTGCATTTGACATCTATAGATATCGTTCAATTTATAGCAGGGATGTCTCTTGATTAGTGACTTGAGAGACATAGCCTGTACTACACTGACGAACTCAAATAAGAGCGAAACACGTGTCTGTAGTTTGGTTTTGCCCTGATATAGGTTGAATGATATTTATATCTATTTATATCGCAGCATTCAAGGTGTCTTTTAAAGTGTTAGAAATTTCTAACCGACACCATTTCAGTTCAAAACTGAAATTATTACTTTTGACAGTATGGCATTAGATACGTTATGTATCATCTTTGGATATATATATATATATATATATATATATATATATATATATATATATAAGGTTGCCAAGTATGCGTACTTATAACAAACAAAAGGGACAAATTAACGGGCATATACGCAAGAAGAGTCATAGGGTCCGAGTAGGAATGGTAACCGCAGACATGCATGTTTCTGGCTCGTTACCCGTCATCAGTGCAGCATAACCAAGTAAGGTATTGTACTTGGCTAGCAAAAGTGCTGGGTACTTGGGAGCAAAGGATGATAGGGAAACATGTGTCTAAAAACACAAATAACAAACCAGAAACATGCATGTCTGCGGTTACCATTCCTACTCGGAACCCTATGACTCTTCTTGCGTATATGCCCGTTAATTTGTCCCTTTTGTTATATATATATATATATATATATATATATATATATATATATATATATATATATATATATATATATATATATATATATATAAACGTTTTAATTATATATTATATATTGTTATGATAAGATGTGCTCGTTCTTATATTTCCTTCTATTTGCTCCCGGCTTTTTGGGTATGGGTTCAATATTTCTTGTTTTTCTTTCAATTTAAATCACTTTCTTCACTTTTATTCTTTTATTTAAATTCCATTTCATAAATATAACTTATTACAAATTCTAACTCATTCAACTTCAAAATCCTTTCTCAAAACTCAACTTATTTAAAATTCAATTTTTTTTTAAACTCAATTTATTTCAAATTACAATTTCAAAAATTCTCTCTAAACTAAACCTGTTTATCCCCCTCGTCCCTAGGTAACCTATCTCGCCAAAACAAAACAAACAACTATATACACTTTCTGAAATAAAATTCTTAAATACCTATATAAAGACATACCTAGTATAAAATACAAAAATTTTCTTGTCCAATCAAATCATAACAATATATATATATATATATATATATATATATATATATATATATATATAAAAAAAAGGTGCCAAGTATGCGTACCTATAACAAACGAAAGGGGGAAAATTAATGGCCATGTAAGCAAAAAGGATCATGGGGTCACGAATAGGGAATGGTAACTGCAGACATGCATGTTTCTGGCTCGTTAGCCGTCATCAGTGCGGCATAACCAAGTAATGTATTGCACTTGGCCAGCAAAAGTGTTGAGTACTTGGGAGCAAAGGATGGTAGGGAAACATGTATTAAAAACCAAAAAACACAAACAACGAAACTCACTCAAGAGTCCTATCGCCATTTGTGGCTTCGGCCAGCTGTGCCCACATTTCGGGGTACGAACAGCGTCGCCGCGTTGGCGAAACGGACTTATTGTGTTTGAGCCGTTCCAAGCCCAGGATGTAAAACAAAAAAGGGTGCCAAGTATGCGTACCTATAACAAACGAAAGGGGAAATTTAATGGGCATGTACGCAAAAAGGATCATATCTCTCAAGTCACTAATCAAGAGACATCCCTGCTATAAATTGAGACATAGCCTGTACTACACTGACGAGCTCAAACAAGAGCGAAACACGTGTCTGTAGTTTGGTTTTGCCCTGATATAGGTTGAATGATATTTATATCTATTTATATGGCAGCATCCAAGGTGTCTTTTAAAGTGTTAGAAATTTCTAACCGACACCATTTCAGTTCAAAACTGAAATTATTACTATTGACAGTATGGCATTAGATACTTTATGTATCATCTTTGGACATTTTTAGACTGTCTGTTCGTTATATATATATATATATATATATATATATATATATATATATATATATATATATATATATATATATATATATATATATATATATAAGCAAATTTCATGGATTGGATAGCTAAAAATTACGTAAATTCATTTCGGAATCCATGCTGCTTGTATATTTTGAAACGTTATGAAACGCTATGGTCCATGTATTCGATGTTGAGAACCACTTACTTTCTTAAATAATGCACCCAACTTCAAATACTCAATGGGTAAGTCAAATGACTTTATTAATAATACCGTTTGTAGGTAATCTTAGTTTCTGGAATTTCGGAAGCTTGTGGTTGTAATAGGTAAAAACTTTAAAAAACATGAAAATAAGATAACATTTATAAAAAAACAGAAAGATTAAAAAAATTGAACGTTAAAAATGATTAAAAAACTGAAAACAACAAGAGGAAATAAACAAAAAACGCAAAAAAATGAAAAATCGAGAAAGGAGGGAAAAATTTAAAATACAGAAATAAATAAAAAAACTGGAAAAACTAGAGAGTACAAAAAAATGGTAACAAAATAGTAAAATCGCAATGTAGAAAATCCAGAACACAAAAAAATCAAGAATACGAAACAAACAAACGAGTAAAAATGGCAAAAATTCAATATATATATATATATATATATATATATATATATATATATATATATATATATATATATATATAAATAATCAACAGGAAACAAAAAAAAAATAAAAAGCATTGGTAAAAACGGGTTAAAGACTGGAAACTAAGCAGAAAAAAAGTTAACAATAAAAAAACGAACAAGCGGTTACAACGAAATAAAATCCAGAATGCAAAAAACAAGAAAACATAGGGGGAAAACAAGAAAAAGTAAAAAATAAAAAATAGACAGGAAAAAGAATCGAGAAATCAGATATAATCGATTTTTTAAGGAACAGAAAAAAATAAAATTGAAAAATCTTGTGCGTTGTTGGCAGCGTTAACAAAGATAAAATTGATATAACATAATTATTATCAATTTATTTATATTTTATATAGAAAGAACAATATATTACAGTTTTATGATATTCATTCTATGGTTCTTTTTATATTATACTTATACCTATATCAAAACAACTGCAAGTTTTTCATAAATTTTTATTCTTTCGAAGTATAAAATTTATGGCTTTGGGCTATTTCACAGCTTCTATCTTAAGAATACTTGGTAAACTTTTATTGTTTATTTGAAAAATCCGTTTTTTATATGATCTTTCCTAGATAAAGGCAATTCTATACAGGCATTAAAACTGGTAAAATTCTTTGATATGAAATATGACATAACATATGTACATAGGTACTTTAACAAGAAAAATGCATATTATATTAAAATATTTAAATATTACATTGGCTTAAATACAGGGAAGACCAGAATTATTATTTAGTGTTTGAATAAAATAGCTTCAAACTGTTGTGGAGACGGTTTAAAGAGGATTAAACAAAGCAAAGCAATGGTGTAATATCAACCTCACCAAGATCACTTTAGTAGCTTTTTCATGGAAAACAAAACCCAACTTAAAAACCGTCAGAGTAGGTAAAAATATAGTTGAGTGGAAAACAGAGTTGAAATATATAAGGCAAACTCTAAATAACAGGTTACTCTGGAACAAACACGAAAACAAAATAATACACAAAGTTACAAAAGCCCTTATGGTGTGTTAAAACATTGGAGAAAAATTGGGGTTGTAACCCAAGGACATTGCAGTAGATGTATATGGCAATAGTGAGTCTAATCATCACTTATGGGGAAGAAACTGGGGCGTCGAGAGCTAATCTGACTACTACGAGGAGACACCTCTCAAAGAGTCAAAGACTAGCCTGTGCATGCATCACTGGAGTAATGGGAACATGCCGCACTTTTTCAATGGAAGTTATCCTAAATTTTAAGTCACTACACATTCAAATAGATAGTGTTAGGAAGAAAACAATATATAGAATGATCAAAGAAGGAGCAATCAAGGAAGAACTTGGGAAATGCCCCAAGATGACATGCCAAAGAAATTTTACTTTGTGAAAAAATTCACCACAAAACTGGATAGTAAATATAAATGGGACTAACCCAAAATGATAAAGGAACAGGTGCAGGGGTTTTTGAACCTAGAACCAAATACTCAGAAAACCTGGAAGCATACCAAAGCATTTTTCAAGCGAAAATTCGTGCCATTGACAGATGTGTAGAATTTAATATCGAAAGGAACTATCGTAGCCAAATATTATAATATTATAATAATATTATAATATTAAAGGTTAGATAGTTAAGCAGCAACTGCCACAAAAAACACTGTTACCATAAAGACATATAGGAATAAAAGTAAACGAAAGCAAATAAGCTGTCAAAAAAGGAGCTAAAACCCCATATTTGTGACCCAAATTATCTTGTGGAATCGGTAGTAGTACACTCTTAGAAAAACTAAAAACAGATGTGGATAGCGAAAAATCCAAGTGCTGGAACGTTTTAGAAGGACTAAGACAACCAAAGACATTCTTGGAAAAATATAACTAGACGAGATCTTTCAGCTGTCTAACCTTTAATACAAACAACCTCCGTATTATAACGGGAATATGAACCGGACACTGCCGACTAAGGAGACACATAAAGAAACTAAGATTGGTAGATAAAGCAAAGTTCAGATTCTATAAGAAAGACGACGAAATACACATACTCTAAGAATGCATTGCATTACATAATTTTAGGGACAGATACCTAGGGTCATACAAAACAGAAGAGAAAGATCTACCTAACTTGAACCCCAACGTTATCCTAAACTTTCCAAGAAAAATAGGATTTGAAGAGCTGCTATAATGCTGAGAAAACATCAGAATTATAGCAAGAAAAGGAGAAACCCAATGGATCTTATAGGTCGCAGGTGTATCTGTCACCCCGAACTTCGCTCATGCGCTCCTACGCTCAAGGTCTGAAGACCTTGAAGAGAAATTCCACGTACCCCCAAATTACTTTACCGTTAAAAGTGTGAAGAAGAAAATCTCGAACATTTCTGCTGTAGTGACAAAATGCCTCATTATGCTGGTAAAATATATGTATTTTTGTTTAAGAAATTCAGTCAATTGATGAGTTAAAAAATCTAGGTATCTTTGTCTATTCATGTTATTTAGGAAAATGTATGATCGAATGAATATGTCGTTATAAATCCCATACTGTACATTAGTTTCAAATTAATATTAATCTCTGATTATGGCATGGAAATAAGGATTAACATCGCTCCATAATCAACATTCTTGCGAACTTCTATACCATTAGCCTTAAATATTGCACGTCAGAGAAAGGGCTTCTCATTTTATAAATCTGTTATTATATAACTGTACATAGAGCACAAAATTCGAATCTTCGATCAACATCTCTTCTCTTAAATTAATGGTAAATGGAATGGTTTTTTATTTAATTTTAAAATTCTAGGTACTTTAATTTTACTTATACCTTATTAAAAAACTAGGAGGAGCGATTTGAATTTAAGTTGGCAACACTCGCGTTTGTTTATTGGTTAATTTGGAGGCAAGTTTACACTATAAAAATTTGCCACTTACATTTATCAAGTAATTTGTGACATTTATAGGTTATGTTTTCAACGTGTGAAATATTTATAATGGTGACTTTTGTTAATTGATTTCTTTTTTAATATAATTATTGTAAGTTTACTTTGTGACCATCTTAGACCATATATAAAGTGTCCATAAACATTTATTTTCAATTTTATTTAAATGAAAGAAATGTATTTAAATTTGCTGCCTTGTAAATTTTCTAGTAACTTATTTGGCTGTAAGTCTGGCTGTTCAAATCACTCCTCCTAGTTTTTAAATGAAGTATAGGTACATTCAATAAATTGTATCTTTTTGAAGTGAATTTTTTGGATTTCCTACTACGTACAGAATCCCTTTAATTTCAATTTTAAATAAATTCATAGGTAACCCATGCCCATCTTTTGAACATATTTGCAATATTTTCGGAATACAATGACAATTTGTGAAATATATTGTATTATCAGGTCTATTATTAAAAATGTCTGCTGCTTGTCTATAAATTTTATGGGTCTACGAAAATTTGCCGATGGATGATTTGCCGAAAAGAATTGGCCGACGGGAAGATTGGTCGAATGGAAAATATGCCGAATGGTACATTTGCCGATATTTTTATTAAATTACAATGTTTTGAGATTGTGATTTTCAAATATAAATTCTGGGATAATCTGCAAACTATTATTTATAAGATTAGACCAATTTTATTTCTATTTAATTACTAGATTTAAAGATTATAATTTTTAAAAGAAATTCTGGGATAAGTAATTTGCAAAATGTATTTGTTAATTTATATTAGGTTTCAAAGGAAAGATTTTAGAGAAGACTTATTCCAAAGAAAGAATTAGATATAATTATCCATTGGTTATAAGTTTTAATATGTATACATATTTGAGCCTCTGAAGATAAACTTGATTAAAGTTATGTTGTAAAGCGTGAATTAATTTAATTTATTTCGAAAATTTTCCTCGAACAGTAAACTTTGTAAAATGGCTGCTTAATTTGTTCTCAGTGAAAGAGGGAAGAGTAAGTTGTTGCTTGACGCCTACTTATACAGAAAGGACAAAGGTGATGACCACAAAACACCGACGATGTTGTTTTCGCTTTTTGCAATGTGTTGCCACGTATTTTAATGAATTTAAAACAAAATCAAATTTAGAAAAATAAAGAAATTTAACTAAAAGAAATACAACTCCAGCTGAGTTCGGTAGTGGTCTCTCTACTGGCAAATTAGTGCCCAGCTCAGCCGTAGAGGTAAGTAAACAAATACTAGTGAGTCGCGCCACCGATTTAGACGGTTAAAATCGGAAACCCCTGATGTCCCAGGCACCACTTCACCCACTGGAGATAATCAAGTAAATTTAGAATATTTAACGGTTCTAATTGAATTACACTATAACTGAAAATAACGATAAGTGAGCTAAATAAAACTAAAATGTCAACTAGACTCTTCTTTAATGAACAAGTAACCAATTACAAAACTGTCAAGCCTCGTACTCGACAACGCTATTGATATTTATATAAATATAAAAAAAAAAAAATATATATGAATTATATTAATAGAGAATTTTATCCCAAAATATGTGTGATCACACGCAATATGAAAATAAAAAAAGTATAAGAAAAATAACTCTTAACTAACGACTTAATCTAATTTAGCTTATCTGTTAAACTAATAAGTTTTGCCGCAGTCCTAGGCTTCTCCAATACTTAGGCCGGTACGAAAATCAAGCCTTATCCAAACCAAAAGGCTTGCTCCAAACACAACAACCAAAGCTCGTACTAAGTATTAGGTCAGCACCCAAAATTCTGCCTAACTCTAGGACTTATGTCTGTATCGAGGACTTATGCCCGTAACTAGGACTTTTAGCCGGTAACTAGAACCCTAAAATCGTAATATATAATCAACGATAGCTTAAACAATTTTAAATGACTCCTTGAATTAATTTGATTTAATAACATTACTCTACTTTACTGACTTAAATACAATTTAAACACATTGACTGATATTTGTATAACAACGAAAGAATAAAAGTGAATTTAAATGAATATTACAACATTTAGAAGCTGATTTTTCTGAATTTATAATTAATGATCAAAACTAATAATTAAAATGTGCTTAACAAACTTAATTTTGATTGGCTAGTCACTACAAAATTATAACAATAACCTAAATCAAGATTAAACACAATATTAATTTATAATAGTACAAAAATATTAATTCATAATAGTAAAAAGAATTAAAAGGAGTCCAGTTACACATAAATAATACCTAAATATGATACACATAAAAAAAAATAAAGATTTTCAAATTAAAATTTGCGGTTATATGGCGTTATTAATCTAGTAAAATATAAATACGTGACTCACCTATTTAAAATAGGGTTTCTTTCCTCGATAAACTCGTGACACAACTACTTTGTTGCTAACTGCAATGATGGGGAATCCTGACCACAATTCTCTGTCTGAACAGTCTTTAACTACCAAAATACCACAACTGTTTGTTCGTTGGACCACCTACACTCAAAGAAACGAGAGAAAGAAACCATGAGAATCGACGAACCACATGTATAAAGAAATTCGTACTCACCAAATGAAGATTTAATTAAATATCCGGACAAAGCCGTATTTTCCACCGAATTCACCAACATTCAGAGTAATCTCTCCCACAATATTCAATGGAAATGAACGAGGTTAAATTTCGTAAATCCAAATTAAATTGTCTTCGATGATTGAAGATTACAAATTAACCTCAAGACAAATCTTCTTTAACGATGCTTTCAGCACAAAGGTTCGTAAATGAAAAGAAAGACAGTTTCCCACGTCACTTCGACCACAATAATTTGACATACGTCGAAATAAGATATGGCCTCTACTATTGGGACAAACCGTAGCTTATTCAGCCAACAACTTACGAACAAACAGGGGTCATTCGATACGACCAATCTATACTTCATTTAAAAACTAGGAGGAGTGATTTGAAAAGCCAGACTTACAGCCAAATAAGTTACTAGAAAATTTACAAGGCGGCAAATTTAAATACATTTCTTTCATTTAAATAAAATTGAAAATAAATGTTTATGGACACTTTATATATGGTCTAAGATGGTCACAAAGTAAACTTACAATAATTATATTAAAAAAAGAAATCAATTAACAAAAGTCACCATTATAAATATTTCACACTTTGAAAACATAACCTATAAATGTCACAAATTACTTGATAAATGTAAGTGGCAAATTTTTATAGTGTAAACTTGCCTCCAAATTAACCAATAAACAAACGCGAGTGTTGCCAACTTAAATTCAAATCGCTCCTCCTAGTTTTTAAATAAGGTATAATTATTTATATAGACGACAATAAAAATCCCAACATTACCTAATTTCCCATTTATTTTGATTTCAATAATAAAGTTATAAATATGGCCGAACGTTGGCTAGAAAACTACAATATACAAGTTATCGACAAGAAGGTAGGTCAGACGTCCTATTGTCAAAGATTTCAAACATCACACAGTTATAATAATAAACTTATTTACAAAACCCATCGTTAGCGACAACTAAATAAAATTTTATGGCCGAAATAACAACAACAGTTGGCGTTTTACTATTGATAACCTATATCAACCGGTTTTGCCTCGATAAATTCTGCAATATTATAAGGTAGGCCAACGATTTTGTTTACAAATTAAAATCTATCGCTAACGCCAAAATTAACCCGTGACAACATCCTCTCCCCTAAGAAAGGAGAAAATCTACCGAAGATTTTCGACGATAACGCAATAGTGCTAAATGAGCCAACAGTCACGATGAAAGGAACAACAAGCCCATACGATAGCTAACGACAAATTGCTGTAGCAGCCAAGCCAATAAAACGCCATATACCATTTCGTAAGAAAATACGAACTAACAACACAACAAAACCAAAGAAAGAAAAAAAAAGAAAACAAAAATTTTGAGTAATACTCGGGAACAAAAGCACCCAGTGCAATAAAGCTGCACCAAACTGAAACGGCATTGGTCCTTCCATTTCAGAGGACTGCATTCGAAGTCCGCTTAGGTAAGCGGAAGCAGTGCACACTTCCAGGGGCGACCTCGCGAAAGATGTTAAACGCGTCATGGTTACACACCCCTGGACCTCACACCTTACAGTGTACAAAGCCCTCTCACCCAGCAGCCAACGAACACAATCCACACCCACTTCTAGACCTCCGCCGGTGAATAACAAAGGGACAAGTTAAAAAGGTATCAAAGATTCCGGTACTGCTGAGACTTCCACGGGAGGCCCCGCAAGCTCATCTGACTCTGACAGCAGTAGTGAACCCCCGCATAGTGACAGTTTTCCCTCGGGTCCCTGCCGGCGAGCAATCCACCTCCCACTGACGGAGCGTAACCAATGCGGTTCCACTGAAGGCGACACCCCGTGCAGCCCCAGCACCCACCGGAGCCTAAGGCCATAAAGCAAAGAAACACGGAGGGACATTTTGGGCCGAAGCCCGGGACCTGAAGGGACCCAGAGTGATAAAGTTCACCCCAGACTAATAACCACAGGAAAAAAAAAGAGAAAAAAGAAACCCCCCCAACTAACATAATTCCTAGTAACCTAGGGACTAACGATATAACAAAATTAACAGTCCTAACGTACTCCTAGTACTATACCGCAAAAAGGACACCTAAACCAGACCAACATCCAAACTAAACTGGACTAATATCCACAACACAAACCCAACAACAACATAACCCCTAAACTATAACTCGTAGGGTACCAAATTCAGGTACGGTATGCCTAATCCTCGCTCCAGACACAAATAGGGTAACGCAGTGATCAATAAAAACACACAAAAAAAATACTTGGGAGGAGGAAAGAGACGCTAGCATACTAGAAAATGCTGATGGAAGCAACACAATACAATTACTGATGGAAGTAACGTAAGATAATACGGATTCGGGGACTGGAAACAAGATAAAATGAAAACAAAAAAAAACCGATAACAGAAGTTCCGAATCCTGTAGTGTTAAGGTTAGGGGACTCTTACCCGCTCCGCCTGGAATATCCTCGGGTGGTGAAATTCTTTGGCCTCCAGCCACAAGGCACAAAAGGGTCAACGATGGTCGTGTTGAATAAGGTTTGAATCCAAATAACGAAAGATACCATAAGTTTACAAAACCTAAGTTCCTACCAAACAGACTAAAAATTTCCTCAATAAATCCCAACAAATGGTTTTTCCACCGGACACTCAACAACCAATGGCCCGGTCGGAAAATAAAAGGTTTGGCCTCGAAATCCACACAAAACGTGCCGTAGAACCACTACGAATGAAACCAAAACCATAAGGTCATTCTAAAGCCAAACAAGCAGGAAACGATAGAAAATAATATAGGTAAGGTAATGATAAGTTACTAAGGTAAAACGAAATTTGGGTCCAGAAAGTGTTAAGGTTGGTAACCAACCCGATGGTAGTAATATAGCCCATCGCGGATTCCGATATTACAACGAAGCTGTATTTACTCAGTGTGACTTCTAATATATGAATTTCCAAAGAGAATCTTTTAAATTCCACAAAGATGGAGTAGCATTCTCTGTTGATTCGGAAGACATAGCCAATGAATTTCAAAAAGAAACAGAAGATGATCAGGAATACAAAGAAAAATCTTTTAAATTCCATAAGATGGAGTAGTATTTTTTCAATACCCAGTGTGAATTCTTTATGACCTTTCATAAAAGAAAAAAAAACGAATAATACGAGATGGATAATGACTTAACAGCAAGAGGGTAACCGATTCTCACGAATTACTATATTAGTAATTCTGCATTAAAAGTCTAAGATATATTCGGCTATTATTTAATAATAATGTCTGTAAAAGAACCAATAAATATAAAACAGCTTCTTGAGGATGGAGTTGCCTTTTCTGTTGATTCCGAGCTAACGGAACAGAGACAGGAAGGGTGACCAAGAACATGGAAACCAATACAGAGGAGACAAGGGAGCGACCGCGATTGTGATTAGTTCGGAAAGTTAAAAGCACATTATTGTAGATTGTGGGTGACAAGGTAACCGATATGAACTAGGGCTAGCAGTGTTAAGGTTAGGGGACTTTTACCCGCTCCGCCTGGAGTATCCTCGGGTGGTGAAATTCTAAGGCCTCCAGCCACAAGGCCGAAAGAGTCAACGATGGTTAAGTTGAACAAGGGTCTGAATCCAAGCAACGAAAGATACCTATAGTTAACAATACCTAAGTTCCTACTAAATTAACTCCGAAAAATTCCTCTACAAATCCCAACAAATGGTTTTTCCACCGGACACTTAACAACCAATGGCCCGGTCGGAAAATAAAAGGTTTGGCCTCGAAATCCACACAAAACGTGAAATAGCACCACGGCCAAAAAATGGCCCAAACCATGAGGGTAATCCAAAGCCAACGGAGCAGGAAAACGATGTTACTAAATAAGATAAGGTAAAGATAAGTTTCACTAAAGGAAGAACGAAACTTGAACCCAGAAAGTGGTTAGGTTGGGGGACTCTTACCCACCCCGCCTGGAGTATCCTCGGGTGGTGAAATTCTTCCGCCTCCAGCCACAAGGCGTGACAAAAGAAATCAACGATGGGATTGTTGAAAAGATTGGGTTCAAGTGACGATAGGTAAGATGGAATAACAATAAAACAACCCAAGGTATAACGAAACTTGAACCCAGAAAGTGTTAAGGTTAGGGGACTCTTACCCGCTCCGCCAGGAATATCCTCGGGTGGTGAAATTCTTGCGCCTCCAGCCACAAGGCGTCAAAAAAAAACAAACATCAAAAAGATACAACAATAAAAGAGTAAAAGAACGTACAACAAAATTCAAAGACAAACAGGTTCTGAACTCGCAACGTGTGAGTTATATCCCAACAAAGATAACTATATAAAATATCACAGTTGATATACGGTAAATTACGATAAGCTAATAGATACGATAAATCACAACAAACAAAATCCATCATAAAACTCAAACAACGTAACGAATTCAACAATAAACGTATGAAAAAAAAACTACTACAAAGCTTTTCACCTACCAGATAACAAACTTGCGGTTCAATGCAAATTAGCAACGATGAATAATAATAAACAAACTCATTAAAGATATTAAAATCCATAATCTATAAAAAAAAATTATTTCGCGATTGGTGTGATCAGAGTTAATATCGCCAATAATTAGAATATATAAAAAAAAGTTACTACTCAGCTCACTTATATAAACGCGATTAATAAACAATAAAAAAAACTATCAATTACTCGCCCAATTAAACAAATATATGCCCCACGTTGGGCGCCAAAAATTTGCCACGTATTTTAATGAATTTAAAACAAAATCAAATTTAGAAAAATAAAGAAATTTAACTAAAAGAAATACAACTCCAGCTGAGTTCGGTAGTGGTCTCTCTACTGGCAAATTAGTGCCCAGCTCAGCCGTAGAGGTAAGTAAACAAATACTAGTGAGTCGCGCCACCGATTAAGACGGTTAAAATCCGAAACCCCTGATGTCCCAGGCACCACTTCACCCACTGGAGATAATCAAGTAAATTTAGAATATTTAACGGTTCTAATTGAATTACACTATAACTGAAAATAACGATAAGTGAGCTAAATAAATCTAAAATGTCAACTAGACTCTTCTTTAATGAACAAGTAACCAATTACAAAACTGTCAAGCCTCGTACTCGACAACGCTATTGATATTTATATAAATATAAAAAAAAAATATATATGAATTATATTAATAGAGAATTTTATCCCAAAATATGTGTGATCACACGCAATATGAAAATAAAAAAAGTATAAGAAAAATAACTCTTAACTAACGACTTAATCTAATTTAGCTTATCTGTTAAACTAATAAGTTTTGCCGCAGTCCTAGGCTTCTCCAATACTTAGGCCGGTACCAAAATCAAGCCTTATCCAAACCAAAAGGCTTGCTCCAAACACAATAACCAAAGCTCGTACTAAGTATTAGGTCAGCACCCAAAATTCTGCCTAACTCTAGGACTTATGTCTGTATCGAGGACTTATGCCCGTAACTAGGACTTTTAGCCGGTAACTAGAACCCTAAAATCGTAATATATAATCAACGATAGCTTAAACAATTTTAAATGACTCCTTGAATTAATTTGATTTAATAACATTACTATACTTTACTGACTTAAATACAATTTAAACACATTGACTGATATTTGTATAACAACGAAAGAATAAAAGTGAATTTAAATGAATATTACAACATTTAGAAGCTGATTTTTCTGAATTTATAATTAATGATCAAAACTAATAATTAAAATGTGCTTAACAAACTTAATTTTGACTGGCTAGTCACTACAAAATTATAACAATAACCTAAATCAAGATTAAACACAATATTAATTTATAATAGTACAAAAATATTAATTCATAATAGTAAAAAGAATTAAAAGGAGTCCAGTTACACATAAATAATACCTAAATACGATACACATAAAAAAAAATAAAGATTTTCAAATTAAAATTTGCGGTTATATGGCGTTATTAATCTAGTAAAATATAAATACGTGACTCACCTATTAAAAATAGGGTTTCTTTCCTCGATAAACTCGTGACACAACTACTTTGTTGCTAACTGCAATGATGGGGAATCCTGACCACAATTCTCTGTCTGAACAGTCTTAAACTACCAAAATACCACAACTGTTTGTTCGTTGCACCACCTACACTCAAAGAAACGAGAGAAAGAAACCATGAGAATCGACGAACCACATGTATAAAGAAATTCGTACTCACCAAATGAAGATTTAATTAAATATCCGGACAAAGCCGTATTTTCCACCGAATTCACCAACATTCAGAGTAATCTCTCCCACAATATTCAATGGAAATGAACGAGGTTAAATTTCGTAAATCCAAATTAAATTGTCTTCGATGATTGAAGATTACAAATTAACCTCAAGACAAATCTTCTTTAACGATGCTTTCAGCACAAAGGTTTGTAAATGAAAAGAAAGACAGTTTCCCACGTCACTTCGACCACAATAATTTGACATACGTCGAAATAAGATATGGCCTCTACTATTGGGACAAACCGTAGCTTATTCAGCCAACAACTTACGAACAAACAGGGGTCATTCGATACGACCAATCTAATTATTTATATAGACGACAATAAAAATCCCAACATTACCTAATTTCCCATTTATTTTGATTTCAATAATAAAGTTATAAATATGGCCGAACGTTGGCTAGAAAACTACAATATACAAGTTATCGACAAGAAGGTAGGTCAGACGTCCTATTGTCAAAGATTTCAAACATCACACAGTTATAATAATAAACTTATTTACAAAACCCATCGTTAGCGACAACTAAATAAAATTTTATGGCAGAAATAACAACAACAGTTGGCGTTTTACTATTAATAACCTATATTAACCGGTTTTGCCTCGATAAATTCTGCAATATTATAAAGTAGGCCAACGATTTTGTTTACAAATTAAAATCTTTTGCTAACGCCAAAATTAACCCGTGACAGTGTTACGGATTCTAAACTGGGCAATATGTTGGCCGTGCTTCCTTCGAGAAGAAAAAAGAAGAAGAGAGACATTACAATTTAAGTTTCGTTAACAGACAGACGCTTGTTATTTTTGATGTAAAAATATTACGCGCCTTCATTATTCTTTGTTACATTTTAATCAATATAGTTGTGTTTATTAAACTTTATTCTATCAAAAATAGGCCTTAGGTGGCAACTAAACACAATGTACTTTTAGAAAAATTCAGTAAGAAGGTTTAACAAATGAATATCAAACCGATGCGAAATTTGCAGTTAAACTGAAGTTACTGCCAGCTTTAGCATTTGTACCTAAAACGGATGTAATTAAGGCATTTAAGGCGATATGCGAAAAAAATATACTATCTGAGGAAGCACAGCCAATTGTAGACTACTTTGAAGACACTTGGGTTGGTTGTCCTCAAAGACGGCAGCAACGCCGCTCACCACGATTTTCTCTAGATATGTGGAATTGCTACGAATCCGCAATACAAAAAATTCCGAAACGAACAACTCGATAGAAGGCTAGCATCAAGCGTTTGAAACACAAGTTTCTGGAAACCATCCCAACATATGGAAATTTGTCAAACGCATCCAACGTGAGCAAAGTCTACATGAACTTAAGATAGAACAATACGTCGGTGGTACTGAAGGTTCACCTGGTCGTAAAAAGAACCGCGATTGTGCTGAACGAATAGCCGCCCGTAAAAAATTATAACGACTCAACAATTGCCAATTACTTGTGTGGAATAAATAAATAGAAAAAATAAAAAAAACAACTTCTAAACACGCCAGCATTTTTTGTGCTGCTCGTCCTTAGCCGAGATAAAGTGTGAAGGGAATTTGTTTTAGTTGGGAAACGAAATAATGATGGTAAAATATTCTTCACCTATATGTAAGTATCCAACTTTATTTTATACAGAAAATGTGAGATAATAACTATGAAGTCCATAGAAACAAATATTGCGCATAAAATGAATAATTTCTCATACCCATAAAATAAACCATCAAATTTAAAATTGTCGGCGAATCTTCCGTCGGCAAATTTAAGATTGTCCGCGAATCTTTCGTCGGCAAATTTACCATTTGCCGAATCTTCCTGTCGGCCAATTGTATTCGGCAAATCGTCCGTCGGCAAATTGTTCTCGGCTAATCTTCCGGCTCCCAAATTTTATAGGTAATTTTATGAAACATTGAAAATTATTTCAATTTCTAATTATGATTTAATGTTAGAAATTTGTACATAGTTATAAAATATTTCAAAGCAGTCAACCACGAGCAGATTTGATAAGGATAAGTTGCTTATCAGGAAAGAGATCCTATGAAGTCTCATACTGTACATTAATCTAACAATTTCTGATGAGTTTATTAAAATATCTTTTAAATTTTAATTGAAAAAATTACTTATAATACTACTGCTACTTTTAACAAATATATTGTATTTTACAAATAGAACAAAGTCAATGTAAGAAGTAAGAAAGAAACATATGTACATCGAATTTAAACATATCCCTTGTATTCACGAGTTTCGTTAAATCAATAAAATTTAACCGATAACAAATTTTTTCTTTATGTTATGAGGATTCTATAGTTTCTATGACATTCGTTTAAAAGTTATAGCGCAAAAAATGCAAGGGAAACATGCATTATATACACCAGTTTTATAAAACCGTTAATATTTTACCGTTAGGGATATCTGATCTAAACCAAAATTACTAATAGGGTTCTTCACCATAACATGAGGATTTCATATACCCAATCTCATGACACTGTGACCTTCCGTTAAGGGGTTATAGTACACACAGGCAGAAGGGCGAAAGGACATACAAGCCGATCTTATAAAGTGCCTTCATGGTACTCAATAAAAACGAATGTATGCATATGCTGATTTTTTCTAAATTTTTTTTTTTTTATTATGCGTAGTATTACGTAGGAATACGCAGCGCCAGAAGCTAGTATACTAAACACTAATAGATTCTCATGTTTTTGTTTTATAATTCTAAACTGCGAAGAAAACAAGGAAATCACGGGATCCAGACAATATGAGTAATGCTTTTAAGGCTATACAAAACGGAAGCAAAATAAAGACCGTTGCTCAAATCTTTAATACCTGCCAAATTATAAGTAAACCAGTAAACATTTTCACGATGCGGTATTATTCCGTCGCTACTCGGATCAAACTGGTCCCTTCATTCTATGATTCCTAAGCGTTTGAAGTGTTAGTTTTTGCAATACGTTGATGCGCGAAATTTTTAGAAGAGTGGTATTATCCCACGCTCCCCTAATTATAGAAATTCGCGATATTTACCAAACTTTTGCACAATGTTATAAAACCAGTCTGATAATACTACACCCTGTGACCCTGTATGTGTAGCTAAATAAATTCTCTAATACTTAACTGCATTTTTTAAATTTATACATCAAACCCTGTCTGAAGCATAGGTCAAAGTTCATAATATTTTCCCAATGTCCCCAATATATTATATTTATTTATTGTAGTACTATTTGAATGAAAACACAAAATGCAAATTGTTTACAAAGGGGAATAAATGAAGTTTTTGATAAATACTTTACTCTGGAACAATTTGAACAATTTTGCAATTAAATTTTTTATTATTTTTTAATAGTTAAGTGATTTAAATAACACATAGTCCTAAAAGTTTTGGCACAAAATATTTATCAAATGTGTTTAAATAAAGAAACACAAATCAATAGTTAACTAAACTATACTATCGATTTATGTAGAGTGACCCATTCTGCTCCATAAGACACAATTTTTTTCTAAATGTCCCTTATGAGGCCTTGTCGGAATTCAAATCTATATCTTAGATTTTCGTCAAATCGCCGTTTTAATTGTTTTTCATATTTGGCTTTTCAACCATCAGGATAAACATTTCTAAACCATACGGCCTAAAGAAACTTCTATTGAGCGAGCGTGTGACAAGTTTGGAGGATTATCGTTCTTGACAACATAAAGTATGTGTTGTCGAAGTCAGTTTTCGGTATCCCTTGAGAAATGGGATGATACTAGCTCTGGCTACAATATTATAGTCATTATAAGTTTGTAAAAGCAATTATCAATATAAGTGTGTCTATTCAAAAATTTACTCCTCAATCTTAGTTCAAACGTTCGGGATACATTTTTTTTATTTTATTTATTTTTTATTTATTTATATAAAAAAAAAATACAATTTTTGGTATTACAATAATAAAAAATTAAATTTTAAATGCATATTAAATAAAGCACCTAGGTGCAAGCACCTGTATGTGCTAAAGTACTTATTAGAGTATGTTATATAGAAAAATTTGGAACAAACATATAAAAAAGTAAGAGAAAAAAAAATAATAACAATTAAATATCAACATAAATAACAAAAAGAAAAGAAAAGATAAGAGATTGTCTACAGTATATATTTATAGCTATCAACATTAGAAGCAATGTACTGCTTTGATTTTTTTTTACATTCCTGAGATTTAGAGGTAGAGTGTTATAAATTTTGGGACCAACATAAGTCACAAATCTTTGACTTGCATCTCGCTGAACCGCTGGAGCCCTCAATTTCTGATTAAATCTGGCACTTGTGTTGTGCAAGTGATTGGCAATGTATCGCAATTCAGGCCTTCGATAAATAAAAATACAACATGAGTGATAATACAAGGTTCTTATGTTAAGAACGTTTTTACGATATAAGAGAGTGGTAGGATATAGTGCACGTTTTTTGAAAATAATTTTAATTATGCGATTCTGGATAACATTAAGAGGATGGAGTGCAATATCATACATCCCACCCCATATTATTATACCATAACGGAAAATAGATTCAACCAGCGAATTGTAAATAGTAATTGATAACCTCCTATTTATAAATTTTCTAAATTAATAAAATTTAAAAATAAATCTTCTAACTCTGGTTGTTAATGATTAAATGTGATTAGTCCATTTCAAATTTTGGTCTATTATTATTCCGAGGTATTTTGTTGTATTGTTTATTTTAATTGTAAAGTTTTCATTTATTTGTCAAAAGATGGCCTATTTACGTTAGTTAATGAAAATGCTATGAAAGATGTTTTAGGCACATTTAGAGAAAGTTTATGAAAATCAAGCCAGTTTTTTATAATATTTATATCCGTTTCCGTTTTTTCTTTAACCGGTTCCCAACTATTATCCTTAAATATGAGGACAGTATCATCTGCATACGAAATTACTGAACCATTTATTTGGGATGTTAGCATACTATTAATATATACTATAAATAAAATTGGGCCAAGCACTGTTCCTTGCGGTACTTCCATTTGGACGGTTTCTGGCTCACTCATGATATTTTTTATTCTGACCATTTGTTTTCTATTACACAAGTAATTTAAAAAAAAAATACCGTGCCCCTCACTCCATACTGCTCCAAAGTATTAAGAAGTAACTAATGAGGCACGGTATCAAATGCCTTCGCTAAATCCAAGAACACTGCGATACATTTATCTCCCTTATCCAAAGTAAGTTTAATTCGATTAACAAGTTTAAACATTGCATCGCTGGTGCTAAACCCCGGTTTAAACCCAAACTGCTTTCTACTTAGAATGTTATTTTTATGTAGATACTCATGTAAACGCACCTTAATGCATTTTTCAAAAATTTTAGTAAAAGTATTAATGAGACTAATGGGTCTATAATTAGTTATGTTATTTTTATCTCCATTTTTATATATAGGTACAACTATTGATATTTTAAACTGTTCAGGTACAATGCCGATCAATAATATTAAATTTATTATATGTGTAAGTGGGTATAAAAAGTGGTTAAAATTGTTTTTGATCATTTTTGTAGTAATGCCATCTATTCCTGGTGAGCAACCATTTTTTAAACTTTTGATATGTGAAACGATTTCGTTTTCATCAACTGGTTTGAGGAAACAAGAATCTTTAATAGATGGATAATTTACTTTATACTTTACCGAGGGTTTTTCAATTTTTTCTGCTAATTTAATACCTACATCAATATAGTACTTGTTGCTAAAATCTACCATATCTTTAACAGTAGTAAATGTATTATGAGTTATATAATTTTAATAACAATTTCTTCAGTTGAGTCATTAGTTTTTTCATTTAAAGCTTTTTTTATAGTACTGTAGATTTTTTTAATATCTTTTGAGTTTTCAAAAATATTGGCATAATATTTAGTTTTAGCTGCCGCTACAGTTTTTTTTTAAATAAATAGCGGCCGCCCGCGACTTTATCTGCGTGGACTTTAGTTTTTTGCCACCGAGTTTCATACAAATTTGCAATCCCTATTTTAAATCCTTAGGGGTGGAATTTAAAAAAGTTATTTCTTAGTACACCACTACGTAATAAAACAAATTTATTCTCCAATTTTTAAGACTCCACGCGTCTATCGACAGTGTCATGTCGGCCAGCAGCAGTGTGCTACCGCCTCACCGCTCCACACACCCCGCACATTAAAGCGCGAGTGGTATTAGACTATTATTATTCAAATGTGCAGTTTAATTTTAATAAAGCGAATTTTAATCAGATTAAGAATAATTTATCTTCTATTGATTGGAATAGTGAATTTTTTAACTTGAATACTAGTGATAGCACTAAGAAGTTTTATCACCATCTAGAAAATATTATAAATGTGAATGTTCCCAAATTTCCAAAATACCTATAAATCAAAATTCCCCCATTGGTTTACTTTAAGTACTATCAAAGTTATTAAAGAGAAGAAAAAATTTCATGTCAAATGGAAAAGGTTCGCAAATAATTTAGATTATTTAACCTTCAAACTCTTGAGAGGTACGGCAAAGTACTTAATAAATATAGATTTTAAAAATTATATTAGTTCGGTTGAAACTCAAATTACTTCGAATCCAAAATATATTTAGCAGTTTGTGAAGTCAAAAAAAGGCTTTTCTAGTTCTATCGATGCTATAAAAGATACTAGTAATAATCTAATCACAGATGGCGCTGCAATTTCCCAGCTTTTTTCAGATTATTTTAGCTCTGTTTTTAATACACCTACGCCACGTAATAACAACACTATAAGATTCGATTCTAGTATTAACACTGTATCCTCATATTACATTCCTTTAATCAAAATAGTTGACAAAATTAAAAATCTTTCAGATAAACCCGCTGGTGCAGATAAAATTCCAACTTGTTTAATTAAAAATTGTGTTAATGAAATTTCCCCTTGCATTATATATACTATTTAACAAATCCCTAACAGAGGGCTATTTTCCTACCATTTGGAAAACAGCTTTAATAGTTCCTATTTTTAAATCTGGTAGTAAATATCTTGTCGAAAATTATCGTCCAATATCTAAACTCTGTATCATTGCCAAATTGTTTGAGTCAATTATCTGTGATTACTTAATTTCAGACGTTCAACACTATATCGATGAGGATCAACACGGATTTATGAAAAAACGCTCTATTGAAACAAACCTTTTTACTTATTGTGAATATTTATTAGAGAATATGAATAAAGGTCTTTAGGTAGATGCCATTTACACTGACTTCAGCAAGGCTTTTGATAAGATTGATCACTCAACTTTACTAGATAAACTTGCTGCAGCTGGTGTACATGGCAACCTACTGCGATGGTTTGAATCATACATAAGTAATAGGTCTCAGGCAGTAGCTATAGGTAATTATATTTCACCCATTATTAATATTAATTCAGGCGTACCTCATGGCTCCCACTTGGGGCCTCTATTATTTAATATTTATATTAATGACATAGGTAAATGTTTTAAGTTTTGTAGACATAAAAAATTGGCTGATGACTTGAAAATTTACTATGCATTAAGAAATACCTCAGACTTCAAACTGATTCAAAGTGATTTAAATAGGCTTGTGGCATACTGTCATAAAAACTTCCTGAATTTAAATAAATGTTTCTCAATTACTTTTTCTAGAAAGCGGTCCGTACACAACTTCCAATATTTTCTTCAAAATCATTTAATAAATAAAGTCACAGAGATAAAAGATTTTGGAATCTATATTGATTCAAAACTTAAATTTGATCATCACATTAACTATATTTCCAAAAATAGCTAACAGAGCCTTGGGTTTTATTATCAGGACTTGTCATGATTTTAAAACGTTACTTTCATTAAGAACCTTATTCATGGCTTATGTAAATAGTATTTTAAGTTTTGGATCAGATATTTGGAATCCCCAGTACCTTATATATATTAACAGACTTGATCATATTCAAAATAAATTTATAAATTATTGCAACAAGAAATTGTTTCAAGAAAGTAATATTTCATTAAATAGGAGAAACCTAAATTTAATTTCTCTAGAAGATAGACGTCAAATTTATGATATTAAGTTCTTATATAAAATTGTTAACAATCTTATTGATTCCAATGAGATTACTAGCCTTATCGCGATTAATATTCCATCCTATAATACTAGAGATTTTAATATTTTTTACACTAATTTTAGCAACACCAACTATTTTCTAAATTCTCCATTACATAGGTGCGGTAAATCGTTCAACTCAGTTTGCAACCATACTAGTATTGACATATTTAATGATAAATTGTCTACTTTTTGTTACAGGTTAAAAAAATTATATTTAAATATCACTCAACATAATATTTGATTATTTGTACTATTTTCTTTTTTTTTGTACTTAACATTATTGTGTAATCTATAGAATTAAGTTGAATACTGTATCTGGGTTCGTCCCGCATGTATTCCATATTAAATAAATAAATAAATAAATAAATAAATAAATAAATAAATAAATAAATAAATAAATAAATAAATAAATAAATAAATAAATAAATAAATAAATAAATAAATAAATAAATAAATAAATAAATAAATAAATAAATAAATAAATAAATAAATAAATAAATAAATAAATAAATAAATAAATAAATAAATAAATAAATAAATAAATAAATAAATAAATAAATTATTTTAAAACTATAAAAACTTTCATGCTATATGCATGCAAAATCTTAGCCCGATCGGTTTGAAATTGACAAATTTTCATCCCCTATTTTATCCCTTACGGGTGGAATTTATTAAAATTCTTTCTTAGGGGATGCCTACGCCATAGTAGCTATATGCATGCAAAATCTTAGCCCGATCGGTTTAAAATTGACAAAGTTTCATACAAACTTTCATCTCCTTTTTTATCCCCTTAGGGATGGAATTTATCAAAATCCTTTCTTAAGGAAGGCGTAAGTCATAATAGCTATATGCATGCAACATCTCAGCCCAAACGGTTTAAAATTGACAAAAGTTTCATACAAACTTTCATCCCCTATTTTATCCCCTTAGGGGTGGATTTAATCAAAATCCTTTTTTAGGGGATGCCTACGTCACAGTAGCTATATGCATGCAAAATCTCAGCGCGATCACTTTAAAATTGACAAACTTTCATCGCATATTTTATCCCCTTAGGGGTGTATCAAAATCCTCTTTTAGGGAATCCCTACGTTATAGTAGCTATATGCATGCAAAATCTCAGCCCAATCGGTTTAAAATTGACAAAGTTTTATACAAACTTTCATCTCCTATTTTATCCCCTTAGGTGTGGAATTTATCAAAATCCTTTCTTAGGGGATGCTTACGTTATAGTAGCTATATGCATGCAAAATCTTAACCTGATCGGTTTAAAATTGATTTATACGTACAAACAGCAACACACTGATATAGCGAACTATTATTAAAGATGGTATTAAATCCTGGTATCGTAAAATCAGAATTTGAATGAACGAATCTTGTTTGTCCAAGTATTATGATGTCAATTTCATTAAGGTTGCAGGCTGTCAAAAATATTAAGAAATCGTCAAAGTTTTTGTACACACTTCTAATATTGATATGCAAAATTCTAAAAAAAGCATAATGTTTAGAAATATTGGCATTGTTAGTGAACTGTTCTATATCTTCTAAACTCATGTTCTTTTCATCAACATTTTCTTTCCCAATTTCTGTTAAAATGAAATCCTCTCCAATTTTCATAGGTTTAAAAAGTTAAAATAAAAATGAAAACTAAAGAAATTGTTTAGAAAAGCTCACTGAAAAGAAAAAAAAAATAACTATGTACCTATAATATTATCTAATATGTATGTTAACAGGTGACTGTATAATCTGTTTTTTCTCTAAGCCGCTGAATATGATAGTTAAGAGAAAGGCACTGTCTACTATCACATCCATGACTGGTATCATGTTTGTTTTATACTTGATATTCGACATTATACAATTTTTACATATGATAATACATTATTTGAACAGTCATTTTTTTGATGTTCTCCAGAGCAATTTGGACATACAATTTTATGGATGCAGTTTTCCTTTTTATGAAAATAACCTTGACAGTTGTAACACTTGGGTATAGATAGATCCTTATAAATGGCATTCCTCTCCCATCCAATACATAACGTTTGTTTACTCATGATTTGGTGAAATGCTATAGGTGAACATTCACAGAAAATTGCTTTCATATTATCTTTGGTCTTTCTTTTGATGTGTGTAACTTTAACATCTCCATCTATAATGTTTTGCTTTTTTATTGAATCCTCAATTTCTTCATTTGACATATTTTGTATGAAATTCACTATTTTTATTTTTGGGCGTCTCATTTTCGTAAATTCTATTTATTCCCGTTAAAATTTTATCTGAAAATTTCGCTTTATGTTTGCATCTTACATTGTCAAAGCATTCATCTACGTTTTCTTTATAAAATAAATCGTTACCCTAAATTTCAGAATTACTCATTGTGAAACACTTTTCGTCATATAAAATAATGATTATTTACGTACAAGTAAGAGTATTTGGGGCACTTACGTCTCTTTCGATATTTAAAACTATTTCTACTTAATTTTAACGATATCGTACTCTTAGAAGATCTGTATTAACGAGCCTGTTTCCTCGTTAACACTCTAACTACTTTTTTGTCCTTATTACCAATCTCTTTAACATCTGTGCATTAAATGCGCGTGGTCTTTCACTTTTTGGGAGATTCAAGCATGGTATTCCCTACTCGTAGTTTTCTAAAAGTAGTTTTGCGGAAATATTTTTATTCTGGAATATTCGACAGGTTTCAGCTTTGGGTAGCCACTCAACTAATTAGGAAGTACCAACAGAAGTTAAAACTGACACTGGCAAATTTTTTTGGTCTTAAAAAAAGTTTTCTATTTTCAATTTTTCAGTATTTTTAAATTTGTATGTATAAATAATCCAATTTTTTACTATTAATTACACAAAATTGCTTGATATTTTTTTTTGATTTAACACAATTTACTTTATACAATAACTATTATATTTAATACTAGCTGTTGCCCGCGACGTCGTCTGCGTGTAATTCGAATAAAATCAAGGTCTTTATGTAAGCACACGCCTGAGTAGCTCGCAGATTGCAGAATTTTTTCAGACTTAAATGACATTTATCGTTATATTTTGGACAATTCACACAATATCTTTATAAATTATAGCCTATATGTTATTCTGATCTATAAGCTACATTACTGTAAAGTTTCATTAAAATCCGTTTAGTAGTTTTTGCGTGAAAGAGGAACAAACATCCATACATCCATCCAAACAAACTTTCGCCTATATAATATTAGTAGGATTGTCTCACAATTTTAATGCTTTCTGTACACAACTACATTTTCTTTCTACAACGTTACATCTAAGAGCGTACGGCCTTTCATTATACAGCACGTAAGATTCTAGTTTATATTTATTATCGCATAAAATAAATAATTGCGTAGTGTTATAGTGATATTTTATCTATAAAATAAGTAACTATTCAGTATATTTACATAAAAATCGTTATTAATAATATACATATTTATATAAAATATTTTTAAATAAATCCGGCTTTGTATTGTATTAAAATTATTTGGTACTTACAACGCATATTTAGGTATATTGCAGTCTGTGGGGCACCAAAAGTAATTTTTACTTCAAAAATATAATGGCTTCTTTTTTTATAGTCCTATATAACCTACATATTTTTTTATAATTCGGATTACTTTTCAGATTTTTTATTTCTGAAACGTTTCCAGATTTTTAAATAAAGAAAATGGACGTCCTCATTTTTTATATAAAAAAAACTATTTAAATCAATAACTTTTATATGGAAAACTAAAGAAATCATATCTTTTTTTAAATTAGAAAATATTTTTTACATGAAACACAATTATTTATATTTCTAGTTGACGGCACTCCCTCTGAAGTGAGTTTGTTGTTTAAAGACCGATCGCTTCTTTACTTTACATCAAAGATATAGAATATTTTACAAAACTGTTAACAAACAAAAGTAATCTTTGTTTGTTATTTTACAAATATCTTTGTAAAGAAACTCTAAAACTATGATAAAAAACTTTTTAAAGTTGTTGAAATTCAAAGTATTAACAACTTTGGTATACATGATGGAAGTTGAGATGAGAATTTAAAATAATTTAATGTAACATAAGTAACTATTTAAAATTCATATCAGGGACAATGTCTCTTATGATTTAAACTCTTCTAGAATAAAATAATTGAGTCGAAAGAGAAAATTCGTTTAATATTAGAAGCATTTGGAATTTGACAAATTGTATTCGAAAAGAGGATGTATTGTTAAAATATCTTATTACAATAGTTATCTACAAATTAAATCTTTCTTATAAAACGAAAAGTGTGTAATTCTCTTCCTATTACTATTTGTTATAATCGCTTAAAAAATTCTCCATGTCATGACCGTTATGGATCGTTGGATAGCTTTTTTAAATAGACATGTTCTTAATATGTCACACTTTTTGACATTTTTGAAATTTTAGAATGTGTACAAATAGGAATATATTAAATGACATTAAGGAGAAATTGAAAAAAGTCATAGCTTCGTTGTTAGAGCGTTGCCGCGTAATCATTTACTAAATGTCATATACTTGTTCTAAATCATAAGGTTCTTGTTTTATCATTACTACGAATTTTCAAGAGACGTACTCGAGTCGAGCCAGAGATTACGGCAGGTAGGAATGACTTAAGCTTATATCTTAATTAAACACATGATACAATAAAGACAAGATATGATATCGCGCAAGGTGGGCGTGTCTAATTTAGAGCAGGTGACGTCACATTGTGAGAAGAGAGCTACTTCGTGTATGCTGTGGTCACTTAGAAAACATTGCTTACAATAGTTTTATTCATTTATTTTATTACATCGGAAGATTTATTAGTGAATAAATTTAATAAGTTAAGGTGTACTACAGGGGTCGGCACTCGAAGTGTTACAAAATAAAAATGCTGTAATTTTGTCAATTGTGATTTTATTCGTTTAAAAACTTCAGTATATATTAAAAACATTACACATTTAAAACAAAACAACGTTATTGTTCGATATAGCCACCTTTAGCGCGGATGACAGCATCAAGTCTTTCCGGGAAGGCTTCACAGGCTGCATGAATGTGATCTGATGGTATTTTACTCCATTCTCGGCGAAGAGCAATTTTCAACGCGTCGACTGTCTTATATTTTTTTTTGACACTTTGGCCCTCAGAATGGACGATATAGAAAAATTCATTGGATTTAAATCCGGAGAATATGATGGCCAATGTTGTGAAGAAATGAAGCTAGGAACTTTCTTTTGTAGAAAACGTTGCATTTCACGCGCTTTATGGGATGGTGCTGAGTCTTGTTGAAAAGTCCAATGGTTCCCACCGAACTGTTCACGTGCGCAAGGCAACAGAGCATTGTTTAAAATGTTTTCACGATAGATTTTTTGATTTACCTTTACGCCCTGTTCAATAAAAACGAGTGGTGAACGTCCTGTGGCAGTTACAGCGGCCCAAACCATCACTGATGCAGGTGCTTGCTTTCGCAGAGCAATCCGCTGATCTAAATTATCCGCAGACCTACTGTCTAACCACACACGATTAATTTGTTTGTTTACATACTGCTGAACCGTAAAAAATTTTCATCAGAAAGGACAAAATTTTCAAGTTCGCCACCAATGTGCAAGCGTTTTAACACTTTGGCTCTTGCTAAACGAACTGCCTTCTGTGCAGGTGTTAAATCTTGTACTTCTTGTATTTTATAGGGCTTCAATCGTAGTTCATTTTTTAATATGCGTCCCATGCTACGAGCAGATACATTAAGTTTTTTTGCTAATTGAACTGCAGTTTGTCGCAGATTTTGTTGAATTCGAGCCTTCAACTTTCGAACCATTTCTGAAGATGTTGCTGTTTTGTCATGTCCACCTCCATGACGTATTTTGATGCAACCAGTATCATTATATTTTACTTAAGACTTCTTTAATTGATAATATTTAAATTTGTGCTATTGTGTGGTTCAAGCTTTTTATTTATATACCTCTCGCAGTTAATGCATATTTTTTAAAATGATAAAGGTTTAAAAAAATAATATTCACACAGTTTTCAATATTAAGAATTAATTTTCTATATGTGATAAAATATTACTTTAATCGATTAAGAAACTTAGTTTTAGAAAATTTTATACAGTCTATTCATCATATTAGACCAAAGCT
Organism: Altica lythri; assembly: GCA_964028335.1. Classification (NCBI taxonomy): domain Eukaryota; kingdom Metazoa; phylum Arthropoda; class Insecta; order Coleoptera; family Chrysomelidae; genus Altica; species Altica lythri. The sequence continues at coordinate 49,341,386 of OZ034800.1, forward strand.
GTAATGTTTAAATATCATTTTGGTTAGTTTAAATGGAACACCCTATATGTACGTATCCTATGCAATAGCTTATTTTATTAGCATACAAATTAATGCTTATAAGTTCGCTATTCCTAAAATTTCTAGATTACGTAGACTTTAAAAAAAAATATTGAGAAGCGCAGACTATCCAATCTAACCTAACCTAAATAAACCTGGCATGGTCTCTCCTGTGGAGCCCTATGGGAATATTGTGACCACGTTCGGCACTAAGAGTCCTTACATGCACCCGATGCGTGCAGGACTCTAGTTTGTTCAGCTGAAAATCAACATCACGCTGATCTTCAGGTAGGCTAGAATCCAGGTGTCCGAAATTCCCTGAGTTACTGTTTCCACAGGGCAGTTCCCTTTATAAGAGATTTGAGTTCTGTGACTAGCTCCTCAAGGTGGTGATAGGATTCAGGATTCGTGTCACCGAAGATGAGGGACCGTTTATAGTCTAAGGCCTCACACTCGAATAGAATGTGAGTTGCCGTCTCATCGTCCATGGCGCACAGTCGGCACGAGGTGGGTTCCTGTGTCAGAATCCCCACCCTCCGAAGGTGTAGTCTGAATGGTCCATGCCCAGTGAGCAGGCCCAATTATTGAGAAGCGCAGACTATACTATGCCCTAAAATTAAAAAGTACGTAATAAATCAATATAAATTTCAATAAATCATTGTGGTTTTTTATTATTAAAATGTTGACCTTCAAAAATTAAAATAAAACCGTTTTTAATTTTTTAAAAGGTTCCTAAATTCCATATTAGAAACGTATTTACCATTTCGTTTAATGTAATTATTTGAATGTATACTCACTGGGTGACGTCATGCGCGAGCCGGGCCCAAATCGGTATAGCTTAATATCATATCTTGTATATTTGTATCATGAATTTAACACACGAATCGAGCCAGTTGAATTTTAAATTTGATTAAAGGGTACAGGTACTCCAGGTACTCAGGGAAGATTATTAGTAGAGTGGTAGGGTGCTTGGTAACAGTTTATAAAATAAAAATAAAACTGATTAATTAATTTATTTATTTATTTATTTATTTATTTATTTATTTATTTATTTATTTATTTATTTATTTATTTATTTATTTATTTATTTATTTATTTATTTATTTATTTATTTATTTATTTATTTATTTATTTATTTATTTATTTATTTATTTATTTATTTATTTATTTATTTATTTATTTATTTATTTATTTATTTATTTATTTATTTATTTATTTATTTATTTATTTATTTATTTATTTATTTATTTATTTATTTATTTATTTATTTATTTATTTATTTATTTATTTATTTATTTATTTATTTATTTATTTATTTATTTATTTATTTATTTATTTATTTATTTATTTATTTATTTATTTATTTATTTATTTATTTATTTATTTATTTATTTAGTTATTTATTTATTTAGTTATTTATTTATTTAGTTATTTATTTATTTATTTATTTATTTATTTATTTAGTTATTTATTTATTTATTGGTAACTCCTTTTACCAAAAATGAATACAAATGCAATACATCCAAACGGCACAGGTAAAAAAATGTACATAATATAAATAAAACTTATATACGAAATAAAAAGGATCAAAACAACATGAAAAGAAAACAGACTATTGTTTTTTAATTTATTTTTGTTGTTTTCGCCCAGACTATGAAATCATTTTAATTCGTCTGCTAGTCTGCGCGGCCGCATTGTATTCGATTTGGTAGGAGAAAATATTTAAAATTGACACTGATCGTTTATGCTTCCTTTTGTGTGCTGAAATTTATCTATACAGTACCTTACAATTGTGATATTAAATTCTCGTAGACCCTTATATAACGGTGAGTAGTAAAATTCATTAGTTTAATTCAGTAAATTAATAATCCAAAATTCGGTGATTAGACTATTGCAAATTAGTTTTATTATGCATTTTTGTAATAATTATTTTTGTAACTTATTTATTAATTTGTATTAACATCTAAATATTTGATTTTAATCGCTTGTAAAGTCAGTTTTTTGTAGATTCTTAAAAAAAAACTTGTCTTTCTTTAGTAAATAATTTTTTCTCATCTTTGCGGAAAATACAAGCGATTGGGTCGATATTTAGTGTGAAAAGCCGGAGTTTAATTCTATTTTTTTGTTCCAAATAGGCTGATAGCCGGATCTGAAAAGGGTCCTTCCATAGGGATCAAACATAGCCGTTCAAAACCCATTTTTTTGAAGAAGTCTGGTTTCCAGCTAACATTGGGAAATCCACCACGTGGTAGAATCTTCGACCACCAACTCCGCTAGAGATATCGAGCTTGCATAGATCATTTTCCGCCAGCTTTACCAACCGGAAGAACAAAGATAAGAGATTAAATTATTACGTATTTTGTTTTTAAAAAATTTATCAAATTTAACTTCATTCTTTTGAATAAATACCTTAAAACTGATTTGTGCTTTTTATTTGTTTGTCTGTATTTTGGCGCCCTTTTTATTTGTTTGGGGAAGTTAAAAGAAAAGCCAGAAGGAAGCCACGAACCCTGGAGCTAGCTACGGGTTAATTACGCCACAAATTGGCGTTTCACGTTACAGCTGAAGCAACAAAACATCATTAGTAGATTTTATCACTTTAAAAATCTTAAGATCATCGGCAAAAACCAAGAAGTTACTAAATTTAATATTTTGACTAATATCATTAACGAACAAATTAAAAAGGTGAGGCCCCAAATGAGAACCTTGAGCCACACCAGACAAAACATTTACAAGATTAGAAATACAATAACCAACCCTTACAAACTGACATCTGTTAGATACCAATCCACAAAAGCAATGAACCACCAATACCCAGAGCCTCCAGTTTGGCTAAAAGAATTCTATGAATGCCTTAGAAAAGTCATTGTAAATGGCATTAACTTGCAGTCTATCTTCAAAAGCCTTTTTTATAAAGTTATCATTTACAATAAGATTAATTAAAATTGATCTACCCGACAAAAATCCATGCTGCTCATCAATAAATAAAAGTTTGCATTCCTATGCTAGAAATCTGGAAACTAAGTACCTAATATAATAATTTGGGAATATCAGACTGAACACAAACAGCTCTATAATTCTCAATATCATTCTTGGGTTCACTCTTGTAGATATGTTTAAGAAAACTAAATTTCCAAAAATCAGGAAATACACCACTTGAGAGCGACATGTTAAAAATTTTTGATAAGGGAATGGCCAAAGTAAAACCAAATTTGTTAAAAGAAAAGTTGGAATTCCAACAGGACCATATGGAAATTTTGCAGACAGACTGATAACCTTATCAATAAAATCAGCGACAGTGAGAGAGAAGTTGTTCAAATTAACTGTTTTATCATAATGGCAACATGGCATGTCTATATTCTGATCAGACTTATATACTGAAGAGATAAAGCTAGCAAAGAGATTTGCAGTATTATTTACGTTGCTACTAGTATCATTCTTAAAAAACATAGACTAAGGAAACTCATGAGAGGTCCTGAGATTACTCATGTGTCTCCAAAAATATTTAGGATTATTCAATATACATCTATCAGTATTTAATTTATATAAATTATAATTAGTTTTAGATAAATTTTTACAAATACTGCGTAAGTAAGAAAAAATAGGTAATCATCATGAGATAGTAAGCTCTTATATTGCTTATGCGCTCTTTTCTTTTTAACTACTAATTGCTTTAATTGACAGTTAAACCAAGGAGGATAAGTGGACTTCTTAAACCTCATGATAGGGACAAACAAACTAACAGCATTATATAGAACACTATAAAAGTATTTAACAGCTAAATTTATATTTAAATTATGAATATCCTCCCATTATCTTTTATGTCAAATAAACGCAGCCAAATATTTGTTAATTTATAAAAATGTATAAATTTCCAAAAAATGTGATTTGAAAACGACGGGAGAAACCAGGTAGAGATATTGTAAAAATACATATGCTGCGTCCATTTCCACGATGAATTCTGAAATGAATTCTGAATATTGAAATCACAGGCATGAAGAATGTTTAGCATCTAATTTAAACAGACAACAAATTAGTAATTGTGCAAAGAGAAAGGATAGGAAATCTTCAGAAAAGTTGTTAAAATTAATCAGAAAGGAAGTTGTGGTTTCAAATTAAATGGAGACTTTCCTTGTGAGAGATGTAACATACATATATACTAACATAAACCACGCGCGTCTAAAGAAACATCCAAAACTGCCAAATAAGAGACAAGAAGTGCAACATTTAAGATAGAGTGTCATACATTGAATGCTGAACCATTCTTATTTATTAATGATTTTAATAATGGTATTGTCATTTTTCCTTGTACAAAAAACATTTAATTTTTATGGTGGAATTCTACGTAAAGCTATTTGGTCAGATATTTACTATTCACGCATTTAATAGTGATATGTTTGTGTCAGTGGTGTTCTGTCCGTTGCCAGATAAGAAGAAATCAACCTAATATTACAGCTTATACACGTGTCTGTCTTCGAACAAAAATTTCAAACCCAAGTCATGCTATATTTTCAAATTGCATACATGGAAGTAGGATAATTGTGTGGCCGGAGACCAATATTATTGGTTGTCGGTTTCATCTTACACAAGCATGGTAAGAAATAGCTATTTGTATAAAAAGGAAGCAAAGTGCTACTTTTCCTCCAGAGAATAATAAAAAGGCACTTTACTCCCTTGTTATAGATACATTATGATCTTTCCACCTATCTCAAGTAACAAGTCATTTTATCATTTTAAAAAAATTATTTATACATATAACTAACTAAGAACATTTATTAGAGAACTAATACTAATAAGTAGGTACAGTATAACCACAGCCGTACTTCAATTTAAAGTGGAGTAGGGCTGTGGTATAACTGTATTTTCATCATTGCATCCTAAATGTGTTTGATTTGAGGTTTGTCAATTGTTTATATTAATGTTAAATGTGCCATTTTGAGCAGTGGTTATTTGAATACCACTAGAAGTGAGAGCTGGAGCCAACGTAATTTTCGTAATATTTTCACTAATACTTTTATTATACACCTGGTATTCCCTGAAAGTACTCTTACTTGGCTTATTATAACATACATCTTTAACTTAAGCGAATCTCATAATTTGATCCGAAATTTTTTGCTTTCTTCCAAGAAATTGCTCTACAGACTCTTCAGCGATATTCGTAGACTTCCGTGTTGCTTTAAAGCAAGAATATCCCCTCCAGAATTTGCAAGTAAACTTGCCAAAGTTCTTCTGAAAATATGTCTGGTATAATTTATGGCATAAGGCAGTTTTAAAAATTCTGCAATTTTTCTGGCAATTTTAGCGATAGAATGTTTTCCAACCATTTGTTTCATACATTTTCCTGCTCTATAGAAGAAAAATAAACGTAACTGATCCATTTTAGGACGTAACGATATATATTTCCTATGTTTGTCAATATTATTAGGGCCATTCCTCGGTCAAACATTGATTACAAACGTTCTCTGTTTTAGTAATTGGTATATTTAATCTTAAAATTAAGCCTTTATCGTCAACATCTGTAGTGACAATTTTAACGAGCTCGTCACACCTGCATACTTCTGAAATTCCGAAAATGAGGAGAACCTACAAAACAGAAAAAAACGAATTAGTAAATATTTGGTGACGATGGGATCTGAACTTTCACCTACAAGGCAGTGAGTGGCGCATCAACTTGTTTAGCTACCAGTATTCATATGTCAACTTTGCCGAATTATGAATTCAGCCCATTTCTAATACAATATTTGCCATTATTATTAATATAATTATTTTATTGTTGGAAATATCTTACCTTCATTAATAAATAATTGACTTCCTTTCTGGTTAAGGTTTTTGCTTTATCAGCTTTATATTCTGGTTTTGTCTTTTTGAAAAGCAATTAATTTTGGGTATTTAATATCCATTTTTTTTTATTTCGAGCATGATATGTAACATCGAATGTTTGAACCACAATGTAGAGGATTTGAATGTATTTGTTAATATCGAAAAATACCCCAAAATAACATTTTCTGAACAACTACGAATATGTTTTTCGTCGGCCCAATGCTTAAAATGTAAATACATACTACTTTTTGTACTTTTCTTTGGATGTTTGGGGTAATAAAGATTGTACTGTTACATTAACTTGTTTCAAAATATCTGGTGGTATATTACTAATATCTTCAAATTCACTTAAATCACTCATTTTTAAATATTATTTTATATTCTCTAGATATATTATATTATGTACACACACTTTGAAACTACAAATCTGTCAATCGACCATAGCATGGTATAAAATTAAAACTAAATTCAAAAACCGAATGAATCTCTGAAATAAAGTCAAATTATTAATGTTAATATTTTTAAATTAAAGTAACAATTTACTGTTTTTACCATTTTGCAAAATACAGCGTGTTCTATAAATAGGCGTATAGATACTTACGTAACAGAATATAGTATAAGGCGTCAATAAGTTATTTCATCGATGACATACCATGACGTCTCTTTTACTTTTACTCCTTAAGGAGTAGAAGTACTTTGTCTTCCTATCATTGTTTGCTCGTTTTAATGGCTACTTTTGCCCCTTCTATTTGGGCCGACAAGTCTTTCTCAATAACGAGAACAACAAAAAGCTAAAAGTCATTTAACTCCAAATTTAAAACAGAGAACCACTTATCTCATCCCAATATATATTTATATTAAGTCCTGAAGGAGATGCAAACTGATTCCAACATCAAATTATGTAAATTCTAAGAATCGTTGCCAACGAAGAAAGGTAATTTAACCAAAAAAAAAAGAATTTATCGATTTTATAATAAGTCAATTGGAAAAAAAAGAAATTACAAGATTTGATTGTGGTAAAATGTATTTAATATAAACGTGGAAAATAATAGTATATTGTGTGGCAAGGGGTGAAACAAGACCAGGGCGAGAGTTGACTGCACGAGCGAAGCGAGGGCTGTCTTCGCCTGGTCAGAAATCGTCTTTGTTTCATCCCGTGCCACACACTATATTTTTCATATCACATGCTGTGAAACAGCGAGTTTTGATCTCTGGAGCCAGTTGAAGTAAGACTATTTTAGACAAATAGCGTAGTAATATCTTGACAACGATTTGATGACAGCTGTCAGACGATTATGATTTTATTCGCTTTTGTTTATTACAAATGCGATTCTGACAGACTTAAAATACAGAGATAAATAATAAATAAATCAATGTGTCGGGCAGAAATAACGTTGTTTCTCCCCTAGGGCAGAAAAAACTGTCAGTTTTTGACTGACAGTTGCATTGGTCTGAGACTGTCTTGTTTCGACTGACAAAACAAGCTGTTTCAATGCATGTGATATGAAAAATTATTTTCTATTATTATTTTATTTTTTCTCCTATTACTTTGTAAAATAGCGTTTTACATGATACTTTTGAGGGGTGTAAGTGATCGTAAACATTCATCGGGATTGTAAAATACACTTCTATCCAATCAGAAACATGTAACACAAACAAACGACAGCTATCAAAGAAATTAAACCAAATTCAAAGATCAGCATGCCTTCTCGTAACAGGAACCATGCGAAGGACACCGACCAGCGCAATGAAAGTCATACTCGGTCTCACCCCCCTTGATATATTTGTTAAGGAGGTCGCATTGATGACCATGGTACGCTTTCGCACGGTTGGTATCGAACCCACTGTAGGGACTGGCACCTATAGGGATAGTCTGTGGAGGGAATCGATAAAAGTAATACCACTCTTATAGGCAGACACGGATGCCGTCGCACCAAGATTTGTCTTTGACAAACCCTACAAAATATTAACAAACAAGACAGCAGACCCCAACGTAGTGAACGCTCTGAGCGTATATACGGATGGATCAAAAACAAAGCAAGGTGTGGGATGTGGAATTTACCCTAGATCCTTAAGCCTAAAAATAAAATGGGCTATGGATGGCTTGTCAAGTGTGGTTCAGTCAGAACTCACAGGCATAACCATAGCTGCAAAAGAATTAATCAATAGGAACATCACAGGCAGGAATATAAATATATACACAGACTGCCGACAAGCACTACTGACCTTGAATAGACCACGTTTCACTTCAAGTTTAGTACTAGAATGTCACCAATCTCTAACTGAGGCCAGCCAGAATAACGTGGTCACTCTCAGCTGGATCAAAGGACAAGGAAACTCTAAAGGCAACCGCATTGCGATGAATTTAGCAAGGAGGGCTGCGGGCTACAAATATGTTAGCACTCGCCCATCTACCAAGCTAACATTTTCCGCAGTCGTGGACCTTATTAAACAGCACTCTCACCAAAAATTTATACAGTGCTGGGATGAAACTACGAACTGTAGACTGGCCAGAGAGTTATTACCTCATCCTGGCGAGGAAACAGCAAAAAAAATTTAAGGCATTGACCAGACAAAATCTCCGAACAGCTGTGGGAATCCTGACAGGTCACTGCCAATTGCGACAACATCTCTTTAGGATGAAACTAACAGAATCGCCGCTATGCAGAGGCTGCGAACAAGAAGAGGAAACAGTAGAACACATTATGTATGACTGCTCTGCTTTTTCTAAAATCAGAAGATCCGTGTTGGGCGAGTATTGGCTTACACCAGCCGATGTCAGGGATATCCCCCTCGGGAGCCTTATCACCTATTTTAAATCAATAGGCCTGGTGACAGCCTGAGGTGAGGATATTCCTACATATGGGAGGATGCACAATGGATCATATGTGGCCTCAGTGCTGGCTGAGCACTAGCTCGCCCCTCCCAAATTTCCAAATCCAGAGACTCCCATGGGACTTTTACTTTACACGATTTTGATTGGTTACAACTCACCTGAAAAAATAAGTTATGTTCGTAAGAAAACTACAAATTGTCCCAAAATTAAATGTCAAATACAAATTATAAATTTATAATTGTAATACTATTTTTAATTATTTATTAATATGTATAAAAGCAATGATTTTTCAGTAAATTATACCTATACAAATTTATATTTTTTTAGATTTAGAATCATTACTACTACCAAATCTATTCTGTTTGACAGCTGTCAAATTTAAATTAACTATTAAATTCGTTGTTATTTTTATAGTACGTATTTTTAAATGGTTGTTTTAAAATTACTGATTTCGAGAGCAAATTTTCCTTTGCTTATTAGTATCAGGACTTCTTTATTTCTATCTTTATCATCAAGTTGATTTTTTAAAATTTGCCAGTTCAGATTTCAAATTCTTTTAGACGTTTTAGAGTTGCCTTGGCAACTGTTCATGATTCTACGCCATGCAACAGGACTGAGAAGACATAACACTTTAATTTTATAAATTACCAGCTCAAAATTTAGGTCGTGACTACAAAGTACTTTTCTTATTTTAAAAAAAGCCGTTCTTTTTTATTTCTATAGCTGGTTCCCAGTCTTTATCTATTATATTACATCAAAGATATGTAAATTTTACTCTTTTCAAAGCTCTATTATCCACATTAATGTCGTTTTTTTGTATGTCTGTTTGTTTTCTAAACGAGTTTACAAACAATAACACGTGTCAACAAAAAAAACATTCCTTGTATAAAAGTTTGTTTCATAATGTTTTGGTTAATTATGCACAAAAACGATTAAAAAACACATTTTTTCAATGTAAACTTTGCTTATGTGAGAGTTGTAGTAACAAAACTAATGTTCGTTTTTATAGGAATTTCATCTAAGTCTATAAATTTAGAAAAAGCGTGACATATAAATGTTTTTTTCCTAGCAAATGGCGATTATTTATTGACAGATTTACAATAAGTCTTAAGGCTGTTTTATTACACCACGGAAATTAATTTTCATCTCTTTTAATTGCATACTTAATACATCTAAAGGAAAATTATTCAAGTATTAAAATCTTACGAACATCTGTAATCAATAACTAACTGCTGATTAAACATTTTACAATATTAATATTCTGAATGGAGCTACAGGGTGGATATACAAAATATTCGTGTTTTCTGTCTTTATGGGACAGCAGAGCGAATGTTTGGTCTTATATTCGACGATAATGGCCTATAAGAACAAAACTTTAGGTCTGGAAACAACCTTAAATTTAAATTATTTAAATTCTTGGTCCACAAATGAGAAAAATTTTTGCCAATAAAATATTTTCATACCTGCTATAAACATATGTTAAAAAATTTTAAACCACGGGTAGCCGCATTTTTTCAAAAGTAGACATTTAGATAAACTTAAAAATAACATGGAAGCGTATTCAAGAAAACAAGAATAACGTTTCCATCAGGATGTCATGAACTTCGAACAATGTTACCAGGACCAATATAATGAAAATATGATAAAAAACTATATTTGGGTGGTGATGAGATAGAATGCTTACACGAATATAGACTAGAAAGTAATACACTTATCTTTTTTTGTAAGCTAATTCGTTAAAAAAAATAATCTGCATTTATATTTGTATCGTTTTATTACAAAATAAAAATTACAATTTTATTTTCTTAATTTCGTTTAAACGTTCTGCTATAGATACAAAAGCACATTTTTTTATGCTGTATGGTTTTCAATTATAATTTAATTTATTTTTAAAGTCAACTCTGGTGTTAATTAAATTTAAAAATATACAAAAAACTAAATTCCGGTGCACTGGAACACCACACCTAAGTTATAATCCCATTTTGGGTTGCATTTATTAGTTAATCCCTAACTGGATTTCCCCACAGAAAATTTAAAGGTGATTAGAACTACCTGTAAACTCTGTAAATCTTTATTTTAGTCAGTATTGTATTAGTTGTCGTGATAATTGTCCATTTCCGATACTGTGTGCCTTTCGAAATTTGTTAACGGTTTTTTTATTTACATGATGGAGTTACATGTTTAGTGAACGGGAAAAACGGTTATTAATTTATAACGGTTATAAATTTTAAATGGTAAGAACATTAAAAACCATGATATATTTGAAAGACCTGCCAAAATAATCCATCGCGAAATATCTAAAAACATTGGTACAATAGATACTCTTACTGTTAAAGATATAAACTATATTGGGGATAACTTGCCAGGTATTGTTAGTGTAAATAAAATAAAATCAGATTTCGAAAAATTACTAAAAAGGTTAATCAAATTTTAACTATTGAAATTCAACTCCAGCTGAGATCGGTAGTGGTTTCTCTACTGGCAAATTTGTGCCCAGCTCAGCCGTAGAGGGTAAGTACCAAAATAAAGTGAGTGCGCCACCGATTTATACGGTTAAAATCGGAAACCTCTGTCGTTCTAGGCACTACCTCTCCCACTGGAGATAATTAAATAAATTTAGAATCTTTAATCAGTATTACTTAAATTGTACAAAAAAAAATGATAAAGTGAGCTAAATAAAACAAAATCTCAACTAGACCCTTCTTTAATTAAATGTAAAGAAATTACACCAATGTTAAACTTTACTCTTAACAACGTTATCAATATAAAACAAAAGGAAATAAATGAGTAATATTAAAAGGAATATTATCTGCAATGTGTGATCACACGCAATACAAAAACAAGAAAAATAAATTTTAACTAAAACTATAGTCGCAACTTAAATCTAGTTTGGCTTATCTGTTAACTAAATTCGAATCCTTGGCTTCTCCAATACTTAGGCCAGTACCAAAAATCAAGCCTGTTCCAAAACCAATAGGCTTGCACCAAACAAAAAAACTTAAGCTCGTACTAAGTATCAGGTCGGCAACCAATATTAAAGCCTGTATCTAGGATTTATACCTGTATCTAGGACACTAAAATTGTAATTTGGAATTAACAATAGCTCAAACAAATTTTAATGACTCCTTGAATTAATTGATTTAATAACGTTACTCTACTTTACTGGCTTTAATACAATTTGAAAACATTAACTTATATTTGCACAACAATGAAAGAATAAAAATGAACTTAAATGAATTACTAACACAAAAAAATTAGAAGCTGATAACTCTGAATTTTACAAATACTAATCAAAACTAATGATTTTAATGCGCTTACAAACTTAAATTAAGTATTAATTATTGTTGTGTTTCAGAATTCATGACGAGAGATCTCGTCCCGATTCAAGCTGATTTCGAATTCAAAGAAAAACGCCAAGAAGTTATGATAGTTTCATGCTACTTTGCAGGAGACGGGACTGCACCGCCTTTAGAACTGCAAAGACTAGTAGAATACTGTCATGACAAGAAGCTACCATTACTCATAGGATGTGACGCCAATGCCCACAACACCATATGGGGAAGCACAGACACCAATAAAAGAGGTGAGCAAATCTTAGAATTTATTCTCAATAAGAATCTTATTCTACATAATATAGGGAATACCCCTACGTTTGTAACAAGAATAAGGAAGGAAGTGCTAGACATAACACTAAGCACATTCAATCTGAAAGATCATGTAAAAGATTGGAGAGTTTCGAATGAACCGTCTCTCTCTGATCACAGATTGATCATGTTCAGACTAGAATGCAATCCTCCTGAACCTACACTAAGGAGAAACCCCAGGAAAACCAACTGGGAAAACTATAAGACTAATTTAAACAGAAACCTTGCAGGCCTTCGAGCCACAGGAAAAGCCAAAAACCACCTGGTATTGGAAAATGATCTCATAGAATTAAACGAGGCAATACTCGATGCCTATGAATCAAGCTGTCCTCTTCAAAGGACTAGAAAGTCAAACGACGCAATATGGTGGAATAGTCATCTGTCAAACCTAAGATCCGAAACAAGGAAGCTCTTCAACAGAGCCAAATGTAACGGAGATTGGCAGAGCTACACCGAGAAACTCACAACTTACAATAAAGAAATTAGAAAAGCCAAAAGAAACAGCTTCAGGAAATTCTGCGAAGAAATAGACTCTACACCTTCTGCTGCAAGACTATGTAGCATGTCCAAAAAACACTATGCAAAATTTTTATTTTTTTATTATATTTTCTTACTTAAGCCGACCCTGATCATATTACCTTCTAGAAAATTCTCGACATTAGTGGACTTTAACCGTCAAAACTATCGATTTTTTTAGACTGACCAATCAAATCTGTTGAATAAGATCATGTGGCGCAAGAGGGGTGGTTTGAAGCGACGCGGCTTAATTTTTACCGGGATTTACAATTTAGTCTAGCGTGGGTCCTTGTGCTTGCAAGTCATTTTCGTATAACCCCTAGATTCAAATACCGGCAAATTTCCCTTAGATTTGCAAATAATTACTTGCTTTTTAGTGTTTCTAATTAAGTTAAAGTCAGTGAGTGGGTGTAGAACCTCCCTGATGAAAAAGCTGTCTTGTAGTATCGAAGACTTACCAGATTCTACTGTACCGTATAAATTGGGTGTGGCCCCATTTAATTCTTCTATCTAGGAAACAAACTGTAAGTCTTTTAATATAATTACTATCTCTTAACTACCAGAAAAGTTGGGATAGCATTTTTTTTCTTTGGCACAAAAACTTAATTGTGACCCACCTGAATAATATCCAAGTGTGGGTAATTAACGTAAGAAGTGCTCATCGAATCCACAGTGAAACCGGTTTTTATAAAAAACCCGGTACCTTATCGACAGACTCCTAAAGTGTGCAAATTTCGAAACAGTTCGTCGCATACATACATGTTTCAGTTATCAGTGAAAGCGTTGCGCAGAGCCTGAGTAAATATTTTTTTAACACATTTATAGTAAATTTTTGGTTTCTTAATGTTTATCTAAATTTAATTGTTTTATTATAAATTATTATATGGTACCCCCAATCTTTTACTCGAGTAAAACATCTTTTAAGCTAAAAGTGATTTACAATTTTTTTAATAACTTTTGATACTTTTCAATTTTTTTTAACATCACATTCTGCTTAAATGGGTACACAGAAATAACAATATAAAAATACTTAGCTGTTATTGAATGTGTAATATTGTTTCTATATGTGATTAAACACTAATGTGTTTTACTGTATTTTACCTTATTTAATTTGTTGATATTTTATATGTCTATTTGTTTCGTTCATCTGTTTGACTTATTACTACACACAGTAATAAATATTGTTTATTGTTTATTTATATGTTTTATTTTCTGACCTGGTGTAAGTTATTCTGATCTAATCTCATTAACAACAAGAATAAGACGTATTTCACTCATAAATTTTAGCTTTTGACTTGATCAAAATATATAGAGCTGTTGTGATAAGTAAGAACAAAAAGTAAGTATAACTTTCTCTTTCTGGTTTTTCTAATAAAAGTGTTTAATTTAAAACTTTAACCAGAACATCTACTGGTTTACTCAATTTTATCGCATCTTATCTCACGTCCCTTATACCTTTCTTATTTTAACTTTATCTATAACATCTAATACATCATTTTATCCAACATCTAGATTTAAAATTTTTTTTCATCTGGGTTTCTTATATTTCCCCATCCTTATGATAAAAAAATAAGTGGCGCCCATTTACCTTTCCCTATTTCATCATTTCTCTCATTTTCTTTTTAGTCCCTTTTAAATTCTTTTATCTTTTCTTTTTCTAGTAAATATATCCCCTTAAATCATTCTAATACAATATCATCTAGCTCGTTCGAATCCACGCTCGCTCTCCTCCTACCCCCTGAGTGCCGTTCGCATTGGTTAACCTCTATAAAACGAGCATTTAACATCACTAGAGAAAAAAGAGGTTACACATTAATTTGGCGCCCAACGTGAGGCTTGATGATAAAATCCCTATTTTTCCGACAATAAAACTACACACTTTTAATATCGACAGTTTCCGTTACTTTTTCTTATCACAATGGCCAATTTTGAAGTAAATTTCTTAACTGCGGTTGAAATTATTTAAGTACCTAAGATCAGAAGAACAGCCACCACCAGGAAAATAGAGGATAAAAGAAAGTCCTCAAAAGAATGTTAACTAAAGAAACAAATGGTACAGTAACATCAGTAAATATTTTTTTTGTCTATCTTTTTCGTATCGTTAACAAACATAAATTAAAAGACTGGCTTTAACATGGAACTACTTATGTCGGCACATCTTTTCTTTCGACCATTTTCTTCTTCATTCCTTTATCGATGGTTTCGTAATTTTTCTACAAGAAAATTTTTTTGGTTTTTCTACTCTTTATCGTATTTTATATAGAAGAAAAAATTTTTTTTGTTTTTCTACTCTATATCGTATTTTACCTAAAGGAAAAATAATTTTTATTTTTCTATTTTTTTTGTATTTTATCTAAAGGAAATTTTTTTATTTTTCTACTCCATATCGTATTTTACCTAAAGGAAAATATTCTTCATTTTCCTATTCTCTACCGTATTTTATCTAAAGGAAAATATTCTTCATTTTCCTATTCTCTACCGTATTTTATCTAAATGAAAATAATTTTTTAATTTTTTCTACT
The DNA here is from genome assembly GCA_964028335.1 of Altica lythri. Lineage (NCBI taxonomy): Eukaryota > Metazoa > Arthropoda > Insecta > Coleoptera > Chrysomelidae > Altica > Altica lythri. The sequence continues at coordinate 49,356,763 of OZ034800.1, forward strand.
TTCTACCGTATCTTATTGAAAGAAAAATATTTCTTATTTTTTTACTTCCTACCGTATTTTATCTAAAGGGAAATATTTTTCATTTCTCTAATTTTTTTCTGCATCTTATCTTAGGGGAAATAACGTTTCGTTAAAATTTTGTTTACCGTTTACCATCTATCTCTATCCATCTACTTAACCAATGTTTCTCTGTACGGTTATAAAAGTGGAGTCCGCATGACAAATATCTCTGTATTGTCCCAGCGTGGAAAATTTGTTTTTTACTTGAACTGTCGTACCGTTGTATTTTTTTCTATAAGAGAATATACAAATCACTTACCTATCGTTTATCGTACCGAGGATTCACATTAAGGATTCCAGACAGCGTTTCCTTTATGCTTCCTGGGTTTTCTACGTAACAACAGCATGACCGCCATTGTTATCGTTTACCTACCGTTCAAGTGTACTAACACTTGAAATTATCTTATCGTAAGTGAAAACTTATTTCACTTAACTACCGTTTACCAGCTCAAGTGTATTAACACTTGAAAATATCGTTTTGTAAGTGAGAACACATTTCGCTTAGCTACCGTACAGTTCAGTAAAAACTATCACTGCTGTTTATATGTTTCGTTATCTCCCCTAGTTTCTTCATTAAGCTTGAAATTGACACTCCAAAGCCTTATGTCTCTGATTCCGATGATTCTTCTGAAGATAAACTCTCCGAATAGGAACTAATGTTTCTCTGTTTTCTCAGAATTATCCGTATAAGCATTTCTTTTCCATTTTCTTTTTCTCGACCTCTCCGTTTCTCAACATCTCACCCTGACTCAACTGTAAATATGTTTCGTTAATCTCCTCCCCGTTTGGGAGGCGGGAATATAAAGAATACCCCCTAAGTGTTAAACTGCTTGTCGTAAGAGGCGACTAAATGGAACTCCTTTCCCTTTTCTTTTTCGTTCAAACTCCATACTTCTCGTTCATCTCCTCCCCGTTTGGGAGGCGGGAATATAAAGAATACCCCCAAAGTGTTAAACTGCTTGTCGTAAGAGGCGACTAAATGGAACCCCTTTCCCTTTTCTTTTTCGTTCAAATTTCATACTTCTCGTTAACTTCCTCCCCGTTTAGGAGGCGGGATTATGTAGAATACCCCCAAAGCGATAAACTGCTTGTCGTAAGAGGCGACTAAGTGCAACCTTTTCCCTTTTCTCTTTTGTTCAATTTCCTTATGTCTTGTTAACTTTCTTAGCTATATGTTTCTCTATGTCCAACTATTTTTTTTCGTTTAAGTATATTCAGACTGATACTTATCGTTTATCTATCGTTTAAGTGTATTACCACTTGAACATTTCATCTCGAAAGGGAAAATACTTTTCTCTTACCTACCGTATACCTACCTAATAAGTACCTTAACACTTATCTCTATCGTCTCGAAAGTAGAAATTACTTTCCCTCATTTACCGTCCATTTACCTAATAAGTGTATTAACACTTGTTTTTATCGTACCGAAGGAGAAAATATGTTTCTCGTAACTACCGTTTACCTACCTTATGAGTGTTTTAACACTTGTATTTTTTTTCTTGAAGGAAAAAATAGCTTTTCCTTTATCTACCGTTAACCTACCGTATAAGTGCGTCTGCACTTGTGAATTAATTATCGTATCGTTCAGTAATATCTATTACTGTTTTATGTTTAGAAAACATTTTTTTATTACCTTATCTCTCGTTCATCATCCATAAACTACTTGTTATCTCTGATATGGATATAAGACGGTTATCGTACCTTATTGGAAGACACATGAAAATTTTTTTTGAAAATTTTTTTGAATTTTTTTTAAATTTTTTTTTCGTTCTTTCATACAATTTTATACCTTTACATATCGTGGTTTAAAGAACTTTGATCCGCCACATAACTACTATTGGAATCACTTTACTTTTTTTGACTAACAAAATTCAATCTTAACTACTTCTTCTGGAATTTTATTTTGACCTTGCAATTTGTCACGAGAGATAAGCCTAGGAAAGCCGTAGGGAATTCTTTCCGGTAGTGGGTCTGTTGAGATTGTAAGGAAGACAGATAAAATTTCTTTCTCCTCTCTTTCTTTTCCTCTATTACTTACTCTATTTTTTTTCCTAGCTAGGATTGAAGACTGTTAGGATAAATTGTTTTTAAGATTTGTTAGATTCCTGTTAATGTCTTAGTGTGATCTATTACCTTAAGATTTTTTTATTTTATGTTCTCAATGAGAACTATATTTTTAGTAATTACTGTTTTCTTCTCTTCCTTACTGTATATTCGTTGATATCTTTAACGTCAACCAAGCAGGACGGAACTTTTCCAAACATCTTTTCAGATGTTAACGTATCACGTACTTACCTTGACTGTTGGATCTAATGGAGCCGGTAGGCTTATTAGATTCCTAATTATAACTATCGTCCGTGTTTCTTTCTTCCTTTTCAAAATTATTATTAACAGTTTGGTTTAAATTCAGCTTTTTTCTTTATAGGAGTTCCTAAAAAGGGAAATACGCGTTGTGCCTCCTATGGGAAATTTTACTTATGGGAACATAGCATTCTTTACCTTCTTCCTTGTGTGTGTGAATGTAGCGTGTGTCCTGACATCTTATGTCAAGGGCAATATAAATACTTTTTTTGTCGATTTGCATTAAAGATACCACTTAGTGCTGCCCGTCTAGGCCGAGCTGTACACTTTTTTGTTTCCGTGCAGAAACTTCGGAGTAGACCTGTTCCCGATCACTTTGTGATCTTCCGGTTGGCCGGTACCGTTTATAAAAATCTGGTCACATAGTATCGAAGATCTACAGATCTGATACATTTTACCTACCTTGTGGTTCTTTAAACTCTCGTGTAGTTTCACTTGTATATTAATGCACTAAAGAATAGTGTGAATATTATATCGCATTCAATGTCGTTCTCGTTAAGATCGCTTTTCTACATCTTGATGTTCACTACCTTTATCAGCTTCAGTTTTTTAGACACACTACTGTTGTTCCAACCATAGCTTATCTTTCTTTAAAAACTGTTTTCTACCCAGTTTTTTCTCTTCGGAAGGGGCTGTGTAGCATGTCCAAAAAACACTATGCAAAATTTTTATTTTTAACTTCCTGCTAAAAAAAATTAAAATTTTTTTTAAAATCGGGAAGTTATTGGTTTCACCCCGTTTTTCGAAAATCGAGTTTTCATCGGATCTCAACGTTTTGAGGTCTTAGGAACCTCCCCTGACTATTTTTACGAGGGTGTCTGTATGTCTGTATGTACGTGTGGATGTGTGTGTGTGTGTGTGGATGTATGTAAACCTCTTATAACTTTTGAACGGCTTGACCGATCGGAATGAAATAAAAAGCATTCCAAAGAGTTTCATCTAACTTAGATTCCCTGTAAGTTTGAACCGATTCGAGCCGGTAGATTTCGAGAAATTTCAAAATAACCGAAAAAAACAATTGGTAAAAATGATGTTTTTTGGGCATATCTTTTTGGCTATTGCATCGATCAATTTCATAACCTAATCAGCTCTCAAGCTTAATAAGCCACGTCGAATGCCGTTTTGCAAATTAAAATCGGTTGATTCGTTCGTGAGATATCGTTGTCGAAATATTTCAAAAAAAGTGTTTTTTTCAATAACTTAGAGATTTTTTGACTAACCGATTTTGCACTCCCGGTAACGTTTTTAGGTCTCAAAAAACTGCGTCGAATGCCATCTTGAACATCAAAATCGAATAAGGCGTTAAAAAGTTATGGCTTTTTAAACATTTCAAAAAAAGTCAAAAACGTCAAAATACGTCACGTTACTATAGCTTTGCGGTTAAAACTAGCGGGAAGTTGCAAGGATGGCCTTTAAGGTCAACCTCTTTTCGAATTTTTTTATTATATTTTCTTACTTAAGCCGACCCTGATCATATTACCTTCTAGAAAATTCTCGACGTTAGTGGACTTTAACCGTCAAAACTATCGATTTTTTTAGACTGACCAATCAAATCTGTTGAATAAGATCATGTGGCGCAAGAGGGGTGGTTTGAAGCGACGCGGCTTAATTTTTACCGGGATTTACAATTTAGTTTAGCGTGGGTCCTTGTGCTTGCAAGTCATTTTCGTATAACCCCTAGATTCAAATACCGGCAAATTTCCCTTAGATTTGCAAATAATTACTTGCTTTTTAGTGTTTCTAATTAAGTTAAAGTCAGTGAGTGAGTGTAGAACCTCCCTGATGAAAAAGCTGTCTTGTAGTATCGAAGAATCACCAGATTCTACTGTACCGTATAAATTGGGTGTGGCCCCATTTAATTCTTCTATCTAGGAAACAAACTGTAAGTCTTCGAATATAATTACTATCTCTTAACTACCAGAAGAGTTGGGATACCATTTTTTTTCTTTGGCACAAAAACTTAATTGTGACCCACCTGAATAATATCCAAGTGTGGGTAATTAACGTAAGAAGTGCTCATCGAATCCACAGTGAAACCGGTTTTTATAAAAAACCCGGTACCTTATCGACAGACTCCTAAAGTGTGCAAATTTCGAAACAGTTCGTCGCATACATACATGTTTCAGTTATCAGTGAAAGCGTTGCGCAGAGCCTGAGTAAATATTTTTGTAACACATTTATAGTAAATTTTTGGTTTCTTAATGTTTATCTAAATTTAATTGTTTTATTATAAATTATTATATGGTACCCCCAATCTTGTACTCGAGTAAAACATCTTTTAAGCTAAAAGTGTTTTACAATTTTTTTATTAACTTTTGATACTTTTCAATTTTTTTTAACATGACATTCTGCTTAAATGGGTACACAGAAATAACAATATAAAAATACTTAGCTGTTATTGAATGTGTAATATTGTTTCTATATGTGATTAAACACTAATGTGTTTTACTGTATTTTACCTTATTTAATTTGTTGATATTTTATATGTCTATTTGTTTCGTTCATCTGTTTGACTTATTACTACACACAGTAATAAATATTGTTTATTGTTTATTTATATGTTTTATTTTCTGACCTGGTGTAAGTTATTCTGATCTAATCTCATTAACAACAAGAATAAGACGTATTTCACTCATAAATTTTAGCTTTTGACTTGATCAAAATATATAGAGCTGTTGTGATAAGTAAGAACAAAAAGTAAGTATAACTTTCTCTTTCTGGTTTTTCTAATAAAAGTGTTTAATTTAAAACTTTAACCAGAACATCTACTGGTTTACTCAATTTTATCGCATCTTATCTCACGTCCCTTATACCTTTCTTATTTTAACTTTATCTATAACATCTAATACATCATTTTATCCAACATCTAGATTTAATATTTTTTCCATCTGGGTTTCTTATATTTCCCCATCCTTATGATAAAAAAATAAGTGGCGCCCATTTACCTTTCCCTATTTCATAATTTCTCTCATTTTCTTTTTAGTCCCTTTTAAATTCTTTTATCTTTTCTTTTTCTAGTAAATATATCCCCTTAAATCATTCTAATACAATATCATCTAGCTCGTTCGAATCCACGCTCGCTCTCCTCCTACCCCCTGAGTGCCGTTCGCATTGGTTAACCTCTATAAAACGAGCATTTAACATCACTAGAGAAAAAAGAGGTTACAACTACACAAAGTCTTAGCAAAAGGAAGAGTAGATACAGTAATGGCACTGCGAAAGCCAGATGGACGCTTCACAGAAAGCGAAAAAGAACGAACAAAGCTCCTGCTAGAAACCCACTTTCCTGCAGGCATAAACACCACAGGAAATACGAGGTACAAAACTAGAAGACCAACCAGGGAAGACACTGCAATGGCAAAACACATATGCAGTGAAGAACGGCTGAGATGGGCTATGAACACCTTTCAGCCATTCAAAACCCCTGGAACTGACGGAATATTTCCTGCCCTACTACAACAGGGGCAGGAGGCAATCATTCCTCATGTGATCCGAATCAGTCGGAGCAGTTTTGAACTGGGATATATACCAGAAGTGTGGAGGAGGGCAAGAATCACCTTCATCCCCAAGGCAGGGAAACGGGACACTACACACCCTAAATCCCTTAGACCAATCAGCCTCACATCGTTTGTTCTCAAGACGATGGAAAAAGCTGTAGATAACTATATTAGAACAGAAGTCTTGGAGCAGGTGCCACTGCACCCTCGTCAGCATGCATATCAAACGGGCAAATCTACGGAGACCGCGTTGATACAATTGACTGACAAAATCCAAGACGCTCTAAACACAAAAGAAACCGTGGTATGTGCCTTTCTAGACATAGAGGGGGCTTTTGACAATACTCCACACGAGGCTGTTAAAAGAGCACTCAGTGATAGAGGAGTAGATAGAACGACTTCCACCTGGTTGTCGCAATTACTGTCTACAAGAATCGCAGAAATGAAGGTAGGCCAAGACACTATCTCCATCAATACGACCAAAGGTTGTCCGCAAGGGGGAGTTGCATCCCCACTTATGTGGAGCCTCACCGTAGACAGTTTACTCTGGCAATTGACCGAATTAGGTATACCTTGCCAGGGTTACTCTGATGACGTAGTTATCCTCGCAAGAGGAAATATGAAAACGTCCTCTGCGACATAGTGCAAAGAGGACTGAACACAGCAAAGCAGTGGTGTGATTCAGTGGGACTTAATATCAACCCCACCAAGACCACGTTAGTAGCCTTTACAAGGAAAAAGAAACCTAAACTAAAAACTATAAAAATAGGTGGAAATACCGTTGAGTGGAAGACAGAGGTCAAATATCTAGGGCTAATCCTAGATAATAAGTTACTCTGGAACAAACACAAAAACGAAATAATACACAAAGCTACAAAAGCCCTTATGGTGTGCAGAAACATTGCTGGGAAAAATTGGGGCTGTAACCCAAAGACATTGCAATGGATGTACACAGCAATAGTGAGACCTATCATCACATATGGGGCAGTAGCTTGGGGCACAAGAGCTAATCTGATCACTACGAGGACAAACCTCTCAAAGATTCAGAGACTAGCCTGTGCATGTATCACTGGAGCAATGAGAACATGTCCCACTGCTGCAATGGAAGTAATACTAAATCTTTCACCACTGCATATTCAAGTAGAAAATGCTAGGAAGAAAACAATGTATAGAATGATCAAAGAAGGAATAATCAAGGAAAAACCTCGATCACTTCAACTTGATCAAACTTGGGAAATGCCCCAAGATGACATGCCAAAGAAATTTAACTTTGTAAGGAAATTTACCACTAAACTGGGAAGCAAATCTGAATGGGACGAAAACACCATATTGGGGCTAAGCCAAAACGCCATAAAATGGTATACGGACGGCTCCAAGACAGATAAAGGAACAGGAGCAGGGGTGTTTGGACCTAGAACCAAATACTCAGAAAGCTTGGGTACGTACCCAAGCATCTTTCAAGCGGAAATTCGTGCCATCGAAAGATGTATAGAATTTAACATTGAAAGGAACTATCGTAGACAGAAGATTGTAATCATGTCAGATAGTCAAGCAGCCATCAAAGCTCTGAACTCAGATACAATCAATTCAAAGATGGTTTGGGAATGCCTAGGCAAATTAAATGAACTAGGACAGAATAACACTGTTACCCTCCTATGGGTTCCAGGACACGTAGGAATAGAAGGAAATAAAACAGCAGACAAGCTGGCAAAAAAAGGAGCTGAAACCCCATACCTGGGACCAGAACCATCATGTGGGATCAGCAGTAGTACAATCCTAGAAAAACTAAAGAAAAAAATGGATAGCGAAAAATCCAAGTACTGGAATGATCTAGAAGGACTAAGACAATCGAAGACGCTCCTGGGAAACTATAACCAGAAGAGATCTCACAGCTGTCTTAACCTAAGTAAGAAAAACCTCCGAATTATAACAGGAATACTAACCGGTCACTGTCGATTAAGAGGACATATGAAGAAACTAGGATTAGTAGATGAAGCAAACTGCAGATTCTGTGAGGTAGAGGACGAAACCTCAATACATATACTTTCAGAATGCATGGCATTAAGTAATTCTAGGGTCAAATACCTAGGGTCATACGAAATAGAAAGGGAAGAACTACCTTATTTAAAACCCAATGATATCCTAAACTTTTTAAGGAAGATAGGACTAGAAGAGCTGCTATAAGTCTGAGGAACCATCAGAAATATAGCAAGAAGAGGGGGACACAATAGATCTTATAGGTCGCAGTGTATCTGTCACCCCTAACACCATACATACATACATACAACTTAAATTTGACTTACTAGTCATAACAAAATTATAACAATAAACTAAATTAAGATTTAACATGAAACTCGATTAATAATAGCACAAAAGAACTAAAAGGAGTCTAGTTTCTCAAAAATAATACCTACATACAATACACAAAGAAATATACATGTAAAATCAAGATATTAAAACTAAAATTGCGACGATATGGCGTTATTAATCTTATAAAAATATAATATCGTAACTCACCTATTAAGATAGGGTTTCTTTCTTTAAACTCGTGACAAAATTAGCTGGTAAACGGGTAAAACAATATCCTCGTTGCTAACTGCAATAATGGGGAATTCTGAACACGATTTGCTGACTGAACGGTTTTGAATTACCAATTTTCCCACTGTCTGCTCTGTGGGCTACCTACACTTCATAGGGAACGAAAGGAAAGAGAAAAGAAACCATAAGGATCGAAAAACCACATGAATAAAGAAACAAGGACTTTTTTCCAACGAATCTACCAAAATAGCAGGAAATCCCACTCCAACAATATTCGATAGGAAAAACTAAGGTTTAGTTTCGTAAATCCAAAATTAATTGACTCCGATGCACAGAGATTACAAACCCAAAAAATCTTCTTACTAACACGTTTTCCAGTCAGAGGCTAATAATGAAAAGAACGAATTCCCACATCTCCCCGCTCACGAAATTTGACAAACCTGGCCTCTACTACTATAGGGACAATCGTAGGCTACCACTTTACGAACACACAATGGTCGTTTGATACAACTAATCTTATTACTTATCAAGATAACAACGAAAATCACCAGATTACTTAATTCCTCATTCATTTTCAATCTTATTATGCAAATAACAATACCACGAAAGCGCTGGCTGTGGAACACAATACTACGAGTTATCGACAGGAAGAAAATTGTCAACCGTTTACATACGTCAGTGAATGATTTATAAACAATGCCACTACATTTGAATTTAATAAATATACTTCAAGACAATATTAGCAATAATTTATGGCAGAATATATTTATAAGTTGATGATTATCTATAACCGAACCAGATCAACCGGTTCCTGACTCAAGTAAACCTTTAATAATGTGAAATTATAAGGTAAGAATTTTAGTTATACTAGAGCGAATTTTAACCCGTGACAAACTATAACTGAGAAAAATTGAAAAGGGTCCCGAAATTACCCCGAAATATTCAAGAAGTGCATGTCTTTGTAAATAATTCTGTTATAAAATACTTAAATCTGAAAATTTTCTTTTTATAAATGATAGTGTAAATAATATAATAGTGTTTTCATGTAAAACAAACATCAAAGTGATGACAGAATCCATTGCATTTTTTATGGATGGAACATTTAATTATTGTTGTAAATATTTCTGTCAGTTATTTACTGTTTACACATATGTAAGCGACACTTATGTGCCAACAGCTTTCTGTCGCTTACCAAATAAAAATAAGAGTACTTATGAAAAACTTTTTCAATTATTGGATGAAAAAATCCAATCATGGCGGCCAGAAAAATTGTGGTAGATTTTGAAGTGGCGATTAATTCGGCGATTAATGAAGTATTTCCGAATGCAGAGATAATCGGTTGTAGATTTCATCTTGCTCAATCATGGTAAGTTATTAACTTATTTATACACATATATGTATAATTGTATAACGCCGCAGAAGACAACCTGTAAAACCTGTTTATCGATATTATGCATACGATTACTCATCGAACTTTTTCTGCTTATCGAAGAATGGGTTGTATAAGATGATTCAGTCTAATTCGTGTTTTCGACAAAGTAGTTGCATTTATTTAATTTCCTGATTATAATTATTCCACATTAATAAAATATATTTAGTTAATAAATTTGTTCGTTCGTTAAGTCGTTTTAGTTTATAGTATACAGTTCAGGTGCGGAGTGGACTAAAGTGTATTTATTTAAGTTTTTTTAATAATTAAGGCGCGATGGGTAAACGTAAGCATCACAATCTTTCATCGAGTGACTCTGATTCAGATAGCTCCACAGATCATGGAAATTACAAATCTTGCAATTCGGGCCGAAAACGCTCTGGTGGAGAAAACGTTGACGTGGGCCTATCAAAGAAAAAAGGAAATAGCACTAGGCAGTTACGCACGCCTCAGCAACATAATACGAACACGTTGAAGCAGCTTCTGAGCGGGCCTCCACGCAGTTCGTTGAATCAAGAGTCGCTCGCTTGGAGCACCTCTTAGAAATCCTGGCACAACAAGGGCAAAATAAGGAGCCCCGTCCCATTTCCTTGAGAAGCGACTGCATATCGTAATTTAACCCGGAAAATGAAAATTTATCCGCTATTCAGTGGCTAGAGAAGGTAGACCAAATCAAGCACATAAATAGTTGGGATGATGTTAGCACAATATACCAAGTACAATCAAGGTTGGCTGGAATGGCACAAAACTGGTATCATAGTCTAACGGACTATCCGCGTTCCTGGTATGAATTAAAGGTACTTATTGCTAAAACATTTCCAGACCATGTTGATAACGCAACTGCACTGAGAAAAATGCTAAGTAAGGTGAAGGAACGCAATGAATCCATGACGACTTATTACTTCAGAAAGATGGAATTGCTCAAAACGTGTCAAATATCTGGAAGAAATGCAGTATTGTGCCTTATTGATGGTATACCAAACGTCACAATACAAAATGGTGCAAGGGTTAGTCGTTACGTTACGCCGGAGGCTCTTTACAAAGAATATCATTCATCTTTACGAGATGACCACCTATACGAGCTGTAAGTAAGATTAAGTGGGGAATTAACTCAACGGTTAATTCTACCACTGGTAAGACACCTTATGAGGTATTTTTCGGATATCGCCCTCGAGGTGTTAATGATGCTTTTATTGCGTCCGAGGTTGTTAACAGTGAACGGCTGAACCTCGAATCATTGAGAGATAATGTCTCAAAAGTTATGAAAGAAGAACAAAGTCGGCAAAAACTCTATTACGATAAAAGGCATGCTCCTTTAAGTAAGTTTACGGTTGGCCAACACGTATTGGTGCAAGCAAATAAAGGCTCTAATGACGGACAGAGCAGAAAGCTTGAACCAAAATATAAGGGACCCTTTGTGGTTACGAAGGTGTTAGAAAAGGACTGTTACGTGGTTCAAGAACCACCAGGGTCAAAACGAAGTAGGACTGCTTATACGGACATATGTCCTTTAGACAAGCTGAAACTTTTTGTTACGAGGGTGTCAGATAGTGATACTAGCGATAACGAAACTAAATGAAGTTATGTTACGTTTACTGGTAAGTTCAATGAGTAGTTTAAAACTTATATTTCTTGTTTGTTGCAAATAAAGTTGCTTTCATGAGGACGTGAAGAGAAGTCAGGTTAGCCGACTATAACGCCGCAGAAGACAACCTGTAAAACTTGGATTTATCGATATTATGCATACGGTTACTCATCGAACTTTTTCTGCTTATCGAAGAATGGGTCGTAAAAGATGATTCAGTCTAATTCGTGTTTTCGACAAAGTATTTACATTTATTTAATTTCCTTATTATAATGATTCCACGTTAATAAAATATATCCTATCCTACTAATCCTACTAATATTATATAGGCGAAAGTTTGTTTGGATGGATGTATGGATGTTTGTTCCTCTTTCACGCAAAAACTACTAAACGGATTTTAATGAAACTTTACAGTAATGTAGCTTATAGATCAGAATAACATATAGGCTATAATTTATAAAGATATTGTGTGAATTGTCCAAAATATAACGATAAATGTCATTTAAGTCTGAAAAAATTCTGCAATCTGCGAGCTACTCAGGCGTGTGCTTACATAAAGACCTTGATTTTATTCGAATTACACGCAGACGACGTCGCGGGCAACAGCTAGTATTATATAGGCGAAAGTTTGTTTGGATGGATGTATGGATGTTTGTTCCTCTTTCACGCAAAAACTACTAAACGGATTTTAATGAAACTTTACAGTAATGTAGCTTATAGATCAGAATAACATATAGGCTATAATTTATAAAGATATTGTGTGAATTGTCCAAAATATAACGATAAATGTCATTTAAGTCTGAAAAAATTCTGCAATCTGCGAGCTACTCAGGCGTGTGCTTACATAAAGACCTTGATTTTATTCGAATTACACGCAGACGACGTCGCGGGCAACAGCTAGTTTAGTTAATAAATTTGTTCGTTCGTTAAGTCGTTTTAGTTTATAGTATACAATTGTAATTATAATATGTCACAACGTGTTATGTAAAAATAATATCTTTTAGGTGGCGAAAGATTCAGCAAGTTGGACTGTCTGGAGAATATAAAATAATTTTTCTGAAATTGGCAAGTGGTTGAAGCATGTATTTGGTCTCACATTTTTACCAGCAGATAATGGTTATGGTGTGTACTGCTTTAATTTTATAGCAGATATGTCTCAAGACAATCGGGTATTGAGATTAAGCGATTACTTGGTAGAAACGTACATAGATAATAACTCTCTCTTTCCTCCATACATTTGGGCAGCTAACACCGCTGACTTAAACCGGACAACAAATTATTGTGAATCCTATCATTCCAAGTTTAATAAAATGTGTAATTCTCCTCATCCAAATATTAACATTTTTTTGAAAGAACTCCAGAAAGATACATATGTTAAAATAAATAGTGCAAAATTTAATTAAAATAGAAGAATTAGAAAGAAAGTCTTAAATAATTTTAATTTTATAAATAATAAGGTTTCACAATTAAAAGAAAACGCAATTATTTTTTACGAATTTGTAATAGCGGTTTCTTACAAATTTTCAAAGTGTGATTAAAAAATAGTTTTTTAATTAAATTATGGTTTTATTTGTTCTTATCTAAGCGCAATATTATATTTTCTGGTTTTAAAAATATAATTTTATTCGGTGGGGAATTCCAGTGTGGGATTAGTACAGTATTCATGTATCAAAATTTTTGGTGTGGAGTTCCAGTGTGGTATTAACGATTAGGTAAATTCGGTGTGGAGTTCCAGTGCGCCCCTTAATTCCGTGTAAAAGATTTTCCTGTTTTCGTTATTTTGTACCTTATGGTTGAAAATTTTTATACGCAATTAACTACCTACCAAAGATTTTCATTAAACGCGATCATTATGTTACTTTGCGGTAGTAATTGACACAGGCATAAAATTGTAAAACTTGCTAATTCATCAAGATGAATTGTGAACGTCACATATTTAGGAATAAATTAACAGAAATATTTTTTCTTTAGATGAAACGGTTTTAGAAATACCAATCCCACTAAAAACATAAATGTAAAAAAGGAGAGCCAAGTTCAATACAAAAATTATGCTTGGCTGAGGGCTTCGCCGCAAAAAGAATGGAGATCTAAATGAGTGCCAAGTTATATGCAAAATCCAAATATGTATTTATAGGAACAAAATAACATTATGAACAAATATTAAACTCTATTTCTTTGCTTTATTGAATACCTATAATAATTGTTGTTATATAAAAATGTGAGATCGTAAAGAAGGTTAGATTTGACTTGGCCAGTTTTCATTAAGTCAGTCATTTCATAAAATTATTCAACATATATTTTTTAATTCTGATAAAAACTGGCCAAGTCAAATCTAACCTTCTTTAAGATCTCACATTTTTATATAACAACAATTATTATAGGTAATCAATAAAGCAAAGAAATAGAGTTTAATATTTGTTTATAATGTTATTTTGTTCCTATAAATACATATTTGGATTTTGCATATAACTTGGCACTCATTTAGATCTCCATTCTTTTTGCGGCGAAGCCCTCAGCCAAGCATAATTTTTGTATTGAACTTGGCTCTCCTTTTTTACATTTATGTTTTTAGTGGGATATCATTACTTTTTGTAAAGAAAACTAGGCAAGTATTGAGATTTAATGTTTTTTCTTGCGTTTCCGCTGCATGGTTATATTTTTTAAGCTATTGTTTACATTCTCTTGAATGTTAGAGAAAATAGTGCGCATTGCGCATTCATTATCTGCTTCTTGTTTATAATTAAAATAGCTTAGTCCGGACGATATAACGATCTCAGGCGGTTATATTCTACTATTGAACTATCTTGTGTCTTAATTTGACTAGGGTCTAGATTAATAAGGTGTACTCCGTCTAGTGTTTTAACTCTGCAGAGCGCAACGTAGGCCTGTCCTCTGCTATATAAAAATCGAAGTGTCTATGTCAAGAAGAGCGCTATCCAGACTAAGTCCTTGTGATTTGTGTATGGTAATAGCGTAAGCCAAGCAAATAGGGAACTGTTCCCGGTGAACATATACATTATTTAATATCTGAAACTTAGTCTTGACACGTTCTAGTTCATAAGTTAAATTATTAAATTTGATAATAATTTTACGTGCACTATTGTTTCTATCGACATCCCAGTTTATTTTCTCTATAACTCCAATAGAGCCGTTCACTAGCCCTTTACTAACATGTATATTCTACGCAACATAACTCGTGCACCCAATTTGATCGTGATAACGTCGTCTTCTAATCCAGCGGTTAATGATGAATCATCCTCGTTCTTTTTCAGCACTTCCTTTGATCGCTTGTGGACCGTGGACCGTGGACAGTGTATTTCATCCATTGAATCCAATTTAATTTGCGCGCCGCTTACGCCACACCGTTTGTGTCGTATTTAAGTTTTTTTGTATGAGGACACCATTTTATTTTTTGACTTAACTTTGTTTTTATATTTTTGTTATATAGCTAATATTGCAATACACATACATATATTGGGATAGTTTCAAATATCTGCTTGTAACGGTGCCATGGCTACAATTAAAAAAATTGTTTTGTATGGGGACACCCTCTATTTTTTAACTTTTTTTTATTTTTAGAATTTTTCCTACACTTGCATACAATTACCGAGCTGGATTCCAAATTTCACCCTTCTAGGTCATCTGGAAGTAAGTTAGGTTTAGGTACATACTTATGTCAGTCAGTCAGTGCTAAAATTTAAGACTTTTTGACCTTCATATCTTTATAACCGTTTGAGCTAGCTTCATGAAATTTGGGCTCCTAGATATCCTTATGAATACAATTAAACACAAGTAGTTTTATGAGTTTACGTTAAAGAGGTTTTGAGTTATAGAAGAGTCAAAAGTGGCACCAAGTGGTTCGTGCAATATTACACTTGGTGCTGGCTAGCCAATTCTTTTGCTTGAACTTGGCTTGACACGCTACCGCGTGTCTAGATTTGTAGAATTTTTCAGATTAGAAAATATAATTTAATTTGCTACTGTTACGAGAAATATATATTTGTCTCTTGTTCCTGATTTCTGAGAAATAACTCTCAACGAGAAGAAAGTTTTATTTCGCATGGAGACGATAATAACAGATATAATTCTACATAGTACCTAACAGAAAAAATTCTTAAAATTTTTCGATTACCGTTCCACTCCTATTTTATCCAATCAGCTTTTAGTACAAATTGGTTAAAAAGTTTTGAAAGCAAAAATGAAAGAATGTGTATTTTTTTATAAAATTTGACTTTTTATTCAATATAATCTTCATCACCTTGAACACACTTATTCCAATAATCCTCCAGTAATTTTATACCATCTCTGTAATGATTTTCAGGAAGTTCTGCAAAATATTGTTCCACAGCTGCAATTAATTTCTTAATTCGACGAAAAATGCTTTCCACGAAGGAATTGTATTAAGTTTCTGAAGAAGTAATCGTCAGCGAGAGCCAAATCTGGTCAATAGGTGGGTGTTCAAGCAATTCGTGTTTGTACAAACTTGTGTGTCTTTTTTCACGATTTTTACCGGCCCAATAGGTTGCAATAATAAGTATTCAAAGTTATTTTTTTACCATTTTCAAGATAATCAAATAACAAAACCCCTTTTGCATTCCAAAAAACTGATGCCATTACCTTTTTTACGGATCATTCCCACTTCACCTGTTTTGGAGCTGAACAATCAGTTTCAGTCGACTGGAAACCTTCTTGTTTCAGTTAAGAATTATGATGGTAGATCGAAGTCTTATCGAAAGTTAAAAAATGACGCAAAAAATCGGTTTTATTTCGCTTAAAACGCTTCAAATTAGGCTGAGAAATTTGTTTTCGATTCAGTTTTCGTTGAATTGTTAACGAATGCGGCACTAACTTTCCGAACAGTTATTTTATATGTTATTCTTCCTGTAACATATGGAGTACCCGTTCATCTGAGATGCCTATGGTATCAGCTATTTCACGCTTAGTCAAACTTGGATCTTTACAAACAATATAATAGACTTGCTCAATGATTTCTGGCGTTGTTGCACTTTTTGGACCTCTACTACGTGGTTCATCTTCGACGCTTATACGACCACGTTTAAAGTCTGAAACCCATCAATGGACAGTTAGAAATGAAGGAACAGACGTCTTTATTACTTTTACCATTTTTATATCAATTTCTGGTGCTGATAAACTTTCCAAAACAAAGAATTTCATTACGGCACGATATTCGTTTTGGTTTTGCATTTTAAAAAAATACACTGACACGTTAACGCTAAATATCTTGTAGACCACGAAGTATAGATACCTTGTGGACAAAGAATCAATTGACAAATCAAAATAGATTTTTTTGTGCATTCAAATTACAATAGCGTATCCATTTTGATTCCTCTGCTGGTTAATAGGTGTCGCTTTCAAAAGTTTTTTGCCAAACCTATGTAAATATCGAAAATTCGTTGGTAAGCCCTCTTGCTTTGCATAAATAACAGCTGGAACAGAAATTCGTTCTCTTTTCTCAAATAAGACTAAGAGTTTGCTAATTTTAAAGATAAGATTGGGGGTGATTAAAAAATTCTGATGAAATTCCGGTTGATTGGTGGATTCTAATACAAAAATTTAACCAACCCGTGGCATTTGTATTTATAGTTTTGTGCAATATACAGAAAAAAGTGATACTTTTAGATTGATATAAATTTAGTGAGTGGGAATTTATACTCCACTTTTTTTTCAAACCAACATTTAAAGCAATTAACAGTATACTTTTTTACTATCCATCTGGTTTAACTCGGATAAGTGTGCCGTTTGTTTTTAGTTCGGTTAAAAATGGATAAGAGCCAAACTACAATTTTTAATTATTTTGTATCTACTTAAATTTAGGTAGGTACCTATCTATTTGTAAGATTTGTACCTGTAAAAAGTGTTGACCTTTATCTAAACATTTTTTGAAAAGTTTAAATATCTATTACCTATGTATGTTCGAAAATATTTGTAAAAAACATTTGAACTTTAAACTAGATTATTAGTTATTTGAAAAAAATCGTTTTATCAATATACTAAAGCTCAAATAAAAGAATTCCAGTAAATTTCGTGGATTCGTTTATTTATTTGTCTTAGAAAATTCACCTTTTACTAAGATATTGTCTTGTTAGTTAATCTATTTACAGTTTGTAATAATGCGATAACGCGTGGAAAAGTTTCTTAAACAATTCAAAGACGTATTATATTTTAGTAAAAATTATTTATTAAATTTTAACAGATTTACCCTTTTTTTTGTTAATATTGTCTAAAAATTTAAAAATTTTGGATTAAATAGGATAATTTATAAAATGTCGCCGCCTAGCAAATAAGCAATTTTGAAAAGCTGAAGTAAAGGATACGACACATTTCTGTAAAGCATTTTTGAAACAAGTCTAAGTTCATATTTTGATGATAGTAGAAAAAAGCCGAATGCTTGGAATAAAGAATTTATAAGAGTACACTTGTTCTTTAATTTTGCTGCAAACCCAATAATTTAAATTACTTTATTTAATTAGTCAGCAAAGAATTCTCTTATATATATATATATATATATATATATATATATATATATATATATATATATATATATATATATATATATATATATATATATATATATATATATATATATATATATATATATTGTTATGGTATCACTGTGTCTATATATTATGTAAATAAAATATCTTACTGTAAAGTGTGACGACATAGACCAGTGACTATTTTTATTAGAATAGATAAATAGGAGATGAAATGTGATGGAAACGATTATTGATTTTTAAATTTGAATTTGTCATTTGTAATTTAAAGTTAAAGTTAATAATAAAATATTGAATTAAATAAAAATTAATTTGAGTTGAATCATCAATTAACAAGACGAAGGAACCCATACCCGAAACCGGAGCTAAGAAGAAGTAACCATCACAAAATTGGCGCCCAACGTGGGGCCCACTACAAGAACTGCAAATTCGAGACACCTCCTACAAGCAACTAGAACTTCAAAATTCGAGACACCATCAAGGCACCAAGAACGAGAAAAACCCGAAAAACAAGAAAGATTAAGAGGGAAGACAAGGACTTTGACAGACAGGACTGACAGATAGGTAAGATATTTGCATTTATATAATAGAGGCAGTGATTTGTGGGGAGAATTTTATTAAAACAACATAAATCATAAAACTAAAATTACCTATTAAAAAAAAATATTATGGAAACAAGAAGACAAAAACAAGTTAGGGATAATGAGCAAAACGGAGATTATCAAAAAGATAATGATATAAATATTATAGAAACTAATGAATCCGGAGATGAAAAAGAGAATACCACAATTATTGAAGCAATTATTGAAAGCAATGGTAGCAAACATAAAGAAAGTGATATGGAAAGAATGTTTTAAAGAAGAAATAAAATAAAAGAAATAAAAAAAGACATGAACAAAAATAATGAAGAATTAAAAGATGAGATGAAGAAGCAAATGGAAGATGAAATGAAAACAATAAAACATCTGAAAACAAATTATGACAAATCAGTAATTAATCAGGATTATGAAACTGAATCTCATGAAGAAAAAGCTATGGGGGAAAATAAACTTAAAAATGAAGATAATTCTGAATTAATAGAAATGTGTGAAACAAATATAAATAAAAATAAACCTATGAGACGATATAAAGAAGAATATTGAAACACTTATGGGGGCTTTTTACACAATTTATTTACAAAATTGTTAAGATACACTGAACTCTGCTGGATAACGTCTAACTACTTGACAATACAATGAACTCTTCTGAACACTTGACTCGAACTGACGTTAACTGCCCATGCATCCCCTTATATACAACATTATTTAATCTAGTCAGTGTGTTTAGAAGTTTCTAGAATTTTCTAGAAACATTATTTAAAATTGTCAGTTGATTTTTTTACAAACTTCTAAACATCAACTGTCAACAACAATCTTTCAAATTAAGGTCCCTTCCTTTACGGTTATCCCGTTACACTGCCCCCTCCTTAGATTCATTCCTCCTGGAATGTTATTTTCTACATCGGAATCCCGCACACTCCCTGAGCCAGCCAAACCATCTTCTTGGAGTTGCTGCGCATCTCCACTGTGGTTTCCCTGGTAAGGCGCCAAACGATCATGATGGACCACGACGGGTTTCCCTCTGGGAATTTTCACGATCCGATAAATGACATCGTTAATCTTCTTCTTGATAGTGTAAGGACCTTCCCAGTTCTTTTGTAATTTGGGACAAATACCTCGACGCCGTCGGGGGTTATAGAGCCAGACTAAATCTCCAACTTGGTAACTCTTTTCCATTGTCCGTGTGTCATAGTACCTCTTCATCCAATCACTAGGTAATTGTAGTTTTCCACGCACCAGGTTGTGTATACTTTCCATTCGATTCTGAAGGTCGGCGACATATTGTTCACGGGCCATTTCTTCGCCAGGTTTACAACCAAACACCAAGTCACATGGTAGCCTCATTTCTCTACCGAACAGGACCTTCGCAGGCGTTTGGCCAGTTGATTCGTTGATGGCCGATCGAATTGCCATTAGAAATAGTGGAATATGTCGATCCCAATCTCTCTGACAATCTGACACCACCTTTGACAGATAGTTGGTTATAGTCCGGTTCATTCGTTCCACCATTCCATCAGACTGAGGGTGCATCGCTGTGGTTCTCGTTTTGTGGATGCCTAATCTTTGGCAAACTTCTTGAAACAGCTTGCTCTCAAAATTTCTTCCTTGGTCTGAATGTAATTCTAATGGTACCCCAAATCGGCTTACGAATTCTTCAACCAATATATCTGCTAAAGTGGTAGCTTCCTGATTGGGAACTGCATATGCTTTAACCCATTTAGTGAAGTAGTCCATTACAACAAAGATGTACTTGTTTCCTACATCGGTCTGTGGAAGTGGCCCCAATACATCTACTGCGATTCTTTCAAAAGGACTTCCAACCAGGTATTGCTGCATTTCCGCCTTCGGTTTTCGGTGCGGCCCGTTACTGGCAGCACATGTAGTGCATTTACGACACCAATCTTTAACATCATTAGTGCAATTTACCCAGTAAAATCTATCTCGGATCTTTTGCAGCGTTTTCGTGATACCCAGATGTCCTCTATCATTATGCATCTGTTTTAAAATTTCCGGTACAGCATTTCTTGGGACCACTATTTGTTTCCTTGTTTCTGTGCCCTCGGAATTTTCTACAAGTCTTTTAACGAGCCCTCCGTCCAAAATTAAAGAGTTCCATTGGGACCAGTATGCTTTTAAAGCAGGAGAGGATGAGGATATCTCTCTCCACAACGGACGACGGTCCATTCTCTTCCACTCCCTAATCTTTCTCAGAACGGGATCGTTTTCTTGTTGCTCCTCCAGCATAGGGCTCTCGTCTTCTGGCACAACCTTAACTAAGGCAAGTTTTTCCTCGTTCTGCTCCATACGGGTACAATGGGGGCAATCAGGTCGACATAGTCTTCTGGAATGTGCATCAGCATTACAATGTCTGGTTCCAGGTCTGTGCTCGATTTCAACATCATATTCCTGCAGTTTTTCGAGCCATCTTGCTATCTGTCCTTCTGGGTTCCTAAAGCTAAGTAGCCACTTTAAACTAGCATGGTCTGTTCTGATCAGGAATTTTCTGCCATACAGATATTTATAAAAGTGTTCGACGGATTTTACAACTGCTAACAGTTCCCTCCGAGTTACACAGTAATTCTTTTCAGCTTTCGATAAAGTTTTGCTGAAGTAACCAACCACTCTTTCCTTACCGTCTTGTAGCTGTGACAAGAAGGCTCCAATTCCCACATTGCTGGCGTCGGTGTCCAGAATAAGCTTACCATCAGGAAGTGGATAAGCAAGAACAGGTGCTGACGTAAGCTGTTTCTTTAATATTTCAAACGCATTTTGACATTCCTGATCCCAACAGAAGGACTTATCTTGTTCTGTCAAACGTGTCAAGGGTTTGGCGATGTCTCCAAAATTCTTGACATATCGTCGGTAATAGGAACAAAGACCCAAGAAACTCCGGAGCTGATGTTTGTCGATAGGGATTGGCCATTCCTGAACGGCTTGTATCTTAGCGGGGTCAACAGCAACGCCATCCTTGCTTACGTTATGTCCTAAATAGTTGACCTGTCTCTGGAACAAGTGTCATTTCTTAACATTCAATGTTAGATTAGCGTTCTGTAATCTTTTAAAAACTTCTTCCAGGTTAGATAAATGTTCCTTAAAGGTCTTACCCATTATGATGATGTCGTCTAGATAAACTAGACAAGTTTCCCATGACAAACCCCGCAGGATGTTCTCCATTAGTCGTTCAAACGTCGCAGGAGCATTACAGAGGCCAAATGGAAGGACCGTGAATTGCCATAACTCTGATCCACTGGTAAAGGCAGTCTTTTCTTTGTCTGCAGGATTCATTTTAACTTGCCAGTATCTGCTTTTAAGGTCCAAGGTAGAAAACAAAGTAGAACCCGCCAAAGCGTCGAGGGCATCATCAATCCTTGGCAGAGGATAACTGTCCTTCTTAGTGACATCATTTAGCTTTCGATAGTCGACACAAAACCGCATTGATCCGTCTTTCTTTCTTACTTATACCACAGGAGAAGCCCACGGACTACTGGATGGTTCGACTATGCCATTTTGAATCATTTCTTTAAGGGCTCTGTCTGCTTCTTCCTTTTTAACTTGAGGCATCCTTCGGGGTACCTGACGAATCGGACGTGCATCACCAGTGTCAATTCTATGTTGTACAACATCAGTTCTTCCCAGTTTACTTTTAGAACCAAATACAGGTTTATAACGGTAAAGTAGATCTCTTACCTGTTTCTTTTCTAATTTTGACAAAGAGGGGTCTAATTTTGTCATTAATTGTTCAATTTCGTTGGTCTCATCTGTTTCCGTAACATTTATCTTGTGAATTATGGCCATTACTGGTTCTAAACTTCCCATTTCCGTGTCCTTTCGGAGAAGAACTGGATGATCGTTCAAGTTGATAACTCGGATGGGTACCTCTTTGGCGGATCTAACAAGAGTCTTACCCACAAGGAGTCCTTTTCCCAATTCATGGTCATGGTTCTTCGGCTCTATCATGGCTGGGGCACCGTCTGGCTCCAGTCCATCCAACCGCGCTGTGACGACACATTCGCAGCTTGCCGGAAGTTCGATATCATCGATTAGCTTAATCGAGGCATTGTCAACTTGTTTTCGGTGCAGGAATATTTCTTCATTACCAGTACGAAGGATACGTTGGCGAAGATCCAAATGAAAACCACAGTGGATAATAACATCCATGCCCAGAACAACATCTTCATCAACGTCAGCCACCAGCACTGAGTGAACAAGAGAGGTTGAACCAAACTGTAGCGTCACCTGTATCTCACCGTAGACTCTAGCAGAATCTCCGGTAGCGGTACGCAGTCTCCAACTGGTAGGCAACATCTTATTTCGCATAATGATGGTTGGTCGGACGATAGTTTTTGTAGCTTCAGTGTCTACCAGCATGCTAATATTCTTCCCATCAAGGAGGCCATCTACATATAAGCTGTCCACGTG
The DNA here is from genome assembly GCA_964028335.1 of Altica lythri. Taxonomy (NCBI): domain Eukaryota; kingdom Metazoa; phylum Arthropoda; class Insecta; order Coleoptera; family Chrysomelidae; genus Altica; species Altica lythri. The sequence goes on from OZ034800.1 coordinate 49,379,766, forward strand.
ATGTCGCAGAGTTGCCAATTTAATGGTGTGAGGGGCTTCGGGAATGTTTGGGGTCGATTTCGCCCTCCAGGAGTCGACCCGTTCTAGTTTTCCTGCTGCTGGGGTACTTCAGCAGAAGATTTTTCTTTTTGGGGGCAAGTATTTCTTATATGGCCTAGTTCTCCGCAGTTCCAGCATCTCACTTGGCGCCTTCTTCTTGGAGATAACTTCATTAATCTCTCTACTACCGCTTCAACGTCGCTAACGGAATGAACGGCATGGTCGTAGTTACCGGTGATTTCCCTTAGTCGAGCAACTCCACGTGAGGCCTCCGTCGCCGCCTCAAACTCCAGGGCAATGGTCAAGGCGTCCACAAGAGTCTTCGGCCGCGCCAACCGTACAGCGCGCTGCAACTCGACGTCTCGAAGACCATCGGTGAAGGTTTGGACTGCTAGGCACTCCAGGAAATCCTCCGCTGCATTTGAATACGCAAGTCGTACCATTCTTGCTACATCCGCTTCAAATTCCTGGATAGTTTCTCCATTTTTCTGTTTTCGGCTCTTTAACTGCATTCGGTACACAGGTTGTAGATGAGTTTGACCATAACGCATCTCTAGACGATTCACCAATAACCCGAAGTTGTCAGCTTCATCCGGCGTCAATGATTGCAAGACGTCTAAAGCTTCGCCTCGCAGAGCTACGGTTAGGGACAATGCTTTCTCCTGGGATCTGGTTGATCTGGTTTTGCTCGTCTTGCATGTTGGTCACTTGCTGATTTATGTTGTCCACTTGCTGATTCAAGTTGTCTACTTGCTGATTCAAGTTGGCAACTTGCTGATTTTGCTCGTCACGAAGATGTGATATTTGCTGGGAGAAGGAACTGGATAACTTTTCTGGTAGGGTAGACATCCGTTGAGATAGCTGGGACACCTCTCCGCGCTGGCTTCTTATCTGACTGGATAACTCCTCTTGCTGCCGGGAAAGTTGTTGAGTTTGTTCTTCTTGTTGGCTCGTCATTCGTTGGGACAGCTGGGACATGTCTTCGCGCTGGCTTCTCATCTGACTGGATAGCTCCTCTTGCTGGCTCGTCATGCGTCCTGATAGCTCCTCTTGCAGCCGGGAAAGTTGTTGAGTTAGTTCAGAATTTGCTTTTTGAACTGGGTCTTCAAACTCCACAGCGTCAGGGTCCAAATTATTATTTACGTAGTACTCACGGAGCCTTCTCAACAATACGGATTTGCTTCCAGTAGTTTCCAACTCTAATTCTTCAAGTTCTCTTCTGAGCTCAGCCACCAATAGTTCATTTATCTTTTGTCCAGGCATTCTTGTATCTTCACCCCACACCTGACACCAATTTGAAACACGTATGGGGGCTTTTTACACAATTTATTTACAAATTTGTTAAGATACAATGAACTCTGCTGGATAACGTCTAACTACTTGACAATACAATGAACTCTTCTGAACACTTGCCTTGAACTGACGTTAACTGCCCATGCATCCCCTTATATACAACATTATTTACTCTAGTCAGTGTGTTTAGAAGTTTCTAGAATTTTCTAGAAACATTATTTAAAATGGTCAGTTGATATTTTTACAAACTTCTAAAAATCAACTGTCAACAACAATCTTTCAAATTAAGGTCCCTTCCTTTACGGTTATCCCGTTACAATATTAACTGTAGGCATCGAGGGTGAGTACTTTTTTGTTGCGTGGTGTAAATCGGACTTGTGACGTTGGTTGGGGAGAGTAATATTCAAAGAGTGCGTGCCGTTCACGTGATCATTCCATCTTTTGAACGGCTCGACTTTTGAACGGCTCGACTATAGATCCACAGTCCCTCAAAATAGTTTTAACTGAAGAGTTAGTTTATGTGGTAGAGACGGAAAAAAATTTAATAGACAAAGTTTATCCATCTATAGAACAAAATTATTTGAATAAATCATGGTTGTCTGAACGGGCAATTTTGGTTACAAAAAATGATGTAGTTAAACGGATAAATGAAAAAATACAGCATATGATACCGGGAGGGGATAAATCTATAAGTCAATAGATACAATGAGAGATCAAGATCAAAATATAAACTTTCCAACGAAATTTTTAAATTCATTGAACCCACCTAGTATGCCTTCTCAGGAATTAAAGCTAAAACTTGGATTACCAGTCATAGTAATGCGAAATCTCAATGCACCAAAATTTTGCAATGGTTTAAGATTATAATTAAAAGAAATTTTAACTAACATCCTTTAGGCTGAAATTCTTACTGGTAAAGAAAAGGGAAACTTGATTTTTATACCAAGGATTCCAATAATTTCAAATGATTTACCATTCTGTTCTAAACGGCTACAATTTCCTATACGATTAGCTGATAGTATGACCATCAATACGGAGGAAGGTCAGACGTTCCGATTTTGTGGAGTTTATTTAAAAGAATCCCGTTTTTCAGATGGTCAACTCTACGTAGCTTTTTCACGCGTAGGACAGAAAGAAAATTTATTTGTCTATGCACCAGAATGTAAAACAGTAAACGTATAAAAATGTACTTCAATAAAAAATTTTAGTATATAATTTAATTTTAGATGGTTTTAGATATTAATGTGTTTTTAGTTGTGAGGTATTGATGTAAAAAAAAAGTAAAAACAATAAATTAATCATAAATAATGGGTCTTTTGTATAAAAAAGTCGTAAAGTAAGTAGTGATAGATTACTAACATTAACAAATTAAAACTGTAAGATTCAAAATTACCCAGCCCAGCGAAGCGGGTATTTACAGCTAATATATATATATATATATATATATATATATATATACTAGCGACCGCCCGCGACTTCATCCGCGTGGACTTTAGTTTTTTGCCACCGAGTTTCATACAAATTTGCAACCCCTATTTCAAAAGTTTAGGAATGGAATTTAAAAAAATCATTTCTTAGTACACCACTACGTAATAAAACAAGTTTCATACAAATTTTATCCCCTATTTGATCCCGTTAGGGGTGGAATTAATCTAAATTCTTTTTTAGGGGATGCCTATGTCATAGTAGCTATATGCATGCAAAATCTCAGCCCGATCGGTTTGAAATTGACAAAGTTTCACACAAACTTTCATCCCCTATTTTATCCCTTAGGGGTGGAATTTATCAAAATTCTTTCTTAAGGGATGCATACGTTATAGTAGCTATATGCATGCAAAATCTCAGCCCGATCGGTTTAAAATTGACAAAGTTTCATACCAACTTTCATCCCCTATTTGATCCCCTTAAGGGTGGAATTAATCAAAATTCTTTTTTAGGAGATGCCTACGTCATAGTAGCTATATGCAATTTACGTTCTGCTAACTAGAAAAGCACTTTTTAAAACAAAATCAAACTTAAATTTTGAGAACTTTATTCTACAATGAAATAAAAAGATCTGAAATTTTATTACATTTACATTAATTTATAATGTTGTATAAAAGTACAACGTTAACACTTTTTCTAAGCATCGTCATCTATTTCGGTTATGTAACTCTTCCGGGGCTGGATGAGAACTATGGGGTTGATTGAAGTCCAGAGTTCGATATGTATGGAAAATCTTCTAAATTTGGTTCCGGGTTGGCCTTTGCTTCGTTACGATGTCTTTTCGATTTATGTCTGCAAATCTTGTATATTATAGTTATTAAAATAAAAACGAAAATCAAATACAGTAGAATAGTGTAAAAACTAATTTTGTTGAAATGAATTGGAGAAGGTTCCATTTTCTCCAAGGCTGATTTTTCTTCCTGTAAACTTTTGTGAATATTTTTTAGTTCGTCAAGGTTCAAAGAGTCTATTTCCAATGGCTTGAAACTAATATTACTTGTTGAATTATAACTCGCTTTTGTTTTTAAATTTGGTAGTTCGATATTTTCAAAATTTGGAGTTTTAAATTTGTAAGTCTTTAAATTAATTTTGTCTATTAAAATCTCACAATCACTAAGTTCTATTAAATAGGTACCACTGATCGGAATATTGTCAAAATCTTTACCACATTTTTGAACCGCCACTAAACTAGATGGTGATATCACAATCCACTTGTTGCCTTCTAATTTTTGAATTTTAAGGTCCTTTATTTTGACTGGAATCTGTTGACACTGGGTTACAAATTTTGAATACTTTAATAGATGTATTTCACACGGTGAATATGGTGTAATGGTTGTTGGCTGAACATCCTGGCATAAGAATTGTTCTGGTGAGACTTCTTTGCAACTGGTGTCTGTCTGTCCGTAATTTTGCTCACTAAGGAGGAGGTATTTGGAATAAGGAATTATGGCTTTAAAGTGGGTCTCATTTGGGGTTGGTAAGGAATATAAGTGATAGTAATTATAATCATTTTCCTCAACAATTGGGACCTCTAATATAAAGATAATTTTATTTTGCTTACTATAGCTTTTAATTTCGATAATTTTTTCAAATAATAAAATATTATTTACTGATAAATCAAAAGGAAATTTTTTATTTTCTAGTCTATTATTAGCTTCTAAGATTTCGGAAGATAACTCGTTTGGATCTGCAATAGCATTATGAAGGGCATTAAGTTTAGAAAAGCTGATTGCCACCTCAATTTTCTCTAATATGTCATAGATTATTTGATAACTTATTGAAAACTGTGTGACCAATCTTTCTAGTATAAAGAAATGAAGCGTCGATACCTCAGCTAAGTTTAATTTGTTTATCATTTCTTCAATTTCCTTGATTCGAGAACTTAAAATTTCTTGGTTATGTGCTAATATATTAGAATTATTTACAAAGTTTTTTATGGATGACTGTAGTAATGTTATTTGATCGTTGACTACTGTTTTCATTTTATTTTGATTTTCAGTTAAAGTTGTTATTGCTTTATAATAACGGATTGCATCGTCATTATCAAGATTACCAGTGAAAAATTTAATTGCAGAACCAATACCATCAAACAGTGATCTTTTTGATTTAGTTTTCCAAACAGGATTTAATTGATTTAATTGTAAAATTATCTTGTTTTCAATGATTTGAATTAAATGATATGAATTTTGAAATTCGTTAGTAAAATTGGTTATTTCAGGAGAGTTACTAATTGAAAGTTTATTTTGTCTGTAGTTTCTTTGTAGTGTCAAAAAATCTTTAGTAATGTTTGTTATGTCATAAATGTGAACAAAGGTCCAAAAATCAGTCTTGATTTGTGCCGTGCCTAATTTAAGAGGAAGGAGTCCAGGATTTTTGTTTAGGTTATGGAATTTGATTGAGTCTGTTCGGGCGTTGGCTGTCCAGAGCAAGAATCTGAAACGGGTGGTTTCTTTAATTCTTTAATATGAATAGTTTCAGTATGTTCAGTCATTTTCTTATGTTTTACTTTAGTAGAAGTTATTTCAACACGGTTTCTGTCAAGAATTTTGGTTATGGAGAATGGGCCTAAAAACGGTTTATCTTTTTTATTACGTTTTTGAGTATTTTTCTTAAAAACAATTTGGCCTAATTTGAATTCTAGGTTTGTATTTGCTTTAGTATTAAGTTTGTCTACAGTCTTGGTCTTTTTGTCTGTTAGCTTTTCTTTTATTTCGTCATACAAATGTTTTAACTTTTCTTTATGATTGTCAACGTACTCAGAATAAAAAGATTTTGATAGGAAAATTTCATTAGGATTTCGGGTATCCGTGTGACCAAAGGTCAGTTCAAAGGGGATGAAGTTAGTGGAACTATGAATTGAATTATTATAAGCGATAACAGCATAGTCCATTAAGTCGTTCTCGTCTGGATAAATATCTTTTAGGATTCTTAAATGTTCTATGAGAGTAGAGTGTAACCTCTCTGCAATTGAATTTGATTCGTGATGGCCAGAGGTGGTAAAATGGATTTTAATTTTGTGTAAGTTTAACAGGTCCTTAACAGATTCATTATTAAATTCTCTACCTTTATCAACAACAATTAATTGAGGAACTCCAAAAGAGATGAAATACTTAATAAAGGCTTTTGCTACATGAATTGCGTTTTTACCGGAAATTAGATGAACCTGGGTAAATTTAGTGAAAGCGTCTGTAATTGTAAGGTAGTTTTGTCCGTCATAGAAAAATAGATCGGCGTGCACAATCTGAAAAGGTTTACTAGCTGTTTCGGTTAAAATTAAAGGAGTATGAGGATTTTGTCTTGAATATTTGTTTTTCTGGCAAATGGAGCATTCATTTATAAAATCTGAAACCGAAGCTTTCATTTTTTTCCAATAATAATTTGTACGTAATTTTTCTAATGTTTCGTTGATACCTCGATGATTTGTTTTTCCCTCATGGTAGTTTCGTATTAAAAGTATCTGTTCTTCTTTATCTTTAACGGTGTTTACAAATTTTGTACATTTAATTAATTTGGGGCCACGTTCAGAAAAATGTTTTAAATACACTTTTGTGAAATCGTTAAATAATTTATCGTTATGGAAATATAAATAGAAGGTTAAACCTGGGTTTGTGAATTCCTTTAAAAAATCTAATATAAATTTTTCGTTCCTTTCAATATTTGGGATTTTTACTTTTATGATTTTATGATTTTCGTACGATTCGTGACTGATGTCGGTCTTCTGATAAATGTTTGGATAAATGAGAATTTGATTAATTTTGTTATTAATTATTTCGTCTAATATAGGTATGCCACAGTTTGTAGTTTCGTTAGCTGTCGAATGTATTGTCGAATCTGTTTCACTTCGATTGTCTTTGGGAATTTTAATGTCTGATATAATGTTTATTTTTTGTCGGGGTAGTTCGTCCATGCTAGCGGTAGGTTGTGGATCAAGTTGCATATTTTCAGCTAGGTCTTTTAAATATTCTAAAATGTCTTGGTTTACCTCGCCAGGGTTATTTACGACAGATTCGTTTTCTAAAGTATTAACTAAAATACGTGAGAGACAGTCTGCGTTAGTATTTAGTTTTCCCTTTTTGTACATTATTTGGTAATTGAATTCTTCCAATTTTAACCGCCACCGTACTAACTTAGAATTTGGTTCTTTTAAGCTAAAGAGCCAAGTCAAAGGTTTTTGGTCTGTGTAAATGACAAATTTTCTACCGAATAAGTATGCTCTAAAATGTTTACAAGCCCAGACTATGGCAAGTAATTCTTTTTCAATGGTCGAGTATTTTGTCTCAGCGTCATTTAATGTCCTTGATGCGTATGCTATGGGTCTGTCATTTGGTACCGTTCCTTGCGATAAAACTGCACCTATTGCATAATTGCTTGCATCGGTGGTTAATATAAAGAGTTGACTAAAATCGGGGTCCTGTCGTTAGTTAAAATATGTTTACACGTATTAAAACAGTCTATAAATTCCCTGTCATGTATTATTTTAGAGTCCTTTTTCAAACATTTGGTCATTGGTTTTGTTATCTTCGCAAAGTCTTTAATAAACCGTCTGTAATATCCTAACAGTCCTAAAAAGCTTTTTATTTCAGTTCTTGTCTTTGGTATGGAAAAATTTTTTATAGCAGTAATTTTTTCTGGGTTCGGTTTTACGCCGTCGGGAGTAATAACGTGTCCTAAGTACATTACGGATTTATGCAAAAATTCAGATTTATCTAGTTGTACTTGAAGATTATGTTGTCTAAGTCTTTCAAACACTGTCTTAAGTCTTTCTAGGTGTTCCTGAAGGGAAGAACTGTAAATTAAGATGTCATCTAAATAAACTATACAGGTTTCATCAGTAAGTCCACGTAAGACATTGTCCATTACACGTTGAAATGTCGAAGGGGCATTTTTAAGTCCGAATGGCATTCGCTTGAATTGAAAGTGTCCCTGGGGAGTACTAAAAGCCGTTTTATGAACGTCTTGTGGGTCAACTTCGATTTGGTGGAAACCACTGGCTAAATCTAAAGTTGAAAAATAAGTTGCACGTCCAAGTCGATCTAGGATTTCAGTAATATTTGGCAAAGGATATTTGTCATCTATCGTTCGTTCGTTTAGTTTTCTATAGTCAATGACACAACGCCAAGATTTTTCGCCGGTTACAGGATTAGGACGTTTTGGGACAATCCAAAGAGGGGACGAAAAAGGAGAGTGTGAATTTTCAATTATGCCATCATTCAGCATTTTATTAATCTGTCGTTTTACTTCTTGTCTGTGTATTTCAGGGTACCGGTATGATTTTGTAAATATAGGGGTATCGTCAGTCAATGTAAGTTTATGTTTAATCTGGTTCGTAAAACTAAGGGGTATGCCTTCGCAATAAAAAATGTCTCTGTATTGAAAGCATAAATTTTTAAGTAGTTGTTTCTCTTCACGGTTGCAATGTTCGAGACGTATGTTTTTCAAATTTTCTTTCAATTTGTTATCATATGGTTTAGAAAATTCAGTATTATCTATTTCACATTTATCAACAAAATTTACTTCTAGTGGATTTAGTATTTCAATTTCAAGAGGTTCATGAATATCTAATTTCACTGGATTTTCATTACTGTTGGTAATGGTTGTAATAGCAAAATTGTTGAAAATATTTACTAGGGATTTTGGCATTTCTAAACCTTTCGAAAATAGTTGATAGTTTAGTATACCTGTTCCATTGGAGGCTTTTACTGGTAATTTAACAATTTGTGTGCAGCGTGGAGATATAACTATTGAATAAAATTTTGAATTCATTTGTTGAATGTCTTTTTCGGAAATTATGGGAATTCTTGCATTTGGTGTTATGATTTTATTTTGTTGCATGTCAACAGAAGCATTCAGTTGTTTTAGAAGATCTACGCCTATGATACCATCAAAACGATTACTGAATTGAAATAGATAAAATTTATGAAATTCATTTGAATTAAAAATAGGAAATAGTGGAATGTGCGCGACTTCGTCATGGTATGAAATGTTATGGGCCGTTTGAATATTAAAGTTTTCCTTGAAAATGTATTTACGATAAAATTTGTATGCCAAATCAGGATTTATTAGGGATTTTGATGAGCCGGTGTCAATTAGAAATTTCGCGTTAATCTCTGGAATTTCTATATACGGTAGAATAGCTTTCATTGCATTTATAAAAATTACGTCGGGTTTGCAGGATCTTGAACTTGAGAAAAATCCTGAGTCTGAATTTTATTTTCTGCAAGGTGTGTGGGATGGTCATAAATGTCTTGATTTCTATTAACATGTGTTGGAGGATAACCGTTGTTATCTGCGTAATATTGAGTTTCATAATTAGAATAATAATCAGGTTGAATCTCATATGTTTCTTGATAATCATGAGAATTTTCAAGTTCGAATGGATTATCAAATTGAAATTGTTCTTCAGATTGATTGGAGTTATCGATCATTTGATTAAATAATTCAGTCGAAGTAATTTTAGATTTAGGTTGAAGCCTTGAATTACCTGAAGAGGTATCCATTGGTTCTGGTTTGTAATATTGTGGACTATTAAAACGATTCCCAAAATTACTAGGGTTATTGACTGGAGTTTGGTTAAAATTTTGTTGTCTCTGTGCAAAATTCTGGTTCTGGAAATAAGGGTGTTTTTGAGTGGGAAAATTATTGTTTGGTCGCCAATTAAACGAATTATTAGGATTTCCAAAATTATGTTGATATGAACCAAAAGGGCGTGGGGGAAACTGTTGTAATGTCAGAGGTCTTGGAATATTGTAATGGGAATTAAAATTATTGAAATTGGGACTGAAACTTGGTGGATGATTATTGATTGGATTTCGTGCGGGAGTGATACGAACATTGGGCTTATATGATGTATTTGAATTTATATTGTTAGCACGTTGGGTTGAATACAGAAAATTTTCTTCTTCGATAACGAGACTCATAGCTTTCTCTAAACTATCGGGAGATCTAAGACGAACATTTGTTTGGATAGGTAAAGGTAGACCTCTAATGAAAGTTTTTAATGCCAAATTATCATAATTACGTACTTGAAGGGTACGTTCATTATCGGGTATGACCAAAGAATTTAGTTTTGAAATTATTAAACTGCGGGAATCTTGACACCTCATGCCAAAATTATACGGGGTTTCATTTTTGTGCGGTCTCAAATTAATAAGGTCTTGAACTAGACAATCAATACTACGTTGGTCACCAAAGCTTAAATTTAGAACGTTTTTTACTTCAGTCCAAGTTTTAAGTTCAGTTCTCGAACCAATTAGAATTTGAGCTCGTCCTGTTAATTTACCGATAATTGCTTTGAGCTCGTCCTGTTAATTTACCGATAATTGCTTTTAATAAAAAGGTATTTAATGCAGCGTCTGTATTACTCGCAAATACTGATATTAAACTTTTGCAATTACTTATAAATATCGTCAGTGTATGTGGGTTTCCGTCAAATGGGGGAATAGAGTCTAGATATAATTTTAATAATTGGTAATTTACTGTTGGGGTAGCCATATCTAAATTTTCGCTATCTGAATTACTACTACTACTATCACTACTATTATCAGTGTTATATTCTAAATTTTCTCTAAAACTAAGGTTATTTTCAATTAAATTATTTAAATTTTCAATATCGAAATTATCAGTCATTAAATTTTTGATTTATAATAAACTTATAATTACTTTCGCTTTTAGGAAAAAATAAAATAATAATAGGAAATGAAAAATAAAATGAGCTTACTCTAGTAGAATTACGATTTTCATTCTTCTTACACTAATTTCCAGGATTAGACGATTCTTGTTCTTATCCAGGATGGTTCCTTAGGACCAGACGATTTTTGTTCTGTTCCCAGTGGATTTATTCAGTACTAGACGATTTTTGTTCGTTCCTGAATTTTTGGGATTGGACGATGTTGTTCTTCTCCCAAATAGGTTGATTTTGTTTACTTCTTTTCTTAGCACTAACGTTCGGTGAAAATAACACAAAATTCGATATTCACTCGAATTTTCACGGTAAATTCACGTCAAAGTTCGGAACTCAGTTAATTCGTTAATACGAAAAATTCGCCGTTCGATACGATCAAATTCTGAAGTATCCTACTAACTGCGCCATTTACGTTCTGCTAACTAGAAAAGCACTTTTTAAAACAAAATCAAACTTAAATTTTGAGAACTTTATTCTACAATGAAATAAAAAGATCTGAAATTTTATTACATTTACATTAATTTATAATGTTGTATAAAAGTACAACGTTAACACTTTTTCTAAGCATCGTCATCTATTTCGGTTATGTAACTTGCATGCAAAATCTCAGCCTGATCGGTTTAAAATTGACAAACTTTCATACAAATTTTCATCGCCTAGTTTATCCCCTTAGGGATGTAATTTATCAAAATCCTTTCTTAGAAGAGGCCTACGTTATAGTAGCTATATGCATGCAAAATCTCAGCCCGATCGGTTTAAAATTGATAAAGTTTTATAAAAACATTTATCATCTATTTTATCCCCTTAGGGGTGGAATTAATCAAAATTCTTTCTTAGGGAATGCCTTCGTCATAGTAACTATATGCATGCAAAGTTTCAGCCCGAACGGTTTAAAATTGACAAAGTTTCATACAAACTTTAATCCCCTATTTTATCCCTTTAGGGGTGGAATTAATCAAAATCTTTTTTTAGGGGATGCCTTCGTCATAGTAATTATATACATGCAAAGTTTCAGCCAGAACGGTTTAAAATTGACAAAGTTTCATACAAACTTTCATCCCCTATTTTATGCCCTTGTTGTGGCATTAAATAAAATCCGTTTTTAGCGGTTGCCTACGTTATACCATCTACCTGCATGCCAAATTTCAGCCCCATCCGTCCAGCGGTTTGGGCTCTGCGTTGATAGATCACTATATCAGTCAGTCAGTCAGTCAGTCACCTTTGAGTTTTATATATATAGATATATATATATATATATATATATATATATATATATATATATATATATATATATATAGGCAAAAAGCAACTTGCCGACGTCAGTAGATATTTCAGTGTTCGACCGTACTTGAATGGTTGCATTATTTTTCAAATCTACAAAAATTGGGATAAAACTCAATTTCTAAAGCTTTAAAAATTTCTGACTTCAACAAATAAAAGAGTTTGTTGTAAATTTCTGCTTTTTTGTTTAGCAGTAAATAGTATAATAAAGGAATGTAATGCCCATTAATTAGTCCAAGAATAATTGCAAATAATATTTGGTACAGTAAGAAAATGTGTCATCCAAATATAATATATTAAATTCAGTCTGGCTAATTATTATTTGTTTTACAACCAAATTATTTTACAATCTTACTTTTGAAGCAATTTATGAAGAGAAAATTTTCATCTTTGATTGTTTTTGGAGCACAGACTTTACAAATTCTTGAACCTCATCTATACTGTAAAGTAGTCCACTATGCATCATTTTTTGGCGATGATTATATATTTATTTGTTCTTATGTAACTGACATCAATCGTAGTAATTATTTCAGAAAATTTAGCTGCAAGCTCTTGGCGTATAATTTTTGCCCACTTTTCAGTAATATTCTCTTCGGCTTTCCTTTTACAAGAGTTAGAAACAATTTTTGGATCTATATTCTGACTATTTAGTTCATGATTATATTGTAAGCTAGTTCTAAATATTGTAAAATTTGAACCTGAACCAATAGTAAAAAACTTCGCGCTACAATTTGTTTTTTACACCTCTAGAACACTTCTTGACTTTTTAAAATTTCCACTTTATAAAATATAAAATTTTCAAAAACCAGTAAAGGTTTGCCGCGCTCACTTTGTTTTAAACATGCCATTTTTAACAAAATTTTGATTGTGACTAAAAATCAAATTCTTCTGTAGTTTTAATACAACATCATTGCCATTTAATGAAATAACTATTAACTATTTAAAACGACCATTTCGGTTTTAGTGAGGAAAATCCTGTGGGATTCTGATATACTCTTCCAAATGCAAGTAAAAAATTATTCTGGTGAGGAAATTACACCTGCCGAATTATATTATCAACTTCATTCTATCCGATTTTCATGACTTCTTTCATGGGGTCATTGGACTCTCAGATTTAATGAACATGCAATTATACATCGATTTTTAAAATAAATATCTAATAAATAATTTTACACAAATTCCCATTAAATTTAGACAACCAAATGACATAAGCTTTTCATTCTCAGTTAATCCCAGAGAATGATTAACAAAAATATTAATAACGGAGACATTATTATTGATCCAATAAATACTAAAAAAATTAAAAATTCTCATTCAATCACTACCGCAAAAGACGGATATACATAATTAGAAGTCCAAAATCCAACAGACAAACACATTTCAATTACATTACATGAACCAATTATTGCTAACCCTTTACAAACTGACAAATAAGAATTATATAAATTTAAATGTTTTATAAATGAATTTAACGAAAATAATAACACTAGAAATAAACTAATTAGAACTGACCATATGAATATTGAAGAAAAAGACACTATTATAAAAGTTTGTAGAGACTATTCCGATATATTTTTCAAACCAGTTGATAAATTTACCTTTACATCCAAAGTAAAACATAAAATTACAACTACTGATGAAATCCCAATATAGGTACATACAAAATCCTATATATTACCATATATTCACGAAAATGAAATTAAAAAACAAATTCAAGAAATGTTAGACAGAAATATAATTAGACCCTCTTATAGTCCCTATAATATAATACTTTGGATTGTTAAAAAGAAATTAGATGCTTCAAATAAACAAAAATGGCGTTTAGTAATGATTTTAGAGAATTAAACGAAACAACTTTTAAAGGCAGATATCCCTTACCTAATCCAATACTTTGGGAATCGGGAATAAGTCTTCAAAAGCTACTACAAAAAATGTGCTGGTTTTTGGTTCTATGTAAGGGTTAAACCTTGGTGAAGTAACCGCTGGCGTTTCTCCTGCTTATAAATCAAACATGGGTAACGTATCCTCTAAGAATACTTGTAGAAAATATGAAGACTCTACTCTACCAGGTCGCATTTCTGGCCAGTATGGGGGCACAAGACGTGTTTTGTTTTATGCCATTTCAATGAATTGCAAATTATTGGTGTGTCAATTATATCCATTCAAAATTAGCAGTGTTGGATTAGTTTCGGTGGTCTTGGTAAATTTAATCAAATTCCGTAAAAAATTCGAACTGCATCTATCCTGACGCATGGCACGCAAAACCAGTCCATGGCAGTGCTATATCTTGAAGTTCTGCCTTTCTTCTTCTTTTCCTTTAATACAAGTATCTGAGAACTCTTGCTCTACAAAGTGGTCAAATCTGATTCATCCATAATAAATATTCGATGAGATGGATGGTTTGTTATAGTCTTCTCCTTTTTTAGAGGGTAAAAAATTTTGTGACACTTACTTTAGTAAAATTTTGAGCTCGGCCAATATAAGTTGCTTTTGAGCCTTATGTTTTTTTAATGTACGTTAATATCGAAAAAAGCGCGTCTTTCGTTTATTTAGAATAAACCAACTAATTTTTTTGACAATAAATTTGACAAAAGTTAAGTATATGATAATCATTATTCGAAAAAGTTGTAATCAATGAGATATTTCCTATATTTCAGTTTCTCCTTGATTTCGCAAAAAGAAGGTGGTGTTCTATACACAGTTCTTGTTTATTGTTTTAAAAATTTCTCTACTTTATATGTCCTAATTGAACCCATTTTTAACATTATTATTTATAGATTTGAAATCTACGACTCTCTCTCCTCCTACCCTTGAGTTACAGTACGCCTTTTTTTGGTTAGGTTTACTGATGCCTTTGAAATATTTCTGATAATATAACAATATTATGTATGTTTTAGAGTGTTACAGAAACGTTTTATCACTAAATCATTGTTTAATAATTTTAATAATATTAATAGTAATACAAAAAGTTAATTTACTTCTAATTTACTGTCAAGAATGACACTTTGTAATAATACTAATAACATTAGTGTGCGATACATTATTAATGCCAATTTAATGAAAATTTTATAACGTCTATATATAGATAATACATTAATTATACCCAACGGGAATCTGGTATCACAATGCATGTAAATATAATTTTGATTTCTTTAGTATCATAAATTAGAAAGGGATAAAATAAAGTTTCGTGTCAATATCATTAAATTGATAGATATTTTGTTAATTAGCGTACATCCCAGTTCCATTGTGCGTGATATGTGAGGTATTTCAAACTGGAAAGACTAATTAAATCTTCCGTACAATACCACAAAGGTTTTTAGATAATTATTCGAGTGATATTGATCTAACGTCAGTTTTATAAATAAATCTCCAAGGTTTAACGTCAAATAATGTTGTCAATTCTATATGCTTAAAATCTTTCTCGATCAAATTAAATAGTTTTTTTTATTAGAAATGCAAGTCACTTATTTTTGAAGTAAAACTTCTTTAGGCGCGACTAGGGGTAACTCAGATTTTTTTTCTGACGGAAGTAATTCTGACGGAACGAAGTAATTCTGACGGAAGTAACGGTGTGACGTCAGCTATGGAAGAAGCATCCCCAACATCCTTTGCTCCCAAGTACCCAACACTTTTGCTAGCCAAGTGCAATACCCTACTTGGTTATGCCGCACTGATGACGGCTAATGAGCCAGAAACATGCATGCGGTTACCATTCCTACTCGTGGCCTTATTGATCCTTTTTGCGTACATGCCCAATAATTCTCCCCTTTTGTTTATATTAATACGCATTTTCTTGGCACTTTGTTTATATATATATATATATATGTATAGTTGCGATATAACGAAATGAAATTTGGTACAAAAATCAATCGTCCAAAAATCTCGGTCGAGTTTGTTAATGGGCCAAATCGGTAAGGCCGTTTTGGCGTGACATCAAATCCAAATGGAAAAAAATTCGTAACTTTTTTACTTTACCCTGTACAAAAAAATGTTACAGGACTTTTTTGTTTGTCTTAAAGAGACCTACAACTTTTATCTAAAACATTTTTTCTAAAACGTATTCTTTTAATATATTCAATTAATATAAATCTACTGATGCGCCTGGCTTACCAAGGGCCATTTTTTTCAAAAACAGAATGTATTATTTTAGATGGCCTTTCTGCTGCATCCTCTGTAGCCTTTCGTTTCACACTATTACTTATAATTTGACGATTTAATTTTTTAGTGTTTTTAACGTGATTATGTTGTAAATCACAACGCGAAATTATATTTTCTGCTTCCATCGTGAAAATCTTCGCCTTACAAGAACGTATGGCACATCTCCAATAAGTTACACCACTCTTCAACACTTTGTCTTTTGTAAATTTGGCAGACTCTACAATTAGCACTTCTTTTCCACGTTCACTAATAACTTTGAAAGTTTCCATAACTATAACAAGCAGGCACAACGAACAAAAAGAAAATAAAACAAAATGCAAATTTCATTACCTTAAATAGCAAAATTTAATATATTTAAACTATACTTTACCTGAATCGAAATTCCCAAAAAATTGTTATCAAATATAAGCTTAATCCTTAAAGGACATAATCCTTCCGGCAGCGTCCAATTTAAGGGTGTCTCTTCGGAGCTACAGGTAGTTAGCGTCCAATTGGAGGCCGCCCAAATATAACATTATATCATTTTTTGTAAAGTATATAGACAATAAATATAATTGAATTGTAATTTAATATTTATTTTGCGATACGTACGTCAAATAAGTTTTACTTCAATCGCGCGTAAAGGTTACACGCACACTCTTTTTGTTATTTTTGGTGATTTGTTTAATATGTATAAAGAAAGTTTGTTCTATTTCCAATCCAAAAATTTTAAAACGAAAAATATTTTACGGTTCCGAATTTTTTTAGTGGAATAGTTCCTTTAATATTTTTACACTCGTCTGCATTTTAGAAGATTGATTGTTATCAAATGTAAAATTCACAAAAACAAGTATCACGAATATTACAAACGTAAATTTTTCTTAATTTAATTTATAAAATGCAAAAAAATATTCATAATTTGCAATAACTAAATAAAATTAAAACACTGTTAGATATCTTAAAAGTTTCTCTTAAAAATCAACAAAAAAATATGCAGTTAGTAGAAATAAAAAAACTCATAAAAATTATTTTTAATGTTACACCAGTAATGCCTTGATCGAGTTAAAAAAAAAGTAGATAATTTGTTGTTATATGGGAAACCAATTTAAATTAAAAGTGTAAGTGTTTTGTAAAAAATATTTTCACCAGACTACTGTTACCGTGCCTATATCTGTAAGAATAACTTTAATAGTTGTAATTCAAAAATGTGCCGTGAGCGGTGTTTTCTAAGATTATTTTATTTATGGTGAGTGTAAAAAAAAGGGTAATATTTTATTAATTCTAACCAAAATCAAATAGTTTTAATGTAGCCAAATATGAGTTTTTTTTATTATACATTAAAATCAAGGCCAGTTTTTTACATGTGCTTGTAGCATTTTTCGAGGTTACATGCTTTAACGGTTAATTTACTCGCAATAAAGAGAAAAATCCAATTTGGCTAGAAACTGATTGTACATGGTTGTAAGTTTAATAAGGGATTGACTTTTCGTTTTTACCAATTTATTCGAAGGGGTCCGAGTTACTAAACTATAACTAGATTGGATATGTTTCAGTCATTTTGTGAAGGAAAAGGAAACGAATTTAATCCCTAATTTTGTTCTGAATTTTGAAAGTTGGAAGAAAAAATTATTCCTATAAATAGATACCGATTACATATCAGTCAATTCAAGGGTTTCTGAAGCGGAGTTGGACAGTTCGACCACGGGCCAGGTACCTGTTTTAAGTACACCGATTAGTTGGACCACGATCGCTCTTCAAACGGATTAACGTTGTATTCTAAGAATTAAAACAATCACTATTTACTTGACATATTATTTATTATTGATTTGAATTATAATAAGACATAATTTTTACAAAATCTTTTTGTGATAACAGGCCATTTCTATATTTTGATATCTTAGCTTTAATAAAACCATTTTTTTTTCTGTGTTGTACTTTTTATTTTGTTGGTAAAACATTTTACGGAATTTATTTTAATATATGTTTCTGCTTGAAAGTTTATTACAATATTTACAAAATTAAACAAACTTGGGTGAGAACTATACAAATTAGAATTACAATGAGAATAAAATGATTCACACGCGTTTGTGGTCCTGTAAATACTATCTATAGTACGAGCTCACATACTTGAGTGAAAATTACTTTCTGCATCTATATAAGTTCTCATGATATAATCGCAGAATTTCGAAAGACTCGGATTACTGGGCATTATTGAATGAATTTCTTTAGAAAAAAGTTTCCTGCTTCATGAGCGTCTAAAAATTGAAGTTCAAAAAATTGTTTAAGAAAATTGCCTCAAATCCATTTTTGGTGCAGTTATACTTTTTAAAAAAACTAAATTAACTAGATACTTATAAAGGATAATGATGCTTACTGGAACATTGCTGGATTTAAACTAATATTTTAAAATTTGATAGAAATTTGTGTCGCAAACTCTATTACTACTCTGCTACTACTCTAATGATATTGTAATTGTTTTCGAAGAATCCCATTAAATCGATTAAAAAATAAAATTTTATCCTGGTCGAACTCAAGGGTGGGCTTAACTTGACCTTTTTCAAAAAAGGATTAATGCAGGTACTCGTGGTCCAACTGACCGGTCCCCTTCTGAAGACTTCTATTATTGAGATAAGAGAATAATTAATTCTATAATTGACATAATTAATCTTCTTTAATAAAATATTCATTTTTCAATATTTTTATTTATTTAATTAATTGTTTTTGTTTTAAAATAATTAAATTTGCAATATTTGATTTGAAACCCGTAATTAAGTATAATTCGAGGATATTGTACTTTAGTGCATTTAATTACATGTTTCGGGGAGACTCGTAATACTCTTAACAGGTAACCCTCGACTTAGTGAGCTAGCTAGGGAAATAACACTTTTTAGGACGTTTTAATGTTACAATAGGACATTCTGTTTTTTTAAAATTAACTTAATTTGTAGTCATATTGGCTCACAAAATAATCGAAGGCAGGTATGAAAAAGCAAGAATAAGAACTGTATTTTGAAATTTTAATATTGTAATATTAAAAATTAAAATTTCATAATTTTTAAATCAATTTTTTCTTGTATAATTGTCAATCTATCCTAATATTATAAAGCTGAAGAGTTTGTTTGTTTGTTTGAACGCGCTAATCTCAGGAACTACTGGTTAGAATTGAAAAATTCTTTTTGTGTTAAATAGACCATTTATCGAGAAAGGCTTTAGGCTATATAACATCACGATGCAACTATTAGGAGCGAAAAAGTAATGGAAAATGTGAAAAAAACGGGGAAAATTATTGATCCTTGAGGACTTCCATTGCGTGCGCTGCGAAAACGGTTCAAGATACCAAAAATATATGTATGAAAGAATTATTCCTCTTAAAATGATCTAAAAAATGTCCGCGACTGTATATGTCTATCTTTTAAGATTAACTCACTAGAACCTTATTATGGTAATCAAATTTGGTCGAAATGAATGCATTATTTGTTAAGAGTTGTATCAACGTAATAATATTAATCTTTATCCAAATAAATGTGTTGTTAATTAAGAGTATTTAATTGTGAACAAAATTGTCTTTGACATCACTTAATTTCAATGAACATCTTAGAAGATATTACAATTTTAAAATAATTATAAATGTGAATATAAGTTTGTTTGTTACGCTTTCACGCGAAAACTAATCAACCGATCATTATGAATTTTTGTACATATATTCTTGGAGGTATTAGAAGTAAAATAGGATACATTTTATTAAAAGAAATATTTTTTATTTTTTACGAAAAATAAAAAAATTGTTTGCAAAAAAATCTCAAAAAAGTGATTCTTACTAAATTAATTATTATGACGCCACCGTAAGGTGGCGCAGTTAAGATGGTATAAATTTACATTAGCAATACTTGCGTAATTAAGTACTATGATGCCATCATAAGGTGGCGCAGTTAATATATATATATATTTCGCACATTAGCCAATAAATTAGTTATATTTTAGTCAAAAATTGTATTTTATTAAAACATGTTTCGAGAGTTTATATATCATTATTGGTTAAATAATAATCATGATAATTCCAACTATGCCTAACATTTAATAGAAAAAAAACAAATTTTTAATGATAAACCTGATATTTCACATATACAACCGAAATGCCATAAACTGAACCTCTTAGAATCTCTGGAGATTAATAAATATAAACATTCTAAATTGCTTTTAAATGACCAACTAGATTTAACGAATTCACCCTTACTTAATCTCTTTACCTATAAGTGGGAAGTTCCGAATCTGGTATATTCCTGTGCACAATGTTAGAATAGCTGAGGTAAGTACCCACTACTACAATAAGGTGTGCAATAGGGTACCGGACAGTAATCGAAAAAAAATCTAAGATGTGTTTTAAAATAAAGTTTGTTATACAACAATATCACTCAATAAAGATTTTTAAGAAATAACAATGATTTATATTTTTAAATCAATAAATAAAGTTGCGAAAATTATCTGTGACGTGTAAGAACCCAAACGCCTATCACAGTGCGTAACGTCATGTGTAGGTAGCCATAAGTAAACAGTACTGCTTTGTATGTTATTTCGCGTTTTTCTACGATTTATTTGCATTTTTCTAAAAATATTTAATTGTAATTAGTTACGAATTGAAGGACTATAGTCATAACAGAACTTTAGTTATACATTATATCTCTAGTATAAGTGAATGTTGGAAAAAAATATATTCCCTATTTTATATGAAAGCACTAAATAAAGTAGTTATACACAATTTGTCAATGGTTTTATTTATTAACATTCTCAATATAAAGTAAAATAAAATGTATATAAAAGATATAATTAAGTTTAAATATTCTCTACAGCTTCTTTGGCAGCCAAAACACAAATACAAGATTGTTTATGCACACGTAAAACATTCTAAGTAAGACATAACCTATAACACCTAAATTACATACACACTAAATATGATTATTTACATAATGGGATGTGTAATAACACTCTAGGTACAGTACTTACATCAAAGTGATCTTCACAAAAGTAAATTGGTGAAGTAACAGACATTCCATCGCACTTTCGTCTTGCTAGGTCTAACCATTTCTTTTATATGTCTGGTTTTCGAGATACATCAATAAAAAAATTATTTGGAATAGTTACTGATGTATTTCCACATCGAGGTTCAACACACCAACGATATCTTTTTCGGTCCATGATGATTAAGAAACACACAATACTTTATTTATCCAAGCACTGATCACTTGTAATATGGTTAGAAGTTTGTTTACCTTCCAAATGACGTCACGCGATCTGAATTGAGATGAAGTGCTGTTTTCGCGGCAATTTGAAATAAATTATGTTTTTGACGTTTTCAAGTACACCAGAGGATTTATTTAAATAAATTATTATTTTTTATGGCTATGTATATTAATAAAGATTTTTTTAAACACTATTTGAAAAGTTGTCCGGTTCCCTATTACTCGGAATCATAAAAGGGATTATTTCTTTCTCAAAATGATCTGGAAAAACCAAATTTGACATTTTTATTTTGATAATATTTTTGGTTTATTATACGATGTATTTATAATATATTTAAATACAGTCTGAAAATTGTGTTTTAAATACATTTAAAATACTACCATGGGGAGAGTATATACCTACTTGTATTTACTTGTATTTAAATACTTAACAACCCTGATTATTAGGGAACCTTTTTAAAAAGATTTTGATGGTTTAATTATTTATTTCGTACATCACATTAAGAAGCAGTACACTTCAAGTTTTGATTTTATTTTTTACCGCGGGCCTATTTTTTCCCGGTGTTTTTTTTTTCGCGGGACCGTTTTTCCTGCATTCAATAGTAGTATAGTAGTAAAGGTCATGTAAATTTTGTATCTATGACATAATGTATTGTTATGTGTTATTATTTTTCCAGATTTTACGTAAATTTTAACAGTGGTTCATCGATGGAACCTTTCGTTCTACTCCTCCACTATTCTACCAAGTTTTCGTCATTCAAGCAGAAAAATTAGGTGGGGTTCATCCAATAATATATGCCTTACTGCCAAATAAACAAAGTGGAACATACAGACGTCTCTTGGATATGTTGCTTGAACTAGAAGTACGCTTAAATCCACAGCGAGTTTCTTGTGATTTTGAATTGGCTGCAATAAATGCTTTCCAAGAAAAATTTCAAGACGTTCAAATGCAAGGCTGTTTTTTTACTTGGTCAAGAATTTTAAAAAACATCTTGCTGAACTAAATCTTTTGGGTAGATACCAGAACGAACCAGATTTTGCCAACATGGCAAAAATGATAACTTCGTTGGCCTATCGAAAATCTCGATAAGGCGCTAGAGAGTCTCACAAAACAAATTCAGCCAGAATTGTTGCCAATGCTTGATTGGTTAGAAGATTTTTATGTGGGGCGACCAAACAGACGTGGAGTTGGGCAAAGACCACCTATGTTTCCACCAACTTTATGGTCTGTTTATGGAAGGGTTACCAACGACATTAACAGAACCAACAATTTTGCTGAAGCTTCTTACAGGAGGCTTCAATCGGAGTTATCGATAGATCATCCATCAATTTGGTCATTTATTGATTTACTGAAGAAGGTGCAGGTCTCAAGAGATATATATATTGAACAATTATTAGCGGGACACGCACACCGTAAAAAACTTAGAAAATACGTTGAATGTGATAAAAGAATTAAGAATATTGTAGAGAATTATTTCAATAATATAGGGGTGATAGAATATTTAGGAGGATTATCTTATAATTATAATATGAATGCCTTAATCATTATTATTAGTTTTTTCTTTATTTTTTAAGTTTGATTTGTGATATTGTAAAAAAATGATCTTATTAAATTTCTATAATCTAGTTTACCTACTTATTTCACTTATGCCATATTCAATATTGGCAATAATTATTTTTGTTGGCATTTTATCTTCTTCATATGCATTTTTTTTCTAACTTAAATGTATTAGATCAGGTTTTTAAAATGTATTGAACGTTCCGATTTTTAAATGGTTTTGTTTGTTGACGTTTTAGTATTTTTAACTTTATTAAATTAACAGCTTCCAAAAATAAAAGAAATTTATGTGCCTTGCATCCAACTTATGTTTTCAATTATTTGCGCCATACAGTCCTCGCGCCAGAACGTACCTGCGCCAGACAGGCCTTGCACCCGAAGCGGTCTGCGCCCCAACGGACCTGCGCCAGTACGGCCGCGCCAAATCGGTCGCGCCAGAACGGTCCTTTCCGATATATAATATATCTAACCGATAATTTAGAAAACCGTAAAAATTTGGAAAAATTGTAAAAAAACATCAGTAGGCGGTACGAAGTTTGCAGGTCAGCTAGTGTACTATATTTCTGGAAGTTCTGTGACGATCTGGGGTCGTACAACTATTAAATCGATTTTTTAAACAAAATTCGTCTAACATTTCGTGCTTGGTAACTGATATATCCATGCATCCTAATTTAACTGATGTTTACAGCCAAGCATGGCTTTGTATGGGTTTTGACTTATTTAAAAGCGATCTATGTTTTGTTAGTAATCTGTCAGACCAATTCGCTGTATTATTGGATTTTAACCAAGAACAAAACATTTTTTTAATATCCTGATTAGCTTTTTCAAATGACACTTGTGATTAGGAGTCTTTAGGCTCGTGGTCTAGGCTTACCATGTACAATGTTTATTTTTGGTCACATATTTACAGACGTGAGACGATTTTGAGACGATATTATTAACAACCTCTGACTCACTCTACCTTGAAAAGCACGATCAATGATGACATTCGTCAATTGTTAAAAAAGTTTTTCCTACATACTTCACCTTAATTTTTTAAAAGTACAATCAGCTTATAGGAATGTCCGATATTGATTCGATCGAACCTTTCAGGTCGTTAATAATCTTCAGGAGTGTTTGTAGAATTCTTACTGTTTGCTTCTTTTATTTTTGTTATTAATAATTTATAAGGATCACTTGTAAGAAACTGGTGGCTTTTTCCTTACTACCAATATTTTTTTTTATTTGTTCATTAAAATGTAACTGTTTACTATTTTACCACCAATAGCGTAAATTTAAAGACAACACAAGCAAACAATCTAAAACTTCTATTAATTTATAAAGACACAGACGTTCCAAGCTACTGGGGATTAACCTATCTTATCTAAACGAAGGTTGGTTATCGGTTCTATTGAATTATATTAACTGGTTTTGATCTTTACAGGTTTGGGTTTCATATTTTCATGGATTTACAAATTGTAGTATTCTCCGAGTATTGTCTTCGCTCGAAGCTTTTAATAAATGTATGTTATTAAGTGTTCATATTCATTTTCCTTTTTTTGTTATTGTTATTTTATTTAATAGTGTTTATAATTACTATTATTTTATTTTATTCTTTGTGTGTAGCATAGATGCTGCAAACCAGGCTGTAACCCTTTCGAAAGCCTCACAAACCACCGTATATAAATTGGTGCTGTACGAATTCCCGACGAAAAAAAGGTTGGTTGGTCAGGTATAAAATTTTAGGTGAATTCCCTACAAAAATTTATCATTTGGATTAACGTAATTCTTAGAAGTCACTTTCTCTTTTCACTTAGTATCATTTTAATTTTATTCATTGTTACTACTTTTCCAGACAGCTCAAAATAAACCAAATCTAGACAAAATATACCTATTTATTAAAAATTGTAAAAACCCCCTATATCATTAAGGGCGCCCATCGTTAAAATCTCGTTAAAGACACAAACTCTCATTACCTACCTTAATCCCTACCCTTGCAACAGTTAATAATTAATTTTCAAAATGTATTTAGTATTATTGTAAAGTTTTGAAGGAAGTACCTAGTACCTGAACAATATGGAAATAACCGAAATGTTAGGCGAGTGAGGCAATAAGTTATTAGTTGCTGATAACTATAAATTTTATTTTTTGAGACAACTTAAAAAACTGGTGAAGAGTGTTGGTGTTGTGTTAAAAAAGATTGCAAAGTAAAATTATATATTCTTAATGGAGTTCTGTCTAAATGTGTTGGTAATCATAATCACGAAAGTAATAAAAAATTGTTAAGTAGACAAAGGATAAATAATCATGTAAAAATCGAGGGAATGAAAAACTTGTCTGAGAAACCAAGAAAACTATTGCATAAAGAAGTAAAGGAAGAAGCTAATTTTTTACAGCATATGACAAGTAAGGATTTTACTTATATTTGCCATAATATAAATCATGTCAGATTACAAAATATGCCAAGGTTACCAAAATCATCTTTGGATGTGCAAAACGTTTTAAATGACAGAGAAGTGAAAACCTCCTTTGGTGAAAATTTTGTTGCGGCCAATGACATTGCCAGTGAAATTGTGATATTTTCGTGTCTTTTCAATTTACAATTTCTTTGTAAATATCAAGATAAAATTTATTTAGATGGAACTTTTGAACATTGTCCTAAATATTTTTTACAGTTATTTTCATTTCATGTTTTTGTTGAAAATTATTATGTTCCCGTAGTGTTTTGTTTACTAAAAGATAAAAAAAATCAACGAATGTAAAACTTTTTAAATTAATTATTGAAACATGTAGCATGTTAGGATTTAATTTAGAACCACAAAATTTTATTTGTGATTTTGAAATTGCAATCCATAGCAGTCTAAGAGAAGTTTTTAAAAACAGTAATATTATTGGTTGTCGCTTCCATTTTTTACAAAGTATTTTTCGCAAAATACAATGTAAAGAATTCGCTAAACAATATAATGATAGAGAATTCTAAATTAGAAAATGGCTACACTATCTCTTTGGATTGATGTTTTTACCGCCGGATGAAGTTGGTGACGCTTTTGTGGAAGACCTAATGCCAATATCAAGATTTGACTTTATTAAACTTGTATCATATTATTTTTCTGAAAGTTATAATAAATAAATTTAAAAATAATAACTTTTGTATTATTTTTCTTTCAATATAAGTAGATATTTATCTATTGCGGATTACTGGTACGAGTATATTAGATAAAAATATTTAATAAGATTAAAAATAATTATTTTTTCGGGAATTCACCTGAAGATTATAGACTAGGCAGGTAGAAAATATTCCGTCGGGAATTCATCTGAAAGGATTATTTCGTCGGGAGTTCACCTGTGCCCTATAAATTAAAAAAAAAATGGTCTTACCGAGAAAAAAACGCGAAATATAATTTCGAAATCTAAAAATCGATTTTTAAAAATTTTATATTTTATTTATAATAAATTTTTTATCTGAACTACTTGAATATAATATTAACAATGAATTATAAAAGCACAACTGTGCGTTATAGCTTACTTACCCTGCATGGTGACAATGAGTATAAATGACATTTACTGTCAAAGGAGTAGATAACAGTACAGTAGGTACGTACGTCATATATTTTTTCGGAGAAGTCAAATATTTAAAATTGAAATTAAAATATTGAGTCGTAGATAAAGCATAGTACGTTACTCAAGTGGTAAGAGGTATTACGTACTCGTGTAATTACGCACTCGCCGCTACGCGGCTTCGTGCGTAACTTTTCCACTCGTATGTAATGTCCTACTTACCACTCTTGTTACGTAATATACTATAATCTACTCCTTTGACAGTAAATATCATTTATACTCATTGTCACCATGCAGGGTAAGTAAGCTATAACGCACAGTTGTGCGTAATGAAACGTCATGTTGGAACGTGTATTTATACATGTAAAACAAAATATTATGCTGTTTTAGATAATTGTTAGATTAAAAAATGTTTTTTCAGCAAATATCTAATCCTCACAACATTATAAATTAAAAATATATATTAGTTTTTATTAAAAAATAAAATATAAATAAAACAGATCTAGGCAACATATATTACATTTTAAATTAATATTTAATCTAGTATGTTACTTAATGTCACTACTTTGATAAATGTTAGATGCAAAAAACAGTACAATACGTACGTCATATATTTTTGAGAGATGTCAAATATTTAGAATTTAAATTTAAAATACTGAGTCGTAGATAAAGCATAGTACGTAACTCGAGTGGTAAGAGGTATTACGTACTCGTGTAATTACGCACTCGCCGCTACGCGGCTTCGTGCGTAACTTTTCCACTCGTACGTAATGTCCTACTTACCACTCTTGATACGTAATATACTATTATATTATTTATTAAACGAGGCGGTGAGATAATTCCTCCCCTTAAAGATTCAAATCCGGGACATCAGTGAGGGATTTAAACATCTGTTAGTTCCATAGTTCCCATTTCTTCTGGATAATTTTTTTTACGATTTTAAATTTTTTTTTATATATAGGTACTAAGATATAAACATAATGCAGAGTCCATAAATTGCAATTGTCCAAATACTAGGTTTATAAAAAAATTTATCACTCAAGAGAACTGGTTGGTTCTCCATTATATTCTTTTTAATAAGTTGTAGATCTGTACTATCAATTTCGTCTAGCTTTAAGGTTAAATTTTGACTTGTTGTCGGCAGCTAATTTGGCATTTGGAAATAAGATTGGCTTGTTGTTATTAGTAAAATGTTCGTCGTTAACGATGCGTTGAAATGAAGTGACTACTTGGCAATTTTTTGGTATTTCCAGCATATAGGTACCAATTAAATTCAGGATTTCTTGCTGATTATAACAGTGGATTTTTACGGTTTCTTCTTTGGGTAGTGTGAGGACGCATTGATTTGTATGTTCTAATTTGGTAATTTGTTGGTGGAAGATAGATACTTGTGTGTGTGTTGGAAATTAGTGGTGTTTTTATCATTTAACAGTTGAATTTCACATGAAATTTCGGTTGAAATGTCTCGAATGGTAATTTCGTCACAGAAGTATTTTTGTGCGTGGATCTTCTTGCAACAGTCGTTTGTATAGCCGTAGTACAATTTGTTTAATACCAAATATTTACTTTGCCGTAAAATTACCTTGAACTGACTCTTAGAGAAAATTGGAATTGGGTATAAGTGGTACAAGTCATAGTTTGTCGCAAATGTTATTGGTATATGCAAGATGTATATTATTTTATAGTTTGATAAATAACTCTCTATTTTAACTAATTGTTTAAATATTAAAACATTTTCTGTATTTACTTCTTAGGGCAGATTGTGATATTTCTGAATGGACTGCAATTCTTTGATAAAAGCTTACGTGTTAATAATACTTGGATGCATCTTTCCTAGTTTGGAAAATATTATGGAGTTTTCAATATCCTGAATTATAAAATAAATTATATTAAATAACCCAATTACCTGAGTCATTACGTCTTTAATGTATACTGCATTGACCGGATTGCCATCATAGAATGTTTCAATATGGTTAATTTTATCTTCTAACATTTTCTCATTATGTATTATTTTCTGAACTGTTTTATTAAGATTATTGATTAGGTCCACAGATAACCAATTTTGACGTTCCATATTGTCAGCTTAAGATTTTTGATTGTTTTGTAATTGTTCGGTCATAACGTGCTCCATCCTTAGCATCTAAGTTTCCTGTTATTGTCTTAAATATTGACACTAGGCCATCTATTTGACGATTGTAAACACAACTGTGTATTAACTGAAATAAATACTACTACTACTATTAATCCACGTTTATGTCTATTTGTTCCTGAAATAATATCTGATAATTTAATTTTTATTCTTTCTTTAAAGAACTTATTTTTGTAATTTTTACTTTCATTTATATAAATGTTAATTTGTTGTATTAATGTATTTAAATTTAAAGATTGTCTTTTGAGTTATTGACTTCTGATACTATCGGTTCTAGATCGTAGTAATGAGTTAATTTATATAGTCCATTTCACCGATTTTGGCCGATGACAGAAATCATACTCGAAGTAAATTTAGAGTTACATCTCTCTCAGATACAGGTTAGAAATATGAGGACGTTTGTTTTTTAATACAACACTTACGTAACTGCATCGTGTTTCACCGGTAGATAAAAAGTTTTTAATACGTCTTGACTTAATTCACATTCCTAGTAACCATCATGTACGGCTTGTTGTTGAAGGGTTAAATTTAATAATTATTAATGTCATATTTTTGTAGATGTCAAACCGCACTGATAGTTTCAGAAACTTACGACCTAATTTAGAAAAAAAAAAAACACTCCGCCATTGGTAACTTGGATGACAGTTTAATCTGATTTCAGTGGTTTCTAATATCAAATCGACCAAAAACGATGAAATGGACTATAGTAGTATTTATTTATTTTAGATGTACCAATCTTTAGTGGAACTATTCCAGGGTTGTTTGGAGTGAAGACTGAAAGGATAAATAGTATTTGTTAATGTCTAAAATTAAGTGGACGTTTTAAATTGTCCATATGGATTTTTGATTAAGATGCAGTTTCTATGTTTTTCTTATTTTTATCTAATTTTTTAAGTGTTGTACGAGCATTGAATTTGTTAGCTGTCTTTTGTGTTTTTTCACATACATTTCTTTTGCATTCTCAAAAATGTCTGTGTCATCACGAGGTTTGTTTATATTCTCCGTTCGTTTTTCTTTTTCATTAATTAATGCCTGGTTAATTTTTGAATACAGTAATTTGGAACGTTCTCTATGGATTTATATAATCATTCAAAAGTATCTTATCAATTTCGATATTAAATGGATCGTTGGGACTTATGTGTCCGTTTATTACATCGATTGGTTTTAGTTTTGTGTCCGAGTGTATTAAATGATGATATGCAAGAATATAAATAATTTTCATTTGAATTGGGGTTTTAAGAAAGCCTTGTGTGTTTAGTAATCTGATATGTTGAATTAATGTTGAATGAAAGCGTTCAATATTTTCATTGGATTGAGGATGATTAGGTGAGCAAAAATGAATTTTAATTTTATGTAATTCCAAGAGTTTCGCTATAATGGATTTTTTAAATTCGGTTCCGTTATCGGTTATAATTTGTTTTGGACCACCATAATGGGAAAAGAAGGAAATTAAATTGTTTGCTAGAAAATGGGTTCCAGTTATAAGCTTGTCCGTATTTTGAGAAGCTGTCTAGAATAGTTAGAAATGTATTACCTTCAATAGTACCTAAATGTATCAACATAAATAATTTCGAATGGTTTGGTACTAGTTGGTGTAATATTCATTTTAATGTCTTTCATATTTGCTTTGTTGACAAGTCTCCCAATCATAATTAAAAGTTTGAATAGATTGTTTCATAAAGGGCCAAAAGTATTTTTCTTTAATTCTTTGATAAGTTTCGTCAATTCCTCTATGGTTAGATTTTCCTTCATAATAATTTTGTATTATTTTCTTCATATCATCTTTTTCAAAAACATCTATGAGTTTTTTCGAGCATTTTTTCAATTTCAAGGTAGAGTATTTAAAACAGTTTTGTAGTGTTACCAAAAATGGTTCGAATATACTAGGATCTTCAAAATATAAATGATATTGAGAACTTGGGTTTATATAATTTTTTACAAATTCTATAACGTCTGATTCGAAATTGTTTTTAGAAAGTTGAAGGTTGATTTGTTTTCTTTTTTCGAAAAGAATTTTCAATTTTGGATTTGCTGGTGTATGCAAGACGGATGTAATAATGATTTGATTCTGTCCGTAGTTTACGGCACTATCTATAGAAGGAATTTCGAATGTTGGGTTATCGCCAGCATTAAAATGGATTGTTTTGTCATCGTCATTGTTTATTATTTCTGATGGATATTGTCTGTCTGGTTGGACTTGTAGGGATAATTTATCTAATTCGGAAAGAGAAAAACTTTCTGTATAAGGGTCTATTTGTAAAGCTTGTGGTCGGGTGGTATTTGTTTCTAGAGGTTCTTTAGAAATGGCTGGATTATTTGTATTTGTATTGACCTCCCTTAATATTTCATCGAGTTCTTCCCGCACTGTTTCTTTCGTATATATTTCGATTTAAGAAAGTGCGTCAGCATTAGATGTAGCTCGTCCTGGTTTACCTATATATGACATCATGAAATAAGATCTTTATTTTAGCATAAGGAGTAATTAAAAGTCCGTTGCTAAAATTAAGACTTGCTTGTAGTTCTTTTAAATTATCTAACCCTATTTATCCATTAAATGTATTATGAAATTTAAATAAATGTAATTTAGAAAGTTTAGGTTTAGGTAATTTAAAAATTTTAAAATGGGAATATTAACACTGAATTGATGTGAAGAATTTTGCAAAACAGTAGATACAGTAAACGGATCTTTCTTTATAAATTTTGGCATAAGTTTGAATGCAACATCTGAATCTATGAAAGATTTTGAAGAGCCTGAGTCAATTAAAATTTTAATTTTAAAACCAGTCGTCGTAGAAGTGTGAGGCATGTACGATGGAAATGTTAGTCAGAAGCAGACCGCCTTTTATATTATTCACTAATTCGCTTACAATGCTAAGTACAAGCTTCTTTTTGGACTTGATGTGGCTATTTTCCATCGTAGATGCCTCACACTTCTACGACGACTGGTTTTAATATTAATTTTAATTTTCCCTTCCTTGCTCTTCTTCAAAGAGCCTGGAAGTTTCAACTTTTATATGTGTTTGATGTTGTTTTATCGACCACCCCTTGGTAGTAGCTTTTCCTGGGCGCAATGAAATTGGTCCGTCCCATTTTATGGCACCATGAAATTCGTCCGCTTAAATTTTAGGGATTAAAATACATCGTGGAATTCGTCCGATGTCCCAATGAAATTCGTCCGCTGCCACAATGAAATTCGTCCTCTTTCATATTTCAACATTAATTTTTAATTTTGAATGTTCGTATGATCATAATGCATTAGAATAATACATACTTCAAAAAATAAATATATTTAGTTTAATTATAATATAATATTAAATTAGATTACAGAAATCCATTGGTAAATTTTGAAAAAACCATTTAAGAAATGGTATTATCTTAATCCATCCGTTGTGCTCAATTGGCATGTACATTTGTAGGTAAAATTTTCGAGATAAGAGGCTTAAGTTATTAAGAAAATTACATTTCTGTAAACAGATAAAATAATATATAAATGAGGTGAAATTAGTGGGGGTGTAAAGAGAGGGGATATGCAGGTAAATAAGCTCGATTTTCATTGTCAAATAAATCAGTTGTAAATTTTTATCAACGGCTGAAATACATAAATTGATCTTTCATAATAAATAAGCTAGAACAAATTGTTAGTGAACGTGAAAAAGTAGGTAATGCTTTTAAAAAATGATTTTAAATTTAAGCATAAATTGAAATTAACCAGTGGAGAAGACCAATGGGTTTTTTCAACAAAAGAATTTGAAGTGACAAAAATAAAAACTTCCCAACACAACCATGAAGTAAATGTACAAGAAATCCAGCGGAAAAAATTAAGCACATCATGCAAAAGAAGAGCATGCGATGATATATCAGAAAGGCCTCGAAAAATAATAACATCGGAAATTATGAAATCCCAGGAAGACGAATCATTAAGAACTCAAGATATAAAACGAATTAGGGAAAGTATGTACGATGCATGACGAAAACAGCAACTAACTTTGCCAAAAAATATCGACGAAATTCAAAGGTATTTGAATTCAACCAGCATTAAAACACATAGGAAAGAAAAATTTGTTTTGGTTAACGATTTTAGATCAAAAATAGTTGTTTTTTCTTTCAAAGTAAATATCTTATGTAAATTAAATAGAATTTACATGGATGGCACTTTTTCATAATGCTGCCAATACTTGTACCAATTTTATTCTATACATACATGGTTTGGAAAATGGAATTTACGTCCCACTGGTATTTTGTCTTCTGCCTGATAAGAAACAAGCAACTTATGAAATCTTACTTTATTTAATTAAGGAATCGATAATTACCGAATTAAACGTGTTTTTTGAACCAAACACTGTACTGGTTGATTTCGAAACAGGGATGCTAAATGCTAAAATATTATTCTAAGATAATTGTTCGGACCAATTTCATTATAATGTATTAAGTATAGGCGGACGAATTTCATGGTCATAAAACGAAGGATTAGTTTGCTTATCAGCAGGATTACCTTAAGCGGACGAATTCCATTGCCACACGGACCAATTTCAATACGCCGCTTTTCCTATGGGATGGTTAGTTTTGGATGACTGTACAGTCTATTTTTCATTTTCTCCTCTGGGGTATTGATTTACTTTAGGACTTTTAGCTTTGATGATGGCCGGTGTTTAGGCCGAAAGCGCTTAGCTAACAATTTATAATTTATAATACACGCTTCGTTAAGAAAAATACTAGTTTTCCGTCCTCCCACTTACTTCACTAAGCGTGTACAAGTCTTACAGTCTATTTCATTATTATATTCGATTCATTTGGGGTAATAGCTTTTTTGCTAAATGAATTTAATATATGGATTTTGTCTGTAATTTTGATACGAAATATTTGAATTGGTTGGTCTAGAATAATTAGTGTTACGTGTAGAAATACTCATTGGTGTCGGTTTAGGTAAAATTTGATTTGGATTGGATTTGAATACATTTGTGTTTCTATTAAGTACTAAGTTGTTTGTTTATTTGTGGATTTGTCCAAAATCTTGGTGGAGATAAGTTATATCTTGTTTGAAACATGTTTTGCTGCAGTGGGAAGGCATTTTTCTGAATTGATTATTATAAATTTGAACATTGAAAGGTTTATACGGTACAAAATTCTGATTTTTAAAAGGTTGTTATTGAATTTGTGGTTTTGGAGTTTGTGATAGAAATAATGGTTTTTGGAAATGATGCTATTATAGAGTTTATTAGAAAAATGTTTTAAAAATTTTCAGGGTTTTGTATATCACAAAAAGCATTTATCAACGATTTACTTGTCGCTATATATCTATTTAATTCGCAAGGGTTTCCGTCAAATTCACATACAATCTAAATCATCAGTTTTAAAAGTATTAGGCATTTTGTGGTTTTTAACTGAATTGGAGTCAGCTAAAGGTGAATTTAGAGATATTTTATTAAAGTTTTCAAGCAATTTATCAATACAAACAAACTGTACTTACGCTAATACTAAAACGATTTTCAACATTTCTTCTTATCTATAAAGATGGCCACCAGATCTGCAATGTTGTCTTCACTGACGGTATCTTCGCGAATCGGAACGATTTTTGTTCCCGATTCCGGTGTTCAATAGATTAAAGTTGCACTGGTTCGATGCTAGAGTCCGTTTCCTAATTTTTAAGGATCCGCCAACACAACAATTTAATACTTTTGATTCACCACGTATATCGGTTCGATTATTCGGGTAATCGTTGAAACGAAAAATTCACGTGCGATACGTAAACTCCCAATCAATCCTACTGACTGCGCCAAATATAATTTCGAAATCATTTTTTTTAAATTTTATATTTTGTTTATAATAAATTTTTCATCTGAACTACTTGAATATAATATTAACAATGAATTATAAAAGCAAAGATTATTCTCTAGGTAGAAAATGCTGTGCAAGCTAAATGATAAAATATAATATATGCATTATTTATTTTATATTATTTTATAAACGAGGCGGTGAGATAATTCGCGTGTTGATTGCGGTTCTTTAAAGGTTATAAAAACGCATTATTTAGGACAAGACGAGATATTATATATAATATGTGGGAGAAAAAAATTATTAAAAAGTGGTAGATTGGGTAAGAACAATTTGGTGGCGATTTAAATTTAAGATTATCGATAAACGCCAGTTTATCATAAAGAGCAGGAGACTGGCTGTATGGAGAAACGAATATTGACAAACCATCACCAAATATAGAGGATGCAGCAGACCAATTTTTTATCTGGATCAAGCTTAGTACGACACACATGAAACAGTAAAGAATGGATGGGCTGATCAAAACCAGCAAAAATGCAGTGTAGATGTTCCTTCTAACAATGGAAAAAGAATTAGGATTCTACATTGTGGCAGTTCTAACAGTTGAGTTGAAGCGGCGCTCCTTCTCTACGCTAAAAACATAAAAATTTGTTTTCTGGATTATTATAAAGATATGGATAACCCTCTTTTTAAAAAATAATTGAAACGAAAAGTCAGTACCTGCTGGTATAATATAGATTCTATTACGGTCCTAGGATTTAAAGTGTCGGATTAGGTAGCTGTTAAGTTTAGTCAGTCCGCACGAACATAAAACGAATAATACTACTAAAAATTAACCGAAAGATCTATGTCATATATTTCAAAATTAAAAACCCCAAAAAGAGGATTAATACTTTTTACTTGCATATTGCTGACGCTAACCCATAAGATATTTTCCGACCAAAAATGGTCTAATGCACCTATAAAAGTTTCAGCTTTAAATATTACGGTTTCTTCAATATAAACCAGAAAGTTACAAGTGGACCCTATATGATTTCGTTTATGCAGATTGTGATTTTAAAAAAACATGGTTCTTTTTGATTTAAATAGATATACTTTCAAGTTTCAAGAGACCTGATTTTATAATCCAAACATTACCTTTTTTTAGCAAATTAATTTGTTTGTTCATTAAAGGAAAAATTCAGCTTGAGCAATTTCGCACTTTTTATATTTATTGTAAAAATTAGTCAATTTCCACCCACTAAATTCCAAGTATCGTAAGTTTTACATTAATGGTATTCATTTGGGAATATGTTGTACGCAACCAGTTAATAATATAATAATTAAACTAATTTAACCTTTAAATTTAAAAAAATTGGCAAAAATATCATTTTTCTCTCGAGAAAAATAAAAACATTTGCCCTAGGGGAGAAACAACGTTGTTTCTTCCAGGCACATTCATTTATTTATTATTTATGTCTTTATTTCAAGTCTGTCAGAATCGCATTTTGTAATAGACAATAGCGAATAAAATTATAATCGTCTGACAGCTGTCGTCAAATCGTTGTCAAGGTATTACTACGGTATTTGTCAAGGGTAATATAACAAGACCTTGATTATAGTCGGCTATTTTTGTGGTATCTAGATTTTGAGAATATTTTAGTATCAATTTGTTGAGACATAATTTGACATTAATAATCTTTGATTATTAATGTCAAATTATGTCGAAACAAATTGTAAAATATTCGAGAAATTTAGCAACAACAAAAATAGCAGACCATTAATCAAGGTCGAGTTATATTTAGGAAGATTATTTCCTGAGAAGACAAATTTTTAACATTTATATTTGACGTGACTATTTCTCTAGTGCAATAGTCGCTGATATTGTTCTAGTGCAATAGTCGCTGATATTTGATTCTGATTGGTCCGATTTCAAAAAATTATGACATTCTATTGGTTAATTTGAATCGAAGGAAATAATCTGAAATACTCTTACTTCGACTGGCTATAGACTGGCTACAGAGATTAAAAC
This sequence comes from Altica lythri, assembly GCA_964028335.1. Taxonomy (NCBI): domain Eukaryota; kingdom Metazoa; phylum Arthropoda; class Insecta; order Coleoptera; family Chrysomelidae; genus Altica; species Altica lythri. Next base: position 49,415,949 of record OZ034800.1, read on the forward strand.
TCGCTGTTTCAATGCATGTGATTTATATAAAAAAAATATAGTGTGTGGCACGGGCAGTCAACTCTCGCCCTAGTCAGAAATCGTCTTGTTTCACCACTTGCCACACAATAAACTATTAGCAAGGAACTGTTAAATGAAAATATATATGTTTATGAGTCAATTTCCACTTTTTATTTGATATTTTTTCTACACCTTTTACTTAGTGACTCTTTTACTAAAAGCCTGTAACCTCAAACAGTAATGTAATCCTATAGGTTTTTAACTTGTCATGGGCTTATCTGGGTAAGTCGTATCTCATAAAAAATAGACGGTTTCGTTTTGGCAGTCTGCGAAAGGGAGAAAATTACATCGAATCTTTACGACTGGGTTCATCGCTAAAAAAACGACTTCTTTTGGATGTTCAGAGAAATCAATCAAATTTTTATCAAACAGCTTAGGAATTATTTGTATAATAATAATAATTAATTTATTCATCCATTCAAACAGTGTGGAACCTTTTAACATTGAAAATGTATTTTTTTTCTTTTTCTGATCATAACTTAAAATAAATTATTTATTCAAATAAAAACATTTTTGCATTTAAATTTTTTTGCAGATTAAAACTAATTATATTTTTTATCTTCATTGTAAAAGATCAATAATTTGAAAACAAAATAGAAAAAAAAAGAGTGTGTTTACTTATGTACACGCGTTAGAAGTTATACTTCTTTGGCGTATTGAAAAAAAATAACTAAACTGTGATTAACGATTAATATTAAAATTAATCAAAAAAATGTTATTTAAATAAATAAGAATATAAAAAATAACTAAAATATCAATAAATCAAATTTTAACAAATATTTTTTAGATAATAATGTAATAATTTTTAATTAACGATGTAAATAAATTATACATACCGACAATCACTAATATTCAATATATGTATATATATATATATATATATATATATATATATATATATATATATATATATATATATATATATATATATGTTATGATGTAGTGTTTCACGGATGGTAGAATGAACAGTAGTGGTGTTCCGGGTTTCAATCCGTTGGTTGTTTGTGTCTTCATATAAAAATAAAGGAGGATAACGGGAATCAACGCAACAAGGATCATGGTTACAAGTAGGAATGGTAACCGCAGACATGCATGTTTCTGGCTCATTAGTCGTCATCAGTGCGGCATAACCAAGAAGAGTATTGCACTTGGCTAGCAAAAGTGTTGGGTACTTGGGAGCAAAGGATGTTGGGGAAACATGTGTCAAGAAACACAAAAACGACGAACGCTCACACAGGAGTCCTATCGCCATTTTGTGCTTACGGCCAGCTGTGCCAATGGGTTTTCGGCTAGCAACCAGCGTCGCCACCTTGGCGAAACGAACTCATTGTGTTTAAGTCGTTCTAGCCCAGGAAATGAAATAAACAAAGTGCCAAGAAAACGCGTATTAATATAAAAATAAAGGAGGATAACGGGAATCAACGCAACATGGATCATGGTTACAAGTAGGAATGGTAACCGCAGACATGCATGTTTCTGGCTCATTAGCCGTCATCAGTGCGGCATAACCAAGAAGAGTATTGCACTTGGCTAGCAAAAGTGTTGGGTACTTGGGAGCAAAGGATGTTGGAGAAACATGTGTCAAGAAACACAAAAACAACGAACGCTCACACAGGAGTCCTATCGCCATTTTGTGCTTACGGCCAGCTGTGCCAATGGGTTTTCGGCTAGCAACCAGCGTCGCCACGTTAGCGAAACGGACTCATTGTGTTTGAGTCGTTCTAGCCCAGGAAATGAAATAAACAAAGTGCCAAGAAAACGCGTTTTAATATAAAAATAAAGGAGGATAACGGGAATCAACGCAACAAGGATCATGGTTACAAGTAGGAATGGTAACCGCAGACATGCATGTTTCTGGCTCATTAGTCGTCATCAGTGCGGCATAACCAAGAAGAGTATTGCACTTGGCTAGCAAAAGTGTTGGGTACTTGGGAGCAAAGGATGTTGGGGAAACATGTGTCAAGAAACACAAAAACAACAAACGCTCACACAGGAGTCCTATCGCCATTTTGTGCTTACGGCCAGCTGTGCCAATGGGTTTTTGGCTAGCAACCAGCGTCGCCAGGTTGGCGAAACAGACTCATTGTGTTTGAGTCGTTCTAGCTCAGGATATGAAATAAACAAAGTGCCAAAAAAACGCGTATTAATATAAAAATAAAGGAGAATAACGGGAATCAACGCAACAAGGATCATGGTTACAAGTAGGAATGGTAACCGCAGACATGCATGTTTCTGGCTCATTAGCCGTCATCAGTGCGGCATAACCAAGAAGAGTATTGCACTTGGCTAGCAAAAGTGTTGGGTACTTGGGAGCAAAGGATGGTGGGGAAACATGTGTCAAGAAACACAAAAACAACGAACGCTCACACAGGAGTCCTATCGCCATTTTGTGCTTACGGCCAGCTGTGCCAATGGGTTTTCGGCTAGCAACCAGCGTCGCCACGTTGGCGAAACGGACTCATTGTGTTTGAGTCGTTCTAGCCCAGGAAATGAAATAAACAAAGTGCCAAGAAAACGCGTATTAATATAAAAATAAAGGAGGATAACGGGAATCAACGCAACAAGGATCATGGTTACAAGTAGGAATGGTAACCGCAGACATGCATGTTTCTGGCTCATTAGTCGTCATCAGTGCGGCATAACCAAGAAGAGTATTGCACTTGGCTAGCAAAAGTGTTGGGTACTTGGGAGCAAAGGATGTTGGGGAAACATGTGTCAAGAAACACAAAAACAACAAACGCTCACACAGGAGTCCTATTGCCATTTTGTGCTTACGGCCAGCTGTGCCAATGGGTTTTCGGCTAGCAACCAGCGTCGCCAGGTTGGCGAAACGGACTCATTGTGTTTGAGTCGTTCTAGCTCAGGATATGAAATAAACAAAGTGCCAAAAAAACAAGTATTAATATAAAAATAAAGGAGAATAACGGGAATCAACGCAACAAGGATCATGGTTACAAGTAGGAATGGTAACCGCAGACATGCATGTTTCTGGCTCATTAGCCGTCATCAGTGCGGCATAACCAAGAAGAGTATTGCACTTGGCTAGCAAAAGTGTTGGGTACTTGGGAGCAAAGGATGTTGGGGAAACATGTGTCAAGAAACACAAAAACAATGAACGCTCACACAGGAGTCCTATCGCCATTTTGTGCTTACGGCCAGCTGTGCCAATGGGTTTTCGGCTAGCAACCAGCGTCGCCACGTTGGCGAAACGGACTCATTGTGTTTGAGTCGTTCTAGCCCAGGAAATGAAGTAAACAAAGTTCCAAGAAAACGCGTATTAATATAAAAATAAAGGAGGATAACGGGAATCAACGCAACAGGATCATGGTTACAAGTAGGAATGGTAACAGCAGACATGCATATTTCTGGCTCATTAGCCGTCATCAGTGCGGTATAACCAAGAAGAGTATTGCACTTGGCTAGCAAAAGTGTTGGGTACTTGGGAGCAAAGGATGTTGGGGAAACATGTGTCAAGAAACACAAAAACAACGAACACTCACACAGGAGTCCTATCGCCATTTTGTGCTTACGGCCAGCTGTGCCAATGGGTTTTCGGCTAGCAACCAGCGTCGCCACGTTGGCGAAACGGACTCATTGTGTTTAAGTCGTTCTAGCCCAGGAAATGAAATAAACAAAGTGCCAAGAAAACGCGTATTAATATAAAAATAAAGGAGGATAACGGGAATCAACGCAACAAGGATCATGGTTACAAGTAGGAATGGTAACCGCAGACATGCATGTTTCTGGCTCATTAGCCGTCATTAGTGCGGCATAACCAAGAAGAGTATTGCACTTGACTAGCAAAAGTGTTGGGTACTTGGGAGCAAAGGATGTTGGGGAAACATGTGTCAAGAAACACAAAAACAACGAACGCTCACACAGGAGTCCTATCGCCATTTTGTGCTTACGGCCAGCTGTGCCAATGGGTTTTCGGCTAGCAACCAGCGTCGCCACGTTGGCGAAACGGACTCATTGTGTTTGAGTCGTTCTAGCCCAGGAAATGAAATAAACAAAGTGCCAAGAAAACGCGTATTAATATAAAAATAAAGGAGGATAACAGGAATCAACGCAACAAGGATCATGGTTACAAGTAGGAATGGTAACCGCAGACATGCATGTTTCTGGCTCATTAGCCGTCATCAGTGCGGCATAACCAAGAAGAGTATTGCACTTGGCTAGCAAGAGTGTTGGGTACTTGGGAGCAAAGGATGTGTTCGTTGTTTTTGTGTTTCTTGACACATGTTTCCCCAACATCCTTTGCTCCCAAGTACCCACCACTTTTGCTAGCCAAGTGCATTACTCTTCTTGGTTATGCCGCACTGATGACGGCTAATGAGCCAGAAACATGCATGTCTGCGGTTACCATTCCTACTTGTAACCATGATCCTTATTGCGTTGATTCCCGTTATCCTACTTTATTTTTATATTAATACGCGTTTTCTTGGCACTTTGTTTATTTCATTTCCTGGGCTAGAACGACTCAAACACAATGAGTCCGTTTCGCCAACGTGGCGACGCTGGTTGCTAGCCGAAAACCCATTGGCACAGCTGGCCGTAAGCACAAAATGGCGATAGGACTCCTGTGTGAGCGTTTATTGTTTTTGTGTTTCTTGACACATGTTTGCCCAACATCCTTTGCTCCCAAGTACCCAACACTTTTGCTAGCCAAGTGCAATACTCTTCTTGGTTATGCCGCACTTATGACGGCTAATGAGCCAGAAACATGCATGTCTGCGGTTACCATTCCTACTTTTAACCATGATCCTTGTTGCGTTGATTCCCGTTATCCTCCTTTATTTTTATATTAATACGCGATTTCTTGGCAGTTTGTTTATTTCATTTCCTGAGCTAGAACGACTCAAACACAATGAGTCCGTTTCGCCAACGTGGCGACGCTGGATGCTAGCCGAAAACCCATTGGCACAGCTGGCCGTAAGCACAAAATGGCGATAGGACTCCTGTGTGAGCGTTCGTTGTTTTTGTGTTTCTTGACACATGTTTCCCCAACATCCTTTGCTCCCAAGTACCCAACACTTTTGCTAGCCAAGTGCAATACTCTTCTTGGTTATGCCGCACTGATGACGGCTAATGAGCCAGAAACATGCATGTCTGCGGTTACCATTCCTACTTGTAACCATGATCCTTGTTGCGTTGATTCCCGTTATCCTCCTTTATTTTTATATTAATACGCGTTTTCTTGGCACTTGTTTATTTCATTTCCTGGGCTAGAACGACTCAAACACAATGAGTTCGTTTCGCCAACGTGGCGACGCTGGTTGCTAGCCGAAAACCCATTGGCACAGCTGGCCGTAAGCACAAAATGGCGATAGGACTCCTGTGTGAGCGTTCGTTGTTTTTGTGTTTCTTGACACATGTTTCCCCAACATTCTTTGCTCCCAAGTACCCAACACTTTTGCTAGCCAAGTGCAATACTCTTCTTGGTTATGCCGCACTGATGACGGCTAATGAGCCCGAAACATGCATGTCTGCAGTTACCATTCCTACTTGTAACCATGATCCTTGTTGCGTTGGTTCCCGTTATCCTCCTTTATTTTTATATTAATACGCGTTTTCTTGGCACTTTGTTTATTTCATTTCCTGGGCTAGAACGACTCAAACACAATGAGTCCGTTTCGCCAACGTGGCGACGCTGGTTGCTAGCCGAAAACCCATTGGCACAGCTGGCCGTAAGCACAAAATGGCGATAGGACTCCTGTGTGAGCGTTCGTTGTTTTTGTGTTTCTTGACACATGTTTCCCCAACATCCTTTGCTCCCAAGTACCCATCACTTTTGCTAGCCAAGTGCAATACTCTTCTTGGTTATGCCGCACTGATGACGGCTAATGAGCCAGAAACATGCATGTCTGCGGTTACCATTCCTACTTGTAACCATGATCCTTGTTGCGTTGATTCCCGTTATCCTCCTTTATTTTTATATTAATACGCGTTTTCTTGGCACTTTGTTTATTTCATTTCCTGGGCTAGAACGACTCAAACACAATGAGTCCGTTTCGCCAACGTGGCGACGCTGGTTGCTAGCCGAAAACCCATTGGCACAGCTGGCCGTAAGCACAAAATGGCGATAGGACTCCTGTGTGAGCGTTCGTTGTTTTTGTGTTTCTTGACACATGTTTCCCCAACATCCTTTGCTCCCAAGTACCCAACACTTTTGCTAGCCTAGTGCAATACTCTTCTTGGTAATGCCGCACTGATGACGGCTAATGAGCCCGAAACATGCATGTCTGCAGTTACCATTCCTACTTGTAACCATGATCCTTGTTGCGTTGGTTCCCGTTATCCTCCTTTATTTTTATATTAATACGCGTTTTCTTGGCACTTTGTTTATTTCATTTCCTGGGCTAGAACGACTCAAACACAATGAGTCCGTTTCGCCAACGTGGCGACGCTGGTTGCTAGCCGAAAACCCATTGGCACAGCTGGCCGTAAGCACAAAATGGCGATAGGACTCCTGTGTGAGCGTTCGTTGTTTTTGTGTTTCTTGACACATGTTTTCCCAACATCCTTTGCTCCCAAGTACTCAACACTTTTGCTAGCCAAGTGCAATACTCTTCTTGGTTATGCCGCACTGATGACGGCTAATGAGCCAGAAACATGCATGTCTGCGGTTACCATTCCTACTTGTAACCATGATCCTTGTTGCGTTGATTCCCGTTATCCTCCTTTATTTTTATATTAATACGCGTTTTCTTGGCACTTTGTTTATTTCATTTCCTGGGCTAGAACGACTCAAACACAATGAGTCCGTTTCGCCAACGTGGCGACGCTGGTTGCTAGCCGAAAACCCATTGGCACAGCTGGCCGTAAGCACAAAATGGCAATAGGACTCCTGTGTGAGCGTTCGTTGTTTTTGTGTTTCTTGACACATGTTTCCCCAACATCCTTTGCTCCCAAGTACCCAACACTTTTGCTAGCCAAGTGCAATACTCTTCTTGGTTATGCCGCACTGATGACGGCTAATGAGCCAGAAACATGCATGTCTGCGGTTACCATTCCTACTTGTAACCATGATCCTTGTTGCGTTGATTCCCGTTATCCTCCTTTATTTTTATATTAATACGCGATTTCTTGGCACTTTGTTTATTTCATTTCCTGGGCTAGAACGACTCAAACACAATGAGTCCGTTCCGCCAACGTGGCGACGCTGGTTGCTAGCCGAAAACCCATTGGCACAGCTGGCCGTAAGCACAAAATGGCGATAGGACTCCTGTGTGAGCGTTCGTTGTTTTTGTGTTTCTTGACACATGTTTCCCCAACATCCTTTGCTCCCAAGTACCCAACACTTTTGCTAGCCAAGTGCAATACTCTTCTTGGTTATGCCGCACTGATGACGGCTAATGAGCCAGACACATGCATGTCTGCGGTTACCATTTCTACTTATAACCATGATCCTTGTTGCGTTGATTCCCGTTATCCTCCTTTATTTTTATATTAATACGCGTTTTCTTGGCACTTTGTTTATTTCATTTTCTGGGCTAGAACGACTCAAACACAATGAGTCCGTTTCGCCAACGTGGCGACGCTGGTTGCTAGCCGAAAACCCATTGGCACAGCTGGCCGTAAGCACAAAATGGCGATAGGACTCCTGTGTGAGCGTTCGTTGTTTTTGTGTTTCTTGACACATGTTTCCCCAACATCCTTTGCTCCCAAGTACCCAACACTTTTGCTAGCCAACTGCAAGACTCTTTTTGGTTATGCCGCACTGATGACGGATAATGAGCCAGAAACATGCATGTCTGCGGTTACCATTCCTACTTGTAACCATGATCCGTGTTGCGTTGATTCCCGTTATCCTCCTTTATTTTTATATTAATACGCGTTTTCTTGGCACTTTGTTTATTTCATTTCCTGGGCTAGAACGACTCAAACACAATGAGTCCCTTTCGCCAACGTGGCGACGCTGGTTGCTAGCCGAAAACCCATTGGCACAGCTGGCCGTAAGCACAAAATGGCGATAGGACTCCTGTGTGAGCGTTCGTTGTTTTTGTGTTTCTTGACACATGTTTCCCCAACATCCTTTGCTCCCAAGTACCCAACACTTTTGCTAGCCAAGTGCAATACTCTTCATGGTTATGCCGCACTGATGACGGCTAATGAGCCAGAAACATGCATGTCTGCGGTTACCATTCCTACTTGTAACCATGATCCTTGTTGCGTTGATTCCCGTTATCCTCCTTTATTTTTATATTAATACGCGTTTTCTTGGCACCATGTTTATTTCATTTCCTGGGCTAGAACGACTCAAACACAATGAGTCCGTTTCGCCAACGTGGCGACGCTGGCTGCTAGCCGAAAACCCATTAGCACAGCTGGCCGTAAGCACAAAATGGCGATAGGACTCCTGTGTGAGCGTTCGTTGTTTTTGTGTTTCTTGACACATGTTTCCCCAACATCCTTTGCTCCCAAGTACCCAACACTTTTGCTAGCCAAGTGCAATACTCTTCTCGGTTATGCCGCACTGATGACGGCTAATGAGCCAGAAACATGCATGTCTGCGGTTACCATTCCTACTTGTAACCATGATCCTTGTTGCGTTGATTCCCGTTATCCTCCTTTATTTTTATATTAATACGCGTTTTCTTGGCACTTTGTTTATTTCATTTCCTGGGCTAGAACGACTCAAACACAATGAGTCCGTTTCGCCAACGTGGCGACGCTGGTTGCTAGCCAAAAACCCATTGGCACAGCTGGCCGTAAGCACAAAATGGCGATAGGACTCCTGTGTGAGCGTTCGTTGTTTTTGTGTTTCTTGACACATGTTTCCCCAACATCCTTTGATCCCAAGTACCCAACACTTTTGCTAGCCAAGTGCAATACTCTTCTTGGTTATGCCGCACTGATGACGGCTAATGAGCCAGAAACATGCATGTCTGCGGTTACCATTCCTACTTGTAACCATGATCCTTGTTGCGTTGATTCCCGTTATACTCCTTTATTTTTATATTAATACGCGTTTTCTTGGCACTTTGTTTATTTCATTTCCTGGGCTAGAACGACTCACACACAATGAGTCCGTTTCGCCAACGTGGCGACGCTGGTTGCTAGCCGAAAACCCATTGGCACAGCTGGCCGTAAGCACAAAATGACGATAGGACTCCTGTGTGAGCGTTCGTTGTTTTTGTATTTCTTTCCCCAACATCCTTTGCTCCCAAGTACCCAACACTTTTGCTAGCCAAGTGCAATACTCTTCTTGGTTATGCCGCACTGATGACGGCTAATGAGCCAGAAACATGCATGTCTGCGGTTACCATTCCTACTTGTAACCATGATCCTTGTTGCGTTGATTCCCGTTATCCTCCTTTATTTTTATATTAATACGCGTTTTCTTGGCACTTTGTTTATATATATATATAAACTTACAACTTTATATATATATATATATATATATTAAATATTTAGCATTTCATGTAAAGTAATTCTATTTGCTGAATCCATCGTGTGATTTCTGTTTTAAAGCTCTTTTGTCTTATTTTCTGTTTAATGTTATTTGGTATTACATGTACAGAATTTTCATTTTTACAGTTTTATTATATGTATAGATTCCTTTTAAATTTATCTTGACCAAAACCATACTTATTTTTGTTCAAAACCTCTAATTAAGAGACTAACTTTACTTTCTTGTTTAATATTGTTAACACTCATATATAATTATATAGGTACACCAATTTTTGACAAATTGATTTAAAGTGATAATTTACTTAATTGATAAAGTATGAGTGTAATTTAAATATAAAATAATTTTCAGGAAACAAATTCTTAAATATTTGTATAAACAAATAGATAAATCACTTAAATTTCGGTATTGGTTTATTCATTTTATTAACTTACAATTTCAAAATACCTTCAAAACAATTTTCTTGATGATTTAGTAATTTAATTACGTGAATGTAACTTTAATGATTTTATTTTCGATTTTTTAAAAACAATAAATATTCCTAAGATAATAAACATAGTGGCGTGTTTAACAGAATTTATTATTAAATCAATAAACGATGAAAAGGATTTAAAGCACAAAATCAGGAAAACAAGTTGATAAAAGCACACCCTCCTTTCGTATATTAGATTATTAATTCTGATTATCACGTAAGTATTGACTTGTGTTATATATTCCCAATTAATCAATAAAAAATATATAATAATAATAATAGCTATTAAACAATCTAAGTCTTTAATATACAAAAAATTAAACTCTTATGAATACACAACAAAATCAATAAAAAGATTAATTAAAAAATGATAGGTTGCTAAAACATTACTAAATATATAATGATATCACTTAACAAAATCTATTAATTTTCAATATAACGTATTTCCAAAATATTTGCTTTATACTCCGATAATAACTACAACTTTATCACAAACGAAATATATCTACACGTGATTCATAAACAATGTAAACTGTGTATAATAAATGATAACAAACTTCTGTAAACTATCAGACAAAAAAACAGACAAAATTATATTTATTAAAATATAAAATTATTCTAAAAAGATGTTCTATTTGCGTAAAATCAAAATTTTTCACCAACGTAATACTAAAATCGTTAACAAACTTATACTAAGGAGGACCCCTAGAGAAGACAAACCCTTACGAGAAGCAACAAGTCAAGTACATACGAGTGTATAAGAAATAAGTAAAACGGAACAAAAAGCTTCGCAAATTCATTTCACACCCAATTGAACTTCACTTTTTGTTTTGTATAAAATATATATTAAATTTACTGGTGAAATTGTATACCTATTGGTACTAGAAGATGGTTCGGTTCCCCGTCAAAACAGCCCCGGACAAAACAGCCCCTACAAAACAGCCCCGTCAAAACAGCCCAACGACAAAACAGCCCCCGACAAAACAGCCCCGACAAAACAGCCCCAGCCTTACCATTTGGATTTAAATTAAAGTAAATATACATAATAAAATAGGTAGGTGGTATATTACTTTAACTTCATAATTCGTAATTGTAAAGATTATTAACAAGTTATTCAAAAACAGTATGACTATAGTCCATTTCATCGTTTTTGGCCGATTTGATATTAGAAACCACTGAAATAAGATTAAACTGTCATCCAAGTTACCAATGGCGGAGAGTTTTTTTTGTCTAAATAAGGTCGTAAGTTTCTGAAACTATCAGTGTGGTTTGACATCTACAAAAATATGACATTAATAATTATTAAATTCAACCCTTCAACAACGAGCCGTACATGAAGGTTACTAGAAATGTGAATTAAGTCAAGACTTCCGTATTGAATACTGTTTATCTACCGGTGAAACAAGATGCAGTTACGTAAGTGTTGTATTAAAAAACAAACGTCCTTATTTAAATTTCTAGCTTGCCTGTATCTGAGAGAGATGTAACTCTAAATTTACTTCGAGTATGATTTCTGTCATCGGCCAAAAACGGTGAAATGGACTATAGTACTTATGACATAAAAGATTAAATAATGTATTTTGTCAAAACAAAACGAAATAAAAACAATAACTAATGTTTATATTTTTATATTCACCTACTACAAAACCAATAAAATATGTACATTTACAATATAATTTATAATGTTAAATTGTTGGCAATTCCACGGAGGTAAGTTACAAAGTCGTCAGCGTTATAATTGTTCACCAGCATTTCGAATCGACGATTTAATGCACATACTTCTGTTTCTAAGCTTCTGGATTTCTTATGCCATCTCGAAAACATTGCAATTGTATTTCTACCCGGTCTTGTTCCTTCCGGATTTGGTCTATGAATTTGAATATAGACGGATGGTGGCAGTCAATGCTGTGTTGGAACGCATGATGCCATCCTTCTACAGAGTTGTTGGTACGTGGAAGTCCCTGGAGCACTCTGTCATATACATTCCATATATGAATTGGAAATATCGAGTCCGCTCTACGATTTCTTCTTTGCGGTCCGTATCTTCCCAGTAATCGATGATTGATTTAATTTCTCGAGGGCAATTATTAAGCAAAAGCAGGGATTACATCGCCTTTTTGGACAAAAGCTAAGGCTAATAGCATTTTTACGTGTATTCGTATATTTTCGTCAGTAAGATATGCGTCTACAAGATGTAGCTCTTGGATCTTTCTCCACAAACATTGTCCTAAATGGAATAAACAACCCATCACCTTCACACCATTAAATACCTGACCAACAGCATTTTGGATCGCTTTCTCGAAATCTGATAAGCAGCTGATTGGGTTTAAAGTGGGTTTCAATTCCATCAATTTTTGAAACACTCGAACATATGCTTCTTCTCTTTTATCCTGTAGAAGTACATATATCAGAGAAATAGAATGGTTATCAACCAATGCATGGATAGTGAATAATTGTAAAAATAGTAATGGAGCCACTTTAAAAGTTCTATCTACTTGCCAGTTTCTGTGCTCTTCTAAAACACTTAGATTTTCTTCAGTACCAAACATGATAATACTGAAACACTTATGGGGGCTTTTTACACAATTTATTTACAAAATTGTTAAGATACACTGAACTCTGCTGGATAACGTCTAACTACTTGACAATACAATGAACTCTTGTGAAAACTTGACTCGAACTGACTTAACTGCCCATGCATCCCCTTATATACAACATTATTTAATCTAGTCAGTGTGTTTAGAAGTTTCTAGAATTTTCTAGAAACATTATTTAAAATGGTCAGTTGATTTTTTTACAAACTTCTAAAAATCAACTGTCAACAACAATCTTTCAAATTAAGGTCCCTTCCTTTACGGTTATCCCGTTACAATACGATGACGATCATCCTCTCCAGAATCCCATAACAAGAAATTCTGATTTCTTAAAGTGGATTGTAAGGCAGCAGGAATATTGATGTCCACAATAGAAAGTGGGATTGGATACGGCATTTGGATCCTTTGCCGAATGCGCTCAACATTTCTCTGAGATGCGTTGTACGATGGCAAATGGACTGATGCTTCCAAAGTTATCCCATTTGACGAACCTTGAATAGAATAGAATATTTATTAAAAAGACAATACAAGTAAAATGCTAGTAATGAAATAATGGGTGTTTCAATAACAACTCTCAGGCTGGATATTTTGAAAATGAATAAAGATATTTTAAGTTGTTATTAAAACACCCTGTATGGGCCCCGGTAAAAAAAATAGTGCAAAGATTAATATTTTTCAAAGTAAGTGCTAGGTGGACAGAAATGCTATATGAGCCAAGGTAAAAAAACTTTTAGTGAACACGCAAAAATTAATATTTTTCAAAGTAAGTGCTAGTAGTGGAATTAAATATATAGTAGCAAGTAGCAACTTTTAG